>JAKSZU010000010.1:64347518-64951684 GCA_026018925.1 Tupaia tana
TATACACATCATCCAGATGTATTGAGAATTTGAGTTATATTCTGTTTTCCTTGCAGTATTTATGTTATAGGCATTTTAAGGGTCAGCAGGTGGTAAAGGCACTAAATTCCCACATGGCTGACTATGGTTTGAATTCCAGACCTGGTGTCTAGAAAAATCACTCTAGGCCCTGTGCTTGTGTCCCAAATTCGAAGAAAAGAGTGGAGGAGAAGGGATTACAGGATGGCCATCCCCTGGGGGATAACTTATCACTTTCCTTTTTACTGTCTCTTTGTCTCTCCCTGGCGAGTACATGTACTCTATGGCAAAAACCTAAACAAATAAAAATGGTATCTGCTTATGACTATATTAAAATTAAAGTTGTAAAGTCAGACTTTAATTTTTATATTTGTAAGCTACAACTTATTAATATAATAAAATATATCATTAATATTTTACTCCAGTTTTTACTATGAATTTTTTTTTTTGAGTGAGATTTTTGTTATAGGGTGCGTGTGCTCACCAGAGAGACAAAGAGACAGAAAGTGAAAAATCACCCACTAGCGAGGATGGCCACGCCACAATCCCTCCTCCTCCATTCTCTTCTTGGGATCTTGGGCACCTACATACACATGCCTTCCGTGAGTTTTAAGTGGCTGGGTCTAGGACTTGAACCATGGTCAACTACATGGGAGTCCAGCAATGTAACCATTATGCCATTTGCTAGTCCCACTATGAAATATTTTAAGCAAATAAAATCACGCCTACTATAAGCTTTGCCAAATAGTAATATATCCATATACATGCCTCAGATGTTTACGATTTTCCCAAGATAATAAAACAAACAAAACATTGCAATATTGCTGGCATCCTCTGGATTACCTGGTGTGCAAATCCCTTTCTTTCCACCCCAGAGATAATTACCATCCTGAATTTATCATTTCCTGTCATGCTTTTATCATTTTACTACATATGTTTATATTCATAGACAAAATTGATTTTTTTGTATTTAAACCTACAAAGTTGGAAACATGATAAAAATATTCTTCGTAGCTTGTATTTCCCCTCTCAGCATTATGTGTTTTGGGTTTTTCCTGCATTGCTATATGTAGCTCATATTGAGTTATTGTGACTACTGTATCCATTTTATTTTCCTTCTTGATGAGTTGTCTCTGATTGTTTTGTCATTTTAAGTAACATAGAAATCATCTAAAATTTAATACCATGACTAGATCATAGATATGCCCATTGTCAATTCTTCAATATATTCCCATATCTATTCTCAAATGGTTGTGCTAACTCATATTCTCACCAGAAGATAACTTCTTGTGACCCCACACCTTCACCATGCAGTCATAGTCAAACTTCTTTTTTTTTTTTTTGTGGGGGGGAGAGGTTTTTGCTACAGGGCACGTGTGCTTGCCAGAAAGACAGAGAAAGACAGAGAGACAGAAAGCCAGAAATCATCCCCCAGAGGGATGGACATGCCACAATCCCTTCTCCCCCATTCTCCTCCCGGGATCTTAGACATGTCCGCCTATGTGCCTGGCGTGAGTTTAAGCCACCAGGTCCAGGACTCGAACCACGGTTGACCATGTGGGAGTCCAGCAATGTAGCCATTACACCACCTACTGGTCCCATTACACCATCTACTGGTCCCAGCCAAACATTTTTTATAAAGGTATTACATACAGTTATATCTTTGACTTGCTTGATATGCAATATATCTACACCTTGAGAATCCATATTGGAGGCTATAAAAATATACAGTTACTTAATGCAAATAAAAATTAACAAACACCAAAAAACTCCCCAAACTTTTAAAACTCTTTAAAAAAAAAAAAAAAAAAAAAAAAAAAAAAAAACTACCAGTTGGATGAATATGAAAAGATATATTATTGTGGTCTTATGTTGGATTTCCTTGATTGCTAATGAAGTTATTTACTTTTTAAATATGTTTATTGCCCAGTCAGATTTCTGCTTTTGTGAGTTGCCTATTTGTATCCTTTGAATATTGTGGATTTTTATTCAATTTCTTTCTAATTATAAGAATAATATGTGACCAATTATGAAAAACTACAGAAAAGTGTAAGGAAAACATGAAATCACCTCAAATTTCACCACCCACTGATTGATATTATTAACATTTAGCTGTATTTTCCTTATAGTTTTAGTACCCATAATTGTTTTTTGTGGTTAAAGTAGGAAGAAGCTGTGAAGAGGGCCATGGTGACAAAATTTTCCACTGAGTTATTTATAATTCTTTCCAGATTAAATCCCAGTGACTGGAGTTATTCAATGTGTTTGAAAAATACAGAACATTAGTCAAGCTCTTTGGCATTGAAAATGGCCAGAATAGAGTTCTCACAACTTTGCTTTTGTGTAGAATAAAACAAATCCTATATTTTATCATTTTTAGGACACTAACCTAATGTTGTACATAGGTCACTTGTTGTTAACAAGAATTTATAGCAAAGAGTACTGTGTACACTGCAAGGGATCCATCCAAAAGGGAGTACAGAGGGTTAAATGATACAGTGCAGAGGTTATATCTGGTACTGAAAGATGGCCAAAGTAAAAAATGGCAAGGAAACACTTTATCCTTTAAATTACAAAGTCCATTTTATTACTGGTTTTAGGGGACCAATGTGACTTAACCCAGGGCCTAGAATTCTTCTTTTTGTTCATTATTTTTATCCCTCGGATGTTTTAAGTATATTTTACATGATCTTTTCAATAATAGAAGGCTCACATCAGGGAGTAGTTTCTTTGCCTGCGGACCATGGTGAAGGTCTTTTGGTCGCTGTCACACATAAAACACAATCTGGATGACTTTAAAATTCTTGAGTTACAAACTTTTCTACTCTAAAACAAGATTTTTTCTTCAATTCTGGCATTTACTATTACAGAAAGGTTAAGGTCAGCCTTTGTCGGCAACATTTGTCTTTCTGCCTGGGTGAATGTAGGATTTATTTTTATTTTTCTAATTCAACCATTTTGGCCAGTCATGTTCAAGTGTGGTTCTTTTCTCTTCAGTTTTTTTTTTTTTTTTTTTTTTTTTTTTTTTTTATTTCCCTCGCATACAGTGAATCCTTCTGCTCAGGATACTTAGGTCTTTGTATGACTCAGAGAAGTTGCTTTTAACTTAACATATGTCTTTGATTTTATTGGTTCATCTCCAATTGCTCTGGTTTTCTTCTCGTGAACATATACAGTCATAAGCTTTCTTCTCTGTTCTGTGCCTTATGTAGCCACCATCTTTATCTTCATTATTTTTATCTTTTTTTATTCTTTTTCTCTGTATTTTTCAAGAGTTCTAAAGTTTGCTCAATGCATCATGGATTTGCTTTTATATAGTGCCTATTCTGTTTTTTACCATTATTTTTATACTGCTGTTCATTTTCAGTGATCTTGCAGCCCTTTCATTACTCAGTCATCTTCCTTCTGATCTCATCCAATGCCTTCCATTATAACCTTCTGTTATTGTTTCACAGAGACTGGTTGTCTTGAAATCTTGATGATTTCATTTTCTAAATTTCTCTTCTGTTTACTAGAGCAAATATTTTCTAAGGTTCATTCCCCCTTAGTCTTTAGTGTAATGTTTTCTTCCTGTGTGGTGCAATATTTTTCACATTCTCTTCTATTTTATTTTATTTTTCTACTTAAGGTTCTCTCAACAAGGAAGGACCTCTATAGATTTTTTTTTTTACCCTAATAGGCAAAGTATGTGAATTTCCTTTATTCCCTTTCTTTGTGGACTTGTATATAAGTTGACTCCCTTTCTTAAATCCCAGCTGGAATAATCAGTGGTAACAACATATCCTTGCTTTAACCCACAATGTCTGGTGGGCTTTTCTCTACAGCAACTTTGCTAACTGAAAAGGAAAATCCTCTTATTCCCCAGTGCATTCTGACTCTCTGATCATGCTCTTATTATTCTAAGTACTGTTTTCTTTGTCCAGATCTCCAACTGGATACAGAATGTGAACCATGGTCACATATTTCATTTTGATTATTTCAGTCGTTGAAGCTCTGTAGATTACTGAAATATTTTGTGATATTTTTTAAATGGAAACTTTGCTTAGAAATTTTAAGTACATATGTATTGAAACAAAGAATGTACATTGAATGATAGGTAGAGAAGATTTGCTATTTAACCAAATGCTCCTAGCTTCATACCATACCGTCCTTTCAAATATCATGACTATGCCCTAGAAATTAATTTACTCTTATTTATTGCTCACAAAGCAATAAGACTTCAGTAACTGCTTTTTCTGTTTTTGATTTTTCTGTTGTGTAGAGGACGCAGAACTTCAAATGTAATCTTACATACATGTGTAAAGTAGGTCTACTTAAATAACTCTGATCTACCCTCACAGTTTTAAAAAATAGATAAAATACAACCTTAGTGTGTCAATCAGAATTCTTTTGTTGGAACCAGAAGAAAATGATTTGGAATAATTTTAGACAGGAAGAATATGTTGAAAGGATACTAGAAGCTCAGAGTGTAGACGGATAAGCTGGAGACTAAGTTTGAAAAATGGACACCTGGGATCAAGGACCGCAGGAAGTAAAGGAATGAAATCACAGCTAGAAATCTGGCCACCCTCCAGGGAGATTAAATTCTCATCACGGCACTGTCTGCTTGTTACTTCTTCAAGATTCAAATTCCAGGGAGTAAATGTCCAGTTGCCCAGGACAACAAGGCTCCTGATTAGGGTCCCACCATGCGGAACTCTAAGGGGAAGAAGTAACTACTCCACAGGAACCAAGGTACTGGTAAGAAAAGCCCAAATCCTACACAAGAGTACTACTCTATACCTTCAGACTACTCTTGTGCCAATTTCTTCTTACATCTTACTTAACTAGCACAATTCTTATTGGCTTTGTATCTCAAAATTAGTTATTGGCTTAGTGTTTTGGTTTTGGATGACTTGTTTTGAGACATCCCATCTTAGTGGGTAAGAAAAGAGGATTTAGAATCAGACAAATCCCGAGTCAAATGCCAGCTGCTCAACTCACTGGTTATGTGCTCTCAGACAAATCTCTTAATTTTTCTGAGCCTAAGTTTCCTAAATTACCATGATTCTTTTTGGAAAATTCAATAGGATAACCTTACAAAGGTTATAACCTTATAAAGGTCTAACAAAATCCTCAATAAATGATAAGTTGTGTTACTATGGTCGTAGTTATAGAAATTGTTGTTATTATTCTTAATTATAGTTTAATTCATATTAACCTGTTGTTCCCCATCTCAACCCTAAATAAGATTTCTAAATTTATCCTCTGGTACCTTTAATCTTGAACAAAGGGAAGAGAATATGCATGATCCTTTCCCAACCACCAAACCTTATCCCAGGGAGTAATAAACTAGGCCAGTCTTTTCCCTTTCAGTCTACTACAGGGATGACATTTACCCTTAAGGAACTTCCAGTCCCATTGGAGAAACCAAAGTACTGAGTGGAGCCAAAGCAGCTATGGATATACTAACCAATAAGTTCCTATAATGGCCTTCAAAAAGCCTTCATTGCATAAAACAGGGAGTGCAACTCTGCCTGCCTAGAAAATTTTAGTATGCTTGCACTTGGAATATCTACCGACACAATGTGATATGAATATTCGATTGTGTGTCATGTCTGAACCACAAGCCACATGCAAGACAAGTTCCAGCCATCCATGTGAAGATGCACTTGGAGTTCTCTCATTGAAAATACAAGGAGGGACCAGCAGATGGTGTAATGGTTGGACTCCCATGTTTGAGTCCCAGACCTGGCAGCTTAAAACTCACACCAGGCATGTGTGCATGCATGCCCAAAATCCCAAGAGAAGAATGGGAGAGGAGGGATTACGGTGAGGCCATCCCTACTGGGGGGTAATTTCTTGCTTTCTGTCTCACTCTGTCTCTCCAGTGAGTGCACATGCCCTATAGCAAAAATCTCTATCTATATTAGAAAAAAAGAAAGACAAGTGGAAGATCCTCATCATTACCAAAGAGAGTGAAAGTCACCTTCTGAGTGTATACCTGGTTGAGAAGATTATATCTATTTAATGATGGAATAGAGGGGGTGCCAGAGCTCAGTACCAAGTGTTTTATTCCTTATTTTCTTTATTTTATTTTAGTTTTTTGATTGCCAGAATGTACACACACTTCTGAGAAAGAGATTTATAGTCAGAGAGAGAGGGAGGGGGAAGAGGAGAAGGCACCTTCCCAAAGGGGTGTTGTCACACCACAATCTTTTCTTCTCCATTTCTCTTATTTTGTTGGGATTTTGGTATATACAAACACATGCCCAATGTGTTTTTCCAGTTGCCAGGCCTGGGATTCGAATCACAGTTGGTAATGTAAGATCCAGGGCTCTTATTCAGTAGGCTACAGGGCTGGCCCTTGCTACTTATTTTAAATCTTGGAAAATACACCATGGTCCTGGATGATGGCAGGAATAGGGACCATAATATCACACCTAAATGTACATATATGTCTGGTACAATCATTGTCCAAAAAAGCATTGACTTCTAGAACTGTCACTATTACTTGGAGGTTGCACATGACTTCCTAATCATGGTCACTACTTGGAGAAATGTCAGGCCTTATTCAGAGACTTCTTCTTTTGAAACAGGTGTATTTTAAGTTTCATTTCTTCCAAGACTGGAAAAGAAAGAGATACAGCATCCGCAGCAGAGTCCTGACATTGCAATTGACTCCCCGTCTTCAGCCAGCCCTAGATCACAACAAACATGTGTTTAGGTACTCAGGGAGGTCTCCAGATTTTAACTTAAGATTTTCCCATGTGAGGTTGTTTCACAGAGTGTCATGTTCTACAGTCATGCCTCTGTCTGGCCCATTCAGAGGTTTACTTCCCAGGAAAAAGACAAGGCTTCTCAAGTACTTCTATGCCTCTGAATTACTTACAGACCTTGTTATAATGCAGAGTCTTCAGTAGGTCTGGGCTAAGACTGGAGCTTCTGCCTTTCCACAAAGTTCCAATGTTGAGCCTGCTATCCACATATCCAGTTTTGAGCAGCAAAGCTGAAAAGGTATAACGACAATTTCTTTGTTTTTTTTTTTTTGTTTTTTGTTTTTTGTTTTTTGTTTTTTGTTTTGTTATTGTTGGGGTTTTTTTAGATTTTTGCTATAGGGCATCATGCTTATTGGAGAGACAGAGAGACAGAACGTGAGAAATCACCCCCCCACACACACGGGGCAGGGGGAATGGCCATGCCACAATTCCTTCTCCTCCATTCTCCTCTTAGGATTTTGGGAACACACACACACAAGCATCCAGCATGAGTTTCAAGCCTTTGAGTCTGGGACTGAAGCCATGGTTAGCCATGTGGGAGTCCAGCTACATAGCCATTACACCATCTGCTGGTCCCTTGAGTGTGCATTTCTAACTCTAGAAAAATTCTCCTATATTTACTCTCATGACCTCTCACTTACGACCTTAATTACAAATAACAAAACGTGATGTCTTTCTACTGCCTTGACACATTTTCCTCAGGCTCCAAAAAGTGGAAAGCTAATAATCTAGGATTAGTGTACCTTAGTTCATGTAGGTATCACCAAAGAGTATGTCATATTTGGTCTAATGGTGCCAAAAAATGCACAATATATATCCAAGGTAATTCTGGTGGTGATGGTACCAGGATCACTCTTTGAGATGTACTGACCAAATACCTGTTATTATGCAGGTATTGTTAAACTATGTAGCATGGTTAGGGTGCAGACAATGCTGCTATAACAAGGAGACCCCAAACAATGCAATGGATACAATAAGAGAGATGCTAGTTTCTTACTCATCTACCAGTCCAAAGATAAGAAGTTCAAGCTGGCATGGAAGCTCTGTACCATATTTTTTTAATTTATTTTATGTGCAAATCTGAGTCATTGCCACAGCTGTAGCCCAGCCTATAGGAAGAAAGAAAACCTAAAGGATGAGCTATTTTCTTTCTTTCCCCTATTATTAAAATTAAGTTTGCTCATTTCTTCCATGAGGGAGACAGAGAGACAAAACCTCCGACAAGGTCTTGACACTGCAATCCAACTCCGGCTTACAACCAGCACTAGGATCAAAAACACAAGCCCAGAATACCCAGGAAGGACTCTAGACTCAAACCATAAGCCTCCCACGTGGAGCTGCTTGCAGAGCATTGTGTTTTATCGCAGTGCCACTTTCCAGCCCCATTCCTCGCCCCCCCACCCCCATTACTGGGTTTATATTTTGTTAAAATGTACTTTACATACAACAAACTACATCCTTTAAAGTAGCAATTTGAAAAGTTTTGTCATTTGTGTAACAACCCAAATGTTCATTCTCGGTAAGCAATGAATGTGGACAGTACGCACATCACATCACTTATGGGTACTACATCAGTTACTTCACCACACCAACCTAGAAAACAAAGGCTGGAGATATTTTACACTGGGCAATCATGTGCAAAGCTGAATCTCTAGTCTGACAGAGGAGAGAACAGACTTCATGGCATAGCCAGACTCCAAGACTTCTGGAAAACCTTCTTTATGTCCTGAAACATGGACAAGATATCTCTTTCGGTAGGCCTTTTCTGACATTTGGAGCTGAGGTGGGAGCCCCATTTCTGCCCGCTGAAACCCTATATTCATGATTCCATCGCTAAGGATGTCGCATCATGGAAATGAGCCCTGTGTGTCTTCATTTCTATGTGCCTTTTTGTCAGGTGTCTATTTTTTAAAACTATTTTATTTAACTTTATTTATTCATTCACTTATTTATTTCAACTTGACCAGAGAGGGATAGAGTGATAGACAGAGAGAGAGAGAGAGAGAGAGAGAGCGTGCAAGCCGCTGGGTCCGGGACTCGAACCGCAGTCGACCATGTGGGAGTCCAGCACCCTTAACCACCATGCCACCTGCCGGCCCCTCAAGTGTCTATTTTGTCAGTGAATGAACTGGCATAAGACCTTGATGAAGGCTCATATGGTTGTTATTTCCTTTTATTATTACACAATCTGTTATTACATAGTTGCCTACTAATGTGCCAAACACTATTCTAGGACCCTAAAACACATTATCTCCTCCATTCTTCTCAAAAAGTTTGTGAAATAGGAACTATTATCCTTGCGTTACTGGTGAGGAAGCAGAATCTTACAGTGGTTTCAAAATGTGCCCCCACTTTACAACACTAAGAAGGAGCAGAAGCAGAACTTAATCTAGGTCTGTCTGATTCCAAATCCCATTTTAGTTAACCTTCGGCACCTTCCTCCTATACTATCATTGTTAGATCTTCTTAAAAACCCATGTATTAATTTTTTCTAGCATTTTAAAAGGCCTTACTACTTTCCCTGGGGAAAAAATAAAAGAATTTTTCTTGTCCACATTCATATCATAAAAAATTAAATGAATGGTAACGCTTATGGAAACTAAGAGCTGGCCTGATTCAAAACCAGAATCTCATGTACTACAAGAGCCCCAAGTGGAACTGAATATCTAGCTTACAGTTTGTTTGGCAGATGAGAAAACTGAGATACAGAAACACAAAATGACTACTGGAGTCAAATAGCGGACTGGCTCAACGGGCCTCAGGTTTCCTGTCTCTTAGAGAGGTGGCATGTGTTTGGAAAGAGGAACCCAACAACACAAGATTCAAGTACTGGCTCTGCTCCTTGAATATATAACCTCAGGCAAGTTCTCCAACCTCTCTGAGCATGCTTCCCCATTCATAAGATGAAAATCGTAGTATCTGCCTCATAGAAGCGTCATGAGTTTTGGAGATGAACTACAAAGTTACAGCACGTGGCACCAGCCAGGTGTTCCTTACATGTTATTTCTCCCTCTTACAGTCCAGCCCTTTCCTGGAGAATGTATTGTTACTTTCCCTTTCGTGACACCCACATGTTCTCATTGTAGAAATCTAGAGTTGAGAATGTATGAAGCAGAGGCCATTTTAAATATTTTTTTCCTTTTTTTTAATTTAAAGGAAGAAAAAGTAAAAAGTGCTGAGCCAATATTTCTACTATTCAATCATTAAATATTAATCAATGTCAATGCATTTGAGGGAGCCTTTAGCTGTGACAGGTGAGCTGAAAGTAGAAATTCTAATTTAACGAGGCCTCTCGGCCACTTTGGCAAAATGTCAGGGTGCAGGGTACTGTGGAGAATAATTAACTGATAAACAAGCTTTTGAAAAAGATCAGTAATTGTGAAATTAGAGACAAAGATAAGGCATCTCTTCTTTTCTCTAAGACACTTTTTCTCTTTGGGATTTTTTTCAGTCCTTTCTGAATCGACCCTGATTCAGTACCCCCTGAGTCAGAATGCCCTTAACTGTTTTGTTTAGACTGGGCTATGAAATGATTAGGCTGTTGAAATGATGAATCAGGGAGAGCTGCAGGATTTTTCACAGTCTTCTGTGAACAATGCCCCATATCACACTTACACTGACAGGCTGTATTTTTATATTTGACATGTGAGAGGAACATGGAAAATAACACACTGACAGCGCCTTAGATACCAGTCATACATCTTCCTAACACAGATTGATGGGTGGAAAAGAATATTATTTAGTGAGCCCTTCTTAAGCTCTCCAAGGAAAATATATAGATTCACCAGTGGATTGACTTGAAACTCATATTAACATTCCTTACAGACAGGAAATAGAAAAGCAATCCCCATCCATTTCTAAACTAGTAAACAGATCAGAAAAATTAGGAGAAACCAATCCAGAGTATGTACATTGTTCATTCATGGATCACGGTTTGCCCCTCCCTGGTCTAAGAATCAGAGCAGGTGGAATTTCTCTATCAAGGCACATTGGTCTTTCTCAATTTCAAACCAAAGGTGAAAGATAAGCTTCCAAGAAAATTGAAGCTACAGCTATAGCTGCCCTGGGAACTAAGTTGAAACAGGACCAAAAAAAAAAAAAAAAAAAAAAAAAAAAGATGGAATAGTCATAGCTAGCTGTGCGTCTATGGGAAGTCTCAAGGGATTGTGGCTGTGACATAAGCATAAGAGAAAGAAAAAACCACACCCCCTGTAGTGGATGCTGTACCGTGCTGGGAAATCTCCCTCCAGGAAGGCAGGATTTATTCCTGCATTTGCTGGAAGTGCTGTTGGCAGCAGTCCTCTGCTGTCAGCCCTCTCCAGGAAGGGTCTTTGTTAAAGAGAGCTGTCTCACCAAACAAGATGCTGCTTTGCTGCAGCAGTCCACATCCAATGACTGGTCAGTGCAGAAGTATAAAGGCCTAGCCTCTGGTCCCAAGAAGGAACAACTGAGGAGGGTTATCCCAGCTCCAGAGCCCAACGAGTTAGCAACAATATTCATTGATTCTGCATCATAACCCAATCTGGCTTCCTTTGTTTCCACTATGCAAGTGTCAGCCCCTTCCACCATGCACATGTAACCCAAACAGTCCAAAGAATAAAAGTCCTGTGATGCACCGTGTGTGCGTGTGTGTGCATGCCTAAGATCCTGAGAGGAGAACGGAGGGGAAGGAATTGCAACATGACAATCCACCCTGGGGGTAGTGGGGGTGACTTCTCGCTGTCTCTGTCTCTCTGGAGAGCACATGCACCCTATAGCAGAAAAAAGAAGTTCTACAATGCTCTCAAAAAAGTGTGTGTATAATCAACTAGATCATTTTAAAATTCAAGACATAATCGTTGTAAGATAAAAAATAAGAAACAGAAAGATGATCACCATCATGTGGAAAAGTCCTATCATTTTTTTTTTTTGAAGTTGTCTTTTTGGTGCAATAGAAGGTTTTCATCTATTTGTTTCTTTGCTTTTAATTATTTGCCTAAGCTGAGGCAATGGCAGGTGTAGGAAAATATCCAAGAATTCAAATGCCAAAGAAGAATAAGTGGGGAAAAACCTTTTTTGTATTGTAGATGATATACAAGGGCCAACCACTGAATCATTGATTCTTAAGATTGCGTAGTACCTTGTACCCCTTCTTCTAATGACACACAATGGAATATGAAGTCTTTCCAGAACTAAACTAAACTAAAAACCAGGGATGTGATGTTTACTTCTCTGCATCTGGAACATTTCAAAAGTAGTGTTTTTGCTCAACTAAAAACTTTACTAAAGTAGCAGTGTATATTGATTATAGAGTCGAGGCTAACTAGAGAGTTGTTTAGCTACTAACAGCACATATTTAGCATGTAACTCTAACCAAAGGTACCAAGTTCTTTGTAGCTCTGTAACTTGGCCTACTTTTGCTGGTTTCTCCCTTCTCTTCTTTATTCTCCCCTTATTTCCTCTAAATCTCCTTCTTATTTTCTCTGCTCTGCTTTCTCCTCTTTAACCCTCTTACCCATATTCTCTCCTTCCAGCTACATTGTATGTTTTTTTTTTCCTTTTTTTTAAAAAATTTATGGTAGAGTGTATATGTATATAGGAGAGAGATGAGAGAGAGAGAGAGAGAGAGAGAGAGAGAGAGAGAGAGAGAGAGCCCTCTCTGTAGGGTCTAGTCAGCCCTCTCTGTAGGGTCTAGTAATATATCATGATACCCTTTCTCTAGTCTTCCAACCTGTGAGATCCTGGGCATTCACGAATATGCCTGGCATGTTTCCATCTGACCAGGATGGGATTCAAATCCCTGTTATCATGTGGGATCCAGCTTCTCTTGAATGAAGCATTGCCGCTGTGCCATAGAGCCAGCCCTTGATGGTTTTGATTCACTGGAGTTTCGAAAGTAGTTGTGTTGGCAGATTGCTACTTCAGCAGCAAAACACTGATTAGGAAGAGGGAGAGGAGAACTTTTTTTTTTTTTTTTTTTTTTCTTTTTTTGGAGAGGTTTTTGCTATAGGGCGCGTGCGCTCGCCAGACAGACAGAGAGAGACAGAGAGATAGAAAGCAGGAAATCACCCCCCAGGGGGGATGGCCACGCCGCAATCCCTTCTCCTCCATTCTCCTCTCAGGATCTTGGGCACGCACGCACACGCGCCCGGCGTGAGTTTAAGCCGCCGGGTCCGGGACTCGAACCGCGGTCGACTACGTGGGAGTCCAGCGACATAGCCATTACGCTAACTGCTGGTCCCCGAGGAGAACTTTTTATCTGTGTGTGCAATTGTGACTCAAATATGGTGAGATAATTTATTTTGTAAAACTTAATTAAAACCAATAAAAAAGGAGACAGCTCTGGAGGGAGCAGTATAATTCCCTTGGTAGGACTTGGGTAAGATGCTTTTAGTTGTGACTATTCAAATCTGAACATTACATTTGGCCCCATGATATTTAGAGGGCTTGGTTTGGTTTTATATACTACTGAAATGCTTTTAAGTATTTAATAGTTTACTCCAATTGGGAAAAGTTCTGTTAGGTTTCCTCTTAAGTTTCCCACAGGATAGACTTAGCTCTTTATTCATGACGAGAATATTTTGTGGCTCTGAAAATCACCAGGAAAATCAAAAGTACTACTTTTGAACTTTTCCAGATGTAGACAAGTATATTTTCACATACTTTTACATCACATCCCTGGTTTTGAAGTGATTTTGTCTGACAGAAAGAATAAACAAGGTCAGAGAAAAACTGAGAGGAACAGGGCTAGATGCTAAGATCCCCATGACACTGTACATTTTTTGATAGCAGAACTGTGACTTGATAACCTTTAAAGTCCTTCATACCAAAGAGAGTATTGGAGTAGACATGGATGGGTGGATGAATGGATGATAAATGGATAAATAGATAGAGGGTGTTTGAATGGAAGGATAGGTGGTTAGATGAAAAAAAAAAAAAAACCAATCCATGAATCTCTTTATATTGGCATACACTTACGTACTCTTATGGAAATCAGAATTAGGGGGAGAGGATGAAGCTACTTCACTAGCCAAGTTTAGGGTAGAGGAAGTTTGCTAAACATGGAATCACAGCGAAATTTCAAACCCAGCACCAGTCTTTGCCAGAATACTTACCAAATAAACATTGGATGAATCAAATTGTCATCCCATTTTGATCAAAGTTTGCCTCAACAGCATGGCATAAGTGCCAGTAGCAAATATTTCCAATATTTTATTGTGAAAATTTCCAAATGTATCTAAAATATATAAAATTATACAATACATAGAAATTAGCCCAATAGAATTTGTATAGGGCTAATTTCTATGTATTGAATGCATTTATATATTTTAGAGAGTTTTTTTTTTTTTTGCTATAGGGTGCTATATGTGGAAATTTTCATAATAAAATGTTGAAAATATTCGCTATTGGCACTCCTTCCATGATGACAATGTACGTTGTAATGTCTTTGACTTGAGTAGTAAGCACTATATTCATGCTGGGTAAAACCATGCTGTACACCATAAAAATGTACCATGATTAAATGTAATTTTAATTATTTATTTTTCACAGAGATATTTTTGCTATAGTGTGTGTGTGCTTGCCAGTGAGACAGAGAGATAGAAAGTGAGAAACCATCCTCCCAGAAATGGCCACACTGCAATCTATTCTCCTCTAGGGATTTTGGGCATGCATGCACATCCACCCAGTGTTTTTAAGCCACTGGGTCTAGGACTCAAACCACAGTTGACTACATGAATGTCCAGCAACATAACCATATGCCATCTGCTGGTCCTGTCAATTTTAAATTTTTAAAAATAAATTAAATTATAAAAAGGAATATATTCTTTCTCTCTGGTGAGCACATGCACCCTACAACAAAAAATTCTCTCTCTAAAAAGAAGAGAATGTAAGTGATTCGAGATTTAGACCAAAATATACACTTGATAAAAATAAATGATTTTATTTTAAAAATAAAATAAATATATAGAAAAGCTTGAATAATTTAAAAATAATTTTATACCTCTACACCTGTGACATAGATCCTGCCATAACATTCCATTCTCCTTGATTTAGCACATAACAATCCATCTAGCCATCCCTCTAGTTATCCATCAGCATCTCAGTTTTTGATTCATTTCAAATTAAATTTCAGATATTAATAACCTTCTCCATAAATACTTTAGTATATCTATCATTAGAGTTCAATATTTGTTCTGAGACTTTTTCTTTGATGTAAAAGTGATTATTTGCTAAATTTTAATAATTGCAAACACCTGTGTAACTAAAAACTCCCATCAAGATATAGGACATTATTGTCACCCCAGTAAACTTAACAATGGAGATTTCTTTTTTCTTTTTTTAAAGAGAGATTTTTGCTATAGGGCGTGTGCACTCATCAGAAAGATAGAAAATGAGAAATCATTCTCTAGGATGGATAGCCATGCTTCAATCCCTTCTCCTCCATTCTCCTCTTGGTATTTTGGGCACACACACATGAGTTTTAAGCCACCAGGTCTGGGACTCGAACTGTGGTCGACTATGTGGTAATATAGCACCTGCTGGTCCTAAGAATGGAGATTTGAGAGCCTTTGAATTAATTTCTTCATTGCTTTACCCAGAAAAAAACTCGATCTGGGGATAAATTAAGCAGTTTAAATTGTGAAAGGAGCTGTTCACCCTTCCAATCTGCCTCTGATCTCAAGCTAATAAAGAGTTGCTTCCCTGTATTTGTTTTAGTAAAATCCAAACTCCAAAAGCACAGTTGATGGCAGTGAAGAGATTTATGTGGGTGTACAACATTATCTGATGGTCCAGTAAGTTGGCAAGCAGGCAGGAGAAAATAAAGCAAAATGAGAGTTCTAATTTTCATGTATGAGTTTTCATTATTTAAAAATATATATACACATAATCTTTGTCAGCATAACAGGTATGCTTTGGGTCTTAATACAGGTGATGTTTTCTCTGTACTGGATGTTCCTGGGACATACCCTTTATATGAAAAAAGACAAACAACCAAAAAGAAAGCTTCAGTAAAGTAGTACATAATGCCAAGTTAAATCCAGAGCCAAGCTAAATCCCTACCACATGGTACATATAAGTTGAATCTCTTCCAAATGCAGGGCTCCTTCTTAAATAGCTGTGTTGACTAATTACTTTCATCAGGATAATTGCACCTAAGGAAAGGGTACAATTATTTCTACCGTGTAGAATGTTGACATTGTTTAATGAAGAATTAATGCATGTGGTGACAAACTATGTATTTAAAGAGGAACTAAAGCAGTTACCTACAATCTGTTTCCAAGAAAGAATTTTTAAGCATTACTGTGTACTCTTAAGTATTCAGAATGAAGCTAATAGGCATTTCCACAACACATGGGACTCAGTCTCTATCTGAGGCAGCGCATGCCAATGAATTGCCATTGACAAGGCACCTAATGAGCCCGGTGTCATGGCTGAAGAACAGAATGGCACTTACATTGGCCCACTCTCACCATCACATTTCAAAGTGACCCTTGCAGTCATTTTCCATACAAATAGCCATGTTACCCTTCTTTGTGAGAATGGTAAATTTTGGAAGATTGCAGTACAGAAGAATTATAGTTAAAACCTCAAATTTATTTACTGGAGACCAAGATGGCCACTGATGGATAGCAGTCCTAAAATACATTCCTTCATTTATCCATGCAATGCAAATTGATGAAGAAATTGTTACATAGAAAGTGATTTGCTAATTGCTATATAGTAATCCAAAAGGATTTAGAAAAGCAATCCACTGTTAAGAGGTGTGGTCCAGCCTCTGAGGTACAAGTAGCATACCAGACTGTAGATATGGAGATTATCTGCCAACTATGGTTTGAGTCCCTGGTCCAACTGTCCTGAAAAGATGCTGCAAATGGTGGGCTGGAGGACTGAAAGAAGGGGATAGCTTTGTGACAGACGCTTACAGAGGTTGCTTATCTCTTGTGCTCTCAAACACACATGTGCTCTGTCATAATTTTTTTTTAATAAAGAAATAAGGCCAGCAGATAGTGTGATGGTTACATCACTGGACTCCAAAGTAGACAACTGTGGTTTGAGTCCCGAACCTGGAGGCTTAAAACTCACTCCGAGCACATGTGCGTGTGTGTCCCAGATCCAGAGAGGAGAATAGAGGAGAAGGTATTTGTGAAGTGACTATCCCCTCTGGGGGATGGGGGGGGGGTGTGATTTCTTGCTTTCTGTCTCTCTGTCTTCCCAATAAGCACATATGCTCTTTAGAAAAAAATCAAAAAAGAAAAAAAGAAAGAAAGGAAGGAAGAAAGAAAAAAAAAATAAGGCAACCTTTTCACCTGGAGAAGTTCCATCTTTAATTTAAAGAAAGAGACTTATAACTCTAAAAGGACTATTTGGTCATTTATTAAATAAGTCTACTTATTAAGTGTGGTGCACTCTGTGATTCATTACCAAGTACTTCTTCCTTCAAGGTTGAGGCATCATTCTCCAGGGTTCCCAGGAGTGTAGAGTGTTGGTAATTCACAGTCTTTCCAGGAATTGCTCTAGATTGAAAGAAGTTGTCTCACCAAGATTACACATCATCCTGTCTGAGAGCATCTGTAAGCACTAACTGATGGTGCTCAGATACAAAGGCTCTTGACATAGGATCAACTGAAATCTCTTGCAACTCCATCAAAATTCAACTTTTCTCTCTCCCCAATCTTGCAACTCTTGCTCATTGCAGATGTTACTCAAAGCACTACCCAATGAACTTCCTGCATGCAAATTTCAATGCCTTGGAATTTGCCTCCTGAAAAAGTCAGTCTGAGATAGTCCCTGACACAAGTGGTTCTAGGAACACAGTTGTAAAATGGGATTTAGGTGCCAGCCAGGTCACCCAGCTCCAAAGTAAGAATCCCATCTCTGGTATGCAGTTGTGAGGTAACTGTCAAAACTTCCACTAGTAAAGAACTGTGATTGAAATGGAAGCCTGAGAGTGAAATACTATTAGTATAAGATGCTATAGAAAAACTTGAGAGCCTTCTTTGTCATATAAAAAGAGATTCTCATCTCCTACATCTATGGAACAGAAAAAGCCAAGGATTGTGCCCAGGTAGAACCACAGAGAAGGATGATTTCTCACTGGTAAGGGCAGGTCCCTTGTCGGGAAGGAGTAAAACACTGAGACCTGTGATGGAAGCATGGTGGTTGATACATTGAACGGTCTTGTATATTTAGATTCCTTCAGTTTTCCCTAGCTATCTATTAGTAGTTTGCACCTACCTGTTAAAAGCTAGACTCTTTACCCTTCAAACTTTCATTTGAAGGATGTTCAGAAACTTCTCAAATAGCACACAGTCCTTCATGACCTGCCATAGCATTCCTTTTTGCCACCAAATCATGAGAAAAGTCACAACATAATACATCAGGGGATGTTCTGGGCCTGCTAAGAGGGAGGTTCAAGAAGATGCTGCAGTATCTAGACAACAGCAGGCATCAGGAGAATTTATATGGCATGGCTTCCTGAAGATGCTATCAAGAAGAACAGACTATAAGATTGAAAAAGGATGAGTTCATCAATATGTGAGCACTCTCCTGTGATACAGGATTTATAACCAATCAAAAACCCCAGGAGACACTACTAATATGCTCTACATGGCTCTTGGTAGCTTGGACAAAGCAACAGCCAATACCTAATGAAGTAGAAATGCAACAGATGGTGGAGGCAGTAAGGAAAAGGCCTGCTACAGTGGGTGTACGACATAAAGTCATAAAATCCACAAGCCAGTTATGTTCTATGGAAGGGCCTGGAGGAATGTCTATTTACCAAAGTGACAAGGAACATACCACTGAGAGCTTCTTTAAGAAGCTTAGGGACAGCTGTCCTTGGTAGACCAGGGCATTAACGGATTCTGTTAAAGAAATGCTTTATAGAAATGTACAATAACTGAATGTAAATAAGAAATCATACATTTTTTAAATGTTAATGAAAAAGTAGAATTAAAGTACAAGTTTAATTAAGTGCAAAAAAAAAAAACAGAGAGAGAGAGAGAGAGAGAGAAAAGAAAAGAAATAACTGGGCTTCTTGACAATGAGCATGAGAGGATTCTGAGATAAAAGAAACCAAGGGACTGCACTTAAGTGACAAAAGCGAGGTGATACAATGATTATAATTAGTAGTAAGGTCAAAGTGGTAGTCAAAGTGTCTGACTTGCAGAAAGCTGTGAAGTTAGTAAAGAGAATATGGTACTTCCAAGATCAAAATAGATGGGCACCCATGAGAATATTGCTAGGATGGATGATCAAGAGGTGAAGGGTGGATACCACCACTTTTGCCCCATGTCCAGACTAGAGTTGGTCTTAAGCTTGGAATACATTGACTGATGGAAATGTCACAATACCATGGCAAAGTTACTTGGTAGTTATTCCTTCAGTTATCCCATAAAGGGATCATTTACTCAAGTAATTCTGTCCTATGTCCTATAGAAAGAGAAAAATCAAAACATTTCAAGAACCATTGGACACAGAAGGAAGGCCCTGGAGCACAGTGGTTTGGTGTTATGCAGAGGAAGCCAGATCCTGTAAGACTGGCCAGGTTTTGAGTACCAACTCTGTTGGCTTGAAAGCACTCCAGATGTGCATTTATCTCTAGGATCCTGATGATATGGAGAATTGGAAGAAAAAAAATTGCAGCATGACCATGTCTGTTGTGGGTGTAAGTGCTCTCGCTCTCTCTCTCTCTCTCTCTCTCTCATGCATGAATATGCATAAGCACACATGTACCATCTGGAAAAAAATTATTGGACACAGAGTCAAAAACAACATTGATATCTGAGACTCAAAGCAGTATAGAATCCCTCATGGAATAGGGCTATAAGAAGGCCGTGTAATAAATAGACTTTTGACCTAGATCCTACTTACTTTGAATCCACTGGGGCACATGGACCTACTCTCTGGTAATTTTATCAGTCTGTAAATGTATAATTGGGATTAACATACTATACTTAATAGTTATCAGAACCTATAGCCAATTTTCCAGCCTCTTGCCTCTATAGCCTGTGGGGTAAGAATTATTGTAAGGGAGGGATCAGCAGTTGGCGTAATGACTATGTCGCTGGACTCCCACATAGTCGACCGCAGTTTGAGTCCCGGACCCGGTGGCGTGTGTGTGTGTGCCCAAGATCCTGAGAGGAAAATGGAGGAGAAGGGATTGCGGTGTGGCCATCCCCCCTAGGGGATGATTTCTCGTTTTCTGTCTCTCTGCCTCTCTCTGTCTGTCTGGCGAGCGCATGTGCCCTATAGCAAAAACCTCTCCAAAAGAAAAAAAAGAATTATTGTAAGGGAAGAAGCCAAGTGGAAGGCTAAGAAACTGTCTTTCCCTCTTCCCCCAGCCAAGCTTTCTCCCTGTGAAAACCAAATGGATCCTGAAATATTAGAGTAGATTACCAAATATTCAAATCAACAGGTAGCTGTCATCATAGCGGCAGTGCCAGATATATATCTGCAAGAGCAAATTAACACAGTCTTAGCTATGTTGTGTGTGTATGTGTGCCCCAAATCCCAACAGGGTGGAGAAATAAAGAAGGGATTGTGGTGTGAACACATCTCAGAGAAGGGGAAATGGTTTTTCTCTTTTTGTCTGTCTCTCTAAACTCATGAACCCTTTGGCAATTAAAAGAGAGAGAAATGGGATGAAAGCACAAGTTCCTCTTGGTGGTCCATGCTTTTTTTTTTTTTTTTTTTTTTTTTGCATAAAAAATATAGTTTTTTTTTTTTTTTTTTTTTTTTTTTTTTTTTGGAGAGGTTTTTGCTATAGGGCCACTGCCAGACAGACAGAGAGAGACATAGAGACAGAAAGTGAGAAATCATGCACGCCGCAATCCCTTTTCCATTTTTTTTTGGGCACGTGAGTTTTAAGCTCCAGGACATTTTCCATATACGCTAACTTTTTATAGATGACCCTGCTCATAATTTGCAGACAGATTAGATACAATGCAAGAGAAATGAGTCAAGAATCATTTTAAGATTTTTGTTCTAAACCAAAGTGGATAAAGTTTCCATTATTTCAGATAGAGAAAACTGAAGAAAACACAGCTTTGAGAGGAAAGACAAGAATTCATTTTTGTGTGTGTTAAAATGCAGACTTCCAATAGACACCAAGTAAAAGTAATATGTTATGGATCTACCAGCCTGGAGTTCAGGGCTGAGGTATATTAGCATGCAGATGGGACTTAGAGCTGTGAAGCAGATGAAATCACTAAAGGAATAAAGATTAGTGGTA
Source organism: Tupaia tana (assembly GCA_026018925.1). NCBI lineage: Eukaryota > Metazoa > Chordata > Mammalia > Scandentia > Tupaiidae > Tupaia > Tupaia tana. The sequence continues at coordinate 64,368,510 of JAKSZU010000010.1, forward strand.
TTACAAACAAAGGAGCCCAAGCAATGAAGCTTGGAAGCCTTTGAGTATTAAGATTGGAGGAATTAGCAGAAGAAACGAAAAAGAAGCAACCAGTAAGCTAGGAAATTCAGGAGTGTCGGTGTTCTGGAATCCAGACTATTTCTAGAGGGATAAGGTGATCATCTGTGTCAAGTGATTTGAAAATAAATCAAATAAAATGAGGACTGAGAATCAATCTTTGGATTTCCCAATGTGACACATATTTTTGACCTTGATAAGAGAAGTGTTTATATCATTCTCCATCAATGAAGAACACACACACAGCTGTCTCTCTCTCATTCTCTCTGTCATTGATTTGTTTCAGCTCAGGAATCTACTTATTATATTCTGCTCATATCCTATCTCATCTTTATGACCTTTCCCTTTTGTATTGCCCTTTCGACCCCCCTATTCTCCCTTTATCCCACTATCTGCATGTCCCTAAATGAAACAGTAAAAGGATATATTGGTTCAAAATATTTTTGAGTTTGTGTTTCATTTTGTTTTTGTCATAAGGCACATGTGCTAGCTGGGGGAGAAACAGAGAGATACAGAAAAATAGAAAGCAAGAATTCACCACCCTCCCCAGGAGGGACAGCCAGTCCTCAGTCCTTTCTTCTCCATTCTCCTTTTGGGATTCTGGACATGCACACACACACACACACACACACACACACACCTGGCATGATTTTCCAGCCACCAGGTCCAGGACTTGATCTGTAGTCGTCCATATGGTAATCCTACCACACCACCTGCTGGCCCCATCTTTGAAATATTTTGAAGGAACAAGTACCATTAACCTCTTTATAATTACTGAAAAGTTTCCTTCAGAATACTGAAAATACTCACCATTTACTTGTTACTATATATATACATATATATATATATACCTATATATATATATATATATATATATATATATAGGTATATATATATATATATTTTTTTTTAATCCACAGGAAACTGCCTTAATGATAAAATCTGGTAACATGCAATTTTCTTTTTTCTCCAACCTACCAATGGTTTACAAATTACTAATATTTTCTACTATGTTTTTACTTCAAATGCACTATACATTTAATAAACATTAACAGCTTCTTTTGGACTTCTTGGGAGTAAGAACTATACCTTTTGTTCCACATGTCCTGTTCCCATCTCCCTCCCTCTCCTGCACTTTGCTCAGTGACTTGCCTGTAGAGTTTCAATTAATATTTATATTACTTGAATATTTGTAAAATGTAATTGATAACATTTTTTCTGTGCATAAATATGTTTAGTTCCAGATCACTGACCCCGCTGGATTTTAGAACACAAACTAGTAGGGATATGCTGAGCATATCAAACCTTATCTGCCCACACTTCCCCTCAAAGCAAGAAGAGTAATGATAAAACGATGAGCATGGATAATGTTTCCAAATCAGGGGTTACAAAATCAAGTGGAAAAATACATCAATGAAGTGGATAAGTGCACACCTGAAGAAACAAAAGTCACATGTCCAGTTTAAAGTGGGAATTGCTGCCCAACTCCTACTAATTAAGCCAGCTGAGAAGATAAGCTTGATGCTGCTGGGTCTTCCAGTTTCACAAGAAAAGCTGACAATTCAGGTAACATCCCAGTTTTCAAATATTGGCTACTAACCTAACTTTTCAAGCAGGGAGTTGAGAAAGGTACAAAGCAGCCAAAATATTCATAAGAGATCTACCTACAGATTTGCAGCCTCTGCCCTAAGGCCTTTGAGGAAAAGAGTCAAAGGAGCCAATTTTAGAGTTCAGTTTGTTGTCATTCTTCAATCCTGCCTGTCACCTGTCTAAATGGGTACACTGGCCTTAGGTCATTTCATAGATAGTAATGAGATAGAATTATTACAGCCCTTCTAAAAGATTTAGATTAAGGATGCTACATTAAGTGCCAAACATAAATTGTATCAGTCAATGGAGCTACCTTCCCATCTATATATCTACAGACACCGAGTACTTCCCTTAATGAGATAACCATTCAGACAGCCTGAGATGTCCCCAATAAGCAATCTATGTACATGCTCTATTACCTCATAAATACTCAGCATTATGGAGGGCTGTCCTATTTTTAGTTTTCTCATGGGTTATTCATGAAGAGTGTTGTAGACCGTCTGTGTAATTTCACTAACCTTTCTTCAATTCCTCCAAAGTGGTGGATTCCTTTTGGTATACCTGTGTCTCCTGGAAACAGTTTCCTTCCTGTTTTATTCATTTAGCTGGAATCATCCTGGGTGGGTAATAAGTTGGCATCTTTCAAATACCACTGTGTGTGTGCACACACACCCACATGCACATGTGTGCTCTGTCACTGTTACTCAAATTCAGGGGGCTGGAATCCGCCTTGAAAACTTGCCCCCAAACTAAGACTATAAATTCAATTATTTATCTTTCTCCAAAACAAGAGAAAATCTTTTTAAAAATCCCTTTATGTAATTATTGACTCTGTCTAAAGGAAGTAATTGTGAATATATCCTTATAGCATTTGCCCCATTTTAGGTAGAATGTGGTTCTAGGTACCTGGGCTCAGCAAGGTTTGGCACTAAATTATTACACGCTGCCAGTTGAGAAGGTTTCTTGCCCCCTGCTGTTCTAAGACATAACGAAGCGTTAGGGCACTTTGCACTCTAGCATTTTCCTTGCAGGGTGTCTAACAACCTCTGTTCCTAAACTAACCCTAATCCTAATCCGGGGGCAGTAGCCAAGCCATTGCCTTTTACTGTTTTCCAAGCAAACGTAAGCAAATGACCCAGAATGCAGACAACTTCAGTGACCCTCCTTTGGCCTCTGAGGGGAACAAGTAGCTCTCAGGCTCTCAGTGGCTTCAAATTCTCACCTCCCTCTAGCTGGTGCGTGCCTTTTAGATTTTTCCCTTTCATTTCACATATGTGATTTTGCCCAATGTTTCTAGTTGGCCTGCAAGTTTTGGAGATAGAAGGAAAACTGCTTACACTCATTTCACAGATAAGAAAACTGAAGACCAGTTTTAAAAGGTGGTGTAAGGAAGACCAAAGATAGGTCTCCTGCAGCTTTTGCTACCCTATCAACTTTTCCTGGGCAAAATCCAGCTCCATCCACAATATGGCAGCCTGAGGGCACAGACTTTTTATCCATCAGAAGGTTCTTATCTCCCATGGCTAGTCATCTTCTCATCATTCTGTTTCCCCCTATAGTGCCACTTCTGCCAAGAGGACTTTCTGCCTGCCTTATCTAATGTTCCTTCTACTTCTTTAGTAGTCACTCAGCCATGTCACTCATTTTTTCTTGACGGTATTTAAACTATCTTCTGTATTTACTGCAGGTATTTGTTTGTGACCTTCCCTCCCACTGGAGAGAGTATGACTCTGTCATTCATTTCTGGGTCTCTGGAACTTAAAATAGTGCATAGAACATTGAAAATATTTAATACTTACTAAATAAATGATTTCCCAGTAATTCAGTTTACTGCTCACTATTAACCTAAAAAAAAAAAATAAGTCATATATGAGAAAGCCTTGTGCTACAAGTCAGAATGCCAAGGTTCTAGTAGAACTTCTCAGTCCCCAAAAGTGACCATGGCCTACAAAACTGGTTCCGAATAGTGTATCTAGTCAAGATGTCCTATGTCACTTATCAGTACTTCCTTACAGCTTCTACTTGGAGGCTGATGTACAGCCGTCCAGACCTCTTCCTAAGTTAATGGTTGTGCATTAGTCCTCACAGGAAAACTTCTATTGATACTCTTTCTTAACCATAGAGAAAATAGAATAGATAGATTTGCCAAGAATACTTACTCAAATATTACATATTTTACTAGCCTATAAAGTAATGTTTCGTTAATTCCTAAATTGCAGAGTCCTGAGTCTAGCAGATGACTAAGGAGTCAGCATTTTCCAAGGTTCTTGTGTACATGTATGTCTAGCAATCTCCAGAAAAAGCTTATAAGACTCTCCCATCTACCCTTGCCACCTCGGTCACATGGCCACACTTCACTGTTATATTCTTCTGCAGATCTTTTCTGGTCACCTTAAAATCATTTATCACTCCATGACTGTGGAGACAAAGACATAGCTCCAAATATTTGTTGAAACAGGACTGAACAGACAAGAATAGCAACACAAAAAACTTACAAGCAATATAAGTTAGGGCCGTTCTCAGAATCTGCTAGTTTTCCATGGGGACCACCACTGATTTCTTCTCGTCTCTTTATTTCCTTTTTCCTACTTAAAGGGCTTGCTTTGTTCAGATTTTTCTACCCTCTTAAAATAGAAACTTAGGTCCTTGATTTTAGACCTTTTTTTCCTTCTAATATTAGTGTTTAAAGCTATAAATTTCTTTCTAAGCCGGGTATTAGATGCATCCTACAAATTTTGACATGTTGTATTTTCATTCAGTTAAACATATTTGCTAGTCTCACTCCAGATTGCTTCCTTTACCTATAAGTGAGTTAGTAAAGGGGAGTTTAATTTCTAAGTTTGGGGGAATTTTTCAGCTATACTTTTGTACTTGACTTCTAATTTAATTCCATTATGATCATATTTCAGTATTTTTAATTAGTTGAGATTTGCTTTATGGCCCAGAATGTAGGTTATCTTGGTGTATGCTTTATGCACACTTTCAAAGCTTGTATGTTCTACTGTTTGGTAAAGTGTTCCATGTTCCATATACCGCACTTGTGTGTGTGTGTGTGTGTGTGTGTGTGTGTGTTTCTTAATTTGCCAGAGAGTGCATGTACTCCCCAGAAACAGAGAGACAAAGAGGAGGGAGAAGAAGGAAGTACTCCCCAAAAAAACATGGTCATGCTGAAATTCCTTTTTTTCCCATTTCTCTACCATGTTGGAATTTTAGTCATACATACACATGTGCCTAGCATGTTTTTCAAGTCACCAGGGCTAGGACGGGAACTGTGCAGTCAGGCATATGGGATCTGGTTCCCTTAACTACCAGTCCATGTATCTGACCCTATACTTTAATGTATTTCAATTAGGAAAATTTGGCTAATAGCATAGTCTTACAAATCCCTATTAATGTTCCCATCTACTTATTCTAATAACAAAAAGGGAGTTTTGAAATTTCTTTTTTTTTTTAGATTTGCCTGAAAGAGCATGCACTCATTGGAGAGAGAAAGAGAGAAAGCCAGAAAGCATCCCCTGTTAAGGCACAATCATGCCATAATCCCTTCTCCTCTTCTCTCTCCTGTTGAGATTCTTGGGCACATAGACAGGCATGCTCACTGTGTGTTCCAGACTGCCAGGTCTAGGACTTGAGAGACCAGTTGGCCATGTGGGATGTAGTTGCCTTAACCACCAAGCTATGAATTGGCCCCAATTTTTTTTTTTTTTTACTATTATTGTGGATTGATTTGTCTTTTTGGTTTTTGTTTCTATTAGTTTTTGCTTCAAATATTTTGTATGTTATTAGGTGCATACACAGTTAAGAATGTTTCTGTTTATTATAAAGCTTCTATCTATTTCTTGTTTTTCTGAATTATCCTTTGATATGAATATAGCCATTTCAGTTTTCTTACTGTATTCATTTTGCTTATCTTTTTCTATTCTTTCACTTTAAAACTATCTCTTTCTAGCTAGTGAAGATGAGTTATTTATAAACAGTATGTATTTAGGGCCACACTTTTGTCCTGTCTGGCAATCTCTACTTTTCAATTTGAGTACTTAAAATATTAAGTTGAATGAAATAATCAACATGGGTGGTTCAAATATACCATTTTACTATTTGTTTTGCATTTATTCCCTTTGTTCTTAGTGTCATCCTCTCCTCTTCTCTGGCTGTTAGAATATGTTTTATAGTCTCTTTTGGCTTATTAGTGATTCTTTTTCTTTTTTAGGCTTGCTCTACAATTTATAACCGTATCTTCAACTTATCACAGTTTGTATTCAAATATCATATTACTAATACATATTATGTATGAACCTTTCATCAATAAACTGTGTGTGTGTGTGTGTGTGTGTGTGTGTGTGTTTTGTTTCTGTTTTTGTTTGTTTGTTTGTTTTTTGTCTTTAGATTTCTGCCATAGGGTATATGCACTTGCTGGAGAGAAACAGAGAGAGAGAGAGAGAGACAGTAAGAGGGAAAATGAAAAATCAACCCTCAGATGGGATAACCATATCACAATCCTTTCTCATTGATTCTCCTCTTGGGATTTCATGCATGCATGCACATGCACCTAGGTTGATTTTCAAGCCACTGGATCCGGGTCTCAAACTGCAATTAGCTATATGGAAGTCCAGTGCTGTAACCACCAGGCCACCTGCTGGTCTCCTTCAGTAAACTTTTAATTCCCCATCATGCCTATTGCATTATTGTTTTCAAACATGTTACTTCCACATGTATTAGAAACCCCACAGTACATTGGTACTGAGTTTGCTTTTAACAGTTAACTGTCTCCTAAAGAAATTTGAGGGGCTAGCAGGTGGAATGGTGGTTAAGGGCACTAGACTCCCACATGGCTGACGACGGTTCGAGTCCCAGACCTGGCAGCTTACTTTCTTACTTTCTCTCTCTCTCTCTGTCTCTCTCTTTCTCACTCTGTCCCTCTCTCGTCAAATTAAAATAAATAAATAAATAAAGTTAAATAAAATAAAATTAAAAAAAAAGAAATTTGAAATGAGAGAAGAAAACTTTATATACACATTCAACTTTTATCTGGTATTTTCTTTCAGCCTATAGAATATTCTTCAACAATTTTTATAGAACCAGTCTCCTGGCAATGAATTTTCTTGGCTTTGTTTTTCTGAAAAAGTATTTATTTTACCTTAATTCATGAAGGATATTTTTCCTAGATATAGGATTCTAGAGTGACAGGGTTGGTTTTTTTTTTCTTCAGTATTTTAAAAATGTTGTTCCATTGCCCTTTGGTTTACATTGTTTCACACAAAATGTTAGTGATATTTCTTATCAGTCTCCCTTATGTGTCTTTTTTCTTGTAGCTTTTCAAATATCTTTTTATCACTGTTGTTCAGCAATTTGATAATTTGCTTTGGGATGTGTATATTTATCATTTAGCTTCTTAGGTCTATGGGTTTTACATTTATTTCATCCTATGAGAAATATTTTGATCATTATTTCTTCACAATTTTTTTCATTATTGTTATCTCTCTCTGGGACTCTAACTACAGTTTTGTTAGATAACTTATTTTTGATCCATAGGTTCTTCAGCTCTATTTGCTGTTTTCATTTTTCTTTCTTTCTGTTTCAATTTAGGTAATTTCTATTGCTGTGTTCATTGATCTTTTCTTTTGTCATGTCTAATATGCTATTAGTGTAGACCAGTGAAATTTTCATTTAGTATATTTTATTTTTCATCACAAAATGTCCTATTCATTTCTCTTTTACATCTTCCATTTTTCTTACAATGGCTCATGTTTCCTTTAAATACTTGTGCATATTGAACATACAATAAGCGTTTGATATCTTTGCCTTCTAATTCCATTATCTCTGTCATATTTGTGTCTATTTACTTTAACAGATTTATGTTTTCTCATTTGGATTGGATTGCTTTCATTTCTGTAGAACCATTCCTTTTAACACACCCTCCCCTCAAAAATAATGAAAGCAACACAGATTCTTGATCAGATGAAAAAATGCCCCTTGCATAGAACCATGCAAGAGAAAGAACAGAAGATAAGAGCTGTGTATGTGGGAAGGGAGCGGAGCTCCTCATCCTTCCCTCTGCAGCCTCAGAGCAGCTGCCAGCCCACTTGCTCAGGGCTTCATTATACTTAGCCCATAGCTACTGGTCTCAAGCTACTTGAGATCAAGAAGAGTTCATCTCCGCTGGTTCACTTGGAAGGGAAAAGAGGGAAGAGAGGGTAGGAAAAAAAATGGGGCTAGAGAGGGCCTGATGGGAAACTCCAGCATCTTGGCCTGAGTCTGTTCCAACTCCTCCTAGGAAATCTAGTCAAATGACATATAGCTATCCAGTCTACACTGCCTCGAAGGAGCAGGAAGGAAAAGTGATTTCCCTTCTTTACTTTTCCTTTCCCTTTTTCTTCTTTTTTTTTTTTTTTTTTTTTTTTTTTTTTTTTTTTTTTTTTTTTTTTTGTACATGTGAGTATGATTAAAACATTTTCTTAGTTTAGGCAAAATATTCGGTGTGACTGCAGAAGGAAAGGAAAATATTTCTCACTCTGGCAAACATCATCCACAACCATAGACCTAGGCAGCAAAATGACAACCCTTTGCAGTCAGTCAGCTCAGAATGGTCAGGTATTCGACGAATGCGTGGCAACTTTCCTTTTGTTTCGTTTATTTGTTTTTGTTTTTCATCTCCTTCTAATTTGGGACCAACCAGAGAATAGCAAAAATGGTTCCCAAACCAATTAAATAGGATGTCATATTACTAGTTGACTTTCCTCAGCTTGTGAAAACCAAGAACCTCTAATCAGGGCATACCCAAAGCCTTTCCTTTTTCCTACTCTAAACCTTTTCCTGTCCTCTGCCTACCTTGGAATATCTGCCTAACAAAAGTGATAGTAGCTGACTCCTTTGCCATAGCAAATTCTGAATAAATAGCTTCTGTTTGTTCTCATTTGGATTGTCTTTATTTATACAGAATCATCTATCCTCCCCCACAAACAAAAAGATGGAGAAGGGCAGAGGAGTATAAAATACCCCAGAGAAACATACTAGTCTCTAACACTGGACAGGGACTCCAAGTAATCAGCAGCAGATGAAATTAGTCCTTCCTCTGAGCCCCCAGGTGGCTTCTGCAAGTATTTTAAAGATTATCTTCCTTGGCTATTCTGGAGGCATTGCATTTAAAGGCCATCAGTTGCCAGATATTTGTATAAATTTAATCCTGCTGAAAGACTGCTTTGAGAATTCATGCATTTTCATCTTCGTGTACAAAGTCCTTTTAACATGGTATGCCATGAATGTACAATAGTACGTACTTTTGGTTCAGCCCACACTTGCAGCTGTTCGTATCAGGTGCCTGGCCAATATTCCCTATCATCTCATTGGGTTCCATGGAGTTTATAATCTTCATCCTCCACATAAAGATAGTGAGCAAGGCTTGATCTCTTCAAGTTTGAGAGTATCTACATGGCCTTTGCTTACAGGTTCCTGCTGTCAAATCTAAAATAATACATAATACATAACTTTGAATAAAATTGAGGGAGATTGCATTGAAGAAGTTCCCAGTGGACCTACATAGCCTTGCTTGCTGCCAGGAGGAGAAGCTAGGGTCACACCATTGGAAAATTCTGCTGGTTCTGATGGAGCTGCCCACCACCTACTGGGGTTGGCAGAGATGCTATACTGCGCCATATGGGAAGAAGGCTATTGTTGGTCATACTACTGAACACTGGGCTTTAGGACAATGGTAGAACTCTCCAGCTCATATCTCTTTTAGCTCAGGAGCAAATAGGTGGTAATTACCTCACTGTAGTTCTGGCCCATCAGTAAGGCCTGGATCTCTTCCCATGTATAACCGTGGACACCATTAACTAGGAGTCCTGGCAGTCAGGGTAATTCTGTGTGAGACTGTTTTCTCATCTTCAAGACTGACACGTTCGTTAGACATCCTTCTTGGTGGCCATTCCCATTAGCTCCTTCAAGTTTTGTTCATCGGAAGGCAGGGTCCACTGACTTGTGTGTATGGGATGACTTAGTCTCCAAACATCCCTCTGAGACCGGTGTGCTTTTAACCATGGAAAGTTCTGGACAGCATAGAGGAGCTTCCACAGAAGTTATCCAGCTTATTGCCAAGGTGAATTCACTCCTGAAGCCAAAGTCTTCAATCCTGATGTTCAAGTCAGAATCCAGAGCAGGATTTCTGCTTTTAATTCTCTCTGAACAATATAATTCTGGTGGAAGAACTGTACAGCAGACATTATCTGGTGGAATTTGCCTTAGATTTCTTTTTTTTTTTTTTTTTTTTTTTTTTTTTTGCCGTTAGCCACTAAGTACTCAAATGCCTTTCTTTCACTAGGGAACTCTGATAAGATATAGAGTTTCTCAATCTCAGTCACTTCAAATAATTTAACTATGTTGAGATGATTCAAAAATCTTCATGATTCCTATTTCCTGGGATAAACTCTGGAGGTGGGAGTTATGTTGAGTTTGGTCAACAATCTTCATACAGACACTTCCTTCCAGTCAGAATATGCCATGCCAACTTCACCTTAGTCAACTTAAACCTAGCCGGTAATTGTCAATATGAATCTCCACATCAACAGAGAGGGCCAAGAAGCCTCGCACTACTACAGACTTACTGTGGCGACTGGTGTCAAGGTGTCTCAATGTTCATCTAAAATTAAGAAAATGTTGTAAGAACCCTGGTCCAATTCACCCAAAAAGATAATCACTTTAGAACCAACATATGGTGTAATGGTTAAATCGTTGAACTTCCACATAGCTGACTGCCGTTGGAGTTCTCGGACTTGGTATCTTAAAAAATACATTGGGCAGGGACCAATAGTTAGTGTAATAGCTATGTCGCTGGACTCCCACATAGTTGACGGTGGTTCAAGTCCTGGACCCGGTGGCTTAAACTCATGCCAGGCGCGTGTGCATGCATGCCCAAGATCCTGAGAGGAGAGTGGAGGAGAAGGGATTGAGGCGTGGTCATCCCCCCTGCGGGGTGATTTCTCGCTTTCTATCTCTCTATCTCTCTCTGTCTGTCTGGCAAGCGTACATGCTCTATAACAAAAACTCTCCAAAAAAATATTACTTCTAAAGCCTATCTGACAAACTAGTTTTTTAATAGAATCAAAACATAGTGGGAACCAGCAGTTAGCGTAATGGCTATGTCGCTGGACTCCCACGTAGTCGACCGCGGTTCGCGTCTTGGACCCGGTGGCTTACAACTCATGCCGGGCGCGTGTGCGTGCGTGCCCAAGATCCCGAGAGGAGAATGGAGGAGAAGGGATTGTGGCGTGACCATCCCCCCTGGGGGGTGATTTCTCGCTTTCTGTCTCTATGTCTCTCTCTGTCTGTCTGGCGAAATAGCGAAAAACCTCTCCACATGGTGCAAGACAAAAAAAAAAGATTAAACAAGCAAAATATACAAATTAAATTCAAAAGAATAAAAGAAATAGAAGTAAATGGGAAAAGTGAAAAGAAATTTTAAAAATGATAGGAATGCAAAAGAGTTAAGAAATAATAAGGACATTTTTAAAAGAGAAAATTAATAAAAATAGTTTAAAAATTAATGTCAATGAAGAAACAAGCTAACTTTTGTCAGTCCCTTAATTCACTAGATACCAGCTTCTTGGACTAGAAGAAACAAAAACATTGCTCTATGCAGGGACTTATAGGGGTGCTTAGAATTTAGAATTTAACACCAATGGCTTCTTGTGAGATCACATCGATAAATGGATTTATCGCAGCTAGGGATGATCTACAGTGATTTCCTCCTTTTTTGATCTCAAGAACACTTAAATCTTTTTTTAAAAAATTATTGAGGACTGCAGAGAACTTTTTGTTTTTTGATAGGTTATAACTATCAGTACTTACCTTACTAGAAATAAAAACGTAGGATACTTCAAAAATCTTTGCATTTCTATTTAGAAAGTTATAACTGTTGGATTTTAAAAAGCTCATAATGTCTACACTTAAATATTCAATTCCTTTTTTATAAGCTCTGAGTAATTACTCTCAAAATGATGCCATAACTCAACTGGCATCATGTTACTATATAAAAATGTTCTTTGGCATAAGACAAAATAAGGTACATTATTATCTATTAAGCTGAGAGTAAGCTAACTTATACTTTTCTTTCTCTCTTTTTCTTCTTTTAAAATTTGCCAGAGGGTATATCTATTTCCACAGAGGATGGAGAGACAGAGAAACAGAGAGTGAGAGGGAGAGAGTGAAAGAGGGAGAGAGAAAGACAAAGGGGAGAACCCCCCCTCACACACATACAGAATGGGACATGGTCACACTGTAATCCCATCTTCTCTACTTCCCCATCCTGTAAGAATTTGGGCATAAATACACACGTGCCTGGAGTCTTTTTCAAGCTTCTGAGGCTGGAATTAGAGCCTTGTGATTATTCATGTGGGCTCTGGTTCCCTTAACCACTAGGCAACAAGGCTGACTCATATTTTCATTTATTTGTAGCTTTTCTCAGGTTTCTTCAGAGTAAAGTCCTGCCTTTCCACACTCCCACTTCAGGATTTTGCATTTTCTTCTTTTCTTCTCCTTCTTCTCCTTCTTCTCCTTCTGCCTCCTCCTCCTCCTCCTCCTCCCCCTCCTTCTTTTCTCTGAGAGTTTTTTGCTATAGGGTGTGTGCACTCATCAGAAAGACAGAAATCAAGAAATAACCTGCCAGGGGGGATGGCCATACCACAATCTCTTCTCCTCCATTCTTGTCTCAGGATCTTGGGCACACATGCACACATGCCCTGCTGAGTTTAAGCCACTAGGTCAGAGCCTCGAACCATGGTCAACAGCATGGGAGTCCAGTGACATAGACATTATGCCAATTGCTGGTTCCAATTTTCTCCTGCTTCTACTTCGATCTCTTCTGCCAGGATCCAGGGCTCCCTCCCTCACTTCTTTAAGTCTTTGCTTCAATGCTGCTTTCTTAGCAATCTTTCTTTTAGGTCTTGTGATGCCATTTGTACTACCTATCCACTACCACTATCCTCTCCCAACTTCAGCTAACTCCAGATCAGGGGCACATGCTTGTCAGTAAGGTCTATGGACATAAACCCAGACAATTCCCATGTGGATCAGCCTTACCGTGTTACGTTTACTGCTCTGCCACCAACTGACCTTTGTTTAGTTTTTGTCATGTTCTGAAAATGGGAGTGATGACTTCCAAGTTCCTTACCTAGCAAACAAGAAACCAGATGTCTCTCCACTGATTTTTGTTCTGGTTATAAATGAAACTTTTCTGTTTCTTGGCATACTCAGTAATTCTTACTGGATCATGGCTCTTGCGATTTTTTTTCTTTTTTTTATTATTATTCATACATTACTATACATTATTTGGATTGTGAAGAGACTTTACTCAGCATGATATACACCTCAGACCAGCCCAGCTGAGACCACCATTCACATCCTCGTCAACAGATAATAAACCTTATCTGTGTCCCACAAGTGCCTTACCTCTCCATTTTCCCCCCAAATTTCCTATGCTCTTCCCCTCTCACACTCTCTTTCCACTTTGTCTCCAGTGCCCATTACAGCTTTTAATACTTTTATGTTTTCCAGTTTCTACCATAGAGTACAGACAGTTGGTATATATATATATATATATATATATTTTTTTTTTTTTTTTTTTTTTTTGGAGAGGTTTTTGCTATAGGGCACATGCGCTCACCAGACAGACAGAGACAGAGAGACAGAAAGAGAGAAATCACCCCCCAGGGGGGATAACCATGCTGCAATCCCTTCTCCCCCTTTCTCCTCTCAGGATCTAGGGCACTCACGCACACGCGCCGAGCGTGAGTTTAAGCCTTCGGGTCCGGGACTTGAACTGCGGTCGACTACGTGGGAGTCCAGCAACATAGCCATTACGCTAACTGCTGGTCCCTACAGTTGGTATGTATTAAGTGGAGACATGCAATGTCTCTCTTTCATAGCCTGACTTGCTTCACTCAGCAACAAATCTTACATATTCGTCCACTTTCTTTTTTTTCCTTATCTAATACCTTTTTAAAATTTTATTTATTTTTTAAACAAATTATTTACATGTTTAAATGTTTTTACCTCATAATCATTTTTTTTCATTTCATTTTCTTCCATACATTCAATCACATTATTATTTATCTTACAAAATGGATATTTCAACAGGTGAACATTTCTCTCTAGTACTGTTGATAAAACTACGAAATATCTTCAACAGATAATACCACATCTCTTTGTGCCATTAATTAGTTGCCTCCCTGCCCCTCCCCCAAATGTCCTTCCTCAGACCCTCCTCTTTCACACACACTATATCTGGTATTTACATCTATATACTGAGTTTCTATATCCTTTAGACAATTAGTTTCAGTCAAAGAGTGCAGACACTCTGTATATATTAAGTGAAGATATACAATGCCTCTCCTTCATAGCATGGCTTGCTTCACTCAGCAGTAAGTCTTCTATATTCATCCACTTCTGTCAAAAGCCAGGGTTTTGTTGTTCTTTATGGATGAATAGTATTCTATCAAGTATATGTGCCACAGTTTTTCTAACCATTCATCAGTTCGTGGGCATTTGGGTTGTTTCCATGACTTAGCATTTGTGAATAGTGCCGCAATAAATATCGATGTGCAAGCACTTTAAGTATTCTTCTGTCCTTCGGGTAGATACCAAGGAGTGGGATTACTGGATCATATGTTAGTTCTATTTGTAGACCTTTGAGGAATCTCCAAATTGTTCTCCACAGTGGTTGGACTAATTTACATTCCCACCAGCAGTGTAAGAGAGTTCCCTTTTTACCACACCTCCGCCAGCACTTATCTTTTTTTTTTTTTTTTTTTTTGAAGAGGTTTTTGCTATAGGGCGCGTGCGCTCACCAGACAAAGAAAGACAGAGAGACAGAAAGCAAGAAATCACCCCCCGGGGGGATGGCCACGTCGCAATCCCTTCTCCTCCATTCTCCTCTCGGGATCTTGGGCACACACGCACACGCGCCCAGCGTGAGTTTTAAGCCACCGGGTCCAGGACGCGAACCTCGGTTGACTACGTGGGAGTCCAGCGACATAGCCATTACGTTAACTGCTGGTCCCCATTTTTTGTTTTTTTAATCTTAGATATTCTGACCGGGGTTAGGTGGTATCTCACTGTTGTTTTGATCTGCATTTCTCTTACAATGAGGGATATTGAAAATTTTTTCATATGCCTTTTAGCTATTCATATGTTATCTTTAGAGAGTGGGTTTTTCAACTCATTCTCCCATCTTTTTTTTTTTTTTTTGGAGAGGTTTTTGCTGTAGGGCACGTGTGCTTGCCAGACAGAGAGAGATAGAGAGATAGAAAGTGAGAAATCACCCCGCAGGGGGGATGGCCACGCCGCAATCCCTTCTCCTCCATTCTCCTCTCGGGATCTTGGACATGCACGCACACGTGCCTGGCATGAGTTTTAAGTCACCGGGTCCAGGACGCGAACCACGGTCGACTACGTGGGAATACAGTGACATAGCCATTACGCTAACTGTTGGTCCCTCTTCCATCTTTTAATAGGATTGATTGTCTTTTTCCAGAACAGCTACTTGAGTTCCTTTTGAATTATGGTTATCAGTCCCTTATCTGACGCATATTTTACAAAAATATTTTCCCGTTCTGAGGGCTGTCTATTCACACTAATCACTGTGTATTTTGCCATGCAGAAACTTCTTTGTCTGATGTAATCCCACTTGTCTATTTTGGAGATTATTGACTGTGCACTGGGAGTCTTATTTAAGAAGTCTTTCTCTACCCCAATGTCTCCCAGAGTTTCCCTGGTGTTTTCCAGGATCAGTTTTATAGTCTGAAGTCTTAGATTTAGATCTTTAACCCACCTTGACTTTATTTTTGTCAGAGGTGAGAGGTAGGGGTTCAGATTCATCTTTCTGCAAGCGGAGATCCAGTTTTGCCAGCACCATTTGATGAAGAGGTTTTCCTTTTCCCACTGGATTGACTGGTACCCCTTGTCAAAAATCAGTTGGCTCTATGTTTTAGCATTTATTTCTGGGGACTCTATTCTGTTCCATTGGTCCACCTGTCTGTTTCTGTGCCAGTACCATGCTGTTTTAATTGCCACAGCTTTGTAGTATATTTTTGGGTCAGGGAGTGAGATGTAGCCCTCTCCACTCTTCTTGTGCAGAACTTCTTTGGCAACACGGGGAATCTTATGATTCCAGACAAACTTTATGATTGTCTTTACTAGATCTGTGAAGAATATGTCTGGTACTTTGATTGGCATTGCATTAAATAGGTAGATTAATTTGGGTAGAATTACCATTTTGATTATATTAATTCTTCCAATCCAGGAACATGGGATGTCCTTCCACTTTTTTGTGTCATTTTCAATTTCTTTTTTTATCTTCTCGTAGTTTTCCTTGTGGAGGTCTTTAACTTCCCCTTTCTATCAAATTCCAAGGCCTTGCTGTTTTTTTATGATGAATAGTATTCCATGGAGTATAAATGCCACAGCTTTTCAATCCATTCATCTGTTTGTGGACATTTGGGTTGGTTCCATGTCTTAGCAATCGTGAATAAGGCTGCAATGAATATAGATGTGCAAGCGCTTTTCTGACTGAGTGCTCTCCTGTCCTTTGGGTAGATACCCAGGGGTGGAACTGCTGGATCATATGGTAATTCTATTTGAAGGTCTTTAAAGAACCTCCATATCGTTCTCCACAGTGGCTGGACCAATTTACATTACCACCAACAGTGTAGGAGAGTTCCCCTTTCATCACATCCCCTCCAGCAATTATCATTATTTGTTTTTTTAATCTTTACCATTCTAACTGGGGTTAGGTGGTATCTCATTGTGATTTTGATCTGCATCTCCCTTATGATGAGGGATGTTGAGCATTTTTTCATATGCTTTTTGGCTGCTTGTGTGTCTTCCTTAGAGAGTTGTTTATTCAGCTCATTTTCCCATCTTTTAATTGGGTTAATAATTTTCTTCCAGGTGAGCTGCTTGAGTTCCCTGTGTATTCTGGTTATCATTCCCTCATCTGAGGTACAGTTAACAAAAATTCTCTACCATTCCGAGGGTTGTCAATTTACACTAATTACAGTGTCCTATGCTGTGCAGAAACTCCTTAGTCTGATATAATCCCTCCTGTCTATTTGGGAGATTATTGCCTGTTCTTTTGGGGTCTTGTTTAAGAAGTCTTTGCCTACCCCAATGTCTTCCAGAGTTTCCCCAGTGTTTTCCACCAGCAGTTTTATAGTTTGCGGTCTTAGATTTAGAGCTTTGATCCACTTTGAGTTGATTTTTGCTAATGGTGACAGATAGGAGTTCAGATTCATTTTTCTGCAGATGGATACCCAGTTTTTCCAAAACCATTTACTAAAGAGTATTCCCTTTTCCCACTGGATTGACTGGTATCTTTTGTCAAAGATGAGTTGGCTGTATGTTTTGGGATTTATTTCTGGAGTCTCTACTCTGTTCCATTGGCCCTCATGTCTATTATTGTGCCAGTTCCATGCTGTTTTGATTATTACAGCTTTGTAATATATTTTAGAGTCAGGGAGTGAGATGCCACCTACTCCAGTCTTCTTGTGCAGGAAGGATGGCTTTAGCAAAATGGGGTCTTTTATGGTTTCAGAAAAATTCTATGATTGTCTTTTCTAGATCTGTGAAGAATGTCTCTTGTAATTTTATAGGGATTTCATTAAACATGTAGATTAATATTGCAATTTTATTTTGTGGAATGCTGGATTTTATTATATTTTTTTAAATAATGTTAGAATTTTGTCCCTCAGGTAGTTAAATTATTTGATATCAGCTTAATCTTTTGAGTCATTCCTTTATCCTTTTTTTTTTTTTAAATGAGTCTCGACTAGTTTTTCCATTAGTAGTCTTTAATGAATGTCTTGTGTATTTATTCATAACTCTGCATTGGCCTTTGATATTCCATGATTCTAAGCCTTATATAAAGCCTGAAAATTTTTTGGCTTGCAATTCCTTCTCCTACCACAGTAATTGTTTGCTTTTTAGAAATTATTCCAAAAAGCTTCTTGAGTGTCACTGTTCGTGTGCAGAATGGTATTTAAACAAAACTATAGGACAGACATAAACATATTATGGAGTTATTTCTCTGCACATGTCCTTTATCTCACTAGTCTGCCTTTCAAATTCTAGGCACCTCAGCCTTTATGAACTCCAATCACTGTATATCTAATTCAACAATATTTCTGGGCTTTTTGGATTCTCACTTCCTGTTCAATGGTTTTAAAATGCCTCCAGGCATAAAGCCAGAACAATCATTGAGCTCACTTCGTTTGCTTACCTTCTTTCAGAAATCAGTCTTGCACTATCTGCTGCACAATATCCAAAAACAATTGTTTTGTATATTTTATCTATTCATCTGTTCAGAATGAGAGGATATGTCAGGACCCTCTTACTCTCTCAAGGAAAAGTAGTTTTTCTTCTAGGAATGATTGATATTAGTGAAGGCCATTTATTTCAGAGAATTCCTACTAGATCCCACAGAAGTTAAGCCTTAATTTCTGTATCTGTTCACCCCTTTGACATTAGTGCAATAGATAGCATTGATATATTTTTCAAAGTCTGGTTTACTCATCTTTGAAAAGCAAACACGTGCTATTTCTATAAAACAGTCAAGGTTGAGCTTTAGAAATTTTAATCTAGTTCCTTCCAGGATTCCTCCAATAGCATCAAAGGAAAACATGCCACCATACCTTCAACCTCCTGGATATTTCTTTTTGATCTCTGCAACAAATACAGGAGAAGAATTCATACTCATCATTTAAGTATTATCAATATTTTTCAGAGATGAATCCATCTTCATCTTAACTTGGAAAATCTATTTTTCCTGAAGGAAACATAATGTGATAGTATAAAATGTTAACTAACATAAAAACAGATTTTTACATGATGGAGGAGAACTACTCAGTTTTTGGGTCCACACTTTCTTAAAAAATTCTGTATTCAGATTTGCATTATCTTTGAAAAACTTCAAGGTTTATCAAAGTGGTCTTTCAGCACAGAGAGCATCTGCATAATGACTTTATGTTCACAAATCATATAAAAGGAGAATCAGAGAAAAGCTTGAAGCTTTTAAGTAGTTCTTTCCAGAGTCTAACATCTCCAACAAAGTTTTAGAGATTCACAGTTCTTATTCTAAGCCCTGGGTTAAATTACATTTTTTCCTCTCCCTCCAGCCGTCTCTATAAAAAGGAATCTTTTCAAAGTAAGTGGCCTAAGAAGGAGTGTCCAATTATGAGATAAAGGAACATAAAGATTTCTCCTTATCCTTCAGGCTTTTTCCTTGTTTCTCTTACTTGGTTCAGAGGCATATATATTACCTGAATCTAATTTTGCTGCCATATAATCAAGGTTGTGAGTCAACTATAGATGCATGATATTGAACAAATTCTCAGATTTCTCTTTTTTACATTCAGAATAATAGTATTACATGGCTCACAGGGATGTTTTGAAGATTACTGTTTTTTTTTTTTTTTTAAAGAAAAGGGACCAAAAAGATAAATATGTATCCCTTTACTTTTTATGATGTTCTCAATTTAATTTTATTGAGTTTGATATTCATATATTCTCAGCATGCATGTGCTCTAAGAGCCATGTGAAAAGATTGTATTGGAAAACAATTTCAGATTAAAGGTCTTTGAAATTGTAGTCTTCCCTGATACGCGACAGGTTTTTTTCCCTTAAAAAAAAAATAAAGTCCTCTGGTG
The DNA here is from genome assembly GCA_026018925.1 of Tupaia tana. Taxonomy (NCBI): domain Eukaryota; kingdom Metazoa; phylum Chordata; class Mammalia; order Scandentia; family Tupaiidae; genus Tupaia; species Tupaia tana. The sequence continues at coordinate 64,387,850 of JAKSZU010000010.1, forward strand.
AGAGAGCTAGGTATGGCCAGGCCTACATATGCAGAGAAGAATAGATTTAGTGGTATTATTATGTTCCTAAAATTAGAGCTTGACAGTGAAATCATAGCACATAGTGGGCAATAAATAAATGTTAACTATTATTATGGTTATGCATTACTCCTACATTTCTATGTGTTACCTATACATGTGTCTCTCTGCTTTAACCCCCAACCAGATGGTAGATCTGTATTTTAAACATCTTCAAAAATAAAACTTATCTAACTTGAAGTTAGACAGTGGGCCTTGCATATGCTGCATACTTAGTAAGTACCTGTTGATGGGTGTTTAAATAAATACAAAACAGATGAATAGTTGGAGGGAAATAAAGAATGGAATACTTTCCAAATGACCTTATGTTTGACATAAAAACAAATAATTCTATTTTTCATGAACTGTCTAGAGAGCCATTTTTAACCACATCATTATCTCAAGAGGACTTTTTCTTTCTCAGTGTATTTATATTTCAACATTGACTGTCAGCTAGATTCTTCCCTTAATAACTTTAAACCAAAGTTAAAAAGAAGACAAATTAGTGTCACAAAGAAAATGTACTCACCAGGCATTCCCTGACAGAACACAACAGCTTTGCCAATAAGAGAAGAGATGAATGTTTAAAAAATGGTTCTAAATTCCACTTTGGGAATGGCTTGTTTCAAAAATCATGGATAGGAAACATTTTACTGAATTAAATATTGACTAACAACAAAACTGAAGAAGCACAATGCAAATAATACTTATCTTTCCTAACTCTAAAAAGAAATGATCAAAATTGAATTGCACTACATTGTAAAGTTTGTACAAGTGCATCAATCACAAGATCCATCAATCTTCTGGATGATGGAAAGAATCTCATTCTTCCTTTTGTATGATATGATACATTTATAAAGCCAGATGTTTGGACTGCAATTTTTGAATACCATGAAAAATAGAATGTCAGTGACAATTCATTTTCTTTTCTCAGCAGTATCTCTCTGAAGTCTCTTTTCTTCAACAGGGGCATATACTTATTTGGTAATAAATTACTGGCTTTATTTTGAGTAAGCCATTCAAAGGATTAGGTTAATAATAATAATATGTAAGGTTAATTATGCATTTTTTCACTTAATCCTCCATATTCCATGAGTAAACACTGCATTCTTTCTTTTTCTGATTAAAAAAAAAAAAAAAACACACAAAAAAAAACCCAGAAACCTAAAGAACTAATATGGGGGACCAACCAACGGTGTAATAGCATGATGTGGACTCCCATGCAGGTGACTGTGGTTGAGTCCCAAAACCCGATGACTTAAAATCTGGTGATGTGCCAGGTGTGTCTGAGTGCATGCAAAAGATCCTGAAAGGAGAATGGAAGCGAGGGGATTGCGACATGGCCATTCCCCTTAGAGGTTGATTTATTGTTTTCTGTCTCTCTGTCTCTCTCTGTCTCTTTGGTGAGCACATGCACCCTATAGCAAAAAATCTTCCTCTAAAATAAATAAAAATACTAATATGAATTATTCAAGGACTAATACTAAGTGATGAATGAAACAGGGTTTAAATATGTCTGGATTCACACTGGCCCCTCTCCTGGCTTCCTAGACCCCCCACCAAAATAGCAATAGACTTAACTTTTCATTTTCTTCTCTTTCCCTCCTATAAAGAGAATTTGTCTATGCTGTTTATTTATTTTAGGTATGACAATGCATTGTTCACAACCACTTATCCCAACTGAAAAATTAGCCAATTACTTGTTGCCACTCTACAAAAATGTACTGCCTCACACTCAGAATAGATATATAAAAGCCAATAAACAGCATCAGGAGAATTTCAGAAATCCAGTCTAATCTGAGGGAAAAATATTTTAGCTTTAGGGAAAGAAGAATCTCTCTTCACCATCCTACCAACATGCAGAAAAGATACCTAAATGGCTCTCCTTGATTATTAAAGACATTGCTGGGACCAGCAGTTAGTGTAATGGCTATGTTGCTGGACTCCCATGTAGTCGACCACGGTTCGAGTCCCAGACCCGGTGGCTTAAACTCACGCCAGGTGCATGTGCATCCGTGCCCAAGATCCTGGGAGGAGAAAAGAGGAGAAGGGATTGCGACGTGGCCATCTCCCCTGGGGGGTGATTTCTCCCTTTCTGTCTTTCTGTCTCTCTCTGTCTGTCCAGTGAGCGCCCACGCCCTATAGCAAAAATCCTCTCAAAGAAAAAAAAAATTGCTGTCTGAGGAGACCAGCAGATGGAATAAAGGCCATGTCACTGGACTCTCACATGGCCAACTAACCAGACCTGATGGCTTGAAACTCACACTGGGCGCATGTGAATGTGTGCCCAAAATCCAGAGAGTAGAATGGAGGAGAAGGGACTGTTGGCATGGCCATCCCCCCAGGGAGGTGATTTCTTGCTTTCTGTCTCAGCCTCTCTGTCACTCCTGCAAACACACTGTATAGCAAAACATCTCTTAAAAAAAAAAAAAAAAAAAAAAAAAAAGACACTGGGTACCAACTGTCTATAAGTGCCTCTCCACATATGGCACCAATGTGAATGCTACCCACACTGAGATGGATGGGAATAACAGAGGCACAGCAAATCATGTGGGAAAAACCTATGATATGAATCTAATTATCTAGACTAGTGTTTCTTAAAAACATATTCCATAATATGTTAATAAAAAGAAGATAGAAGTAATATAATTCTAAAATGTGCAGAAAAAATACTGCTTATTGTACTCCCCTCCTAGAAACTTATAAATACAAGACAATGGTTGGTCTCATAGTAAATAAATGAGTTAGTCTCTGCTTGAGTTAGTGTTGCTAACTATAATATCTATTTTTATTAGTATTATTTATTATCTTTATACATGCAGTCATTATACATCATTTAGTTTATAAAGAGATTTTACCCAACATGACATATGCCACACAGCAGAATTGACACTACTATACATGTCATCACCAACAGGCAACAAACCATATCTTTGTAACACAAATGTCTTACTTCTCCATATTTTCCCAAATTTCCCTTCCTGCATTCTTCCCCTCTACCACTCTCTTTCCACTTTGTCCCCAGTGTCCATAATAATTTTTAATGCTTTTATTTCCTCCAGTCTTTCAGTCTCTACCATACAGTGTCAACAGCCGGTATATATTAAGTGGAGACATACAATGTCTGTTTTATAACCTGACTTGCTTCACTCAGCAATAAATCTTCCATGTTTGTCCACTTTCTATCAAATACCAGGGTCTTGTTTTTTATGGCTGAATAGTAATCCATGGAGTATCTATGCCACACTTTTTAAATCCGTTCATCTGTTTGGGGACATTTGGGTTGGTTCCATGTCTTAGAAATCACGAATAATGCCTCAATAAATACAGTCCTGCAAGTGCTTTTCCGTTGTGCTTTGGAAGTCTTGCTTAAGAAGTCTTACTTATTACTTTGAGATACTATTTAGTCTTTTATGTATACAATCATATAATCTGCAGAGATAATTTCAACTCTTCTTTCCCTATTGGAATGCTTTTTATTTCATTCTCTTGTCTGATCACATTGGCTAGTACCTTCAGTACTATATTGAATAGGAGTGGAGAAAGTGGGCATTCTTGTCTTGTACCAGTTTTTAGTGGAAAATATTTTAACTTTTCCCCATTCAATATAATGTTAGCTATAGGTTTTTCACAGATGGTTTTTATTATGCTAAGAAACGATTCTTCTATGCTGATTTTACTGAGAGTCTTAATCATGACAGAATGTTGTATTTTGTTAAATGCTTTTTCTACATTGATCAAAATGATCATATGTTTTTTATCTTTCTCTCTGTTAATATGGTATATTACATTTATGGTTTTGTGTATGTTGAACCACCCTTACATCCCTGGAATAAAGCCTACCTGGTTGCGATAAATAATATATATATATTTTTTTTTTTTGGAGAGGTTTTTGCTATAGGGCGCGTGTGCTCACCAGACAGACAGAGAGAGACATAGAGACAGAAAGTGAGAAATCACCCCCAGGGGGGATGGTAACGCTGCAATCCCTTCTCCTCCATTCTCCTCTCGGGATCTTGGGCACGCATGCACACGCGCCCGGCGTGAGTTTTAAGCCACCGGGTCCGGGACGTGAACCACGGTCGACTACGTGGGAGTCCAGTGACATAGCCATTACGCTAACTGCTCGTTCCCAATAATCTTTTTTATATGCTGCTGAATACAGTTAGCAAGTATTTTGTTGAGAATTTTTGCATCTATATTCATCAGAGATATAGGTCTGTAGTTTTCCTTTCTTATCGTATCTTTATCTGTTTTGAGAATGAGGGTGATGGAGGCTTCATAGAATGAATTTGGAAGGGTTCCTTCATTTTGGATCTCTAGAACCAGTTTTAGTAGAATTTGGGTTACCTCTTGTTTAAAAGTTGTGTAGAATTCAGCAGTGAAGCCATCAGGACCTGAACTTTTTTTTTGTTGGGAGGTTGTTTATTACTGACTTAATCTCATTGCTTGTTATGGATCTATTCAGACTTTCTGTGGCCTCCTGAGTCAATCTTGGGAGATTATACATCTCCAGGAATTTGTCCATCTCATCCAGGTTTTCTTGTTTGTTGGCATTTGATTTATATGGTTCCTTTCTCTCTTCTTCTGAATTAGTTTAGTAATGGTGTGTAAATCTTATTTATCTTTTCAAAGAACCAGCTTTTGCTTTCATTTATTTTCTGTATAGTTCATTTATTTCCTATTTCATTTATTTCTGCTCAAATCACTATTATTTCTTTTCTCCTGGTGTTTTTTGGATTTTGTTGTTGTTTTTCTAATTCCTTAAGATATGATGTTAGGTTATCCTTTTGCCACCTTTCCATCTTTTTCTTGTGTGCACTAATTGCTATGAACTTCCCTCTTAAGACTGCTCTTCCAGTGTCCCTTAAATTATGGAGTCATGTGTACTCATTATCATTTGTTTCCATGAATCTTTTGATTTCAGTATTAATATCTTCAGTAGTTGTGAAGTCATTCAGAATTAGGTTATTTAGTTTTCATTTATTTGTGTATTTTCGCGGGTTTTTCCTGAGATTAATATCAAGTTTAGTTCTGTCGTGGTCAGAAAAGATGCTGGATATAGTTTCTATGCTTTTGAATCTTAGAAGGCTGGTTTTGTGCCCTATCATGTGGTCAGTCTTTGAGAAAGTACCATGCAGGGCTGAAAAGAAAATGTATATTTTGTGGTTTTTGGGTGGAAAGTTCTATAGAAGTCTGTCAATTACAGTTTATCTCTCCTTTTAGATTGAGCAGTTTTTCCTTTACATGTTTGGGTGCTCCTGAGTTGGGTGCATAGATATTTAGAAGCGTTTTATCTTCTTGACGAATTAGCCCTTCTTTGTCTCTTCTTACGGTTTTTGTCTTAAAGCCTATTTTGTTCAAAATCAGTATAGCGACTCCCACTCTTTTTTTATTTCCATTTGCATGGAATACCTTTTTCCAGCCGTTCACTTTTAATCTATGTATGTCTTTATCCATGAGATGGGTTTCTTGTAGGCAGTAGATGGAGGTTTTCTGATTTTTAATCCATTCTGCCAGTCTGTGTCTCTTGATTGGAGAATTTAATCTATTAACATTCAATGTTATTATCTATATTTCCAGACTGGTCTCTACCATTATGCTAACTGCTGGTCCCTTTTTTTTTCTTTTAATTTTTTTTGGAGAGGATTTTTTTTTGTGTGTGATAGGGTGTGTGCACTCGCCAGGAAGACAAAGAGAGAGAGAGAAAACAAGAAGTCTCTACCATTAACTTGGCTATACTCTTGGTTGTTTTTTGTTCTCTTATTGCTGTCTGCCTGACTTTAGTTTTCTTGGAATAGTACTCCTTTTAGAATTTCCTGAAGAGCTGGTCTGGAGTTGGTAAATTCTTTCAAGTTTTGTTTATCTGAGAACGTTTTTATCTTCTTTCCCCATATCTCAGATAATCTTGCTGGGTATAGTATTCTTGGTTGAAATTGTTTCTCACTTAACACTTTGAAATATATTTCCCCATTCTTTCCTTGCTTGCATTGTATCCAATGAGAGGTCCAGTGTCACCCTGATGGGATAGCCTTTGTAAGTGACTTGATGTTTCTCTCTTGTTAGTATCTTCTCTTTGTCTGTGGTTTTGGTCAGTCTAGCTATGATATGACGTGGAGAGGATCTTCTTAGATTGGTTCTATTTGGGGTTCTTTTGTATTTCCTGAATCTGAATATTTGAGTACCTCTCTAGACTTGGAAAGTTTTTTTTTCATGATTTCGTGGAATAGATTAATGTTCTATTAGTTTCTTCACCTTCTAGGATACCAATTAATCGGATGTTTTGGCATTTCATGGTATCTAGTACTTCTCATATAGTATCCTCAGTTTTTCTTGGCTGATTTCTCAGTATTTTTGATAATTTTTTCTAGGTCATTGGTTTTGTCTTCTACTTCCAAGATTCAATCTTCCGCATTGGCTAAATTGCTTTTAATATGTTCAAGGGAGGTTTTGATTTCCTGTATTACAGCCTTCATATCTAACAGTTCCATTTTATTCTTTCTTATGGTGTCCAATTCTTTTTTCATATCGTGGAAGGACTTCCTTATCTCTTGGAGCTCAATGTCTCCTTCTTTTTTTTTTTTTTTTTTTTTTTTTTTGGGAGAGGTTTTTCGCTATAGGGCGCGTGCGTTCACCAGACAGACAAAGAGAGACAGAGAGACAGAAAGCGAGAAATAACCCCCCAGGGGGGATGGTCACGCCGCAATCCCTTCTCCTCCATTCTCCTCTCGGGATCTTGGGCACACACGCACATGCTCCCGGCGTGAGTTTTAAGCCACCGGGTCCGGGACGCGAACCACGGTCGACTACGTGGGAGTCCAGCAACATAGCCATTATGCTAACTGCTGGTTCCCTCAATGTCTCTTTTCTCTTGCATCTCATAGAGTTTTGTTACCATAACTGTTCTAAATTCTTTTCCTGACATTTCAGTAATATCCTTTAATTTTTCCCTACTTGGAGACAAGTTATAGTATTCCCTTACAGGAGATGTATTACTTGATTCTCTCATCCTTGAGGCTACTCTCCAATTTTTAATCATTGGTAACGGATTCACTTTTGGCAAATTTGTTGAAATCTCAGTGACTTTACACAAAAGAAGTTGATTTATAACTCATGTAACAATTTAACGTGGTGACTAAAGGATACAAGTTTCTTCTGTCTTGGGCCTCCAACATACCCTAGAGACCTCAAAACAATTTTCTGGATTCTCACCATTGAACAGAGAAAGAAAAAAAAAAAAAAAAAAGAAAAAAAAAAAAACCAGAGACTGTCATAGAGGGTTTTTTGATCCAAACTTGGAAGTGGTGTATTATCACTCTGGCTCAGGTTCTTTTATCTACACTCTGTCACAGGACTGTATTTAACTACAAAGAAGACAGGATTGGATAACCTAGCTGTATATTCCACAAGAAGAAAACACCATATTGAAGAATATTCTTTGCTAGAAATAAAATTAGATTTTGAATTGAAGTGAGAAAAGGTGGGGGAAAACCTTAACCCCAGAACCTTCATTAAGCCTGTCCTTCAAATTGTCAAGAAAACACCCTGTGGAAATTAGAGCTGATATTTTCACCTTGGAACTGAGAATCTTAGTAAATGAACATGAATGCATTTCTCTTCGTATCTTGAAAAGTAACTGACTGTATTTCTTAAATTACTAAATGAGAGCACAAGTTCTCCTGTGCTGAAACAATGAAGTTTCACCAAAATTTAAGGCTTCCTATCCTTGTAAACAATGCTTTTTGGTCAGTTCAAGAGGGAACTATTCTTAAAAACTCATACCATGAAATAATAAGAAACACATTAGCATGTCAGTTCTACAGTTCAGAGTACAGAGCTCTCTTATTCCTTTCTTGACAAGTGTCTAATTAAGTATGCCAGGAACATGTCTTCACTTGGGAGGTTAAAAGAGATGTTATATTAATGGACTCTCAAGTGACTAAAGATTCACAGTGATGCTTTACATTAATTTGAGCATATGTGTGACAAGTCACAACCTCTTCATATAGGTTGATATGCACGCATGGTTATTATAAAACCGACTATTATAATATAAGGTACTTAACAAAGAATTATCTATTAATGTAAATGGACATTGGTCCATCTGCACAGGAAAGATGCATTGTCAAAGCTCTGCCAATCGCCTGACATAACCAGGGACTAATGATTGAGAAAGTCTTATATAATATGAAATTCAAGGATGAGCAGGTAGCGTAGTGGTTAAACAACTGGTTCCCACATGACTGACTCCATAGTTCGAGTCTCAAACCCAGCAGCTTGAAAAACATGCCAAGCATGTGTTCATGCATGTCCAAAATCCTTAGGAAAGAATGAAAGAGAAGGGATTGCAGTGCTGCCATTGCCCCTGGGGGGTTATTTCTCACTTTCCCTCTCTCTGTCTTTCCATTGAGCACATGCACCCTATGGCAAAAATCTAAAAAAAAAAAAAAAAAAAAAAAAAAAAAAAAAAAAAAAAAAAAAAAAAAATTAGTAATTTTTTTTAAAATTTAAAACAGAGAAAGAGAGAAAAAATAAATTTAAGTACCAAAAGAGCATCTCACTTGGTGGAAGTTCCAAGAATGCAGTGATTGGCGAGTAAATTATTGTCAACTTGAGGACCAGCAGTTAGCGTCATGGCTATGTCGCTGGACTCCCACGTAGTCGACCGCGGTTCGAGTCCCGGACCCGGCGGCTTAAACTCACGCCGGGCGCGTGTGCATGCGTGCCCAAGATCCTGAGAGGAGAATGGAGGAGAAGGGATTGCGGCGTGGCCATCCCCCCTGGGGGGTGATTTCTCGCTTTCTATCTCTCTGTCTCTCTCTGTCTGTCTGGCGAGCGCACGCGCCCTATAGCAAAAACCTCTCCAAAAAAAGAAAAAAAAAAAATTATTGTCAACTTGTTGGGTAGGGGCAAAAAGCATAATTTAGAATAAAGTAGTCCCTAGAATGGTTGCCACTGGTGGGAAAACCCTATTGGAGCTATGGAGTAAGGCCATGTTTTAGTCCCTGTTCCAGAGCCCTGGGGTAGAGATAGGCTCACTGTCATTTTACAGAAAAAGAAATTTGAGAGGTTAAGAGACTTATCCAAGGCCACAACAGAAAATGACAGATGTTGAATTTGAACCTGATCTTTTTGATTCCAAAGTCTGCTTTTTGCTTATTACATCTTTCTGTCTATCTTCTTTAAACTGACTGAAAACAATTTATGGTGACCTATCCTAATTTCTGAATCATCTTCAGCCAAAAATATCATTTCCTGAAATATGTCTGTGAAAAGCTATTGTATTTTGTTATCTCAAGGAATACTTGTCTTTCAAGATATATATATATATATATTTTTTGCTAAAATGGCAGGATATATACAGACCTTGCCATTAAACTTTCTTTAAAGTAGCTTCTTCAAATGTGCATTTTCTGGAGATGTATAAAATAATTCTCCCTGATTTCTAAACTATTGCAACTATGTCATGGAAAATCAGATTGTGAGCATCTTATCAAACACCTACACAGCTAGTTGAAAATAAATCTATCCTATTCTATGTGTGCCTTCTATATGGGAAATACAAGCACTCAATAAATATTTATTGAATAAAATAATCTTTTGGAACTTCATATAGCTTTTGGTAAATACCTGAAATACAGCAAAAATCTTGCCATTGTTAATTTCCTCTCCCGATTTCTGGCTCAGTGGCATCAAATAATAGATATTCCATTGATCTTAATAATAGTCAGTAATGTAGAATAATAGTCAATAACTTAGTTTAATTATAGGTAATACTTTTCTCTAAGAGTGTGGAAAGCGTGATCAACAAATAATGACTTTTTAAAATGAATGTACTTATTGCGATGAATATTATCCTCAAACAGGCATATTAATAGGCTTTACATCTTTCATGCAATAATGATGTCATGTTTACAAATATTGTGAGTTTACCTCAAGTGAAACTGCTTTTAGAGAGGCCAGGACTAAAAGAGACTGTGGCAGGAGAAAATCCAGAGCATCAGATTCTACCTGAACTTTGGGGAAATGACTCAGGTCCTGTCAGTGTAGATGCCTCTCACAGAGAAATTTTAGCACTTAGAGAATAAGAGCATCTGGCTCTAACTAACTCAGCTACCAAGATAAACACGTAAAAGATGTACTTACATACACAGTAGAGTTACTCCCCACCTCACTGTTTATAGGGGTAAAAATGGACCTGTAATCTACTAAAATAAAACCATAGAAAATATAAACTGATCCTTTACCAGTCAACTGGGTCTGAAATACTCAATTGGCTATCCATGTAATCTTTAACAAAAATCACCTCAAGTTTTAAAACTGAAAATGTAGAAATCTTCTCCCCATAAGAACAAATAAATAGATAAAAATGGGCAATCATCTTAAAATATTCATTAGTTTAAAAGAAGCATATAGATATATAGACATGTATAGACAGAAACAGATATGTGATTGATAGACACAGATAATTGTGTTAAATTTCTTTAAAATAATATTAATAAATAATTTTAAATAAATAATTATTTAAAAATTAGATGAATATGACATTAAAAGTACAATGATTGAGACAACAAAAAAATGCAAGTTGCAATACACAGAAATAGAAGATAATAGCTTTTCCATTAATTCAGGTAGACTTTCTATTAGTGCAGATAATGAGAAAATAAACAAAAATAAAAGAGGAATAAAAGACACATCAGGAGAGATAAAACACGTGTAGGGAAAGAACAGAATAAATGGATTAAAGTCACAACCAAAGAAATAACAGAAGGAAAGGTCCTTGAGCTGAAGGAAGGGCTAGTTCTTCCAATCAAAACGACTTTAATCAAATATGGAACAAATTTAATTAAAATACACATTCACCAGAACTCAAAATATTTTCTGCACATGTGTCTATACAAGGAATAAATCTTGAGTTATATAGCAATAAAAAATTTAAAAATTATTTTAGAATTTAGAAAAACAAGAATACCATATATTAGAGGAAAACTTATGGATTGAAATATATATATTAAATGCATACATATACAAGAATGGCTGCAAACTAATTATCCTACAGAATAGTTGTAAGATTCAAAATCAACACACAGAAAGTTGTGTTTCTACATAATATCAGTGAAAAATATAAGAGATTAAGAAATCAATTCCATTTACAATAGCATCAGAAACAAACAAACAAAAATCTACATAGGAATAACCTTGACCAAGGAATCAAAATAACTGTACATGATAAACTACAAAATATTGCTGAAGGATATGAAAGACACAAAGAAATGGAAATATACCTGTGTCCATAGTCTAGAAGCAATCTACAGTCTCAAGTCAATTGCTATCAAATTCCAAATGGTATTTTTGCAAAAGTAAACAAACAAACAAAAAAATCCTAAAATGCCTATGGGATGCTGAAGGATTCTGAAGAGACAAAACAATCCTGAGGAGGAATCACAAACCTGGAAATATATTTCCTATTTCAGAATACATTACTTAGCTTCAGTAATCAAACTAGCATGATACTAGTATAAAAACATAGACCAATGGTGGGGCAGGCAGGTGGTGTGGTGGCTAAGGTGCTGAACTCCCACATGGCTGACTGTGGTTCGAATTCCAGAGCTGTTGGCTTGCTCTCTCACTTTTCCTTTCTCTGTCTCTATCTCTGGTTGAAATTTTTTTAAGTAGTAATAAATAAAATTAAATAAAAATAATTCTTAAAACAAAACAAAACAAAAAACATAAACCAATAGAACAAAGTGAGCCCAAAATAAACCCTTGTGTATATCATCAAATAACCCCAACATTGGTGCCAAGATCACACAATAGAAAAAGGAGAGTCTCTTTAATAAATGGTACTTTCAAAAGTAAATATAAACACTCCATAAAATGAAGTTGGATCCCTATCTGACACCATACACAAAAATCAACTCAAAATAGATTAAAGACAAGCATAAGATTTAACACCTCCAACTCCTAGGAAAAGATATAGGTGAAAAACTTCATGACATTGGATTTAACAATGGATATGACACCTAAACAGAGGCAACAAAAGCAAAATAGAAAAACTTCCACACAAGAAAGCCAACTAAACAAAATCAAAAGGCTACCTACAAAATGGGAAAAAATATCTGTAAGCATGTATCTCAAAAGAAATTAATATTCAGAATATATAAAGCACTCCTACAACTCAACACCATCAACAAAAAACTTAATTTTAAAATGAGCAAAGGACTTGAAAGTAAATAGACATTTCTCCTGATAAGACATACAAATGCCTAACAAGTATGTGAAAAGATGCTCAATACCATCATTAATCACTAGAAAAATACAAATAAAAAACACAATGAGATACTTCTCATACCCATTAGGATAGTCACTATTTTAAAAAAAAATAATAAAAAAGGCAGAAAATAACAAATACTTGTGAGGATGTGGAGAAATTGACATGCACATGCCCAGAATAATCGCAGAGGTTACCTTAGAAACTGGAACTTTCCCATGTTAGCCTTGCAAAGTGTTGCATTTTACTGCTGAACCCCATAGGGCCCCAATCATGGTCATTTTACAGTCTTTTACAATTAATTTTAATAAGATCTATGAATTTTCTATGGACCTGTTTCTAATCCTTATAATTTGTCTTAGTTTTGGTCATGTGTTCCTATTGTTTGGCATGCCTAGTGATTGTTTTGAATTCTGCATATGATGTATTCAAATCACAGCTTCAGATGAAGTTATCTTCCTTTAGAGGATATTCACTTTCCTGCAAGAACAGTATGGTGATGGCTTATTACCCTAACCCATTCAGAATCTATGCTGAGTCAAAGTCAAGATTGAGCCCTGGGAATGTTCATACTACATTTAGAAAGTTCTATGGTTTAAACATTCAAGTCCTAGTAAAACTTATGCTGTAATCTGAAACCAAGTGGGACAATGTTGGGGAATAAGGCTTAGTGTGAGTTTGGGACTTGGTGGATTCCTCATGGATAATTAATATGGGCTCCTAGGAGTAAAGGAGTTCTCCTCAATCAGTGCAAAGATAGTATGTTGTTATAAAAGTAAGTTGGGGCTGGTAGCGTGGTGGTTAAGGGTGCTGAACTCCCACATGGTCGACCGTGGTTCAAGTCTTGGACCTGCCAGTTTGGTTTCTCACTTTCCCTCTTTCTCTCTCTCTTCTCTCTTCTCTCTCTCTCTCTCTCTCTCTCTCTCTCTCTCTCTCTCTTTCACTCTGTCACTCTCTGGTGAAATTAAAATAAATAAATAAGTAAAGTCACATAAAATAAGTCTAAAAAAAGTAAGTTGGTTGGGCTCAGTAGGTGTCATGCTGGTTAAGACACTTGACTCCCACATGGTCGACCATAGATGACTTCCCAGGTCTAGAGGCATGTTTTCTCATTTTCTTTCTCTCTGGCAAGTGTGTGTTCTAAAGCAAAGTAAATATAATAAATTTTAAAATAACTTAAAATAAGTTATTCTTTAAAAGAAAAAAAAAAAGAAAGAAGTTGGTTAGTCAGTTCTCTCTTTTTGCACTGTATCTGTTTTCCTTCCTGCTTCTCTTAGTCATGTTATTACATAACACCAGAAACTGGCCAGATGCCAGTCTTATGACTGAGCTTTCTAGTCCCCAGAGTCATGAACCAAATAGACTCCTTTTTTTTTTTTCATAAATCACCCAGTCATAGATATTTCTGTTATAGAAACACAACATACTAGCAAGTATCCTAAAGGAATATTTAAAAATCTTTCCCCATCCACTTCAGGTCTATACATCTAACAGACATGAGATACTGGCAAGTCTAAGGAAAAAAAACTTAGCTTGTTCTCTGTTCCCCAGTAGTAGTTGTTTTAAGTGAGAAAACCATATTCTCAGCTTCTACCTATGCCCTGAGTTAACAAATGCCCAAAGGATAAAAACTACAGACATCCACTTACCTCCTAAAGGTTTCTGTTTCTCTTAATACTTAGATCCTCCAGTCCGAGTGTCTAAGTATTTCTCCTCTGTCTTTTAAGAGATGATTTTGTGTGTGTGTGTGTGTGTATTTTATACATCAGAGTAGTTTTTGGTGGGCTGGAGTTGTTTTTCCCTGGTGTGCCTCTAGTTATTTCATACTATGTAGAAGTGGAATAAGTATAACTAAAGGTACGTAACAGTGCATATTTGTGTACCTATTATTTATAACATATACTTCTAAGCTTTTATTTTATATAAAAATATTTTATTTATTTTATTGTTACTTTACAACTGTCTACATAAAGTGGTAAATGAATACATAATAGTAAATTAAAAATTATCTGGGAATATGCCCATTGAATTGTCAATATTAATTGTTTTGAAGAAACTGATTAACATTGGAGTGGAAATTGCAGTGGATGATTGATAAAGTGGGGATTTCCAAATTTTTCCTCTAATGTTCTCAGGTTGAATTTTTAAAACAAGGCTGTATTTCTCTGATAATTAAAAACAATATAGAGGCTAGACGACAGCACAGCAGTAATGCTATATTCTGCAAGGCTGACCACGTGGAAGGGTCCAATTTCACATCTGGAGATCTCCTTGAGCATTCCTGGTGTGCTGTGCCATGTGGGGCTGGCTAGAGCTGACAGCGGGTTGCAATGTGAAGACCTTATTGGGGCATATAGCTGTTGCTCTGTCTCACTCATGGAAGAAGGAAATAAATAAATTAATAAAGACTATATATGATTTTCCATCATATATGTGGTGGAAAAGTGTACACAGAAGGATGAACAAAGGTGCACAAGTGCTATAAGAAAACCAAAAAAAAATAAAATAAAATAAAAAAGAGGCTGATGATGACACTAATAGCATGGAATGCAAGCCAAGGAGCCTTCAAGACAAAGAGTATTAATAAAAAGTACAATCTAACATACATGTCATAAATGGCATCTAAAGGAGGGCCGGCAGGTGGCGTGATGTTTAAGGGTGCTGGACTCCCACATGGTTGACCACAGTTTTAGTCCCGGACCTGGCGACTTGCTTTCTCACTTTCACTCTTCTCTTCTCTTTTCTCTTCTCTTCTCTTCTCTTCTCTTCTCTTCTCTTCTCTCTCTCTCTCTCTCTCTCTCTCTCTTTTCTCTCTCATCAAATTAAAAAATAAAGTAATTCTTAAAAATAAATAAATAGCATTTAAATACATAAACCAAAATATAAACAATATTGAACAAAATCACAGTTATATTGGGAGATTTACTCATGTCACTGTGTTTCATAGACTAGAGAAATAAGAAATTAAGATATAAGCTAGGATTTGAATAAATCACATGCTTAATGATAAAGATTCTATAGTTCATGTCCTTTAAGAGATAATACAACCTCTTTTCAAATACACAAAAAAACATATTTCAACATCATTAAAGTGAAGAGCATAAAGAACAATGAATGAATTCCCGAAGTAGGAGTTGTAGGGGAATCTTTATTCTGTCCTCACCTTTTAACTTCCCCCAACCTGCTCAGCACCATCTTTCTGAGGATGTCTGTCTCTTTCTTTCTTTACAGACGTACTTCTCCTTCACACATGTGTAGTATCCTCAGTTTCCGTTTGGATGAGCTCAGTTCCAGGCATACACAGGGACCATCTAACTCTCAGTTCAATTCCAAATTCTCAGGAGAAATATAATTGTCCCAGAGCATCAGGACACAGTGACCCACCTTTCTGGCTTGGAGGGTGGGGATCGGGGGCACTTTTCAGAGAACAGTAATCATCACAAGATGGTTTCTTCCCAATGTCGCCACTATAGGTAACATTTTTAACTAAGGAAAAGGATAACTCATTGAACAAACTCCCTTGGAAAAAAAATAATAACAACATAGGAAAAACAATACAACCTTACCATGAATCATACATCAAAATAAATCACAGAGAAAATTAAAGACTAAATGTAAGAAATGTATTAAAATTTGATAAAACAAGAGGTGAATATTTATAATGTTGTGACTCTAGGTATCTTTTTACAGTATTTTTTATCATTCCTCAAATATGACAACATATATGTTAGTTACACATTAGTTGAAAGTGTTAGTTGCAGGTCACTCTGGACTCAAAGAGTGAAAATTTGAGACCAATGAGACTGTTTTTAAATGTGCAATTTTCAGTTTTTGAAATAATTATTTGGAGTGATATCTGTATCATTGAAATTAAGTTAGCGTTTTCCAAGGTGGTTACTTTGAAAAAGTTGGCACTTATTCAAACATGTAAATATTAATAAGACTATTTAAAAATTACTATATAAATAGTCTACACACGTATCTCACTGATTTATATGGAAAGAACTGTTTCCCTATCTCAATGTTTATTGCTGAATATTCTGCCACTATTTTAGATAACTATGGCTTCATGACTTTACAATGCTAAAAATATATATTTATTTAAATGAGATTATTCTAGAAGAAAATCTAAACTATATTCACTTAATGAAAAAACAATTCCATATTCTAATTATTATATTAAAAACGAACTCAGAATTTTTAGAGACTGGGATAGCTCTTATTAATTTTACTTCTATTTAAGTAAGGGTATCTTGAAAATACTTTTGGATTATCCTTTTTTTTTTTTTTTTGGAGAGGTTTTTGCTATAGGGTGCGTGTGCTCGCCAGACAGACAGAGAGAGACAGAGAGACAGAAAGCGAGAAATCACCCCCCAGAGGGGATGGCCACCCCACAATTCGTTCTCCTCTATTCTCCTCTTGGGATTTTGGGCACGCACGCACACACGTGCCCGGCGTGAGTTTAAGCCACCGGGTCCGGGACTCGAACCGCGGTCGACTACGTGGGAGTCCAGCAACATAGCCATTACGCTAACTGCTGGTCCCTGGATTATCCTTTATTGTTGAAACATTTTTAAAAATGCATTACTTCACCTTCCCAACAATACAAGTTGAGTAAAATAAATGCAATTATATGTATCTTTGATCATTTAGGACCCTCCAGCATGAGGCACATAGTAGGTTTTCAAGAGTGATGAGAGGGAGATGGATGATGGTGTGTTTTCTCAAATTTGTTTTTCTCCTATGAATTGAATGCAAAGAATTACAAGTAAATTGAATTATTTTTTGTATTGCCATTAATGAATGCTTTATTGTATTTAACTCATTTTTCTGCCATTGAGTTTGAACCAATTCAGAAATCTCAGCAGAGGACAATCTTTTCTTCAACCTGAAATGCCTGAAAAATAAATGTGACAGTATGCAGTAAACTATAATAACGATATAATACAAGAGAGATTATTCAAAATATTATAAACAACGATATATAACCTTCACTGGATATTTAGTAAGTTCCAGATATTAATGTAAGTGCTGTATGTACATTATCTTATTCAATCCTTAAAACCAGGTTATTGGGTCGTTGGAAAAGTCATGACATATTTTTCTATGTTTCCTATGCAAAAATGCACCATGACCTTTCAGACAACCCAATATTATTATTACATCATAAGAAGCATGGGAATTAAGACTAAAGAACTTTGAGTCTCTGAACTGTGGAAGCAAAGCTGCAGGAGATGGATAATCAATTTACTTATGGATGCCCATTTCTTTGTAACCTCAGTGTTCCAAGATCAACCGAATGGGAGAAACTATGAGAGCTAACTACTGCCTGATCTAGCCAAATCCGTATAGAAGCCATAATACAACTTTTTATCTGTCAAACTACAAGATTAAGTGAATCCAAAATTCCTTTTAAAGACATTAGTCCAAGTTTTCATGGAAAGTTTCTGTGAAGAGAAATGGAAATCCACTTGAGATTTAGTAAACACTGTGGCAAGTGTGCTTTCTGTTTCATAGATTCAAATATCAGCTCTGAAAATACAAAAAAGCAGAGGGCATGTGGAACATTCCCAGCCAGTCATTTCCTGCTGCTGATAAGAGGAAAGAACTTGTAGTTAAACAATTTGTTGTTGTTCAACAAAATATCTCTTGATGCTCCAAAAAGCAAAAGAACATCCTCTTTCTATTGTGATGTAATAAAGCCAACAGCAAGGTATGTATTCCAATATTTACACAAGTTTTCTTCTCAGGGTCAGCTGAATGAACTTCCCACTCCAGAAAGTGAGAAGAAATTAAGTTACTGAGTTAAACAAACTTCTTTGCAATCTATGTTGGTTTAGTATTTGGAAACTTAACTATTTTGATATTTCATCCATACATTACGATTATATTAATTTTAGAGGAAGCTGTCATATTCTATTTTCACTCAATAAATCACAATGAAAAGATTAAATATCTTATATTCAGCAATTAACAAAGGACTTTGATCTTTTCCAAAATCATTCAGAAACTGCCAGTATAATGATAACATACACTTGACTGCTTTCAAATAGGAAACTCCCTGAAAGAAAAGAGAGAAAGACAGAAAAGGACTTCTGTTTTAAATTAAAATGAGAACTGGGTTTCTGAGGGCCTGTGAACATTAATTTAAAAGGCCTTGACTTCTTTATCAGGTGGCATTATTGGAACCACTGACCTGTATTAAAAAGAAAAGGGAGAAAAATAACACACATTTGGGTGCCTTGGAATTAAGAGATTGGTTTGATAGCTGAGGCAGGCTGCATTCATTTACTTGAGTCTGCGAAATAGCTAGATAAAACGAAATAGAGTGAGTCGTTGGGAAACCTGAACTCCTCAACTACCATATATACATAAATGTATTATCACCTTAGACGAATATTTCTAATCATGCCCATATGCCTGGCATTGTACAGGTAATGAGAAAGGTTGCACGCATTTCCCAGAGAAAGTTCAATCTTGAAAACCAGATGGCTGCATTTGGAGTATTTGCTTCCCAAATGCAGGAAATTGGGTCTTGATCGGGTTCTCCTCTGTTGATTAGGTTCCATCGATTGCCATTGGGATTGGAAGATTCAAATATTGGAAAGGCATCATCACTGCATTGGCTGACTGTTGAATCATTGGTTCTAAACATATCCAGGTTCAAATCTCAGGTATACCAGGGAACTTCAAAAGGCTCTTAAAAAATGGAATTAAAATATGAGTTTATTCTGGTGCCAAAAAATTTTAAATCCATGCACAATTTTTTCTATAAAAATGCAAATTTTTTTTTATAAAAAATTATGACCATGTTACAGAACGTTTTGAAGACCTCTTGTATCATCATTTACTTGGTAATTGACTATGGACAAATATCTCAACTTTATATATTTAGTTGACAAATAATAATTGTATATACTCATGGGTACAATTTGATGTTTTGATATATATTTCACTGTAGGTTGAGTAAATCAATATAATCAAAATATCCTTCACCTCAGACACTTACCATTTTTTTGTTGTGAGAAATATTAAAATCTACTCTTTAAAAATTTAAAAAATATAGTATATTAGTACAATATGTTATAATAATATGTGTGTTATAATTATATATTATATCTATACTATACTATTATATGTAATATATACTTATATATTATGGATATATTAAGAGACATGATATAATAGGTATGTGTGTATGTATATGTGTGTGTGTGTGCATATATATATATATATATACATATATATATATATATATATATATATATATATATGACATAATTATGCCTGGCAGGAGTGGAATTCAATAACAAGTAGCAATTACTATTAATAGTAGTATAATCACTAGTATAGAGAAGTCAACAGTTTGAATTTTGAAATCAAGCAGACCAGACTTAAAATTCTCATCCCATTACAGCCTCAATCCCTTACAATCCTTGCAACCATGAACAAAATAATTTAACCTTTTATGAAGATCCATTTTCTTGCTGACAAGTAAAACTATTAGCTTCTTTTTTAATCTGTAAAAATACAAGTTCTGGATTGGAAGAATATTTTGCCACTTGTTTTACCTCTAGTGGAGGCTCAGTACGTGTTTGTCAAATGGCTTTTTAACTGTTGGACCATGCATCGTGAACCAGGTATCAGGCACCATTATACTACTCTCAACATTTTCTTCAGTTTACCAAATTAGTAGTTTTAATTTATAAGTCCACATCACTATTTTTGATTGATGTGTGGTAGTTTTAGATTTGAATGCAGGCAGTAAATTGTCACAGTTGGATTTGGGATACTATCAGGCTACCCTGGCACTTTTAAGATTACCTTTCTAGTCCCAAAAGGAGAATGGAGGAGAAGGGATTGCAGGCGTGGCCATCCCCCCGGGGGTGATTTCTCGCTTTCTGTCTCTCGGTCTCTCTCTGTCTTTCTGGTGAGCGCACACGCCCTATAGCAAAAACCTCTCCAAAAAAAGAAAAAAAAAAAAAGATCACCTTTCTAGGAAAATCCTAAAATGCAGGAAGAAATGAAATGAGAATATTGATGTGAAACCAAGATGCATAGTCACACATTATTTCCCTCTCTGAACCAGCTTTTTTTCAATCTATAAAGTGGAGAAAATTGATTCTAGGGTACTCTCATTCTCTAAAATCCTCATACCCTTGTAAGGGGTCTTGTCTTTCACTCACTTCCCTTTCACTGTAGACTTACGTCGTTGTCAGCTAGGTCTATAATCTATCTCTAATTACTTTTTGGTGTGGTGCGAGGTTGGAATTGAGATTAACTTTTTCCATGTTCTTATCCAGTTGTTCCAGCTCATTTGTTGAAAGGATTTTCTTTCCTTCATTAAGTTGTCTTGGTGCCTTTGTCAGAAATCAATGACCATTAATTGTATGCCTATTTCTGAATTTTCTTTCATGTTCCTTTGATGTATTTAGCTCTTATGCTAATACCAACCCATCTGGATTACAGTAGCCTTTATAGTAAGTCTTGAAATCAAATACTATGGGTTTTCCAACTGTTCTTCTCTTTAAAGATTGCTTTGGCTGGTCTGTGTCCTGTGAATTTCTATATACACTTTAAATCAACTCACCAATTTCTACCAAAAAGTATGCTGGAATTTTGATTTGTATTACTTTGGCTTTATAGGTCAATTTAGAGAAATCGACATCTTAATAATGCATAGTAATCTGATTCAGGACATAGTAAACTTCTTCATTTATTTAGGTCTTCTTTTTCTTCCTCAGTGTTTTATAGTTTTTAGTAAAGGCATTTTACATAATTTTTGTTGTAATTATTTCTAAAGAGTTTATATTTTAATGCTACTACAGATATTTTTCTTAATTTTCCTTTAAATTAATGATAGTGTATGTACACTCAAGAGAGAAGGAGAAAGAGAGGAGAGAGAGAGAGAGAGGGACACCCTCAACAGGGTTTCGTCTTGTAGCTGGTCCCTTTCTCCAGCTCTTCAGCTACTCAGGATCTTCCACATGCCCATTCCGTGGCAGGCCCACTGGACAAGGGAACTGAAACTGCAGTCAGCTATGTGATTTTCAACATCGCCGTTCAGTATGCTCCTGACTAAGACACTAACGCTTGGCCTTAATTTTATTTTTCATTTATTTGCTGCTAAAATATAGAAGTCCATTTGGTTGCTAATGATTTGTCTTGAATTCCAGAAGCTTACTACATGATTTTATTAGTTTTGATAGTATTTTTTTTCAAATTCTTTAGTATATTCTATATAAAAAAAAATTCTTTGACTTTACTTATTTTTAACTTACTTTATTGCACTGATTGACCTTTAATACAAAATTAGAGATAGTGATATCAGATATCCTCCTCTAGTTCCTGATTTTGAGAGGAAGCACTCAATTGTTCAACGCTAAGGCTGTTTTGTTTTGTTTTGTTGTAGATTCCTTTATCAGATTGAAATGGTTCCTTTCTGTTTCTTACTTGAGGGTTATTTGGGATTTTTTGGTTTTTGCTTTTCCCATAAATGGATGTTGAATTGTTACCATTGCTTTTCCTTCATATATTATATTATCAAATGACTTTGCTCTATTTTTCTATGAATATTTTTAATTACATTGATTGAGTTTTAGAGTGTAGCTCAGTCTTGCATTTTTGGACTAAAGCTTAATTGCTCATGCTGTATTATCCTTTTTTAGATATTTTTATATTCCACTTGCTAATATTTTGTCAAGAATTTTTACATCTATTTTTATGAGGCTTAGTATTCTTTTATTTTTGTTTCTTATAACATCTTCATAAGGTTATTTTTTTTTAATTGGGGTTACACTGGCCTTTAAAAACAAATAGGAAAATGTTCCTTTTCACTCTCTTTCAAAAAAGTTTGTAAAAGAATAATATCATTCCTTTCTTAAATATTTTATAAAACTTAATATTGAAACCAGCTGGGTCTGAGATATTTCTTTTGAAAAAAATTTTTTAAGAGATTCTTTGCTATTAGGCACATGCACTCACAGAGAGAGACAGAGACAGAAAGCAAGAAATCACCTCCCAGAGGGGATGACAATCCCTTCTTCTCCATTCTCCTCTTGGGATGTTAGTCATGCATGCATGTGCATTAAGTTTCAAGCCACTGGGTCCGGGACTCGAACTGTGGTTGAGTACATGGGAGTCCAGTGATATACCCATTCCACCATCTGCTGGTCCCTCTTTTGAAAGTTTTTAAATGAAGTAAATTGTTAAATGTACATAGAAATATATAGATTTTTCTATTTCTTGTGTAAATGTTGGTAATTTTTGTGTCTTAAGATATTTGCAGACTTCATCTAAAAATGTTGATAGAAAGTTGTGCATAATATTTTCTTATCATCATCCCCTTCTGAATTTTTTTCCTCAGCTCATGGTTGTTTTAGAAATGTGCTGTTTAATATTCTAATATTAGGGGTCTTGGGGACATGCCATTGTTATTATTTAGTATTTTTAGCTTTATTTTGTTGTCATCAGAGGACATACCCTGCATTATTTCCATTTATCAAATTTATTATGACTCATTTTATATTCCAACATATGGTCATTTTTAGTAAACATTCCATATGCACTTAACAAGAATTTTTAATCTACATTTGTGAATGTTGTACAAATTGTCTTATCCTTGTTGTTTTTTCTTCTCATTATAGAACTTACTGAGAGAAGTAACTTGAATTGTCCAACAATAATTGCGGGTTTGTTTTTCTCTCTTTAGATGATGTTGCTTTCGTTGCATGTATTTTTTTGTCTCTATTATTAGATGTAAGCACATGTCAAATTGCTAAGTCTTGACCAGTGTGTTCATTGTAAAATGTCCTTCTTTATATCTGGTAATGTCCTTTATCTGTAAGCCTACTTTGGCATTAAGATAAGCCATGTGAGTTTTCTTATCCTTACCATTGTGTAGTGCCTCTTTTTCCATTGTTTTTTACATTCAAACTGTGCACCTTTGCATTTAATATGGCTCTTTTGTCAATGGTGTATAGTTGATTCTTTCATTTGGTTTGATCATCCTTGTCTCTTATTTGCATTTATGTTTAATGTAATTATCGATATGGCTGAATTTAAGTCTACCATTTTGTTCTTTGTTCTCTATCTGTCTCACCTTTCTGTTGTGGATCTTCCTCTGTTGCTAATTTCCTGCTTTCTCATTGATGAGTAGAATAGATTTTAGTATTCTCTTTTAATTTATCTATTGTCTGTTAACTAAACCTTTTGTTTTGCCATCCTCTGGGATTACGCAATGTATCTATAATTTATCATAGACTACTTAGAGTAAATAATGTATCATTTCACGTAAAATATAGCCACTTACTGCAGTGTAATTCCTTTCACTCCCCTTCCTGTCCTATTATTGTCATATATTTTACATTTACATGTGTTATAAATACCACATGCAATGTTAACATTTTAAACCAGCAGTTGTCTTTCAAAGAAATTAAGAAAAGAAAAAAAAGAATTTTTACTCACGTATTTACATTTTTATGTTCTTTATTCCTTTATACAGATCCAAGTATTGTCTGCTGCCATGTCGTCTCAGTCTGAAGAACTTACTTTAAGATAATGCATTTTTGCTTGCAATAGATCACCTTAGCTTTAGTTTCTCTGAAAATGTTAATCAGTTCATCCAAATACTGAATTAGCTTACTTATATACCATTTTTGAAAAATATCTTATGTATTCTTCATTGTGGGAGAGACATTCATTCCTTACAAAATATCCATGACCTACATACATTTCTTAGCCCTCCTTTAATTAACAGGTCATAAGGTCCTTGCTTCCAGGAAAAGTATTTAATAGCAGGTATGAGGTCTCCATTAGTTCTCTTTCCCTACAATCATAGAAAGTATATATTCAAGCTATTTTAGCAGCATAATCACAGAGATCAGCCTAGACACATTGATGACCGTGGAGCAAAGGTGCTTTGCTCTGCACATCCTGTGATCTGCACTGCATTATAGAGAACATGATGTAAATTTTTACTTTATTAATTTGAGTTTGGGATTGATTTGTTACCTGGCCTTAGCCTAGTCTGACTGATATACTGGTAATCTGAAATCATATACTAAATTGTTACAAAAACTATGATTTTGAGGATTTCCATTCTATTCTATTGTTCTATCCTAGTATTCTGATACCAATACCTAACACTTTTGATTTTTGTAGCCTGCTAAGACCATGTGACATTTGTTGGGAAAAAAATCTGTTGTCACTAGTTGTTTTTTCAAAAATACCTGGGTATTCTCAGATATAGAATCCTTACAAGTCACCTTTAATTTAACTTTAATCATATTCCCAAAAAGAGTCCAAATGGGGTTCCACTTTCAGATATATTTAACTAGATTGAGACTTCTTATCCAAGAACACATTGGCTCTTCCATTTGTTCACCTTATTTATATCACTCAGTAAAGTTTTATAGTTTTCTCAATATAGATTCTTCACACTTCATGTAAGTTTATTCCTGAGTGTTTTATACTTTTTCCTGCTATACTAAATGACACATTTTTACTATTGTATATTCTCACTGGTTACTTAATCTATTGTATATTCTCACTGGTTACTTAATGTATGTATTTTTTACTAGAACCTGAATATGGCCCTAATTACTACATTGGAGTCATTTGCATAGCTAACTCAACATCCTGCATAAAATATACACAAATCATAGGATTATGCATTCTGTATGGCCCACTCCATTAAGGCGTTGATTATAGAATAATTTTTCAAAGCACTTTTTCATTGTGTTATTTAAAAATTGAAAGGGACGTTGGAATCACCTGGTTTACTTCTGCCATTTTTATGTGAAAAAATAGCTATTTCAGAGAAAACAGTTTTAAAGCCATACAGGTTTTAATTTGACACATATTTATTGGGCACTTGCCATGTATTTGACATCCTGATTCTAAGGAGCCTAAAGCATGCCTGAACCATAATCTCAGACAGGCACATAGTAGTAGCCCAATAAATATTTGTTTGATGGATTCGACTGTTTTATTTTAAAATAAACATGTCATTGCTAGGGGTCATTGCTCGTCATCTTTATAGACAGCAAGCACTACAACCTGAAAAAGTTATTTGAGTGTGTTTTTGCATCAATTCATAGCTACTACAAAGACCTTGGTAAATTTCAGAGGGAAAAAAAATCTGCCTTTGCAACTGGAAAAATATAAGCCTGGCCATTTGGAGCTCCGGCAGGAAGTGGGTGAAAGGATTTCTTTTGCCTCTTGGGTTTCCTGAAGTATTTTCCATTTTACAATAAATTACACATGGTTTTCTGGCCTCAGGAGCCTAGTTTTCTAAGTTTGTTTTTAAACATGGCAGGGGTTTGCAGACAGCTGCCATTGGAAACATCTATGGCTTTCTCCCCTTCAGTGATCAGCTGAGTCCTTGAAGACGTAGTAGCACTTTCCCAGGGGTTGTAACTAAGCCAAAAGAGATTAGGACAAGTCTCAACTCATGAACACAAGTGGTAGCACAAGTTAAAAATAGAAATTGATTTGCAAGAGACTAAATTAAGATCCATGGATATACAAGTCAATGTGGGTTAGGAAGAAAACTAAGATGTACCAGGGGAAATCTCTGGTCTTGTATATTATATAAGCAAGGTTAAAACCATATTCTTCGTAGCTCAAGTCTCAACTGCTATTTTCTAACTGTGTGATCTTTGGATTTTACCTAACCTCTCTGAGCTATCGTTTCCACATTTATGAAGCAAAGACAACATTACAGTATCTACTTTAAAAGATTCATGTGAGGGTTACATGTTAACCTTGGTAAATAGTTTCTATGGTGCCTGGTGCACAATAAGCTTCAATTAAGTAATATAGACTCAAGGAAGACAGTTGAATATTGACAGATAATGAGTTTGGCACAGAAGAGCAGCAATTATGTTCATATATGTTTAAGCCAATATCTTAAAAACCAGTTTTAATTCAATCAAACTTGAGAGTTTCCCCAAACAACATCATTACATTTAATTCAACTACATATAAAACAGTATGCTAGGCATCGTGGGCTGTAAGGATGAAGAAGGCATAGCTTTGGACCAGAAGTTGGCATAATGGCTATGTCACTGGACTCCCACGTAGTCGACCATGGTTCGTGTCCTGGACCCGGTGGCTTAAAACTCACGCCGGGCACGTGTGCGTGCGTGCCCAAGATCTCGAGAGGAGAATGGAGGAGAAGGGATTGCAGCATGGCCATCCCCCCTGTGGGGTGATTTCTTGCTTTCTGTCTCTGTCTCTCTCTCTCTCTGTCTGGTGAGCACACGCGCCCTATAGCAAAAAACTCTCAAAAAGAAAAAAAAAAAAAAAGAAGAAGAAGGCATAGCTTCTTCTTTTATAGAGCACTGAACCTACCAGGTGGGAAAGGAAAATCATCCAAAAATGAGATGGACTCTCCAATCTCAGAAGGAGAGGAACTGTGCTGGCCAATGAGATCAAGAAGCAGATGGCATTTGAGTCTTCAAGAATCAGTAGGGTTTTGAGAGACAGAAATGACTGGAGATAATATCACTAAAGAAAGAAGTAGTAAGAAATAGATAAAGAGCAATAATGAACTGGACTGGGTACACATTCTTTCATTTTGGGATCAGAGCATTATTGAGTTTGGTTGGAATCTTGAATATCTATTTGAAGGTCAAGAATGCATCCCAGAACAGGTAGGTTGGGACTTAGGCATGGAAAACATCTGAATACCATGCTATGAATCCATTTATAGAAAATATTTGTGAATAAGAGTCACCAGAAATAATTAGAGCTCTGTTTTTCAAATGACCACCCCACAAGTTGGAGGTCTTACAGTAGTTATGGTAAGAGGTACAAGGGCCTAAATTTGAGGGTGATAATCAGAACATTTTGGAGAAAAGTTGGCAGGATTGATGACTGGTTGGGCAGGAACATCGCAAAATAAATGAGATTCCTCACCTTTGCAACTAAGAAATTAAAGATTTCTTATCAAGTTTGCAGATTATGGAAGAGATGATGATGCTGAGGTCAACTGGGCATAATGGCACTGAGACAGTCATAGAACAAGCTGAAGTTGACTTGAGATAAATGAAATAATCAAGGAAGTACATAGGGAAACAAGGACAGAATCTTGGAGAATATTATACCTAAGGATGGAAAAAGAAGGTAAATCAGTGGTGAAAAATCTGGTAGACATCACAGGGGAGCCTAAAGAGTACAGGGTCACCTGAGCAAAGAATTTCTAGAAGTAAATGGTAAGTGGCATCATAGTCAGAGAGCACTTGAGGATGAAAACTGAGGAAACATAAACAATAAATTCAGTGACTAGAAAAATCATTGATGAAGAGATAAACCGATGGCTTAATGGTCACTTTACTGGACTCTCATATGGCCAACTATATTTCAAGTCTAAGACCTGGCATCTTGAAACTTACACTAGGTGCATGTGCATGTATGCCCAAAATCCTGAGAGGAGAATGGACGAGAAGGGACTGTGGTGTGGCCATACGCCCCCAGAGGGGGTGTGATTTCTTACTTTCTGTCTCTCTGGCAAGCACAAGTGCCCTATAGCAAAAATCTTTCTTAAAATAAATAAATAAATATAAATAAAATCACTGATGACCTTTAGGAAAACAATTTTAGTGGAGAGATGAGGTCAAAACAGAATACACAAAGTGAACAGGTGAATGTGAGATTTAAAAATGGTGGGAAGAGAAGGGTTTTGTGAAATTTGGCAGCATGCCCCAAGTAGAGTTACAAGAAACATCCATAGCCAATTTTATCTGCAATAATGAGTCCTTCCATGTATTAACTGTGTGCATTCTTTGGATTCAAAATGCTTTGAACAAAAGTACTTTAATTCATATTACCTAATTTCCTAATTCACATTACCGAATTACCTCACAACCACCTTGTAAGGCCAGGAAGTCAAGTTCTAGTTTCCTTATTCATAAAATCAAATAAAGAGAATGGAGCTATTAAGCAACGTCTGCCAGGTCACACAGCTAATAAACAGGTCCTCTCTCTCTTATCCTGACAGTATTTCCATTGCTCCAAATCAAAAGTACAAGAATCTACTGCCAATGTGTCTTACGTTATTTGCCTGTGAAAGTTTAGCCACCACAACTAAAGCCCACATAAATGAAAAGCACATGTTATATGAGAAACAAGGAGCGCCTCTTTATTCCTAGCACACTGGAGATAAGTGAGTTAAGGTGAATTTGAGCTTATCAGCTTGAAGCCCCCATGCAAGGAAATATGGATTGAAGATAATTGTTCTCTAATTTTTTGCCTTTAAGTAATCAGTCCAGGTTTGCCACTGCTTTCTCAGTATCTTGATTTGACTATTGACTTTTCTATTTTGGCATATTCAAGAAGCCACTAATAAGCCCAACTTCTTGATTCATCAAGACCCATTTATTTGAGAATAATTGGTACTGAAATCGTCATTATTTTTCTTGAGGTCAAACAAACCAAAAGACACATATTGTAAGTGCTAATAATAAAATTTGCTAGATATTCAGAGTCAGGAGGAGTAAGATGGCAGCAAAATATATTAGGAGGCTTTCAGAGAAAAGACATGTCCAAGAGTATTAGATGGTATAGGGCACTGGACTCCCACGTGACCAACCATAGTTTGGGTCCAGGCCCAGCAACTTGAAAATCACACTAGGCACATGTGTGGGTGTGCCCAAAATCCCAGGAGAAGAATTGGAGAGAAGAGATTGCAGCATGGCCAACCCTCCTAAAGGGTGATTTCTCTCTCCCTGTCTCTCTCTCTCTCTCTCATTCTCTCTCTCTCTCTCTCTCTCTCTCTCTCTCTCTCTCTCTCTTTCTCTCTCCCCTCAGCGAGTGAATGCACACACCATATAACAAAACAAAACGAAAAACTTGAAAGAAATGAAAAGAAGCACTTTGTCCCTCATTAAAGCATAATTTCTTGGTTCCCACCACTCACTACCCTTCTCTGTTCTCTAAGCCCTAGGCAACCAATGATTACTAGTTGAGGTACAATGATATATTTAATACTAGTCAACTCCATGGATATCACAGCTCTCTCCATAATGAATCATCTCAGAGAACAAGTAAATTTATCTAAAACAAAGACACCATGTCCCAGAGTCTTCCTCTCCCTGGGGCATGAGGATGAGATGATTACAGGATGTGAGCATCCTGAGGCTGGTTGCTCATACTTCAGGGACTACTGGCTCAAAACATACTATAGGTTGTGTTTTCATCATGACTCTTGGTACAATTCAGATTTTTGTGTGTTCCTGCTGCCAAGGTTTGAAGATATTCAGTGAGAGTAGTGACTGCCTGGTCCAAGAAGCACTTCGTTCAGTGGTGGGAAAAGGTGCTCTTGGGGTAAAACTTTTGGATAATGGGGTTGCTTTACTTCTCAGCTCATCATGGACCCTAGAGAAACATGATGCCTATTCTTCAGCAAAGATTCTGTACTGAAAGGTTATTCATTATTATTTGGATCATGGTATGACAACCCTCTGAGGGTGCTCTGACTTCTGTAAATAAATAAACTTTTAAAAAAATGCTAATTTTCAGAAGTTCACATTTATTTTTTAAATAATTATTTATTTAATTCTATTTACTATTATGATTATTTTTTGAGAGAGATATGGAGTGGGAGAGAGAAGCAAAGTGAGAAAGGAAGCTGCCAGGTCCAGGACTTGAACCATGGTCAGTCATGTGGGAATCCAACGCCTTAACCACCATGCCATCTGCCAATGCTTGGAAGCTAATATTTATTGATAATCTATTATGTACTAGGTCTAAATATTCTAAATGAATAAAAATAATTTAGACTTATAACAGCCTCACAAGTAAAGTATTATTCCCACTTAACTGATGGAGAAACCAAAATCCAATAAGATAAAGAAACCTACCAGAATCAGTACTGGAGCTGACAGGATTGGGACGAGATAGTCTAGTCTCTGAGCCTTTGCACTTAAACACCATGCTACAGATGCCACTCTTTGTCAAGTAAAACATGTGTTTGGGCAGAGACACTGTTGTAGTGTAGCCTGGTCACTAATACCCAAAGACATTAATAGTGAGGCATCTGGGCTCTGAAACCTTGCATGTCCTCTGTTCACCAAGCTGTGAGCCACAGAGCTATGTCTACTCAGAGTAGGCAGCATTTGCAGAATTTGGGAATCAATTAGGTGTGAGGTTGGGACCTGGTTCTTTCTTTACTAGCTTAACAAGAAGTCCTATAAATGGTTCAGAAGGCTTGACAAAGAATAAGTGTGTAATAAATGTAATTTGTTTTTATTGTTATGTGTCAAGATGCCCAATATTATATTTTTCTTTGTTTTTGTTGAGTGTGTGTATCTACCTTTTTGTTGTTGTTGTTGTTTCAACAACAGTCATTCCATAAGTCACATAGGTGTTCCTCAAGAGAATATATCACTTGAACATATTAGAGGTAGTTTTCTCTCACAAATGCAAGTGGCTATAGCATTCCTCTGAACATCCTCAAGGTTGGTGTCATTAGAAGAGAGACTAGGTAGAGATAATGTCAGAGAAAAGAGGCTTCTTCAGAGTGCTTGTTTTCATAAAGGTTGAATCCATTGATAGCATTTAGCATAACCACCCTTAGGAGAGAGGGCTGGTAGCCTCAGAGTGGTGAAAAGTCAATTTAACATATGTTTTTTTTTTTGACCATTAAAAAGACAAATCTTTCTCCTTTCTAGAAGAGAATAGAGATCCAAATGAGTGCAGATATCTGTTACCTGGATGGAAGTTGAGGAGATAGCTTGGATTGAATGAAATTGCTATGTAGAAAGTAGTGGGACCAGCCTTGTAGCACTTTTGGAGACTAGGTACCAAGAAAGTAGGTTTGACCTCAAGCAGAAGATCCAGGACCTGGTTCATCAGCTTCCAGCACCATTTGCCAGACTGAAATGTAGTGATAATAAGTAATGACAGAGTGTCTGTATCTGAACGTTCGTCTTAATTACCTTCACTTTCTATGGTGCCCTTAGAACTTAACTTACGCCACTTGAAAAAGAAAACAAAATTCAAGGGATGAAGAACTCCAAGACTGAGATAGAAAGTGTTATGCTATTTTTAAAAATTTGTTAGAGGGCTCATGTAGCCAGAGAGAGACAGAGATAGAGAAGGAGGGAGAAAGCAACCTTCAGTGGGGCATGATTATTTCATAATCCCTTCTTCATTTCTCCATCCTGTCAGGATTTGGGGATATACATGCATACACATCCAGCATGTTTTTTCAAGTTTCTAGGGACCAGATTTGAACTGCCATTGGCTATGGAGGATCCCTTAGCCACTAGGCTATGAGACTGGTTTAAATGACATAGTGTTTTTTGATTGTTTGTTTGTTTTTTTAATAATTATTTATTTATTTATTCATTCATTCATTTATTTTTTAATTTGACCAGAGAGAGATAGAGGGTGAGAGTGAGAGAGAGAGGAAGTGAGAAAGCAAGCCACCAGATTCAGGACTTGAACCCTGGTCAGCCATGTGGGAGTGTCCAGCACCTTAACCACCATGCCACCTGCTGGTCCCGACATAGTGTTTTGATATGTAGAACTCAACTAGGACTTAGTTAAAGAATTTTTTTAATGTGGCCATATTTCACCCAGATTTGGGGCATTTTCTTATTGCTTACTGATACTGTTATTTAGAAGGATGATGATGATGATGTCAATGATAAAGGGTGTGTCCTGAAAGAGAGCAGTCCCTTCCCAACCTCTATTTTCTAACAGAAATGAGAAAAAAAAGCAACAAGCAGGATGAGAACTAAGATTCCCTTCATGCTTCTGGATTCCACCAATATGGTTGCAGTGAGTTGTCAAGGGAAAAATGCTTTCCCTTGAGGGGTGCTGAGGAGAGAGTTGTATAATTGATGCACAGGAGAGAAAATTTAGGATCAGAATTACTTGTTTCATTACTTGTCAATGATTCATTGACAAGCTCCAGCTTATGACTGTAAAATTAAAATCACAAATCCTAGAGAAATTGTTTCCCTTCATGTAACTGGGATGATTAAATGAATTCCAATAAGGGCAAACCTATAGAGGTTTGTCCATGGAAGACAGCTAGATTTCTAGCAGAAATCAGTGCTTTTCCCTCTGAACTTCTTCCAGAGTATTCTTGGTTTATCGGCCTGAATGACTATCTCAATAATATAGTTTCTGATATAGATCTTGTAGGCCCAAACTGAGTTTATGAAATTTATACCTTGTTTTACAGAGTACTTCCCCAACAATGATTTCTGTTGGTTTTAACAAACTGTGCTAAAGGAAGGAAAAGTCAAGGACAAATGTACACTCAAGGAAATCGCAAGAGAGAATACTGGGTGAGGAGGTGTGGAGGAGAATTAGAAACAAGAAAAGAAATAGGCAAAAAGAGGCCAGGGTAGTGAGATGATTGTGGCCAAAGTCCAGTAATTAATATTGGAGACCTGGGAAGAGCAGCTGGCATTGGGGTTAAAAAGTAGAAGTATATTCTCCTAGCTCTCTCAGAATTAAGATCTTCACATTTATTGAGGAAGAGAATTGAGTACCTCCTACTACACAATACATGTGGAGAAGGTTGGGTTTTGCTGCTGTTGTTGTTTTAAAGTCACCTATCCACAATATATACCACTATGGAGAAAGTTTTTTATATTTCAACACCTCAACAAATAGACGTGGTAATATCCAGGAAACTCAGGTTTCTAATAATATCACAATTGTCTTTAATCCCTACTATCAGATGGCTAATCTTTTTATTAAAAATAAACCCAAAATGGGGACCAGCAGATGGCATAATGGTTACGTCACTGGACTCCTGTATGGCTGACCATAGTTCAAGTCCTGGACTCAGCACCTTGAAACTAACACCAAGCATGTGAGTGCATACCCAAAATCTGGGGAGGAGAATGGAGAAGGGATTGTCACATGGCCTTTCCCCAGAGGGGGCGGGGGGGGTGATTTCTCTCTTTCCGTCTCTGTGTCTTTCCAGTGAGTGCATATGTCCAATAGCAAAAACCTGTCTAAAAATAAATAAAAATAAATAAATAAATACAAAATAAAACCCTGCATTATTCATTATAACACACAACCAAAGTGCCACTGTTCTTTATCTAAGAGGGCACGATATGAAAAGCAGAGTACCAACAAGGAAAATTACTAGGTTAAGGGTCCTTGTTTAGGAAGAATCAGAGAGAACTGCTGGGTTCATCTGCTGGGATTTAATACAGCAGGTACAAGCTCTAAGCACATCACTTGAGTCTGGACTGCCCAGACAGCACCAAGAATTCACCTGAATTACCTTCAATTAGTTTAGAAACTAGGAAATACGTATGCCAAGTATGTAACCATCCATACCTCCCCCACCCCTCACCCCCCGCCTCATGCTTCTTTTCTTTATAGTTTAGAGTCAGAAGCACAGGAAGAAATTAAGTTTCAAAGACATACTTGATTTACAGGATGCAAGTGGAGCTCTTTACAACAGTTGTGGAATTATGACAAAAGATCAGTTCTGTTCCCTGAGTCCTATACTACACGCTGAATGCATTGGTCTCATTTGACCCCTTTCCTGTCTATGCCTCTCACCCCTTCACTCCTGCTCCCTGCTTCCACACACATATATCATTTTGACATTGCATTTAACACTTTAGTCCTTCTTTTGGGTGGGAAGCAGCACCAGCCTCTTTCTGAGCTCCATCATTCTAATACTTGGAATTATTTTCTCAAGAATAATGAGATTTAATGCTATAATTTCTAGATGAATGTGCTGTAGATGGCAGATGTTATGTATGTAGAGAATATTCCTCAGAATACAATCATGAGGAAGCATACATTTGCCTTTCTGTGGCTTTTCTTTTTCCAGAGAGATTTTTGCTATGGGATCATTTGCTCATCAGAGAGACAGAGAAAGAAAGAAAGAAATCGCCCCCTCCCCCTCCGAAGGGGGATGGCCATGATGCAATCCCTTCTCTTCCATTCTCCTCTCGGGATTTTGGGCAAGCAAACACATGAGTCCAGTGAGAGTTTTAAGCCGTCGGGTCCAGGATTCAAACCACAGTCGACTACGTGGGAGTCCAGCAACATAACCATTATGCCAACTACTGGTCCCACTTTCTGTGGCTTTTAAGTCCATAGGTCATCCCAATGTCTTGATACACCATAGATTTTGCAAATCATCCCTGGAGATTTGGTATTTCTTGGCTTCAGCCCTTAAAACCTGTGCATCCTTGTACAAGTTACTTAATTTGCTCTCTGATTGTCAGTTTCTTCAACCATAAAATACAGGTAATAGTAGTACCTACAGCATAGTTACAGCTGGGATGAAGGTTAATTAACAATTCAAGTGAAGCCCTCTGTCATGGTGCCAGAGCAAATACTCCATAAATGATAGTTGTTACCATCTTGAATCTATAGCAAGCTGGATCAAACACACCACAGCTTCAGAGATACCACAGGACCTATCCCCAGTTGTCTTAACCAGTCTTGTTTCTGGCGACTTGATCTCTCTCTCACCTTCTGTTCCAGATATCCTGAAGTATCATAAATTATTAAGCTTCCTCTGGTTCCAGAGCTTTCATGTACAATGGACTCATGAACTAGAAAACCCTAGCCAACTCTTACTTTTCCTACCTAACTCCATTTATACATTTTTCTCCTCCAAGAAATCTCCAGCACTATAAACTGGTATGAGGTTGTGTAGTCAAGAATTAATCTTGCTGAAACTTTGCCTTTGTCTTTGGCCTACAGGTAATCTATGAGCCCTTGCAAAGTCAGGCTTCATCAGAATGTCCTTGTTTACCTGAGCCACAACCAATGGTATAAGTTAGTTTGTGACATAAGGTGGTTTATGTGAAAACTTGGAGTCACAGGGCATGACTTTGACCTCCAGAGAGGCTGAAAACTAAGGTCTATCATATAAATAATCAACTATATCTATGTAACAGAGCCTCTGGACATCAAGGCTCAGGTGAGCTTTTCTCAGGACATCAGGACTCCATTGAGGGACCAGCAGTTAGCGTAATGGCTATGTCGCTGGACTCCCATGTAGTCAACCGCGGGTCACGTCCCGGACCCAGTGGCTTAAAACTCATGCCAGGCATGTGTGCATGCATGCCCAAGATCCCAAGAGGAGAATGGAGGAGAAGGTATTGCGGTGTGGCCATCCCCCCTGGGGGGTGATTTCTCATTTTCTGTCTCTCTGTCTCTCTCTGTCTAGCGAGCGCATGCGCCCTGTAGCAAAAACCTCTCAAAAAAAAAAAAATGGAACTCTATTGATATCATCACACATCACTGCTGGGGGCAGTTCTCACTGTCCATGGTTCAGCCGGGGAAGAGATCTGTACTTGTATTTGGAATTCTCCTATGTTCTGCCCCATGTACCACTACTCTTGACTGATTATAATCTGTATCTTTTTGCTGTAATAAGTTATAATTATTATATAATAGCTTTCAGCGAGTTCTGTGAGTTTTCTTAGTGAGTTATTGAACCCAAGGTGGTTTTAGGGACTCCCAAACTTGCAATGATATTAAAAAGTGAAGTTAGTTTTGGGGACTCCCAAATTTTTTTAGCTCCTTTCATTTACTATGGCACATGTATTATCCTATGAAACATGTGTCTACTTACTATCGACTAGAGACTGCCTTTTATTCATCCCTATGACCTAACCCCTGGCAAATGTAGCCACTCAAACACTGGTGGAATTAATTCAATGTACAATATCTTTTTTTTTATTATCATCATAGTCTTCTTTATATTACATTGGATTACATATAATTTTACAGTGTATTACGTTGCTTTTTCAAAAGGGAATTCCATGCATGTCAGTCAATACAGAGACATTAATCTCCCCACTTCATCATTCAATATCTTTTCTATGTTTTTTCCAATCATTATTATTATTTTAATTATTTTTTAAAACAGTCAATCACTATTTCTCATTTTGCTTGTAAAAAAACTTTACCCATCATGAAATACTTCTCAGACCAATCCAGTTGAGAATATTATACATGTCATCACCAACAGGTAATAAGCCATATCTGTTTCTCACTAACGTCTTACCTCTCTATTGTTCTCTTGCTATCTTTCTCTATCCTCTTCTCCTCACCCCCCCCCAATTCCACACTGTCCTATTCTCATTAAGTACCTCCACTGCTTTTATGTCCTCCAATTTTTCACTCTCTACCATAGAGTGCGGATAGTCAGTATATATTGAGTGGATACATACAATATCTTTCTTTCATAGCCTGGCTTACTTCACTCAGCAATAGATCTTCCATATCTGACCACTTTCTATCAAATGCCAGGGTCTTGTTATTTTTTATGGCTGAGTAGTATTCCATAGAGTATATATACCACACTTTTCCAATCCATTCATCAGTTTGTGGACATTTAGGTTGGTTCCATGTCTTGGCAATTGTGAATAATGCTGCAATAAACATTGATGTGCAAGCACTTTTCTGACTGAGCGTTCTCCTGTCTTTCAGGTAAATACCCAGAAGTGGGATGCTGGGTCAAATGGTAGCTCTATTTGTAGATCTTTGAGGAACCTCCATATTGTTCTCCACAGTGGTTGAACTAGTTACATTCCCACCAACAGTGTAGGAGGGTTCCCTTTTCACCACATCCCTGCCAACACTTATCATTTTTTATATTCTTAATCTTTGCCATTATGACAGGGGTTAGGTGGTATCTCATTGTGGTTTTTGTGGGTTTTTTTGAGAGGTTTTCGCTATAGGGCGCGTGTGCTCGCCAGAAAGACAGACAGAGAGAGACATAGAGACAGAAAGCGAGAAATCACCTCCCAGGGGGTATGGTCACACCGCAATCCCTTCTCCTCCATTCTCCTCTCGGGATCTTGGGCACTAACGCACACGCACCTGGCGTAAGTTTTAAGCCACCGGGTCCGGGACGCGAACCGCGGTCGACTACGTGGGAGTCCAGCGACATAGCCATTACGCTAACTGCTGGTTCCCTCATTGTGGTTTTTATCTGCATCTCCCTTATGATGAGGGATGTTGAGCATTTCCTCATATGCTTTTTGGCTGTTCGTATGTCTTCCTTAGAGAGATTTTTGTTCAACTCATTTTCCCATCTTTTAATTGGGTTCATCATTTTTTTTTGCATAAGGCACTTGAGTTCCCTGTATATTCTGGTTATCAGTCCCTTGTCTGAGGCATATTTAACAAAAATATTTTCCCATTCTGAGGGTTGTCGGTTCACACTTGATACTGTGTCCTTTGCTGTGCAGAAACTTCTTAGTCTAATATAGTCCCAATGAACATAATCTTCACAGTGATATAGTAACCACACACTCATTCCCTAGAACTATCCTTATTTTAACCTGAATCAATTAACTGAGGCCAATAATAACAAGTA
The DNA here is from genome assembly GCA_026018925.1 of Tupaia tana. Lineage (NCBI taxonomy): Eukaryota > Metazoa > Chordata > Mammalia > Scandentia > Tupaiidae > Tupaia > Tupaia tana. The sequence goes on from JAKSZU010000010.1 coordinate 64,425,511, forward strand.
GCTATTCAGTAAAACCAATTTCATAAGCAGTCAAGAAGCCCCTTTTCCTGAATCTTTCTCTTTGATGATTTCTCTTGATCTAATACTAATATTTAGACCACAGAAGATAAGATTATTCTTCAGATAGGTTTACATGAGTATTGTTTCTCTAAACTGACCTCCCAAGGAATAATATACTGAGGCACAAGAAGGCTTGTTTCTGGAATATACTAGGGGGGAGACAGATAAGAAGGGTGGTTCAGAAGCTTCATAAGCCAGATGAATCCAGAGATAAGATTAACACAGACCTGGGGAGAAATAGTGATATTTGACCAGAATACTTGGCTGAGCAGAAGATTACCACAAAGTTGGACAGGTAACATGACAGGTCAATCCCTTTACCCCTTAGAATCACGATATTCTGGCATCAGTGGCATAGTGGTTAAGGTGCTGGGTTCACCCATGGTTGACCATGTTTTGAATCCTGGTCGCTCAAAATTGACACCAAGTGCACGTGTGCATGCCCAAGATTCCAAGAGGAGAATGGGGAGAAGAGATTGCAGTCTGGCCAACCCCCCCTGGGGAGAGTGATTTCGCACTTTATGTCTCTGTCTCTCTATGTCTCTTTGGCAAGTGCATGCACCCTATACAAAAATCTCTCTCAAAAGAAAAAAAATCACAGTATTCTCACTTGCAGAATAGGAAAGGAGATTCACCTTGTTCACAAAGATTTATAGGGATCGAAGATAATAAGGACACGCTTTGGAAATACCATAGATTGTGTATAACATTGCTCTTCTATTATTAGTAGTGTACTGGAGACACATCCCACCTCGATACTTGCTTAATAGTATTTTGAATTGGGACCAGCAGTTAGTGTAATGGCTATGTCGCTGGACTCTCATGTAGTCGACTGCGGTTCGAGTCTCGGACCTGGTGACTTAAAACTCATGCTAGACGTGTGTGTGTGCATGCCCAAGATCCCAAGAGGAGAATGGAGGAGAAGGGATTGTGGCATGGCCATCCCCCCAGGGAGTGATTTCTCGCTTTCTGTCTCTCTGTCTCTCTCTGTCTTTCTGGCAAGTGCACGCGCCCTATGGCAAAAACCTCTCCAAAAAAAAAAAAAAAGAAAAAGAAAAAGAAATAGTATTGTGGATTGTTAATTAGGCTAAGGAAGAAAATGTAACATACCACCAATGTCTACCAAGAAGCTATTCAAAATGGTGGCATAACAGTGGCAGCAAATTTTTATTGAGTATTTAATATAAGCCAAACATTGGACAAATCCCTTTACATGATATCTGTTTATCCTCACAAGTGTTCAGGATATATATATTCCCATTTTATAGATGAAGTAATTAACACTCAAGGGTATGAGGTAATATGCCCAGGGTCACATATTCAGTCAGTAGAAGACCTTGGACTCCAAATCAAGTTTGTCTCTGCAAAACCCAAGCCTTACCATATGCTGAGCTGCCCCACTGTGGAAGGACTAGGAGAGGGTGTATGTAGCATGTTCTTGGTCATGCAGGTTTGATTATGGATTTAGTCATGGCTCTTGCTAGTATTCACACAAGAGTTAGATAGGTTGAAGAGGATGATGTGTGACTATATTCATGTAGAAGGTAATATCTACCACTAACTATAGTAAATACTGCAACCCTCATTTTAGATTAAATCCTGAAAATGAGATAAAAAAAAAAAGCCCAAGAGAAGCTTGGAATTTAAGCCTATTTTACAATCCATTTGAACAAGGTGGTGAGACAAAATTAATTCATGACAACTTGTTCTCAAACTGTGAATTTTTGGGAACATTTCCAGTATTCATTAGCTCTCAGATTCACACTTTCACCTGTGTGTTGAAGAGCTGTTTCATCAATTCCTAGAACAAGAGGATAAAATATATGGAGCAACTGATTTTGTCTCCTTTTCTCTTTAATTTGCAATTTTCAAATGTCAGGAAAGTAAGAATGGTGGCCGAGTCTTCTAATTCCTCAGTCTTCTCCCCTTTTAAGTCTCTAGTCCTCTTTATGTCCATTTGTTCATCAAACTCTGAGTTTTTCTCAGTCAGGAATCCTGTTTCAACTGCTTTATGTATAGAGTGGACTTTTCTACAAAGAGGTTTCTCCTTAAAAGCTGTAACAGATTTCCTGGTCAATAAATACTAAAACTGGAGCTGGACCCTTGACCTCGTAGTTAAGAGAGCCAGGTCTCATATGGCCAACTGTATGGTACAAATCTCAGTCTTGAGCTTGAAAACCACACCAGACTTGTGTACATCCATGCCCCAAATCCCAACAGAATGGAGCAGTGAAGTAAATGAGATTTTGGTGTGACAGCAGCCTGTTTGGGGGACTTTCTTCCTCTCTCTCTGTCTCTGTCTCTCTCTCCCCCCCCCCCTTGCGAGTACATGCAATCTCTGGCAACATTTTTAAAAATTGCCAAAACTGACATTATTATTATTAGTAGTAGTAGTATTTTTTTTTTTTTTTTTTTTGCCATAAAGAAAGTGTGCTCATCAGAGAGAGACAGAGAGAAAGAAAGTGAGAAATCACCCCCCCGGGGGGGATGGCCATGCTGCAATTCTTTCTCTTCCATTCTCCTCTTGGGATTTTTGAACACCCACTCATCTGGCATGCTTTCCAAGCTGACAGGTCCAGGACTCAAACTATGGTGAACCTTGTGGAAATCCAGTGCCATGATCACCATGCCACCCTAAACTGACTTTTAAAGCCACTATTACCTGAATGTCTCTGAGCTTAATGTTATGGCAAGGCTCTCAATGAATTTCTGATGTTCAACACAAAAACGTAGCTAGAACGAAAACATCTGTTCATCTGGACAGGGTATTCATGGGCGTCTTCTTAGGGAGCAGAGTTTAGTGATTCCCAATGCAATTGGGTGGTAATAGCCGAGTTGAAATTAATCTTTACATCTCTCTCTCTACCATACCTACTTTATCATGCACTAGGACTATTTCTTCCCTAGAATTTATAGCAAGCCAGCCCACTTGCCTAGTGTCTTGACCAGAAGAGGAGTGTAATCCATAGACTTTTCCTTTCACATATGCTATACCATCCACCCCACTCCCACTCTCCAACTCTGCCCTTTACTAACATGTTTGAAATCTCACAACCTCGACTCTTTAAAAGCAGCCTACTCATCCCCTCTTCGACTAGCCCATGCTTAGGGAAAACCAAATCAGAACAGATGTTCCCCATTTTATTTTCTGGCTTTTCTGACAAAAAGAGATTTTGGCAAAGTGACATCAGAGAGGAACACTGAATAAAAAATACTTAGGAAGAGGGAACCAGCAGTTAGCGTAATGGTTATGTCGCTGGACTCCCACGTAGTCGACCGCGGTTCGCGTCCTAGACCCGGTGGCTTAAAACTTACGCCAGGCGCGTGTGCGTGCGTGCCCAAGATCCCGAGAGGAGAATGGAGGAGAAGGGATTGCAGTGTGGCCATTCCCCCTGGGGGGTGATTTCTCGCTTTCTGTCTCTATGTCTCTCTCTGTCTGTCTGGCGAGCGCACGTGCCCTAAAAATACTTAGGAAGAGAAGGAATGGAACAGATGTCATGTTCAAATCCCGACTTTTCATACTAATTGGGATCAGCATGGGGGGAGAGGGAGCAAGGGGAGGGCAATGCCACAGACTTTCTCGACTTCCACCTGCGTAAGGAAAAGCTTTACCTACAATGCTCCTACGTTTTCCTCTTTAGCTCTATGTCCTTGCTTTATTCTTTCCCATCCAACTATCTCATATTATTATTTGAAGTTCCACATACCTCAACCAAATTTCTCTACTCTTGGGACCAACAGTTGTTGTAATGGTTATGTCGCTGGACTCCCATGTATTAGACCATGGTTCGAGTCCCAGACCCAGTGGCTTAAACTCACGCTGGGCACATATGCATGTGTGCCCAAGATTCCAAGAGGAGAATGGAGAAGAAGGGATTGAGGTGTGGCCATCCCCCCTGGGAGGTGATTTCTCGCTTTCTGTTTCTCTGTCTCTCTCTTCCTTTCTGCCAAGTGCACAGTCCAATAGCAAAAACCTCTCCAAAAAAAAAAAAAAATTCTCTACCCTCTGTTAAATTCATTTTAATAATTTTAATTTATTTTTTTCATTGTCATTATTTAATTTTATTTTTTTGAAGTTGACCAGAGAGAGACAGAGAGCAAGAAGGAAAGTGAGAAAGCAAGCTGCCAAATCCGGAACTCAAACCACAGTCAGCCATGTGGGAGTTCAGCCACCTTAACCACCATGCCACCTGCCATCCCAAATATTTTTTTATAAATATTTTTTGATAAAAGAAAGAGAGTCAGTTAAAGGTGTGGATTATCCATATAATTGTGTCTGCCGTCTGTTTGGCATGCTCAGGAGATAGCAATTAATGTATAGCCATGTCAGTATGAACAGAAACTTTGAACTCCTAAAGATATTTCTAAATTAAGAGTTAGTTGGTCAGATCAACAAGCAGTTGGATCCTTTAAACTTAAGAAGACTTGTCAAGGGAACCAGCAGTTAGCGTAATGGCTATGTCGCTGGACTCCCACGTAGTCGACCACGGTTCATGTCCCAGACCTGGTGGCTTAAAACTCATGCCGGGCGCGTGTGTGTGCGTGCCCAAGATCTCGAGAGGAGAATGAAGGAGAAGGGATTGCGGCGTGACTATCCCCCCTGGGAGGTGATTTCTCGCTTTCTGTCTCTATGTCTCTCTCTGTCTGTCTGGCGAGCGCACGTGCCCTATAGCGAAAATCTCTCCAAAAAAAAGAAGACTTGTCAATTGGGAATTTTTTAAAAAACACTTTAATTTGATGAGCAAGGGACTAACTTCAGAGAAATGTATGACAAAGTCATACTTGCATGATTGTGAATTTTCTAAGCAGCAAGGATCTGAAACAAGCTTTTTAAAGTAGCCGGATAGAAAAATCTTGGTGTGAGCAATTTACACTTGAAGTGACTGTTCTGTCTTTAGAACACTGGGGAAAGTGAGGTGTTTAATGTATCTTCCAGACAATTACAAAGCAGTCTTGATCAAAACCCTCTGCAAGAGATATTGACAAACCTGCCCAACTGCAAGAACCCCCTGTAGAGAAAATGATCTATGAGATTACCTGCTGGCGGGTTCATGGGTCAGATTGTCAATATCCAGAGAAGGATCACAGAAATAAACATTTACTGTTTGCTGTTCTGACATCTATATTTATGGCCCCGTTAAAGCAGTTGGTCAATCAAAACCAGTTAAAGCAATTACAGTTTCCCCCAGCTACATGCCAGAGAAAGAAACTGAATTCTTTGTGATGAGAAGTCAATATACCAAGATAATCCAAAATTGCTTCTTATTCATGTGGAGGGAATTTGCTATTATTATATCTTGTCACTTGTAATTGTATGATTAGATGAATACAGCGAAGATGTGTTAATGTAATGAAGTTAAATACTCAATTAGATTTTATTTTTTCTTTCCCTCCTACATTGTTTGAAATCCCCACAGAATTTGGAACAGACTGGCTCTTCCCTGTTGAGTTTGAATTCTTTATATTTGGCAAATATTTATTCTTTTATCTATGTTTCAATTGGAACTGAACTGAGGGGGTCCATTTTTCTTATGGCTTGACTCTTGCTGTCAAACAGTATAGGTGATGTTGTTAGGCATAAAATTATTTTGCACATGACAGAAATCGCTAATGCAAGACAGATTGTGTGCTGTATTTTAATAGTAAATCTCTTTGATGGGATAAGAGAAAGTACAAATGTCAACATCTAAAGGAGGCTATGATTTCCAAAATGTTAACTTGGAGCTTGAATACAATCTAGAAAAAGATGGGTCAAATACTAAATCTTCTGAATGGTTAAAAAGGAAGATAGATGTAATTAACCATTGCCTGGTTTGTTGAAATTGTTATTCATATGCCTGAATGGAAAGTCATACAGTTTCTGGTTTAAATCTCAGGTTCCAGAGTTGAGCACAACTGCAGTTATCCTACTGATTGCATGACCTTAAGCAAGTTATTTTAACTCCCTAAACATCTGTTATTTCATCTGTAAAATAAAAATAATTATCAAAGTTGTCTAATGGAAATCTTAGGAGGTTATTTTTTTTTAAGAGAGATTTTTTGCTATAGGGTGTGTGTGCTTGCTAGAGAGACAAAGAAACAGAAAACAAGAAATCACCCCCCAGGGAGGATAGCCATGCCATAATTTCTTCTCCTCCATTCTCCTCTCGAGATTTTGGGCACATATGCATATGCACCCTGTGTGAGTTTCTAGCCTCTGGGTCTGGGACTTGAACCACCATCGGTCATGTGGGAATCCAGTGACGTAACCATTATACCATCTGCAGGTCCCAGGACTGTTAGAAGTTTTAGATAAGATAATTCATGTGAAGCCTTTGGTATAGTCTGAATCATGTAAAGCATTCAATAAACATTACCTATTATTATTAAATGCCAAGTGACATTCAATCCAACTAGCATTTATTTCATGCCCTTTACATTTGCAACTAGCTAGACAGATTCAAAGACAAATACACATGATCACTGTCCTTAGTTTAAGAGCGTTGGGACCAGCAGTTAGCGTAATGGCTATGTCGCTGGACTCCCACGTAGTCGACCGCGGTTCGAGTCCCGGACCTGGCGGCTTGAACTCACGCCGGGCGCGTGTGCGTGCGTGCCCAAGATCCCGAGAGGAGAATGGAGGAGAAGGGATTGCGGCGTGGCCATCCCCCCTGGGGGGTGATTTCCTGCTTTCTATCTCTCTGTCTCTCTCTGTCTGTCTGGCGAGCGCACGCGCCCTATAGCAAAAACCTCTCCAAAAAAAAAGAAAAGAAAAAAAAAAAAGAGCGTTAACCTAGTGCTCATTATTATCTTAGAAGATAGGTTGAGATGAGTGCTTAAAGGAGATTCTACTATAAGACTGTAGTATCTTTTGCATAGTTCCTACTTTCATTCTGACCTTTACTCTAACTCAGTGGTACCCTGCACCCCCGCACTCACTTCCCTGACAGACCACATGGCCTGTTAGGAACTGGGCTGCACAGGAGAGGGTGAGCAGCAGCCAAGAGAACAAAGCTTCATTTATATTGTACAGCCATTCCCCACTGTTCACATTACTGCCTGAACTCTGCCTACTATCAGGTCAGTGGCAGCAGCCATATTCGATTCTCATAGGAGCAGGAATCTATTGTGCACTGCCCTGTGAAAGATCTAGGTTGCACACTCCTTATGAGAATCTAATATCTGATGATCTGAGGTGGAGCTGAGGCAGTGATACTAACACTGGGCAGCGGCTGCAAATGGTGAGTTTTGTAATTATTTTATTTTATATTGCAATGCAATAATAACAGCAATAAAGTACACAATAAATGCAATATGCCCAAATCATCCTGAAACTGTGCCCTCCCCACTAATGGAAAAAATTGTCTTCCAGAAAACTAGTCTCTGGTACCAAAATAGTTGGGGACCACTGCTCTAATTCATTCTCTATGTAACTCTCTATATAGAGATAGAGGGATATTTGTAAAATTTTTTAGTGTCTTCCTGTTGAATTTAAAATTCAAACTACGTGTTGGGCTACTAGGCCCCTCCTAATCTGATATTTAGAGACCTCCTTTGCTTGTGGCTCTGTCCCTTTTTCCCTGCAAAGCATCCCTCTCGCTGCCCCGGCTATAGAGAGCTTGCCTTTGGATATTCCCTCTATCTGAACTGCTTCTCCCCTTTCTCTTTGCTTAGCCAGTTCTCACCAGCCCTTCAGGTCTCAGCTCCCATGCCACTTTTCACTTTTTTAATTTCCTCACTGCCTACTACCACTCTGAACAAATTTCTCTGTGATCTTTTCTTAGAACGCTCAATAATTTTCTTTGATGGTCCTTAAATGTATTTTCATGTGTGTGTGTTTTTTTTTTTTTTTTTTTTTTTTTTTTTTACAAATCTATGTCTCACCCTCTAGACATGAACTTCCCAAAGTCAGAAACCATGAGCATTTTGATCATCATCAGCACCTGGCACCAAGGATGGCATATTATATAGTAGTCACTCAATAAATGTTGAGGAATTGTGTTAAAGGGTAATTATTTTAAAAAACAAAAAGGTCAAATTGTGTTCCTCATCCAGATCTAAAATGAAAATGTATGAGTTTATTGATGTCATTATTAATGAGGGAGACAGGTGGACATTGTAGACATTCAGGAAAGAGAAGAGAGTGTCCAATGGGGGAAAATCCAAAGGCCATGAATTCTGGGTTGGCATTCTTTGTGTGACTTTGGACGAGTTTACAGATCTCTGAGTCTAATCTGCCATCATCCCAGAAATATTTAGTTAGCACCTGACACCAGGGATGCAATGGTGAAGAAAAAGCAAGTATAAAATTTTAATATATCAGTTATCTGAATAATAAGGAAATAATGCCCTAGAAGAGCTCCCAAGCTCTAAGCATCTGTATGTATAGATGTACTTCCTAGCATCATATTGGAATGGCAATAATTACTCTATATATATGATGTAAACTGTTTAGTACATAAATGATACAGGGACAAGATCCCTTATCACATGACTAATATTTCTAATTCTGGTCCAGTAAAGGGGTCAATAAATTTTGCCTGTAACATGCCTGCTTTTAAGTATTTTAGGCTTTTCTCCCTACATTATCTCTATTGCAGCTACTCAATTCTGCTTTTATAGCCCCACAAAATGTCATAGATAAAATATAAACACATATATGTACTTGTATTCAAATAAAACTTTATTTTTAAAAGCATGTGATGAGCGAAATATGTCTGGCAAGTTATAGTTTTCCAAATCCTGTTTTAAAACATGCATAACTGCACACCAACAGGACCACTGGAATCATCATTTGAGGTATTATTCAATGGAGAGTAATATATTACTTACCTTTGTTCCAAATGGTGCCTTTTACATACATTTGCAGGAAATAGATGGTAAGAGAAAAGAAAAAAATCACAATTCTTTTATTTTACTTTATTTATTTTAATTTGACCAGAGAGGGACAGAGTGAGAGAAAGAGAGAGAGAGGGAAAGTGAAAAAGCAAGCCACCAGGTCCGAGACTTGAACCGTGGTTGGTCATGTGGGAGTCCAGCTCCCTTAACCACCACACCACCTGCCAGCCCCAAAAGAAAAGAAAGTTTTTAAGAATCCACTTTCAAATGTTCAGAGCAATCAATATTCATCACATCCTACCTGATATTAGAGTCATCCACACAATGTCTATTCCCTCCTGGGATCTAAAGTCTTAGATGTGCAGAACATGCTACTTTCAGTCTTTCTATCTGCTCCCTGATAGGTGCTTTGAAATGTTTCTGGAATGAGGGAATGATTTCTTCAAGTATTTTTGTTGTTTTTAAGTATTATTTGAGCATGCTCCGCAGAATCTCAACAGCTCTCCCCAGGAAGGAGGCGTCTCTTGGAATAGGACATTTGCCTGTGATCCTCACTATGTGTCTGTGCTTCATCGGACACTGCTTTGTGGAGTCACTTTTGAATAGTGATTATTTGCCTTCTTAGGAAATGTCCGCTTAGCGCCAAGCCATGACCCATTTTACATAATTCAGTACAGTGTTCCTGTATTTCCCACCAGGCTATGCTTGTATGCAAATCTGAGAGCTTCTGAGAGCTTTTGCTTTATAGAAGGAAGGCACAGTGTTTTGTTGTGGGTTATTTTATAGACACCACAGACAATAAACTGTCAATGAAAATAAGTATCAGCTGTATTCAAATATCTTGTTTGTTTGTTTTTAAATTTTACTTAAATGTCCTTTCCTTGGTGAGAACACCAAGCCTTCGTTTCTTTGCCTAGTAACAGCTTTTTCATGAAGTGATATTTTTTTCTCCCCCCCCTTTTTTTTTCTTTTAAGCAGTACCAGATGTTGAAAGAAAGTTTCTCTGATTGGTGTCCAGAGAAAACAAAACACATGTATCACTTCAAGCCTGACCTGCACTAGGGAGAAATGGACTAAACAATGGCTGCCAGAATTAAACGTACTGCAGATGGCAGAGAAAGAAAATTCTAGAGTTATATGTTTTTACCCCATGCTTTTATTATTCCTCTTCACACATGATTACAGCATTAATTCTTATTAAGAGGAATAGAATAAGAAGCTGTAAAGCCACAGAAAAAGATTTTATTTTAGACTAATTGCCTGGCTTATTAAATGCTCCTCAGCCAGAGTTTACCAAAGGAGATCCACATTCATTGTATGGTACGTTGAGGGACATTTTGAAAGGGGGGAGGGGAGAATATTGTGACCAAATGGTATATAGTTCGAATGTACGAGTCCTTTAAAATTGGTGTGTTGGAACTTAAACCTCTCAGTGATGGTACTAGAAGGTGGGGTCTTTGAGAAGCGATTAGATCAAGATGGTTCTGCTCTGACAAATGGGATTAATGCCTTGAAGGAGGCTAGCTCAGGCTTTTGCCTTCTGACTTATGCCATTTAAGGACACTGTTCAATCTTTCTAGCATGTGAAGATGCAGCCCCAAGGCTCCATCTTGGAACAGGAGGGCAGCCCTTCCTGGACATTGAATCTGCTGACACCTTGATCTTGGACTTCCCAGCCTCCAGTACTATAAGGATTAAGTTTCTGTTTTTATAAATTACCTAGTCTCAGGCATATTGTTATAGCAGCATAAATGGACTGAGACACCAAATAATTTGAGATACATTGGCTTCAACAAGTTAAACAATGGACTAACAAGCAGTATGTATCTCCAAAATGTATATATGATTTTAACCTTCCTCAATAGTTTGCATAGAATACTTTTATTGCAGAATATTTTCTGGAACTATTTCCCCATGGTATATACTTTGAGAAATGCTTCTGCTAGGAAAAATACATGACCTTGGAAAAAAAGAAAAAAGGAGAAACTAGGTCCATGACTTTTAGTTTCGTTTCTCCACGATGTTTATAAAATGACTGCCTAGCATGGTGAAACATAGGACAGAAAACATCAACTCCTCATCTTCTATCTCCAAAGTATATTGAAATCTGTGTGGGGAAGCATGGCATACACCTCTGAAAAATTACTTAGTAGGATAGTGCCAAACAAGTGGCCAAGAAAATAATCACTATATATGTTTTCAACTACGTGTGATGACACCCTAGAGATTTCATGGAAGTCCCCTAAGGGAAAATGGTTAAGGAGAAAGTCAACCAGGAAGAGTTTAAGTTCCCACTTCAGATTTAGTAAAGATGTAACCCAAAGGCAAGATCCTGCTGCTGCAAAATGCTCACATGATTAATAGTTGCATTTCCGCTCACTCAGTTAAATGATTCTGCTGCTGTTCCTGTTTGTACTGTTTCAACTGCTGAGCATTATGCTCCTTTCTACACCTGGAAAAAGTAGAATCAGGAAAACAGACCACCAGGAACAAGAACTGAGAAGTAGAATAGAAATAGAAAAAGAGAGAAAGTACAACTACATGAAAAATAGGTGAAGAAAAATGTAAACAAGAGGAAGAAGAGGATGGAAGTAGCAGAAAAAAGTTCCCGAGGCAGCTGGTGGAGGGAGAATTTTACCAGGTTTTCATGAGTGAAAGGCTCTGGGGTGGACAAAGATGGTAGAAAAGAGAGAAAGTAGGACACCAAAAATGTGATTTTGAAGTAATACTGTTCCAGTATCTTGTATTAAAAATAAATAAATAAAACTATGGGGCCAGCAGGTGGCGTAGTGGTTAAGGCACTGGACTCCCACATGACCTACTGCAGTTCAAGTCCTAGACCTGGCAGTGTGAAAATCATGCCGGGGGCATGTGTGTGCATACCCACAATCCCAAGAGGAGAATGGAGAAGAAGGATTGCAGCATGGCCATTCCCCCTTGGGGGGTAAATTCTCTCTCTCTCTCTCTCTCTCTCTCTCTCTCTCTCTGTCTCTCTCAGGTGAAAGCAAGTGCCCTATAGCAAAAATCTCTGGAAAAAAATGAAATTAATTTCTTACTACTGTTTAGAACTTCACGTTGTTTGAATATGGTTCCATCTAAATATTTGATTATGTAGGTTCAGAACTCATAAAGATTATACAGATAAATGTCACATTTGCATTAGACTTTTTGAAATATTGCAAATAGCTTGAAGATTCCACTATTACCTTTGAGCTTTCTGAGGTGTTCAAGGATGCCAGGTTGGGAATTATTCCTTAGATGATGTTAAAAAAAAAAAAAAAAATACTGTGAAGGACTTTAAATAGTCTCAATTAGGAAGTCAATGAGATTAACAGTTATTATTGTCTTTACTGCCCTTGATAAACAATCTAAAGTGGTTTGCTTCTTCTTACCTAGAATCTCCTGTTGCCAAGCCTTATAACTTGCTTTTAGTTGCTATAGAAATGATGCAAGGAATCTTGACTGATTTGTTCAGAGAAATAATATCTTGCTGACACAGGCGCCTTTAAAAGCAACATTCAGATTATTTATGAAAATTGGGTCACTGTACTGTATGGTAATTATAAATGCTGCTATTTTAATTGAAGGCTATGAATAAGACATTTCTGATTTTATCTTCATTAAGTTTGATGGGTCCTTTGAGGTTGTTTTTTATCTGAGGGTCTAATGTAATTCTCAAATTTCTTTCTTCCAGTTTTTTGTGATGTTCCTATTTGTACTTTTTCTTGACAGTTCCCTTCTCAGACGCTTAGAGTTGAGAGTTGACTTAAACCAAAGAAGGAACCCTTTATATCCATCCATACTACGTTCTGGAACCACTCGTCTTACTGCTAACAACCGTTTCATTGTGGAGTGTCTTATGGGATGTGAATTAATGGAGAAAGAATTCATTGCCTTCCAGAATCATGTCCTTTCCTGAATTTATGGCCCCTAGGAGGCCTAGGGCATGATTCTGAGGTAATTTTCTCTATATACTATGACAAGAATAAACTATGAGACGCAAGAGTGCTCTTTTCTTGCCATAGTCAGGTGAGGGAGCCAGAATGCCTTCATCTCTCTTCTGACCTCAAACAGAATTTTGGCTATCTCCTGTAATTAGAAGCATTCAAGGACAGTCGTGGAAAACTCAGCTGTGAATGGCCCATATCTCATTACCAAAGACAAAATGAAGAGGGCTTTTTAAGAGACTACTAAAACATCCTGCTTCCAATTTCCTCTTGCTCCTTGTAGACTTGGCTTTGTCCTGCTTAAGCCACTTTATCATCATAATATGGGAAACTACGAGGCCAACTCTGTTGAAAGCAGTGTTTTCCACAGAAGAGCATGTCTTAATTTCAGCTGCATTATTTTTCTCGCTGCATTTTGCACATGGCAATCTCTGCAGATACGTATTTGACTTCTAGCTATAAGGAGACATGGATCTGTGGAAAGTTTATTTTGAAGAAACTGTACCCCGTTTGTTGTTTTTTTCCAAGAGTCAATAAAACTGAGGTCAATGGAAGGATGGAACCAAAAAAGAATCCAGATCCAGCAATTTGCTTTCTTGGAGACTTTTGATTACTTTGAGGAGCGCTCGGACACCTCTCCCAAGCTCTTCCTCTTGATCACCCCAATCAGAAGGAATAGAAATAAGAGATTTTAAAGACCATTGCTGCTTTCTCAGTTCTGCTGCGGCCAAACATAGGACTACCCATTTCATTTGGCCTGAATGAAAAACAGTCACCTCCTCTTTTTTCCTTCAGTTTCCCAATTGCTTGCTTATAAATGGCTCATTTAGTTGTTCTTCATTTGCAGGAAAGCTTTCTGGGCCTCATCAAAGCCCTTTCCTCTCCCGTTTGTTTCCCTGCCGGTTCCTTCCTGAATTGCTTTTAAAAATCTATTTTCTCTCAGAGAGGTTCTGAATCTGCTTCCTTTCTTTTCTACAACAAACTTCAACTCATTTCCAGATCCCAATTGTTGTTATTTCAAGAAATTGCATTTAGAAGCCTAAACAAGATTGGGGGGAGCTTTAGAAAAATAACTGCCAGTTGTATTTATTTATCTCTTTGCAATGCAATCACAAAAGGGGAAAGAATTTCAGAAAGCTGGTTGAGACTTCCCAGACTCTTTAGTCCAAAGCACTGGACCAGAAAACAAAGTGTTAACTGCTTGCACACTGACATACACACACATTCATATACACACATACACACACATTCATATACACACATACACACAAACATATTCACATGTACATGCATGTGTCTGGATATCTAAATCATAATCCTTGGAAATTTCTATTAGCAAATCAATGTTTGGTTTCAAATTAACTCTTTAATTAGTTCACTAATGAAAATAAAGCCAAATATTAGAATTGACTAACCAATTTATATTTTCCTTTTTCTTAGTTTTAAGAAATTTTGTGGACCAGCAGTTGGCATAATGGCTATGTCGCTGGACTCCCATATAGTCAACTACGGTTCGAGTACCAGACCCGGTGGCTTAAACTCATGCCGGGTGCATGTGCGTGCATGCCCAAGATCCCAAGAGGAGAATGGAGTAGAAGGCATTGTGGTATGGCCATCCCCCCGCCCCCCGGGAGGAGGGTGTGATTTCTTGCTTTCTGTCTCTGTATCTCTCTGTCTTTATGGCGAGTACACACCCCTATAGCAAAAACCTCTCCAAAAAAAAAAAAAAAAAAAAGAAATTTTGATGGAAAAAAAGAAACAGAAAAACAAAAAAAATAAACAAAGAAACAAACAAAAAAGACCTGGCTACTTTTCTTTATTCAGATGTTCTTATTCTTGAAGCCCAGGCAACATAAACCAGTGAAAAGTAGCCTCTAAAATAGCCTTTGCCAAAACAATCAGGCTAATCAAATTAATACATTAACATGTTAGTCAAAACTGTCAAATCAGTTTTGCAATGAATGGGACATTGTCCGGGAAGCAGGTTAGTGTGGTATTTGTGGTGCCCAAATTCAGGTTAATTGCCATTTCTTCAATGATATTCAAGTCATTGCATTTGTTAAAATCGACAGATGTCATCAGTTTAGTCATTTCACTACAATTTTGACCAAATATCTGTGGTATTACCAAACTTAAACTTGATTGTGGAAGGGAGGGGAAAGAGAAAGAGGTACTGTCTTAAATACTAGCCAAATCAAGGTGAATCTACCTATATATAAATAGTGGTCCTCAAATTAGATTATTTAAGAAATATTTTACTTGATAATGCCTTTATTTTTTTTATTTTTTTGCCATTGGGTGTATGTGCTTGCTGGAGAGAAACAGTGAGGGGGAAATTGAGAAATCCCACCCCCACCCATGGTTATGCTGAATCCCTTCTCCTCCTGAGACTTTGAGCATGTATGCACATGCACCTGGCATGATTTTTAAGCCAGCTGGTCCAGGACTCAAACCATGGCCAGCCATTTGGGAGGCCAGCATTTTCAATACCACATTACCTGCTGGACCTCTGAAATTGCCTTTAAATCCATTTAATACTGATTCTAAGATGCTATATGAACTGACAAGAAATTCAAGTTAAAAATTTAGAATCTTCTCTCTTTCACCTTCTCTTTCTGGCCATTCTTTAAAAATCGGTCCAGAATTGTTTAGTACTGTACTATGACAATAGGACCACTAGTCTTTAGTCCTTCTACACTGGCTACCACGTACATCCTCCAGCCAAGGCTATATCCGTCCCTTGAAAGCCAATGACTTTCTGTGACAAGGCAAGGAAGATGTCCTGTACTGTGGGGTTCCTCTACAGTTCCCCTTGTCATTTCCAGTGTTTCTACTCTTCTGATTGCCAGTAGCTGCACAAAATAGCAGCTCAGAATAGTGGCTTAAAGCAATAACAATCATTTAGGTTATTCTGGTGTTTGACAAGGCTCAGATAGGCAATTCTTGCTCAGGGTCTTTCATGAAGTTGCAGTTAGATGTCGTCATCTTGAAGGCTACTTACTTATATGGCTAGAGTCTGGGTTAGAATATTCAAGAAGCTGGAAGTCAGAACAGTTAGGGCTTCTCTTGTTTTCTCGCTGTGGTCTATATCCACATAGCCACCTTGAAGTAGTCAGACTTCTTACATAGTTGGTGAAGAAGGAGAGTCCTAAGAGAAAACAGAAGTGCCATGATTTCTTGCCTCAAAAGTCACCTGGTATCACATTCATCACAGGCTTCCCCTTACAGTCTACTTTCAAGCAAAGAGTTGTCAAAGGATTTGTAACATGTTTTTAAGCTGCCGAGTCCATAAAACATAACGTTGGCCTTATTTTTCTGGAGACACATAGTCAGCTTAACAGTGCCATTTTAGAGTGATCTCTTCTTTCGCTTTTCCTTTTAAGGGCTTTTTCTTCTCCCATCCACATCCATGGTGCCTTGCATTATTCCTAAAATGGCCCCATGTCAAGATGACAGATTAGGGAAAGAAAAAAAAAAAAGAATCCAAGGGCTTATTCCTATAAGCAGGAACACTGGGTGGGATAAGCACCAGATAAAGAAATGGCTCTTTACTATAAAAAAGTTAAAGAGAAAGCGTAAATTGCACCTAAAATTGGAATTTATTTCAAAATACAACAGGGAATAGTAGGGACTTTGGCAAACTGTCCAATAAGAGCAGTTACTATTCTTCTCCAGCCAGTTGTTGCAAGGAGACAGGCCCTATTTTACCAGATCTGCTAATTTCTCTGGAAAAATCAGAAATCTGGATTTTATTGAGTTGTTGGAAAAGTAATGACACATTTTTGCATAGAAAAACATGTCATGACTTTTCTGACAAGCTAATATATGAAACATCTTGATTGTCAAATACTACGTATTAATTCAAATGCTTTCAAAGCAACTTTTGGACCAAATAAAATGTAGTATTGGCCATAGTCTGACTTCCAGATGCCAATTTGCAACCCCTGTGTTGTACTTCAGAATAGGTAGGAAGGAAAGTTGATTTTGGTCTGCTGCTAGTTTCTACCCTCTCAAAATCCCTAGGCAAGTAAGTAGTGTGAAAACAAAAACAAACAAAAAAAAAACAAAACAAAACAAACAAACAAACAAACAAAACAACCCTATCTATACATGTAGAATGAAGAAATGAAAATCTCCAGGAAGAAAAATATAAATTAATATTTTAGTAAAGAATCCTGCCACATAGTATGTACTAACAGTCATCAATTTACAGTCTGCTGGCCAAATCTGGCCTGCTGCCAAGTTTAGTAATAAAGTTTTATTGGAACACAGGTACACTCATTTGTTTCTATGTCGTCTGTGGCTTGTCCCCTGTCACAATGGTGGAGCTGAATACTCACAGCCCACTGTGCAGCTCGCAAAGACTAAACGTTATTACTGACTCTTTACGTAAAAAAAATTTACCAGCCTGATATATACCATACCACGCAGTTCACTGGAGCTGGGAATCTTAGCAATTGAGAACTAAAAGCTCTTAGGTTTATTTGCTAACTTTGGGACTATGACAGAGACATTTCCATTCTGAGGAAAAGGTTGTAGTTTTTCTCAACTCTTGGTAGCTATTGGGTTTTCCTGCTGGGTTTGGCCTGTAATTAACAGGTGTAATCAACCATGACTGCTTTCTCTGTGACATGATAGTTAAAGCTTATAACTCAGCAGCTTTATTCTAGTCAAGAGGAATAATAAAACACACTGCAGGCTGTGTTTTTCATTCCTTTCCGTGGTGCCTTTATTTAATAATCAATGACATTGTGTCACTTTAGCACATAACTCTTCACTGTCAAGACCAGAAAGCTTAGAATGAGTATGTAATTCGCAAGTCTTCAGGTGTGTTTAAACAGACTCTTTAAATAGTTTTTTAAAAACAAAATCAATTGACATGTTTAAGAAAAAAATTAACCTCTTTTCTTATACTTTTTTTTGTGAAAATAAAAAGCCTGTCACAACTTTATATGGTAAAAACAGTTATTAAAAAATAGTTGCTGCTTTTCTCTCAAATTGCACAATTCAGAAAGATATTAATGAAATCATGAGCTCTACAAGCACTCCAAATTTTCAACTGAAACATCATCCTTTGGTATGTTTTTACTTAGAGCCTGTGATTCACCAACTAACTACACAGCAAAATGAGATAAAAATGAAATCAATCAAAGATTTCTGGTTCAGAATCAAGATCCTCCCACTAATTACAGCTAAAAACTCTGAATGTTATATATCAAGCAAAATAAGCAGACGTTGAAAGGTGGAGAGAAGAAGGTGGGCAAAGTAGAAAACTTGGGACTCAAAGAATGACGGCATTGTGTCATTGAAGATTGAGTAGGGAGCCTAGATGTCTGCTCCCACGTGACACAACCAGATAGAATACCCTTTCAGCTGCCAGTGTGGTGTCAAAGGATGTCTGCTAAAACAAAAGATTTAAATAACACTGTAGTTATTTATTAAATACAGTTACATAGTAAAAAACAGTCTAAATATATAAGATTTAAGAAATCTAGCATACATCAAAAAAAATGAGTCATCATATAAAGAACTAAGAAAATCTAAACTCAGATGAGAAAAAATAGTCAACAGATGCCAACACCAACATGACACAGATATAAGAATTATCCAACAATTACTTTACATACTCATCATAAAAATGCTTTTATACGCCATTACAATTACACTCAAAACAAATAAAGAAAAAAACTCAACAACAAAAAAATAGAATATTTAAAGAATAATTAAATGACTACTCTAGAACTGAAAAATATAACAAAAAATTCAAAAATCAATGGTCAGTTTCAATAACAGAATGAAGAAGGCAAAAGAAAAAAAAATCAGTGACCTTGAAGATAGAGCAATAGGAATGATCAAATCTGAACAACAAAAACATCATAGGCTAAAAAAAAAATAACTTATCCTGAGAGAACTGTGGGACTAAAACAAAAAATCTAACATTTATATCAATCTTTCTCCTAGACACGAGGAAGAAGAGGTTAAAAAACGACATCCCAAAATTTGACAAAAGACATAAGAGATTCAAGATGCTAAGTGAATCCCATAGAAGATAAAATCTGCCCTGAGATGCATTACTATCAAATTTCAGAAGAAAAAATAATGTGGAAATCAGCAAGAGGGAAAAGATACTTTATTGTTCTAGAGCTAAGACAATGTAAATGCAAACAGTGGATTTCTCATTAGAAATTGTGGAATCAGATGGAGGTGACTATTTCTCACATCCCAAAAGAAAAAACATCATCAATGCCAAATTCCATATTAAACAAAATTATCTTCCAGGAATTAAATAAAGGGTGGTAAGTTAACTTATTCTCAAATAAAAGAAAACTAAGATAATTCATCACCAGTTGACCTCTAAAGGAAGTTCTTGAAACAGAGGAGAAATGGTAAAGAACTGTGGAACACCAGGCAGGAAGAAATAGCTATAGAAAGAACAAAAATATGCATAAATACTACATAACACATTCTTCGTTTCCTATGTTTCCCAGATTATGTTTCACAGTGGATCTAAAAGTATAAAATGTGTGATGTGGATCTTAACATTCAAGGGGTCTCCAGCAAGTTCATAGAAAATGTATATTATAAAAAAAGCTATGAATTTCAAAAATTTTTGCATATAGATAGACTTGTAGATTAATTCAACCTTTTCCATAGACTTTTTGAAGTCCCCTCATATAAATAGTAAACATGTAAGGCAATTATAGTATAAGAAGGAGAGGGTAAAAGACTTCAATGAAAGTGAAGTGTATACACATCATTCAAACTAGCCTGTATCTTCACAGAAATGGTGATTACACGAATTAAAAACATAATGAAATGGCATTGAACTGTGTAGACACACTGTACCAATGTCAAGTTCTGCTTTTTAAAAGGTAATTTATGTCTTCTATGAGTGAGAACGACAGAGAGACAGAGACAAAGAGACAGCACCCCAACGGTGTTCTGACACCACAATCCACTCTCATCTTTAAGTAGACCCAGACCCCAGGCATGAACATGCCCAACACTCTCAGGGAAGCCACCAGACGTGGACTCAGAATCCTCCCATGTGGGTCAGTCTCACAGTTCATGGCGGCACCACTGTCAGACCCAACTTCCTGCTTTGGGTATTGTACTACAATTATATAACCTGCAATAACTGAATGTTTCTGTCCCTTCCAAATACATGCAAGGGGGCTTCACAAAGCTTATCAAAAGGTATATTATGAAAATACTATGCATGGATATAAAAATTTTTTTCCACCAAATATAACCACACTTCCACAGACATTTTGAAGATCCTTTGTATGTTAAAACCAAGTCCCCAATGTGACAGTATACAGAGGTGGGACCTTTGGAAGGTGATTAGGAGATAAGAGTAGGTGTCTTATGAATGGAATTAGCACCCTGATAAAAGGGATCCTTCATCCTTTCTGCTTTGTGACATTACAATGAGAAGATAGCTATCTCTGAATAAGGAAGCCAGCTCTCACTAGACACCCAGTCTCCTGACAGCTTGACCTCAGATTTCTCAACCTCCAGAACTGTGAGAAATAAATTTCAGTTTTTCATAAATCATCCAGTTTATGGTAGCTGGTTTTAGCATCCCAAATGACTAGAACATAAGCTGTACCATTGAAAGAAACTGAGTGAGGTATATAAGGACCTCACCGTAGTACCTTTGCAACTCTGTTTTCTCTAATCATGGTAGGGTGAATGGATATGAGAGTAAGAGAGAGACAAAGAGAGAGGAGCACTCCACAGGTTCTGGTCATGCCACAATCCCCTTTCTCCAGTCCTCTGGCTCACAGGACCCAGTCCTCTGGCTCACAAGAGTCTCACATCATCTTGGGCACTTTGTGCACATGCGCTGCATGTTTCAGGATGACCTGGCAGGGGATTCAAACCACAGCCCCCATGTGGGATCCAGCTTCTCTTTAGCAATGTGTTACCTACCTCTGCACCGTGAAGCCAGCCCTATAAATGTTTTAAAATTAACATATTTTTGGAAAAATAATGATAAATTAATTTCTGTTTAGAATAATGACAAGTTCTGGAAATAAATAATGATATTTACACAACATTGCGAGTGTACTTAAAGCCACTGCATTGTACACTTAAAAGTGATAAATTTCAGGTTGTATATATATTACCAAATTAAATAGAAATGACTTTAGAAAGACTGCCTTTTCCCGGGATTATTAGATTCCATCTTTTAAAAAACATCAAATTGATCCTGGGCAGAGACAAAAAAATATTGTGGCATTGCTTAACATGGAAAATTGGTTCAATTGTTCCGTACATTTTGTTCTCTCAGCATCTATCATTTTAAATAGATTTATTTCTTAGATGAAAAAAAAAAAAAACAGAAAGTAAACACTCCCATTCACCTTTCTCTCCCCCTTAAAGATGTTTGGTGCCATCTGGTGATGAGGTAAAAAGATTGGATTTCTGAAAGGATTAGTACAGGCTGTTTAAAATGGGAAGTTAGCACAGAGGATATTTAACTGGCAGTGACAAATGACTATGAGCTATGATCAAGTTCTGCAGAGATTAAGCCCTCTTTCTTCTTAGGAATAAAACTGACCTGTCAGATACTAAAAATAAGTTACTGATCACCTAGCCTATTTTCTTACTGTTACTTCTTTAAAAACTCTCTTGGCCAGACCTCAGTAATGCATATTCCCCTGATTAAGAAATTAAGTGTAGACCAGCAGATGATGGCATGACTGTTGAGGCACTGAATCCCCACATGGCTGACTAGGGTTTGAGTCCTAGACCCGGTGGCTTGGAAAATAGCAACAAATAAATACATAAATAAATGTTAAAAATATTATTTATAAAAAATTAGTTATACAATTTTTAATAGGAGCTTTGTCTGATAAATTGTCTCCTTTAAACATGCTTGTGATTTCTTTTCCCAAAAAATACAATTGCAAAAGTTTATAAAATATCTAGTAAATCCAGATCAAAGGAAATTTGGACTGTAGCAGTCAATCTAAAGCTCTTTCTTAAATCTTGTATGTTCCACTTTTTTTCAATAAATAAAAGCTTTTAATTTGGGATTAAATTTGATACTGTTTAAACTTTCACAATGAATATTGCTGAGTCCTTGGAAAATCTAATCAACCCCTTCATTTTACAATGGAAACTATATTGTAAATGTTCTAGAAACATAGCAGGAACATCAGCCTCCTCAAGGAGCCTTATGTTTTCATGACAGATTCCTTTAAGCCTTTTTAGATAAGAGGAGTTTTTCTGCCATTTGATTTTGTTCACTTGATTCATTTCTCTGCAAACTGAAGGTCTTTGCAATTTCCCAGGCAAAATGTTTGTGAGAGCTGACAGATCATTTTATACTTGCCATGATTAAAAAGACTCTACCAACAATAACAGGTCTTTTATTTTATTTACCTCTCTTATTTTATTTACATCAAATTCCACAATGGATTTCAGGTAGATGCATTAACTTTAGGAGCTGCCATTTATGAAGTGTTTACCATGTGTCAGAGGCATGCTGTGCGTTATTATGTGGAGGTTAAGGAAACAGATTCTGGAGTCAAACAGACCTAGTTTGAATCCCAGTTCTGATACTCCATGACATTATGCAAATTAGTCACCTTTTCTTAGCCTCTCCTTTATAAAATGGGAAAAATTATCATTCAAATCTCATGTTGTCATAAGGTTGAACTGCGATCCTGCAGGTAGAAAGTACTCAGTAAAGGCAAGTTTCATTAAGTTAATCCTTGTTAATTTTACAACATACAGAGCATTCTTCATTAGGGCAAACACTTCTACTGATTATGCAATTAGCCCTAAATAACACAGAGCTCATCTTCCCACAAAGCTTACACGTCTATTCTCACTACTGTAATTCTATTTATTCTACTTTTTTTTTAAATCAAAATAATGTTCATAAGAGCCATATTCCAAGAAGGTAAAAAAAAAAAAACCTCTGACTTGGGCTAATAGCTCAGACTATAGCTTCCTCTTCAGGAAGGCCCTTCTCTGTTAATTCTTCTTCTGCTTTGGTCAAAGCAAAGATGCTGCTGAGTGAGTCACAAGAGTGCCTACATTGGGATTGGCTTTCTCTTCTTGAAAAAGGAGAAAGCTTCAGGATCCAGAGCCTGAATCCCTGGGTCAACTGGACAAGCTCACTTAGTTCTCAGACCCTGTCAGTCCAAGGACAGACAGAACTGAGCCATTTGGCTTAAGTAATGTTTCATCAAATTGGAGCTCTCTACGTGCACAACGGTTACAGCTGCAAGCTGCGAGTGCAACTCAGGGTATTTTATTATGGATGCATTGTGTCCAGTAATGACAGCACACAGGGCAGTAGAGTGCTGCCCCTGAAACAGCATTGTCAACCCTGGAGGATTTACTCAGGTTGTCCTTTCTAATTAAGCTTACTTGTTTGTCTATGTTATGTTCTACTCTTTCTCTTTTATTTTTTAAGAGGTTTTTGCTATAGGGCACATGCGCTTGCCAGAGAGACAGAAAGCAAGAAATCACCCCTCAGAGAGGATGGTCACACAGCAATCCCTTCTCCTCCCATCACCTGGGATTTGGGGCACACACACACACACACACACACACACACACACACATATGCATCCAGCGTGAGTTTCAAGCCACCAGGTGTGGATTCAAACTGTGGTTGGTCATGTGGAAGTCCAGTGCCTTTAACCACTATGCCACCCACTGGTACATTTTTCTTTATCAGGTGGACTGGACAATATTTATAAGGAGACTTCAAAAAAGTCATGGAAAAGTGGAATTAAAGTGTGAGATTATTTGAGTGCAATGATTTTTTTAAATCTATGCACAGTTTTTTCATAATCCACATTTTTATGAGCTTCCCCATGAGTCAAGAAATACAAGACCCCTTGGGACCAGCAGTTAGTGTAATGGCTATGTCGCTGGACTTCCATGTAGTCAACCGTGGTTCGCGTCCTGGACCCAGTAGCTTAAAACTCACGCCAGGCGCGTGTGCATGTGTGTCCAAGATCCCAAGAGGAGAATGGAGGAGAAGGGATTGCTATGTGGCCATCCCCCCTGGGGGGATGATTTCTCGCTTTCTGTCTCTCTGTCTCTGTCTGTCTAGCGAGCGCATGCGCCCTATAGCATAAACCTCTCCAAAAAAAAAAAAAAAAAAAATAGAAAAAAGAAATACAAGACCCCTTGTATTTCTTCTCTTCCATTATTTATTATTATTATTATTTGGTTTTCCCATGCCTCCCTAACCTCATTATTTCCACTTGAAATATATTCTGGGTGGTTGCTAGAATTTCCTTAAAAATCAAATAATTTTTCATGTAATAAGTAAGGATACTAGTCTATGCCTGCAATTCCTCCTGGTTGGAGCAAGTTGTCTAATTGTTTCTTTTCTTTTCTTTTTTAATGACACCTGTTGCTTGATAAAAAAAATGTGTTTTTCCAAATAGTATATGATCTCCCCACTAGTCTCATGCTACCTGATTGAAAAGCCCCATTTTAGTTTTATGGCTTTGGTTGTCACCTTTGTAAATTACAGGGCCAGCTTCGTGAGACATCACTGCAGCCAGAAATTCATTTTGAACAGATACTTTTGGTGTGACCACATGTGGTCCTATTTGTCCACAAAAACCTGCAGGAATGGGAATATGGACATTTTAAAATCTCACCAGGCTTTCATCTCTCTTGCTGGGCTGTCCCTTTGCTGACACGGACCATTATTTTCCCCTCACTCAGCCTCTCTGATTTGCTTTCTACATCCTTCTACATTTCTCATCAGCTTGTTGTGAGCGCTGACACATCCCAAGTAAGTTATTTATTTTGACAGTTGTGTGTGTAATACATCTAATGTGGGATGAACCTAAGAGTCAGATAACCGGTTATTTTAGTCCTGGGAAACAACTTCATTATCTCGTGAAATGTACTTTCAACACTCAATCCTAGCAAGTAATGAATGATATTGTGTAACACGTTTGCAGCAATTACCTTTGGAAATGAAGATTCCCTCTGGTGCTATTGATAGAATGTGAGGTGAGCCCCTTTTTCTTGTAGAAGTCGGGGTTTCTGTGCAGGACCAGAAATCATACACTGCGAGCATAGGACACTGGGGGGTGCCACCTGTCCGCCCTTCTACCCTGCAGACCTCCCGTCCCCACCCACTTCAGGCTCAGCCTTGTCCCAAGCTGGACACCAATCCTAATTCCAGTTAAAGAGACTTTAAGTATCGTTAGACCAGGAGCCCCACTACTTTCCATCGGCCTTTATTTGATTCCGCTTTGGCCATAAACCTTGACTCACAAGAACTGAACCATCAACATGGCTGTGGTAATTTCCTTGTCTCTTTTCTGCTGCTTGTTCTGTTGAGCAGTAGTTAGGTGTTTGGGGATGCCCAGCTTCCAAATATAGGCTTTTTCTTGTGGGCACATTTGTGGTTGTCCTTCTTTAGAAGACTCTGGAAGGTCCCTCCTTGTGGGAGTGCTGGCACAAACGGGCCTCCTCCTCTACCCGTGGCCCTAAAGTGGTTCAGCCCTCAGACACCTACTCCTCTGTACTACACTCTTGGGGTTCCCGGAAAGTTGATTTAATCCCCAGCGATTCTGACCAGTATCCACCTGGGTCACCTTGCCACACTAAGTGTTGCAGGCACTCTGGTTCCTGCTTCCTGGGTTCTCCAGCTCTCAGGTCCGGTCTGTCCTCTGCACCTTCTCCACACCCCTGCCACATGACACGCACTGACTTTCAAATGGGGCAGTAGCATCCATCTCTCAATGGGATGCATTTCTTACACATTTCTGAATGCAAGTGAGTTACCACAGGGTAAATTCCATCCTGGGAAGAGGGTAACAATTTAGCTTTCTCCAAAAAGCAATCTCCTCTCCACATCTCCGACCTTCTTCATATAATCAAGGTGGGGAGGTGCTGCTGGGGTGACCTCTCTTTCTAAGATCTGAAGTGAGAGAACTGTCAGGTCTTTCCCTAAATTTAGAATGAGAGGCACTTTGTACCTTCTTCAGCTATGGATGTCTGTCAGCGATTCCAGAGAACCAGGAAAAGTTCTCAACTGACACTTTACACTTCTCAGATTATAATTTTTTATTGAATGCCTGTCATGTCCCAAGCATGAGTTATATTTTAATCTCACTACAATCTTATATTATTATACCTCTTTTATAAATGAGAACACTAAGTTTTTCTGAGATTATTAAATTTGTCCTAAATCACACGGCTAGAATAGGATCTATTTTTATTAATCCTTTCAACAACTATTTGAGCAGGTAATATGTTTTAAGAAATGTCCTAGGTGCTGAAAACAACAGAAAATGAAACTTTATATTTTCTGTTTGTGTCTGTTTTTTTGCTTTATATTTGAGCTATTTGAAGGGATAAAGTGTGTCTTGATCTTTCTATACCTCCAGTGGCTATCACAATACATACAATAAGAACTTAATAATCAATGGTGAATTCAGCCAGCCACTCATCAATTATCATCTAGTCAGTGCTTCTCAAACAAGGACGCTCTTACTCTGCAAGACATATTTGGCCATGTCTGGAGACACTTGACACTTTCGTTGCCAGGGGTGCTACAAAATATCCTCAAATGTCCAGGACACCCCAACACATACATACAGACACACCCACACCCACACCCACATGAAAGAATTATCCTGGCCCAAATATCAACAGTGCAGAAGTCATGAAACCCTGATTTAGTTCACAAGCTAAGCCCTGTATTAGCCAATTATATGGTTCTTACAACGGATGCTTTATCAGCTGTGTAAGGGTAAATAACTGTGATATCACTGTCACTTGATACTCTTGTGCCCATTTGAGTCATAACCAACCCAATCAGGTGTAATCCATTACTGCACTTTCTCATCTGAAGCTGAGACTTTCTGATTTCCCCTGCACGTTTTTTTAAAAAACATATTTGTTTTATTTATGATAGACAGTACATGTGTGCATGAGAGAGAGAAAGAGAGAAAAGCACCTTTGACAAGTTCTCCATCACACCACAGTGCTTTTTCCCCAGTTAGTTCTCCAGCTCTTTAGGATCTTGGGCATGCACACATGTACCCAGCATATTTCCAACCTGACCCAGGGATCTGGACCCTCAGCCAACCATGTGGCTTCCAGCACTGCAGTTCAGTTTACTATCAGCTGTATCACCAGGTTGGGTTTACCCCTGCATGTTCATTTCTTAAAACTTAGTCTTGGGGAAAGCAGCAGATAGTGTAATGTTTATGTCATTGGACTCTCACATGGTCAATGGCAGTTTGAGTCCTGGACTCCAGGCGTACATGAGTGCATGCCCAAAATTCCAAGAGGAGAATGGAGGAGAGAGGATTGAGGGATGGCCTTCAACTATGTGGGATGACTTCTCACTTTTTGTTTTTCTGTCTCTCCGGTGAGCACATGTGCCCTACAGCAAAAATCTTTCAAAAACAAAAACTTGATCTTGGGGACCAGCAGATGGCATCATGGTTACATCGCTGGACTCCTATGGGGCTGACCATAGCTTGAGTCCTGGATCCAGCAGCTTAAACCTCATGCCAGTGCATGTGCATGAGTGCCCAAGATCCCAGGAGGAGAATGGAGAAGAAGGGATTGCTGCGTGGCCATCCCCCCAGGAGGAGGGTTGTAATTTCTTGTTTTTGGTCTCTCTGTCTCTCTCTGTCACTCTGGCGAATGCACATGCCCTGTAGCAAAACTCTTTCTTTAAAAATAAATAAATAAATAAAACTTGATCTTGAACTTTATTAAATCAGAATGTACTGAAGACTAGAGTAGACATCAGTTGATAGGACTTTTGTCTCTGAAACTCCTCGTTTTCCTGGAATTGTCCCCAAAACACAAAGGTAGGCAGCCCATGTCTATACCCTCCTGCTAGCCATAGCTAGAAGACTCCTAAACCAAACAGAACCTCTCATATTTTGAACCTTCATTAGAGGGACATAGGAGGTAGAGATCTAGAAGCCAAGTTGAGAGACCTCAGAAGTTGCCTGTATTCTAGTTTTCTCAGAAGCCCTGATCTTCAGTTTTTTCTTCAGTTCTGTAAACATTCCTAATCATTGCAATCATCCCCCTTTGTTTTTTCTAGTTAAAATTGACTTCTATTGGCTACCAAAACAAACAATAAATCCAAAACACAACATGATACCATACCTTTATCTATTTATAGAAAAGATTTTAGGTAGTTAATAAGAAAAGATTGGCATAACGAGACCAAAACTATTAGCAGAAAAGAAAAAAGGAAAGCTAATAAATTTGAGATTAAGCAAATACATATTTAAGATTATCTCTCCCTTCTCCACTTACTCTACCTCCAAGAAACATGCACGTGATTTCCCAAATTCTCTTTCCATTCTTCACTTAAATGATCTGACAATACTATGTTCTAGGTCAATGGTATTCAACACACTTAATGCATGATAATAATCTGTAGAATACTTTGTTAATTTCTACCCCCATTGCCCCCTCCTAGGATATCTGATTCAATGATCTTGTTGAGGGCCAATTTATATTTTCAAGGGCTGAACCAATTTTTTTTTTTTTTTTGAGAGGTTTTTGCTATAGGGCGCATGCGCTCGCCAGACAGACCGAGAGAGACAGAGAGACAGAAAGCGAGAAATCACCCCCCAGGGGGGATGGTCATGCCGCAATCCCTTCTCCTCCATTCTCCTCTCGGGATCTTGGGCACGCACTCACACGCGCCCGGCGTGAGTTTAAGCCACCGGGTCCGGGACTCGAACCGCGGTCGACTATGTGGGAGTCCAGCAACATAGCCATTACACTAACTGCTGGTCCCGAACCAATTATTTTAACATGAAGCTTTGATCGAGAGTCATCTCAGACTAGTAGTTTTGTGGACTCATGCATTTCAAGGATACAATAAAATCTATGCACTCACTTGCCAATAAAAGGAATATATACTTTTATTCTTCTTTCAATATCAGGGAGTGTGCAGACGCCCTCAACCCATTCACAACCCTTAGTTAAGAGCAGTGTCTAGACACTGTTAGACAGTAAAAGCAGAGGTGTAAGAAGAGGTTAAAAATAAAGCAAGGATTTCTGTCTAGAACAACTCATTTTAGCAAAAGGTCATACAAATATGGCCAATAATTTTTTTCAGGTTCACCTAATAGCTTTCAGCTTTATTCTAACTCACCTATTGTACAGTCTTCCAGATCTTTCTTTCATGCTAATATAAGTAACCGTTTACCTATCTTACAACTGACAAGAGTTTAAAGGGGTCCACTTTCAAGCTAGGGAATTGGGCACAAATTACACATTTGTGTCCTTTTCATGCTTTATATATTTTCTGTAACTATGCACATGTTCACTCATTTACTACTTTGGTCATCATATATGAATTTCTAACTGTTTTCCCAAAACTTGCTTTTTTTTGGGGGGGGGGAGATTTTTGCTATAGGGCGCGTGCGCTCGCCAGAAAGACAGAGAGAGACAGAGAGACAGAAAGCGAGAAATCACCCCCCGGGGGGATGGTCACACCGCAATCCCTTCTCCTCCATTCTCCTCTCGGGATCTTGGGCACGCACGCACACGCGCCCGGCGTGAGTTTTTAGCCACCGGGTCAGGTACACGAACCACGGTCGACTACGTGGGAGTCCAGCGACATAGCCATACGCTAACTGCTGGTTCCCACTACATCTGATTCTTAGTGCAAGTTGCACCTCCAGGGAGACGTATGGTGGCAGCATGCTATGGACATTCACTGGCCATGAAATCTTGAATGTCTTTGGTATAAAGCAAACAGCACAAAGTGAAGAGTTTACTAGACCCCACTTGGTTTTCTTCTTGTTGTTGCTGTTTTGTTGTTGTTGTTGTTTCCAGTTGCATAAATCTGGATAAGCTACTTAACTGCTTTTAACCTCCATCCCCTACCTATAGCCAGTGACAAGATCATGTACCTAGTGAGTGATCCCAAGTACTCAATGAAACAGAATCAATGAAAAAGTACTTTATCAGCTATCATTTACTGGAGGCAGCCTGGCATAAAGGACTAAGGGTGGGCTTGGGGTTAGGAAACCTTGGTTTCAAATCTGAAACCTGTCATTTAACAGCAATGTGATCTTGGGGAAATCCCTTAATCTCTATGAAACTTATTTTATTCTTCTATAAAATGGGATTGTTCATATCATCTTTTAATATTTTAATGATGTTTATCTGTGAAATGCTCAGCACAGAGTATGGCCCATTGGAGGCACTCAAAATTTATTAACTCCTATTACTAATATTAATAACTCATACATATTTTTTAATTTGCTGGAGGGTGGCTATGTTCAGCAGAAAGAGACAGAGAGAGACCAAGAGAGAGAGAGAGAGAGAATGAGAAGAGGAGGTGAGAAAGCACTCCCCAAGGAGTATTGCAATCTCTTCTCCATTTCTTTCTCCTTTAAGGATTTTGGGGCATACACACATACACAGAGTTCATGACTCAGCCCACACAGTTGGTACATAGGACTAACGTCAAAACATCTGGCAATTACCTTGGACACTGATATCAATCCCTCAGGCAACGAACCTTCTAATAGTCCATTTGGAAATAAAGATCACTGTGACATCTGAACACTTGCATGTTAGGTTCTCTTCTTGGACCTGAATTTTTGCAACAATCATGAATCTACAATAGACATGTTGTGTAACTAAAGTGGAGCTCTGTTGAGATCAATAAAGCCCTTTCCCTTGGTGTTGATAACGTTTCTAGACATTTCTAGTGGGGCAAAGACATTTATTGATCTCTATGTACCTCGCCACTGTGATCATCCCTAGAGAAAAATGATGAAAAGATATACATGATCTATAGCTTTATGTCTTTAGAGTCTAGAGTTTTTCATTCAAATACAGAGACCTGAGACCTGATGCTTAAGGTTAGAATGGAAGTGGCTTTGAGTCTGAGTTTATTTGGACACAGAGGTTTCATTAAATGCTCATTTACTGCCTCCTCCACTGGCAGCCTCACAACCATCTACAAAGGAACAATTTCATCACCAAAATATGATACTAAGTTGAGCAATGTTGATCTTTCAGAGAGACAGAATAGGAAGATCCCCATTTCAATGAACATGTAAATACCTACCTTATTCTGAATATTCTCCCTAGCAACTCATGGAGTGTGACATCCCACCATCAAGTAATTTCCTTCAAGCTCAGCATGTTCTAAAGAAACATAGGCAAATACAGTGCAACTCATTTACACCTCACCATCAACAATGGAGGATTAGTTTGGTTGTCAGACTGGTTGGCAAAGAGGGGAACTCTAGTGGCATTATCAGTGGGACAAGTTGTCATTTTTAATGCTGGTTGAGAAGGGCAGGTTCAACAGAAGCTCCTGAGAGTAGCGAACATCTGAGGACGGGCACTGATGACAAACTGCATCTTCCCAAGTGTGTGAGCTCTGCTAGGCATGTCACCTAGCCCAAGGTCAGCAAGTGGAGAGCATCTTCATCACAATGCTTCAGCAACACTGCTGCTCAGAGAGCCTTCCTCAGCTTGATCCAGATACAGCCTCACTACCCTCCATTTACCATCCAGGAAGCCACTCTGATCATCTAAGTTTTGGGAAGAGAGAACAATCCCAGCTACTTTCCAAGATCACTTTCTCTTTTTCCTACAGACTGATTTGCAAGCTAATTTTCCCGGGGTGGGTGGGGATATATATATATAAAATCTCTTCTGTTTGAAAACATTCTGAGAAGAAAATGAAATACCTATGGAGAGTTGTTTCCATTCTTGAGAGCTTCGGTAAATGATTTGTTTTTAGAAATTTCTTCCTGGAATTTCTATCATTTTCCTCCCACCTTACCTCTCCTGTGTCCATTTTGGAGAAAAGCACCTCGTTTATCTTTGGGAGACAGTAATGCAGAAACTGTAACTGAGCAGATTTCCCCTTGAGGATCAAAATATTTGTGTTAAATGAAATGAGAAATCTGCTAAGTGGCGGCATGGATCCCCCAGGGAAGGATATTTTGTAATTTTGAAAAATTCCTACTGAAATTCTTCTCTCGCCAAGAAAAGAGGAATGATTTCTATTAAAATTACTTCATGTCTGAATTACTCTCTGCCCCTTGGGAACATATAACATTACAGCTTTTATACTCAGTAATTTAGAAGGACGGGGACACCTTATTTGGAAAGCATGCAGACTTAACATGAAATGTTGAGTATTAGGTATTTTCACCACAAAAGGCTCTTTTTGAAAATTTTGTACTTAAACTGCTCAAATTATAGCTTGCTCTCAGATCTGGTTTCTATGATTGTCTATATAGGTTCTTTTAACTTTCTACCCTGATCTCACTATTCCCTGAAGCTGCAGAAAAAAATCCTTTGATTGGTGTGCACAAGTTGGGCCTTTTATAAAAAACAGAATAGGTGACATCTCTTTAATAAGGCAGTTCAAACTTTGAAGTCAGTCAAATCAGTAAATTGTATTAAAATATATGTATATGCTTCTGTCTATGTGGATAGGTAGACCTAGGGTAAAGGCTTTGGAACGGCACAAAAGATGGAAAACAATTTTAAACTCCTGGGCCAACTCTTATCAAGTATTACGGATCCCATTGGCGCTGTGTTGAGAAATATTCTGAGGCCAAAGACAGTGCAGGGAGAATAAAAACGTCCCGGGAGCCAGCAGGTGGTGTGGTGGTTAAGGGTGCTGGACTCCCATATGGCCAACTGTGGTTTGAATCCCGGATCTGGCAGCTTGATTTCTTGCTTTCTCTCTTGCTCTTGCTCTCACTCTGTCCCTCTCTGGTCAAATAAGAATAAATAAATATTTTTTAAAAAGCTAAATAAAATAACTCTTTAAAAAAAAAGGAAAAAGAAAGTGCCTTAGAAGATGAGTAGTATGTCACCACCCCAGGTGGACAATCTTAAAGTACAGCCACTACATACAGTTGTCTTTCTGGTACATAGAAACTAAAGAGCTCTCTGGTTAGGGAACTTGGAGTTGTTTTCTAATTTTCTACAGTAAGTATGCATACATTTTTATAATAAAAGTAAAACTTTTAATGTTTTTTAATTAGAAAAAAATGACCATTTTTCTTGAATTGTCCTACAGCTTGAAGAAAGTAATTAAATTATCTTCTTTGTGCCTTCTTCAGAAAAGAAATTCCTCTTGGTACTAACTGAATGTTCGACAAGAGTTTAAAGTTCATTGCTATGTGTTAAAAGTCAGTTACTCTCTTTAGATTATTTATGAATATTTGGGGTTATCCTCAGGCATACCCATGGGTTTCATCAAGGCAGAGTTCCAGACACCATTACCATGCTAATAAGCTTGGGCTAAAAAGAAGCAGACATAGGGTGACAGGCGTAGCAATGCTGCAAGAGTATGAACACTCTAGAACAAGACACTTAAAGATTTCCATATTCATTCTGTGCTCATGCACTCTTTCTCTCTGTCTCTCACATGCACACAGATACAAGCTTTCCTCAACTGTCAAAAGGAGAGAATAATACCTATCTCACCTGCTGCTGTGAGGTCCAAATGAACCTATGTGCTGGAAAAGCAC
Source organism: Tupaia tana (assembly GCA_026018925.1). Taxonomy (NCBI): domain Eukaryota; kingdom Metazoa; phylum Chordata; class Mammalia; order Scandentia; family Tupaiidae; genus Tupaia; species Tupaia tana. The sequence continues at coordinate 64,458,839 of JAKSZU010000010.1, forward strand.
TTGGTACACTGCAAAGAGCTGCAGAACTGCTAGTATTGTCATCATTAGTAGTGATCATAAACATCTTTGATTTCTTTTTCTTTTTGCTAGAGATCACATGTATTCCTCAGAGAGAGAGAGAGATGGGGGCATGGGAAGCATATCCCCATGGGGAATGGTTTTGCTTCAATGCCTTCTCCTCCATTTCTCCTTTCTTTAGGCATTTTGGGCACACACGCACACACACCATGCATGTTTTCCAAGCTGCAAGGTCCAGGACTCCAACCGGGTAGTTGACCATGTGGGATTCATGAGGATGGGTGCAGATGCTAGAGACCATAAGAGGGGCAAGTGGTTGGTAGAGAGTAGGTGGTGGATGGTGGGTGTAAAAAAGATTTAAGAGAGTCATATCTGCTTAAAAATGTCATTTATCAGTTAAATTAGTTTACAGAATGTTTCATGAATCCTTTATCAAATTATTAAAGTTCTAGAGCATTAATGTTTGAAGATTATAAATGACAAAGTTAGTTTATAAGAGAAAAACAAATCAAAACTTTGTGTTTTGTATTGCCTGCCTTAACCACCAGGCCAAGGAGCCAGCCCAGCATCTTTGGTTTCTATGCTAATGAAGGGAATTAGTAGTATCCAAAACATGGGTAATCTGAATTTATTTCCTCATGCTTTGGTAATGATTTCTATTGTAATTAGTAAAGTTGTGAATTGATATCAGATAAATTAGACATTAGGATAAAAAGCATAAGAAGAGAAAAAGGACACTATGCAGTTTTAAAAGATTTAAATCATCAAGATGATAAAATCATAAGTATTTATACACCAATGCCAGTGTACCTAAATACGTAAAAGAAAGACTGCTAGATCTAAAGGGATATAGAGAGTGCAACATACTAATTGTTGGAGATTTAAACACCCACTGTTGCCACTGGATGGGTCATCAAGACAAAAAAATAAACAAAGAGACATAGGAACCAATTCATATCATAAACCAAATGAACTTGGCAGAAATTTATATAGCATTCCATCCAGCAACTACAGAATACCCTTTTTCGCTCATCTCCACATAGAACATTTTTAAAGACTGACCACATAATAGGTCATAAAACAAGCCTATATTCATTTCAATGTATAGAAACCATACCCAGTATCTTCTCTGACCACAACAGAATTAAACTTGAAATCAACCACAGAAAGAGTCCTCAGAGATATATAAAAACATGGAAGCTAAACAACCTCTTCCTCAATGCCTTTTTTTTTTTTTTAGAAGTTTTTGCTATAGGGGATGTGTGCTTGCCACAAAAGCAGAGAGAGACAGAGAGACAGAAAGCAAGAAATCACTCCCCAGGGAGGAGGCCATGCCTCAATCCTTTCTCCTTGGGCACACACGCACATGAGCCTGGTGTGAGTTTAAGCCACTGGGTCTGGGACTTGAACCACGGTTGACTACATGTGAGTCCAGTGACATAGCCATTACGCCAAGTACTGATCCCTTGAATGGCTTTCAAAGTAACGAAGAAATTAAGACCTAAGCAAAAAGGAAAATTATGAAAAAGTGAATAAAACGAGTATGATACAAACAAAATGGAAGGTCATCCCACAGTCTTGGATTGGAAGAATAAATATAATCAAAATGTCAGTTCTACCCAAATTAATATACCATTCAATGTGATTCCAATCCAATGACCTGAGACACTCTTCACAGAAGTAGAAAAAACTATTATAAAATTTGTCTGGAATAATAAAAGGCCCCATCTCGCCAAGGTAATACTGTGCCAAGAGAATAAAATAGGATGCATCTCATTGACTTCAAAATATACTACAAAGCAGTGATAACCAAAATACCATCGTACTGATGCAAAAAATAGAAACATAGATCAATGGAACAGAATAGAGAATCCAGAAATAAACCCCAGCTCATACAGCAAATAGATCTTTGATAAAGGGTACAAGACAATTCACTGGAGAAAAGAAAATCACTTTAGCAAATATTTCTGAAAGAACTGGATATCTACCTGCAGAAAAATGAAACTGGATCCTTGTATCTCACCACTAGAAAGAACCAAGTCAAAATGGATCAACGATTTAAATATGAAGACTCAAACTATAAAACTACTAGTATAAAATGTAGGGGAAATGTTTGGAGTAAACAAAGATTTCTTAAATAAGACCCCTAAAGCACAGGCAATAGTCCCCACAGTAGACAAGTGGGATTCTTAAGCTAAAATTTTTCATCAGAGTAAAGAAAACAATTAGAGTGAAAAGACAACCCTTGGAATGGGAGAAAATATTGACAAATTATTCCTCAGACAAGGGATTGGTATCTAGAAAATATAGGGAACTCAAGCAGTTTTCTCATTTAAAAATGAATAATTCAATTGAAAAATGAATAAATTAATTGAAGAGACAACTCCCCATGGAAGACTTACAAATGGCCAAGAGGCATATGGAAAAATGTTCAGATCTTTTTGTAATAAGGTAAATACAAATTAAAATCAAAATGATATACCATTTAACCTCAGTTAGAATGGCTAGGATCAAAAAATAAATAAAGAAAAAAATAACAAGTGCTGGTGAGGTTGTGGTGAAAAGGAAACCCTCTTACACTGTCGATGGGAATATAAATTAGCTCATCCTCTGTGGAAAACAATATTGATATGTCTCAAAAACCTACAAATAGAACTACCATATGATCCAGTAAGCCCACTCCTTGGTATTTACCCAAAGGACAGGAAAAAACTCAATCAGAAAGATACCTGCACATTCATGTTTATGGCAGCCTTATTCACAATTGCTAAAACATGTAACCAACCTAAGTGTACAAAAACTGAAGACTGGGTTGAAAAACTGTGGTACATATACACATACATACTATGGAATACTACACAGCTATAACAAACAGTGAGATCCTATAATGACTCGAAGTGGATGAATATAAAAGAGTTAATGTTGAGTTAAGTGAGTCAGACATTGAAAGATACAAATTGTATATCCCCGTTCAGTTTGTTCAGAGCGTCTGCACTTTATGGCAGAGGTTGAGAGAATTTAAAACATGATAGTGGATAGGATGGGTGCAGATGCTAGAGACTGTAAGAGGGGCAAGCGGTTGGTAGAGAGTAGGTGGTGGATGGTGGGTGTAAGAAAAAAGAATTAAGAGAATCATATCTGCTTAAAAATGTCATTTATCAGTTAAATTAGTCTACAGAATGTTTCATGAATCCTTTATCAAATTAGTAAAGTTCTAGAGCATTAATGTTTGAAGATTATAAATGACAAAGTTAGTTTATAAGAGAAAAACAAATCAAAAGGTTGTGTTTTGTATTGTCTGGAAATAGTTTACTCTAGTGTGTATCTGTTAATTTATTTGTCATCAAAAGAGCACTTTACCAAAAAGAATTTAAAAATAAAAAACAAAAAAAAATAAAAATTTTAAAAAGAGCACTTTACCTAAGAAAAAGGACTGATAAGTATGCAAAATGTTTATAATCTTTTGTGAAACTGTAGTTTATCATTCGTTTGTATCTGTAAGTTATTGTTATAAATATTACCTGTATTTTTTGTTATATATAGCTTTATACTTTGAAGCTTGTATCTGTGAATTTGCAACTAAAATTTATTTTGCCAATGTTTTCTGAATGAACTGAATAAAGTGTCTGTTGTAGTATTCAAATAAATAAATAAACATTTTTTAAAATAAAGGGTTTTTTTACAAAGTTCTCTTGCTTATTTCTTCTATGAGAGAATGTGGGGAGAGATGCACCCCAACAGGATCCTGACACTGCCATCTGCTGTGGCTGCAGCCAGCTACAGATTATGGGCACAAGTGAACCCAATATACCCAAGATTGTCTCTGGATTAAAACCTGGAACCGTCTCATGTGGGTCAGCCTCATAATGCATCATGTTTTACCACTGTGCCACCATATAACCCCATTTCAATTATTTTAGATAAACAGCCAGAAGTGATTGCTGGATCATATGGTAGTTCTATTTTTAATTTTTTGAGGAACTTCCATACTGTTTTCTTTCTAATTACCAGAGAGCGCTTCCACTTGTCAGAGAGAGCAAGAGAGAGAGAGGAAGTACCCCCTCCCAATGTGGTATAGTCATGCCAAAACCACTTTTCCTCAGTTTCTCCATTTCGATCAGGATTTGGGGCATCCATACACACTTTTCCAGTGTATTTTTTCAAGCCAATGGGGATGAAATTCAAACCTCAGTTCGCCATGTAGGATCCAGTTCCCCTAATCATTAGGCTATAAGGTTTGCCTTCCTTAATGGTTTTGATAGTGACTATACCATTTTTCATTCCACCAACAGCATGCAAGGGTTCCAATTTCTCCACATGCTCATTCACACTGGTCTTGTGTTTCTATTGACTCCTCCTGTTCTGAAATGGTATCTTCCTCTTCTGACTTGGCTATAATAGAGTGACAATCACTAAATAAATTCGTAAACAAGGTCATGAAGCTACATGAATTTGGTGCTGATTCATGGAGAAAAAGGTATAAAACTAGTGGGTTTTGAGGAGGGTAAGAGATTGTAGGAGAAGGGTATCTCAAGGTCATGTGGCAATGGTCATGTGACCATTTTGAATTTATCAAAGTAGGAAAAATCCTTGGTGTTACAAAAGAGAGAGAAAATTAGTTTAAATATGGACTAGATGGTGACAGGAGTAAAACATGGTGATCTGCAAGAAGAAAAAGAAAAAAAAGAAAGGAAGGAAGGAAGGAAGGAAGGAAGGAAGGAAGGAAGGAAGGAAGGAAGGAAGGAAGGAAGGAAGGAAGGAGAAAGAAAAGAAAAGAAAGAGGGAAAGGAAGGAAGAAAAGAAGGAAGAAGGAAGAAAGAGGGAAGGAAGGAAGGAGAAAGAAAAAGAAAAGAAAGAGAGAGAGAGAGAGAGAGAAGAAAGAAAGAAAGAAAGAAAGAAAGAGAAAGAAAGAAAGAAAGAAAGAAAGAGAGAGAGAGAAAGAAAGAGAGAGAGAGAGAGAAAGAAAGAGAAAGAAAAAGGGAAAAAAAAAGAAACAGAGAGAAAATAGAAAGAAAAAGGAAGAAAGAAAGGGAAAAAAGTTATAAAACCACTGACTAAATAGGATTTGTGTCTATGGCCCTCACTCCACCCTTGTGCAAGTCACTGACTAAATAGGATTTGTGTCTATGGCCCTCACTCCACCCTTGTGCAAGTCACTGACCCCTTGTGCATCTTTCAAGTGGATATCCTAAGATCAGTTTGATTGCTTCATAGACTAAGAACAAGGAATAACTACACAGAGCTATAAAGCAGTCCACCTAAGAACTGTGCAATAGAAATTATTAAAATTAATGATCTAGGCAGCTTGCAGGTAAGGTGCCTGCTGCAATTTGAGCCAAGTTCTTTCAAGTTGTACTTTTCTTTTTTAAGAGTCCTGCCTCAATCCGTTGAATTGGATTATTTAAATGAAATATATTTAATAAGGTCCCTTGGGCATCACTTGATACTTCTTTACTATTCCTTTTACCCTTTTTTTGTATTAGATTTAACACCTGGGTAATACTAAGTGCCATGGTTACCATAAATTATAGGAGACTAAATAAATATTTGAGAGAGCAGGAGAGATTTGATTAAATTGCTGAAAATGAAAGGTTGAGTACAATTTCCCGCACCAAATAGAGTTTTTTTGCTTGAATGTGCACTGCCAACAGTGGATTTAGTTTTCATAGCCCCAGACATTTTCTAAATGGATAAATTGCCAGCATGACCACTTCCGTTTTTCTTTCTTGTTTAAGCCCCAACGTATTTTTCACCCTTTGACTTGAATCCAAGCTGGTAAGTTATGGCCAAGAATTGAAGGTTTGATAATAAGGGGTTGTAGGAGTGGAACTCTATTGCAAAATTTACCTGGAAAGGGCAGGGATATATATCTATTGTAATTGTGGGTTTTAGGGGCCTGAGACTTAGGATATGTCAAATGTGAAGTCCTTCCTGATAAGGATGCATGAATGGAGGAACTCAGCTCAGATGAATTCATAATAATTGTAGCAGTGTTGGAAAATTTGGAACATGCAAGAAAAAATATATAACTTGATGTCTTGAAGGAAAACTATGCACGGCTCAGAGCAGATCATTTCAATATTTGTGGTTTATAAATCAGTCTGTTCTATGGATCCCCTTTGAACTGATTGTATTGATTATTTAATAGTGAGTTAAATAAACTCTTTGATACATGTACATTTTATATTTCTGTGAAACTCATAGTTTCCACTTTTAAAAAATTATCCTTTTCCAGTGTTAATAACTAACAGAGTGAGTGCTTACTACGCTAAATTCTACAAGTACATTTTCTTATTTAAACCATGTAACTATGTAAATATATACACATATGCATATACACATAACAATATAAACATATATACACTTATATATGTATATATATACATATGCATGCACACACACACACACACACTCTTTCTCTATAGATGGATCTAGATAGATAGATAGATAGATAGATAGATAGATAGATATAGATAGAGATTATGTTCCCCCCTTTAAAAAGTGAATTGAGTGGGATTAGCAGTTAGCGTAATGTTGCTATGTCACTGGACTCCCACATAGTCGATCGCAGTTCGAGTCCCAGATCTGGTGGCTCAAACTCACGCCGGGCACGTGTGCATGCATGCCCAAGATCCCGAGAGGATAATGGAGGAGAAGGGATTGCAGCATGGCCATCCCCTCTGGGGGGTGATTTCTCACTTTCTGTCTCTATGTCTCTCTCTGTCTGTCTGGCGAGCGTACGCGCCCTATAGCAAAAACCTCTCCGGAAAAAAAAAAAAAAAAAAAAAGAAAGAAAGAAAAGAAAAAAAAAGTGAATTGAGTGAGTCGTAGTGAGTTCAAGAAATGAGAATGAAATTCAAAGTGTCCTCTGCCATTGAGAAAATGTACAAATTTCTGGTGTGTTCTCCATCAACACCGGCTAGATGAATTCATTGTGCAGAATTTATTTCCCTTTTGATAACATATTCTCCCAGCGCACACCCTGATCCACATACCTGTCTGTAGCCTCTCCAGGGCACACCTTTCCTAATAGCTTGTAATGCAAATAGCTTCCCAGGATGACTGTTCTTTCAGCCCCTAGCCTCAGGACCCTCTAAGGAAGTTGAGAGCTGAAGAATGATAGGGCAAAATAAGGGTTCTGAGTTTAGAGACGGAATAAGAAGTTAGCAATTACAAAATACAGATTTCTGAAGTTTTTGCTAATACACAGTAAGGGGCAATTGCCAGGTAGCAGGAACACATGCAGTGGAGTTCGGTGTTTGGAACCTGATGCTGAATTCAACTCCACTCTCTGTGCTTTCCAGAGAAATGCTCCCTAGTGTCCCATCATCCTGGCTTCTCTTCCCTCTGTCACCGTACTCTTCCACTGTAAGGCTACAATTCTGGGTGTCCTATGACAGTCACCTTACTGTCCCCATGGAAAGTCTTATTTGGACTGATGACATGTGAAAGCTAGATAGATCTGTTGACCTCACAGAGCCCATTTCCCCAGCCAGAGGGGGGAAAAAATCAAGAGTGGAGTGCCTTTCAGCTTTAAAATGGAATGATTTCTGTAATTAGATTTAATCATTAGGCAAAACATAACTCCATATGTGAAGTGAAGTATCAACTCTTCTTAGGAATTCTAGAATGTTTCCTTACCTCTTTACTTATTTTAGTATTGAAACCTTATTTCATTCCAAATGCTGATTACTGGGCTTTGGTGTGGTGGGAACCCACCTGCTATTGCCTGTGGCAGAATCAGCGTAAAGTAACTCAGGGTGCTGTGTCAGGTAGGCCTGCTGCTCATAAGCACAGGAACCTGCTCTGGTATTTCAGAGTAAGTCACATCCGCAAGGACTTCAAAACAGGAACGCTTCTTGCCCCTCCTGGGATAGAAAGAAATCTTGGACAGAACTGACTTTAATCGTGGCCACCTCCACACTGCTCCCAATTGCACACCTGCATCATTCATGTCTGTTACCAAGTACGGCACATGGCAGAACAAATGTCCACAAACAGCAATGCGGGCATGCCAGCCAAAAAGGGACCAACTTCTTTAAGGCCTAATTCTGAATTGCAGGAGAAGGAATCAGCCAATCTTAGTTCTGATGCCTCTCTCTCTCTCTCTCTCTCTTTTTTTTTTTTTTTTTTTTCTTTTGCTATAGGGCATGTGAGCTCATCAGAGAGAGGCAGACAGAGAGAGGGAAAGTGAGAAATCATCCACTCACCAAGAGAAATGGCCATACCACAATCCCTTCTCTTCCATTCTCTCCTGGGATTTTGGGCACACACACACATGCACCCTGTGTGTTTTTCAAGTCATTGGATCTGGGACTCGAACCTCACAGCCATGTGGGATTCAGTCACCTTAACCACCATGCCACTAGCTGGCCCCTGATGCCCACCTCTTGGCCAATCGACTGTGGCTTCAATCTGGGCATGGTGCTTTGACTGAAATGTGTATTCATCCTTCTCTAAGCGACTGTAACCTGTGGGCAGAGCCAGGCTGTGCAAAATGTCCCACAAAGCCGCATACCCACTATTAACTGAGGTGTGAGAAAGGGAAGACAGCAAAATACAGGGGGCTGGAATAACAAGTAAACAATGTCACCATAAGTTCCATTAAAGGAAGCATTATTAAATAATACAGTGCTCATAAAATGTTAAATTGAGTAATACCATTAACCTCATTGTAAACCCAAGCTAGAGGCTTTATGTACTCCCTTGGTCCACAGGGACATTTTGGTACAAACAATCAGAAGTGATCATATAAAGCATGCTGTAGTCTTCCCTCTAATCAACATCTTTCTTTGCTGCTCTCAGGGTCCTTGTATGTGGTCCCAATAAAAGTCTCGGCACATTCCCAGTGTTCTTCGTCTGTTTTCTCAGCATTTTTCTTTTGATTCTTGGACTTCATTTATCCCATAAAAGCACATTGGAACATCAATGCATATCCCTGTTTTTGCAATTGTTCTCTCTGCTCAATTAAGCATAATAATTAAAGTATCCTTTTTGTCTGAAAGGCAATTAAAGTACAACTTTGAAAACATGTGACAATAATATTGAATAACACTGCATTTGTTAGTGAGGTTACTAAATGGGCAATAGATCTTAGAAAGCAAATAGTCTTTCCTTTGTAAACAGATCACTACTGAGGTTACTTAAATGGCTTTAATAGGTCCCACATACCACTGGCTGCTGTAGCAAGTTTTTCTAGCTTGCTGGGTTTCTATTCCTTCATGAGAAATGGACACTTTGTGGTAATTGGCACATGTCCATTGACATACTGATTAAAAATGAGTCTAAAACAACTTGGAAATCAGCAGACAGCCAAGAAAAGAGAGAGCATTAGAGACAAAATATAATATTTGAAAGATCTTAGTGACAGAATGAGAGGTGATATATTAATGGAATGAGAGATGATATACTATCAAATGTTTAACTATAGTATCAGACCCCATAAAATCAGACAATGGCAGCTACAAAGTAGCTAATTAATAAACAAATAATTAGTCTTAGGCTTAGAGGCTGTGTTCCACAGGCTGAGACAACATGGGAAGCCTGGGTTTGATTGCCAGTCGACCCTAACGAACCTAATGAGCCTGTAATCATAGCCACTTGGGAAGGCCAAGGTAGTAGGACCTTAAGTTTGAAGCTGGCCTAGGCAAAGTACTGAGACTGTCTAAATTAGAGCCATGGTGCTCACAATTGTAGCCCATGCTGGGAGATTGAGGCCAGAGGCAAAATCATGACAAGGCAAAATCATACTTAAAAATAAATGGGGCTGGGGAGTGGGGGGAGCAGCAGGTGGCATGGTGATTAAGGTGCTGGACTCCCACATGGCCAACTATGGTTTGAGTCCCAGACTTGATGGCTTACTTTCTCTCTCTCTCTCCCTCTCTCTCTATCTCTCTCCCCCCCCTCTCTCTCTCTCTCTTTCTCTCTTTTTCGTAAGTATATGTGCCCTATGACAAATTAAATAATAACAATAATTAATAAAATTAAATAAGTAATTCTGAAAAAAGATAAATAAATATAGTAATCACTGATCAACTATGGTTTTGGAATAACATTAGCTTCCTTTCATTATTTCTGTGTCTCCTCTACTTGAAACTAAAAATAGCCTATGTGAAGGAAAAGATATTGTCAATTTTATTCATTATATTATCTCTAGCACTCGAAATAATAGGACAATAAGTGACACTCAATATTTTGTTTCTTTTGCTTTTCATTTTTGTTGAATAAAATATACGTACAAAGAAGTGAACATATTCTCGGTATAAACTCATTGACTTTTCACAAATTGAGCACATCTGTGCAATCAGAACCATATTAAGAAACAAAATATTGAGGCCAGCAGGTGGCAGAGTGGTTAAGGTGCTGGACTTCCACGTGGCCAACCACAGTTTGAGTGGTGGACCTGGCAGCTTGAAACTCTGGGTGTTTGTGCACATATACTCCAAATCCTGAGAGGAGAATGGAGAAGAAGGGATTGCAGCCTGGCCATCTCCCTTCAGGGGTAATTTCTTACTTTCTCTGTCTCTCTGGTGAGTGCACATGCCCTATTAAGAAAAATCTCTCTACAAATAAAAACAAATTAAAATAAAAAATAATATATTACCAGAACCTCAGAAAACTCCTGAGGCACCCCTTCTCAGTTTCTACTCCCCAAAAGGTAACTACCATCCCATTTCTAATAGAAGAGTTTAGTTTTGCTTATTTTTGGACTCTATATGAGTAGAAGAATCACATAATATGAATTGCTTTGTGTATGACTTCTTTCATTTAGCACTGTGTTGATAAGTCTAGCTGTGTGTAGTTCGCTCATTTTCCTTGCCACATCATTCCATTGTGTGAAAGTGCTAGCTTATTTTTCCATTCAACTGTTGATATGTATTTAGGCAGTTTCAAGTTTGAGGTTAATACAAACAGATTTTTATGAACTTCCTAGTTCATATCTTTTGCTATGCACATTTCTATTGGGTATATACTAAGAAATGGAATCGCCGTGTTATGAAACATATGTGTTCAGGTATTGTTAGACATAAACATATTAAATAAATTGATACTTTGACTTTTTTTAGAGAGAAATTTTTGCTATAGGGCATGTGAGATCACCAGAAAGACAGAGAGAGACAGAGAGACAGAAAGCAAGAAATCACTCCCCAGGGGTGATGGCCACAATTCCTCCTCCTCTATTCTCCTCTTGGTATTTTGGGCATGCACATACACATGCCTAGTGTGAGATTAAGCTGCTGGGTCTGAGTTGTACAGTGGTCAACTACGTGGGAGTCCTATGACATAACCATTATGCCATCTCCTGGTCTCAATACTTTTGACTTTTAACAAACCTATATTCGGGGGCCAGACAGAGGTGCAGTGGTAAAACAGGATGTTCTGTGAGACAATCTCACATAGAAAGGTTCCTGGTTCGAGTCTGGAGAACTCCCTGAGTACATCAGGCACATACTTGCCCATGATTTGGAGTGGCTGCAGGACCCTGTTGGAGGTACTGTCTCTCTGTCTCTGTCTCTCTCTTTTGTGAAATAAATTAATAAACTTTAATAATAACCTATACTTTAATTGAATTTAGGACAAAATACACCTTAGCACTTTGATTTCCACTTGGGTGAAGTAATGGCCAACTTCATTGAAGAATTAGGAGAGTGAAATGTCTGCTGCTACCAACGAGCTGTGTGACCATGAGAAAGAATCTTCTGGCTTCAAATTATTTACATAAATTAAAGAAATTGAATAAAGTAATCTCAAAATCACCACCACATTCCAGTCTTAAAGTTCTATAACTCACTTGCAGTACAATTGTCAGAGTCATAACCAGAAATCAGGCTTCCCAATTCATACTCAATAGTCTTTATTTCATATCATCCTTTATTTCAGTGAAATTAATTATTGATGTATTAATGATTATCACTGCTAATCATTTCAAAGACTAAATAATGTTTATTGAATGCTTTTTGCAAGTGGTTTTCATGTACAAACAAATTGAATCTTCTTAAGAACCCATAAAGTATTATTATACCCATCCTCATGTATAAAGGAGAAGATTGAGGCATAGAAAGAATAAATGCCCAGTCTAGGGTAACACAGTTGTTAAGTGATTGTACTAGGTTCTTTTGAGTGCTACACACAGCTAGCAACCTTAGGCATGTCCATCTGTAAGTCTAAAGAGCATCCGCTATCAAATCCTTTCGCTACAACTTACAGGTGTTTCTAGCCACTTATTTCAATGGAAACTTGTTTCTCTCTTGATTCCAGTATGTGACCTGTGACTTAATCTGAAATAAGTCACACAACAGCAGTATTCTCTGTGAAGGGCTCCCAGTCTGGTCTTACTACTCTGAGAATTAGATTCTTCATTGAAATCCCCTAAAATTTTCTGGTGTTGATCTCTGTCTTCAACAGTTGTATGAATTTATAACTCAGAATTTTATGAAGGCAGCACAACTAATAAATCATGAATGACTGAACTGATATAGGAAAGAATGCTAAAGAGGATAGTAAAATTATGCATCATTATATACTAGGAGCCATAAATATTATACATCAAGTATGTGATATCAATGGCTAAGTTCAGCTTTATAAGAAGCTGATTGAAACCTTTGGTGAAGATTTCTCTGTCCTGATATAATTAATATATTTTCTTCAATGTTATTTGGCCTCTCTAGTGATTGATCGTACAATTATTTAACACACATGAACTGACTGGTGAATAACCAGTATGTATTTGATTTGCAGCTTTCTAGTTCTATCAGACCACAAAAGAGAGCCAAACAAACTGTGGTCATTATGGATTTAGGGATTGTCATCTGCAAATCAGCTTCCCTAGAGGTGATCACTTCTAGATTCCTTTGGGAGAAGCATTCTGGAAGACACATCTAGAGCAATGATACCTATGCAAAAGGGTCAAGAAGAGTGGGCTGTTCGATAAGACTGTGACAAGCAGCAAAGTACTGAAGTTGAGGTTACATGTTCTCTAAGTACAAAGTACTTTATTGTAATAACTCTTTCTTATTATAAATGACGCTCCTCTTGTTAAATTGACTAGTGTTGATATTGTTATTTTTTGTTTCTTAAAATAAATTGAGGGGCCAGGCTTGTAGCCTAGTGGATGGTGTTCACACATGGTTGACCGTGGTTTGAATCTAGGCTCTAGTGGCTAGAAAAGCATGCTAATCACATGTGTATGTATGAGAAAAATTACAGCAGGATGGAGAAATGGAAGAGAAGGATGGCAGTGTGACTACACCTCATCATGGAGTGCATTCTCTCTCTCCATCTCTATGTCTCTGTCTCTCTCTTGAAAGTGCACATGCTCTTTGGCAACTTAAAAACAAAGAGGAAAAGTCATTTCTTGAGATTTGAAGGTAAATGAATAGGCAAAATATTAAGATCACGATCAAATCTCTGAACAACTGGATATAAATTAAGAGAGAAGGGCAGATAAACAAAACTGACACACCGTTAGCTAGACTAATTAAGAAGAACAGAGAAAGGAACCAGATAAATCTAATCAGCAATGGAGCAGGCAATAATATGAAAGACACAACAGAAATACAGAAGATCAACAGAGAATACTGCGAGTGACTATTTGCCAACAAGCAAGAAAATCTGAACAAGTTGGACACTTTTCTGGACACATTTAACCTACCAAGATTGAATCAGGAAAACATAGAAAGCTTGACTACACCAATAACAAGCAATGAGATTGAATCAGTGATAAATAAACTCCAAACAAAGAAGAACCCAGGTACTGATGGCTTCACTTCTGAATTCTACAAAACTTTAAAAGAAAAGCTAATTCCCATTCTACTTAAACTATTTATAAAGATTCAGAAGGGAGGAAGTCTCAGAGGCATCTTACCACGCATCCATAAAAATCAGCATAGAAGGGACATCTCTCAACACAATAAAAGCCATCTAGGAAAAACCCATAACTAATACCATACTGAATGGGGAAAAGCTAAAAGTTTTTCCACTAAAAACTGTAACAATACAAAGCTACCCATTTTCTCCACTCCTTTTCAACATAGTACTTACTGCAAGTCCTAACCAATGCAATTAGACAAGAGAATAAAATAAGAGGCATTCAAATAGTGAAAAAGATGTGAAATTATCTCTATTTATAGATGACATGATTATATACATAGAAAAATGAAAAGAATCCATGAAAAACTCCTGGAAGTGATATGCAGTATAGTGGCAGGATACAAAATCAGCATACAAAAATCTGTAGCATTTGTATGCTCCAACAATGAGCAGAGTGAGGTAGAATTGAATGAAGCAATCCCATTTACAATAGCCACAAAAAGTAAGACACCTAGGAGTAAACCTAACAAAAGAAGTCAAGACCTCTGCAAGGAAAAATACAAAAAAATAAAAAACAAAAGAAAAATGAAAATTGACACAACAAAATAGAAAGACATCCCATGTTCCCAGATTGGAGAATTAATATAATCAAAATATCAATCCTACCCAAATTAATCTACAAATTTAATGCAATCCCAATCAAATTACCAGAGATATTATTCTCAGATTTAGAAAAAAAATTCATAGATTTTGTCTGGAACCATAAAAGGTCCCATATTGCCAAAGTAATACTGTGCAAGAAGAGTTGAGTAAGTAGCATCTCACTCCCTGACCCCAAAATATATTACAAAGCCATGGTAATCAAAACAGCACTGTACTGACACAAAAACAGGCAATCGAACAAAAGAGACCCCTGAAATAAACCCCAAAACATACAGTCAACCGATTTTTCACTAAGGGCACCAGACAATCCAGTAGGGAAAATAAAACCTCTTTAACAAATGATGTTAGAAAAACTGGGTATCCACCTTCAGAAAGATTAAACTGGATCCCTATCACTCACCACTAACAAAAATGAACTCAAAATGAAGCAAAGATAAACCTAAGACCTCAAACTATGAAACAACTGGTGGATAACACAGGGGAAACTCTTAGAGACATTGGAATAGGCAAATACTTCTTAAATAAGACTCCCAAGGCACAGGCAATAATCCCAAAAATAGACAAGTGGGATTATATCAGGTTAACAAGCTTCTGCACAGTAAAAGAAATGATAACTAGAATGAATTGACAAACTCAGAATGGGAGAATAGATTTGCAAACTGTGACTCAGATAAGGGACTGATAAAAAAAAATATATAGGGAATACAAGCAGCTTACCCCCTCCAAAAATAAATAAAATAATCAATCCAATTAAAGATGGGTAAATGAACTGAACAGACAACTCTAAGGAAAACATATGAACAGTCAAAAAGCATATGAAAACATGCTCAACATCCCTTATCATAAGGGAGATGAAACTCAAAACCACAATGAAATATCACCTTTCCCAGTCAGAATGAATAAGATTTAAAAAAATAAAGAATGAGAAGTGCTGGCAAGGCTGTTGCAGAAAGGGAATGCTCCTACACTGTTGTTGGGAATGTTCATTAGTATAGACACTGTGAAGAACAATATGGGAGTTCCTCAAAGACCTACAGATAGAATTAGCATATGATCCTGCAATTCCACTCCTGGGTATCTAACCAAAGGATAGAAATATGTGCACCAGAAAAACAATTGTACATCCATCTTTATTGCAACATTATTAATGATTGCTAAGACAAGGAATTAACCCAAATGTCCATGAACAGAGTAATGGATTGAAAAATTATGGTACATATACACTATGGAATACTACTCAGCCAAATAGAATGAAAGAAAGAAAGGAGGAAAGAAAGAAGAAAGAAGGAAGGAAAGAAGGAAGGAAGGGAGGAAGGAAGGAAGGAAGGAAGGAAGGAAGGAAGGGAGGGAGGGAGGGAGGGAGGGAGGGAGGGGAGGGAAGGAAGGGAAGGAAGGGAAGGAAGGGAAGGAAAGGAAGGAAAGGAAGGAAAGGAAGGAAAGGAAGGAAAGGAAGGAAAGGAAGGAAAGGAAGGAAAGGAAGGAAAGGAAGGAAAGGAAGGAAAGGAAGGAAGGAAGGAAGGAAGGAAGGAAGGAAGGAAGGAAGGAAGGAAGGAAAAGAAAAGAAAAGGAAGGAAAAGAAAAGGAAGGGGAAAGGAAAGGAAAGGAAAGGAAAGGAAAGGAAAGGAAAGGAAAGGAAAGGAAAGGAAAAAAAGAAGAAAGAGAAAAGAAAAAGAGAGATAAACCCTGGCATTTGATAGAAAGTAAACAAATATGGAAGATGTACTACTAAGTGAAATAAGCTAGACCATGAAAGAGAAGCATTGTATGTCTCCATGTAATATATACTGAATGTCTTCACTCTGGCAGAAACTGAAAGATTAGAAGGTATAAAAGCATGCAGAGCAACGGTGGATACTAGATAGTGTAGGAAGAGGGTAGGAAATGGAGATGTGAGAGAGGGAGCAATCAAGGGGGAAAACACAGAACCCAAACATTTAAGGTACGCAAAAATGGAAAACTATCTATCGATGATAATATGTATGGTGTTACCTTTGACTGGGCTAATACATAGTGTATTCATGCTGGGAAAATATATTTTGTTGTTGTCATGATATACAGTGATTGAATGTAAAAAAAAATAATAAAAATGTTAAAAAGAGAGAGAAGGACAGAGAGTTTGGTTAGAGTTTCTCTTTCCTACATTTGTGAGACTAGTGAGACTAGGGTGTCTACTGAATGGTAGATGGTATATTAAACTAAGAGACAGAACTGGAGGCAGCTGCAATCTGAGATACATTAATGGTGGGGCACTGGAATAAAAAACAGACTGTGACTGCTGAGGTCACTTAAGACTGCCTTGGTTCAAGCTCATTCTAAAACATGATTTGTTGATAGGGCAGTATAGATCAGAGGAGGAAGTTATTGCTTTGGAAGAAAGTACAATTGAAAATAAAATACATTTAGTCAGTGAAGTTGGAGGAACATTTTTGAGTCATTAAGAGCTTATAGAAACATAGCCAAAATAATAAAGGGGAAACTAGATAATGTTTACATGAAATGAAATTAGACTCTACAATTATAGTTGGAGTTCAACCAAATGTCTGTACATGAGTTTTTCGTTTTTTGGTTTTTTTTTTTTTTAATTTTTGTCCCAAACACAAAGATCTTTCCCCATGTAAAAGATATCCAAAAATTAAAATTAAAAAAAACTACATGAAAATCAAGTGAAAATAAAATGGAAAAGAAGTGATCTGGAAAGAAGAGTGGAAGGAGTTAGTTATATACAATAAAATGAAGTCAAAGGAAATCATCTGAAAGTTGAGAGTTAATATAAGCCTGTATTTGGAGAGTCTTATGGGTACCTTTGACCTGTTACTTCTCCCATTGTTTCTAGCCAAGTCTAAATGGATAATAAATGATGTAATTACACAACCACATTTTCCCTTCATGAAGATCAGTGCTTAAACTTCACCATAAACTAGGGGCTGGCAGGTGACATGGTAGTTAAGATGCTGGACTTCCATATATGCTGACCACGGTTCAAGTCTTGGACCTGGCAGCTTTCTCTCTCTCTCTCTTTCTCTCTCTCTCTCCCCCCTTCTCTCATCAAATTAAATAAAAACAATATAAATAAATAAACATCTGGGGGAAAAAAAGTCACCATAAGCTAGAAAGAAGAAAATTTTCTCCAGTTGCTGTCTATGAGCTGACTTGGGGTTCCAACAAATTGCTGCTTAGTTTGATCTACTTCTCCATATTATCATCCAAGAGTAAAGCCTACTCAGAGAAGAAAGTAGAACAGATTTTACACTCTGTGTAGCTCAACAGACCTTGGATTCCATGACAGTGTACACTTGCCACATGTCTCGTAAACTAGATTGATTGGATTGCTATTTTTTGCATAATTTCTGACAAAAACAGTGTTTTAACCAAAGACAAATAACCCACAACTGGCTGCATTCTCTCCCCAAAAACACATTTTTATTAACTGCTGTAGATACCATTATAACATAAACCTTCTCTACAGTTTGACTTTGTTTTTTTAATCATCTCTTCATATAAGAATAATTTTTAATATTGGTTTCTATAAAGAGAATAGAAATATAATTTAAAATTTTCTAGAATGATTAATCAAAATTTATTTTTATTGTTGTTATCTGGGTTGCATAAAACACACGACTTCACAAAACTATGTACTTGTTTGCAGAGCTGTTGTTTCTTAAAGACACCAGAATTTTGATAAAATCAATTTTACATGACTACCATTTTTTTAAAATATATGGTGATTTGATGTGACCAAGCCCTGTCAAAGGTACTCCTCTGTCTGTCTCTCTTCTCTCTCTCTCTCTCTCTCTCTCTCTCTCTCTCTCTCTCTCTCTCTCATCACAAGCGCACACTCTATCATAAATAAATATATATTTTTGAAAAACTCACTGGTCTCATTTGAAGATTACTGGGGCACCACTCCCTCATTTTGAAATAAATCAAACATTTGTCCTGACTTTCCTGTTTGAACTACAATGCAGGGTAATCAAATAGTTGATGAAGAATTCTTCTTTGAGATGAAAGAAATAACTACAGAAAAAATTACTGAATTCGAAAATCTCCACTTGTAACCCTTAAGAAATAATTTGCTCTAGGCACTGGTCATCAATGATCGCTAAAATTATTTGGGGAATGGATCAGGATGACAACAACCGAATCCTTTGGTCAGTCTTAACATTACAAAAAATAAAATAAGGTAAAAAAAATACAATAAAGTAAGTGAAGAGAGGATGTTTTAAATATCGGATGCTTCTGATATAATACAATAGTAAGCACATAGCATCACTTGTGGAATTTTCTTACTACATGTGTGTGTGCGTGTGTATGTGTGTGTGTATAATACTATCTATAACTTGAATATATTCAAATATATAAATATAACTACTAGTTTCCAGGAAATACACAGAGGATAAATGAACATGTCAAAAGACACCGTAAGGGGAACCAGCAGTTAGCGTAATGGCTATGTCGCTGGACTCCCACGTAGTCGACCGCGGTTCGCGTCTCGGACCCGGTGGCTTACAACTCACACCGGGCGCGTGTGCGTGCGTGCCCAAGATCCTGAGAGGAGAATGGAGGAGAAGGGATTGCGGCGTGACCATCCCCCCTGGGGGGTGATTTCTCGCTTTCTGTCTCTATGTCTCTCTCTGTCTGTCTGGCGAGCGCACACGCCCTATAGCGAAAAACCTCTCAAAAAAAAAAAAAGAAAAGAAAAAAAAAAGACACCGTAAGGATGCCAACCCTATAGTGCAGGACATTCTATGGAATATAAGATCCAGTTTCTTCAACAAATAAAAGTCTTTTTAAAAAAGAGAGAGAAAGAAAATCTGTTAATAGTTTAAAGGGGTTTTATGAAACCCATCAATCAAATGTAACAAGTAGACTTTATTTGGTGCCTAATACAAATAACTAATTGAACAGAGGGAGGTATTTAGAGAACAATAAGGGAAAGTTGAATACAGCACATTCCATGGTATTTAAAATGTTAAGTTTGGGATGTAACAATAGTTACAAAAATAGTGTCCCATCTCTTAGAGATACATATTAAATATACAGGGGTTAAATGACATATGTCTAACATTTATTTCAAAATAAGGCCGTAGATTAGTGATAAGGTATGAGGGGAAAAGTAGACATGAAACAAGACTGTCCATCTGTTGACAATAGTTGAAGCTGAATAATGAACACATGGAGTTTATTACACTGTTCTCTCTCATTTTAGGTATGTTCAAAAACCTTAAGAATATTCTTTTTAAGCACCTGATGAAAAATTAACTTTCCAGGGATGTTCATGTAGGCTATAATAAGGAAACGTCCCCCTTTGTACCATCAGGAAGAAATTCTACTTAGGAATTTAAATCTTTAGCAACAAAATTTGATCAGTGATTCCCTTCTCTTTCTAATCCTTAGATATGAGGGAGTCTACAAAAAGTTCATGAAAAATCTATATTAAAAAAAAACTGCATGGATTTCAAAAAAAATTTGCATCAAAATAAAATTGTACAAGGCTGGCAGGTGGCTTGGTGATTAGGGGCGCTGGACTCCCACATGACTGACCATAGTTCGAGTCCCAGACCTGGCAGCTTGCTTTCTTGCTCTCTCTCTCTCTATCTCTCTCTCTCTCTCTGTGGCTCACTCTGGTCAAATTGGAAATAGCAATAATGATAAGTAAAATAAAGGAAATAATTATTTTAAATAAATAAAATAAACTTGTACCTTAATTTCATTTTTTTCCCCAAACTTTTGAAGTCTCCTTATGCAGCCTGCTTTGCCAAGTGTTTCAGATCAGTTCACCAGAGAACACATGTCATACCTCACCACCGATTTTTGACAAAGATGAAAATTTAGAGTTTGGAGAAAACTTTGAGTTGTATGTAGCAGAATAGAAACCTTTCTGAACCTTAATGGTCACCACTTGGAATGTAATTTGAATTAACTGGCCCAATGGCCTTGGCTGACTAAAGAGGAAGAAAAAAGCAATTACATCTCAAGACACGATCATTAAAATCACTTATGTCATCAGTTTGGTGACAGTTTCAGAGTACCAGTGAACTCAAGATTTGTGCTGCTCTCTTAAATTCTCCCTCAAATAACTAAAATACTAGAATGCCGTACGTACTTTGCTTCTTTCCCCTACCCCCACCAGTCTCTGATGTCCCTGTTCCATGAAAATGTAATGCTCAAGGTTTCTATCCTTCCACACTGATAAAATAAAGAATTCATTAGGATTACGGAACCTCAAAATCCATACATAAGAATTTTTTAATGTTTCAATATATCATGTGTTAGACAGTGCCACCTATTGGTGAAGTGTAATATTGTAAACGAGGCTGGCTGAATATTGTCTTACAGTCAAACCTAACGCAGACACAATGGAAAAAAGCCTGAGCAAAATCCACAATAGGGAAAAACTTTCATATCCTCTTACCACCTTCACATACCCAGGGTGATTTGACTTAGACTCAACATGAGGTCTTCTAGGTTCTTACAGAAAGATTAGGCTAGTAAATACTCAGTCTATACTGTAGTGATATTACCTTAAACTGCAATGATTTCTTTTTTTAATTGAGGTTTCAAAAGTTCTCAAGGTCACTTTGTTCCCTAAGTGGAAAAATGTCTCATGACCCTATCTTGACATAATTTATAGTTAAATTTTATATTTTTAAAAGTGATCCTACCTAGGGAACCAGCAGTTAGCGTAATGGCTATGTCGCTGGACTCCCACATAGTCGACCGTGGTTCGCGTCTCGGAACCGGTGGCTTACAACTCATGCCGGGCGCGTGTGCGTGCGTGCCCAAGATCCCGAGAGGAGAATGGAGGAGAAGGGATTGCGGCGTGACCATCCCCCCTGGAGGGTGATTTCTCGCTTTCTGTCTCTATGTCTCTCTCTGTCTGTCTGGCGAGCGCACGCGCCCTATAGCGAAAAACCTCTCCAAAAAAAAAAAAAGTGATCCTACCTGAAATATGAATTTCAAATTTGTAGAATCCAAATTATGCTTTTAAAAAAAACTTTATACTCAAATTGAACAAAAGATAAAGAGATTGAATTTGAATATTGTAAATATGGAAATGGGATTATTAAGGATTAAGTAAATACTACAATTGCAGAAACAAAAATATGAAAACCAAAATCCTGTCCAATTAACTAACCTGCCCAGCAAGCCATAGGACTAGCCATCAGCATGACCCCTTGTTCAAAAGTCCTCGCTGTGATGAGCCAGCGGCTGACTGGATCTCTCATGGCCAGCTGCGATTCAAGTCCGGGACCCAGTGACTTTTGAAAACACAGGGCACATATGCAAGTGTGCCCAAAATCTCAAAGAAGGGAGAGACAGAAGAGAAGGAATTGTGGTGTGATCATTACTCCATGGGAGCTGATTTCTCATTTTCTCTCTCTTTCTTGGGTGAATAAAAGCACCCTTCAGCAAATTAAAAAAAGAAAAATCTTAATCTTGCTCATTATAATGATTAACATAACTTTTAAAAATAATTTTTAGAATTTAGAATTATTTATAAATTACATTATATAAATATATATTTAAATATGATGTATTAAAAATAATTTTAATAATGAAATCAATATGAAGTTTAGATTCTCTTCAAGTCATTTGTTTTATAAACTCGATTTGAGGGAACACACCAAGATATTGTATAGTGAGTGATATCTGAAGCTTGAAGTACCCTTGAACCTGGTATTCTCCCTGACATAATATAATTTTCACTCTCAAATCCCTCCTTCGTTCCTTGCTAACTACTTGATTTCATTATAATGGGTAGTGTGAGGCTTTTCTCTGCTCAGTTCTGAACTCATCTTCCCCCGCTTTTCCCCTTCAATCTTCTCTCCTCTTTAGAATCCTCCCCTCCTTCCCTTCATGCACTGTGAAACCAGCTTTCACTTCAGTACCAAGCAAAGGAGCCCTAACATTTTATAGTCCTCTGCTGCCCTTTTCCCTCCCCTCTCCTTTGCATTTTAATCAGTGCTTGTGGAGTACTTTGCAGAATCCCTTCTCAGGCTCTAAAGAAACTACATGGCCAAGTCTCTTCCCACACAGGTAGCTGAAGGCACAGCTATATTCCCCATGTCTACGGAGGGCAAGGAGCTTGTACATTCATGGCAGCATATGGAGTAGACATCTCGATTCTGTGGCAAGAAATTCCAAGATACAACAAAATCATTGAGACTGAAAGGATTGTCTGTAAAGAGGGGAAAAAGGAAAAGGAAGAAGGAAGGGAGGGAGAAAGAGAAGAAAAGGAAGGAAGGAAGGAAGGAAGGAAGGAAGGAAGGAAGGAAGGAAGGAAGGAAGGAGGAAGGAAAAAAGGAAGACTGAAATGATTCATTTTCTACTAATCCTTTCAAAGGAAAGAAAACCTGTTACTGACAGATCAGGATGGCAGTTTTGTAGTTAATGTTTATTTTCTATTACCATAACCAAAGTATGTTTAAGAAGGGCCCTTGCCGAAATTAAAATCAGGAAAGACTGGCCATCTGTGAGAATTAAGGGACATGGAAGGAGTCAGTGACAGAGGAACAACTCATGGTATGAAGAAACATTCATTTAATTCATAATTGGGGGGGGGGGGGTTGTCCTTGTTTAACATAGGCTGCAAGATAGAACAGTGTGGAAGCTTAAATAAATAAACATTATAATCATGCTGAGTTATTTAAGTCACTCACTCAGGAGTTGACCCTGAGAGAGTTCATGAGACTCTCTTGGGGCTGAGCAGGTTCCTTCCACTACAGAAGACAAGCAAAGTCCAAAAGGAAGTAGTTGGAAAAGTTAAGGCAAGGCTGATGGTTCATGAAGACAAATTAGTCGAGCCTGAGAGAGCTTGAGGAGCTAATGCAGATCCGGAAGCAGCAGAATCTCAGCACAGAGGTTCAACGTTTTGTTCAAACATCAGGATGCTGGTTACCAAAAGCTGAGAGCACTATCAGCTGGAAAGGCCCCAGGCTACAATCCTCTTCTTAGAAAGGTAGGAATAAGCTAATGGTCCCCGGATCAGCAGTAACAGCAGTAGCCAAAGGTCTAATTCATGACCTGACTTCCATCACTTCACAGTGTCCTCCCAAGCTAATATCTCTTTTCATTTTCAACTTCAGCCAAACTGAATCACTTTCAGTCACTCAGCTCCATCTAGCATGCTGTTTCCACATCCCTTCATCAAGACAATCTGGAAATGGCTCGTTGGAAAAAAAAAAGCAAACCCATGGCATCAGAGTTGTTAAAAAGAGAGGAAGCCATGAAGAGAGAAGAAAGAAACCCTCAACCTGAAGAGAATGAGATAACTGAAATAGGTAGCCCAGAATCTTAATACCTACCTTCCCCTTCAGTCTTCACCTTCTGTAGGTGTTCAGCCAGAAAGACAGAGAGGCAGAAAGCAAGTAATTACCCTCAGGGGGGATAGCCACACTGTAATTCCTTCTCCTCCATTCTCCTCTCAGGATCTTGGACATATATGCACACACACACACACACACACAAACACACACCTGAAGTGAGCTTAAGCCTCCAGGTCTGGGACTTGAACCACGGTTGACTACATGGGAGTCCAGCGATGTAACCATCACACCATCTGCTGGTCCCAAAAGTAAAGATCTCTAAAAAGAAGGAAATGCATGCCCCTATGTGAAAGGCATGTGGGTTGGTAGCTGCCAGAGAAGGACAGCTACACTGGACATGAGGTTGGGTGTTACTTAATCCTGGGAGTTGGTAATAAATATTTAGCATGGGAAGGCCTGTCATGGTGTCTGAGTTCTCTGTTTGGTTTCCCAGGTTTTTTCCTTGCACTTGCACATCTTTCTCTGGTGAGGAATTTAATGATCTCACCACACATGTCCAGGGTGGTCATTGAAGGAATGAGCATTCATATCTGGATGCACTGCTCAGGTGTTGACTTAGTGTCCCAGCCCAGTGGTGAATTTCTGTGATTATATCTGGGATAGCAGGAAGAAGATAACAACCTTCCTGGCACCAAGAGCCAGGTGCAAAGGGTGGGAGGAAGGAATCTTCAAAGAGGGTCTGACTACATTTCCTGATAAACTGTGATTGATTAAGCAAGCTGTGAAACAACTCTGGTTGTAAGAAACTCTGTGTGAGCAAGCAGTCAGAGCTAGTACTCAATTTTTAGTGAGAGCAGTGAACGACCCTTCTCAAAAGCTTGACCAGGGTGACTTCATTTTATAAACTGACTGTATCTTAATATATGTATGTCCATTTCCTCTCACAGTGACTCTTCCTTGGGGTTCCCTGCCCTATTTACCTACTCACTGGGTCTAATTTCTGTTTCAGCAGTATGTTCTAGACAACCCAAAATACAGGCCTTAGATGACTTCTTTGTCACACAGATGCCTTACCATCTACACCCTGCGGCTGGACTGCAATCTCTATTTTAAAGGACTTTCCAGTTGATTTTTATGCAAAGAAAATTTGAGGATCACTGTCTAAAGTATCAGGTCGTCATAAAAGTCGTGCAAAAATGCGTCATGACTTTTCTGATGACCCAATATTTATGTTGGAAGCCGTGCTAATACAATACCAGCTTTTCTTGTTTTAAGGAGGCATATAATTTGGGCCTTTGGGTGATAAGGTCTCGTCCTCTTCTGTAAACCACAGGCTTGTCTCCATGGGTGGCACTAAAGATCAGGCATGTGAAGAAGAGACAGACCCTTTGGAAGCCTGTAACACCTGTCAGATCAGATTACAGAGGTGACCGTGCAGTGACAATTATAGCAACACTAGTAACAATCAGGAATGATAAATACCAAAAACTATTTACTAAACCCCCGTAACATACTTTACTTGTATATACTCAATATATACAATATTGAGAAGAAGGAATGATTATTCCTCTATAATAGATGCGAAACTCAGGTCTGAAGGGATCAGATGATTGGTCTAAAGTCAGCTGACTAGGCAGCAATAGGTCAAGGATTTAAATGGGAGGCTGTCTAGCTCCAAGGCACTAGCTTCACTACACTAGTTATTTCTACAAGGATGCAGGGGTGAGGTGGTGTCTGGAAGGACACCCTGCTCCCTGGGCTAGGGCCCCATCTTCTAAGCAAAGATGGCAACATGTTGAGTGTCCTCCCACCCCTCCGGCCTTTCTTTCAGTTTCCTGTGCAGTATTTGCTTTGGCCTTTCTCTTCTCCTCACTGACCAATGACGACAAAGATGCAGTTTGCATTTTCTGTTGCCATGCAGAAGGGGGCAGACAGTGATGTAGTGTGCGAGAGGGAGCCTTCCAGATGAAATGCAATGTGTAAATGGAAATTGTCATCATTATCCCTTGAATAAATGGGGAAGATGCACACTGGCTCGCGCAGAACTGGAAGGAAAAATTGGACCGCAAACAAAAGCATTATTAATTTAAGGAACTGCCTGAATTTGCCTCTGGCAGTTTCCTTTGTAAACACCGTTAGCACCCCGGAATGCTTGAATTGTATCTAAATGCATAACTTAAATATGTAAAACACAGAAACCTAGGCATTACTTTTAGGTACCCAGAGAATTGTTTGCTTCTAAAATCTGCCATAGGAAAATAAAACTAGCATATGAGACTTTCCAATTATGAAGGTCTAATATTTCTTATGAAATTCTTTGATAGAATATAGAGCTGTTGACTCTCCCTTCCCTCTCCCAAGACCAGATATAATTTACAACTGACAAAATACAGCTCTGTAATACTGCTGGTGTGGAAAGCGCTTGCATTTGTATTTCTCTGTAACATGAACATGGTTCTTGGGGGTAAATGTCTGGAGCAAGGGATGTCTTTAGGCAATAGCGTTATTTAAGTGGCCAAGTCACAGCTGAATAACTTCGTAAATGAGCCTGGTAGAGTCAGCTCCATGGAGAAGAATAATTGCATCTTTATGACCTCATTCTCAGGTGGAAAGCCCCTCACTCAGGCATCATGGTGGGAGGCATTCAGAGAAAGCATATTTGGACAGGAGAATCAAATAAGTTATATATCCCAGAAGGAAATATATATATATATATATATATATATATATATATATATATATGTATATATATAATTTTGAATGAGGTGATTTTAGGCGAAAGCTATTGTACCATGACAGGTTCATAGGTTTTCCCAAATAATCTAGAAAATAAACATGGCTTGCCAGTTTTCTGAAGCTGAAAAAGCATTTGAAGAAATCTTAACTCTATGTGCTTCCCTACTCTGGTGCATCTCCCCGCCCCCCCCCGCCCCCCCCCCCCCCCACACACACATTGGTAGGGAGTAGAGACAGGAGAGGTAGAGTAGTTCCTGCAAACCATGAAGCCACCAGCCTTACTGGGCAAATCGGTAGTAAATTAACATCTCCATGTGCCAAGAAAGAGTCAAGACTTGAATCCCTTGCCAAAGTAAAAAAGAATAAAGAAAATCACCCATGTAGATTGGGGTTATACAACAGATGGGACAAGTACCTTATATGTGGTATGATTTAATCCTCACAGCACTCGTACTACGTTAATAATATTATTCCCATTTTACAAATACGGACACTAAAGCACAAAGGTTATATAATTTGCCCAAGGTAAAACAGCTAGAATGCAACAGAAGCAGGATTCAAACTCAATCTGGCTCCAGAGACCTTGTTCCTAACTACTTACAGTCAGCATTAACTGTGGCTTTCAAGTTTGGCACTCTGGATTTAAATTACAACCTAGTCATTCACTTGAAGTTCAAATCTGACCTTGAGTAAGTGACTTATCATTATTCCTCACCTGTGAAATGGGTAAAATTCTGAACCAGCAGGATTATCATGAAGAAAGTACATAGCACTTAACAGCACTCAATCAGCAGTTGTTTAGGGTACAGCTTCACCAATGACATTTCCTACTTCTGGATATGACTCGGTTAGGATGGCATTTATCAAACCCAGATCATTTCCCTAGCTAAATGTCTGGGAGGCACAGTGTAGCATCACTACTGTTGTTTTTTGACCAAAAAAGATGACCAGCTGATGGCGAAATAGTTATGTCGCTGAACTGCCATGTAGTCAACCGCGGTTCAAGTCCCAGATCCATGCCGGGTGCATGTGCATGCGTGCCCAAGATCCCAAAAGGAGAACGGAAGAGAAGGGATTGCAGCATGGCCAACCCCCCTGGGGGATGATTTCTCACTTTCTGTCTCTCTGTTCTCTCTGTCTCTTTCTGTCTTTCTGGTGAGCGCACGTATCCTATAGCAAAAACCTCTCCAAAAAAAAAAAAAAAAGATGACCTTTAGCCCCAATATCTGGCAACAACTTAATCTCTGTGAAAGGGATGGCTCCTTTATGTCTAAATCGAATGACAAGCCAAATTGAGGAAGGAGAACTTTTGAATGAATCCATTTATAGTAAAACACACACTGAAGCAGAGAATAGGCAAATATATAGTTAAGCTAGCAAAAGGCAAATATGTAAAAGGGCACACCGGCACAGTGCTCATAACAAACACAACTGCACACCTATGGAGGAACCTTTCATTGGATCCTGGAGACCAGTCCCCTCAAGGTGACACTCAAACAGGGTTGGGATGCCTTTGCGTCATCAGCAATCAGGTTTAGGGATGTTTTTAATCGGGCAGGGGCCTCTGGCTGCACCTGTCTTATAGAACGGATATTCACAGAGTAGAGTCATGGTGAGATGTGTCTCAGATAATAGTTTAGAGCCCCCTATATTCTGAGTCTCAAAAGACAAGTTATCTCTGCTTCCAGATGTCAAAGTTGGGGAGGAGGAACATCCCCGAGCCCACTAGTTTATGATGCACATTAACAAGGTGGTTATCAGCTTATTTGGTTTGGTTACAGCAGGGATGACAAAGCACAAACATTTATAGACTCAAAATGGAGTTACAATGTCAAAGCATTTCAAAATGTAATTAGTATTAACAAAGCATAATCATGAATACAATGAAAGCTTTTACATCAATGAGAATCATAACACTGTAAAATGTGCATCATAACACAGACTTCGAGGAAAGAATCATATGCATGCCTGCACACACACACACACACACACACACACACACACACACCAGACTACCATGGAACTTGAGAAACAGAGAGCACTTGCCTTCTATATTAAACTATTTCAAACCCTACCACATTTACTATTTGCCTAGCACAGTCAGCCAAAGATCCAAACTTAATTCTGAACCTAACTTTTGGGGGAAGAATATCCATAAAGTGGGACTTGGGGGTAGTCCATTAGCCTACTGGTTAAGGAAGCCAGATCTCACATGGCTGACTGCAATTCAAATCCTGGCCCTGGTGGCTTAAAAATCATACCAGGTGTACGTGCATACATGCCCCAAATCCTGAAAGGATGGAAAGATGGAAGAGAAGGAATTGTGGCATGGCCACACCTCACCGGTAGGTGTTTTTTAATTCTTTCTCTTTCCATCTGTTTTCCTGTCTCTCTCTCATACAAGTGCACATGCCCTCTGGCTATTAAATAAAATTTATATTTTGAGTGCCAATAATATGCAATTTGAAGCACATATTAGCTTATATACACTAATATACAAAAATATAAGTATGATGTGTATGTGTGTATATGCACACCTGCCTTCTCCTCTAGGATAATTTTGTAACAAACTGACTTCACCTCTACAGGCCATTTTGAAACTTACCCTTTACTGGGGTGGAATGATCCGAAGTCACCCTGAAATGATTTCTCTTAGGCTTATTTCCCCAGGATTATTAAAATGAGATTTTTTTCCTTTTTTCCCAATAATTTAACAATTTTTCAAACATGGGTAATGACCCTGCTTTTCTCCTATTCATTTTACACATGCCTACTATGACACAGCTAGACAAGGCCATGCGATTATGAATTATTTTTTTTCCATCTGTCAAAGCAGGAGCCATAAAGTGATATTGGGCTTTCTCATCCATTCCATTATTTGGCCTCTTTCCTCTATGATCCTAGAGAAGTGAAAGCTATTTCAAAACTATAAAAAAATGAATTAATTCTTTTCAGATGCCTTCTTCCCTTGTTCTATTAGGGTCTCATCTCAATGGATCTATTTAGAAATAACTTTCTGCTCATTGGAGCTTTCTGTTCCTCAAGGAGATAGCCATTGTGGTGTGTGTGTGTGTGTGTGTGTGTGTGTGTGTGTGTAGCCATAGGGCACATAGGCTTGTCAGAGAGAGACAGAGACAGTGAGAGAAAAAGTGAGAAATCATCCTTCAGGTGTCCATACCTCAATCCTTTCTGCTTCATTCTCCTTCTGAGATTTTGGGTGCACACACAGAAACCCAGTGTGATTTTTAAGACACCAGGTCCAGGTCTCAAACCACAGTTAGCCGTGTGAGAGTCCAGTGCTATAACCACCATGCTACCTGCTGGCCCACCACTGTGGTATATTCTGACCTATATTTTTGAGTTTGGAAAAGCCAATTCCTGTTATCTCTGGTACCTCACCGTGACTTTGTCCTTCTGGGAAAAATAGGGAAGTGTCTATCAAGAAGGTACTAACCTTTGGCAATAGTGAAGAAGACAAGGGCACCTGCTTAGCCAGCTAGATAAACCTGGCCCACTCTGCCAATCACCAGGGGTAAGATACCACAGCAGGTCTAGGGTGACTTGTGAGTATCCTGCCCTGATGCCCGGACAGATGGCAGTGTCCATTTCCCTGATACAGAGAATGCGGGAAGAGCAGGTTTGGGGAAGAGGAAGATAAGTTGACTTGTTGACCCTGGAGCACCTGTAAAGCATTCAGATGCACTTTTGGTGTTGAATCTCAGGGGGGATCTGAGATGGAGGGATCCTTCAACTGACCTGCCCGACGCTCCACAGCTTGTTGGTGTGGTGATGCAGGAACTTGAACGGAGTCAGGCCAGTGTTTGTCTACCAGCCTTTGCTGACCATGGTGCCCAAGTCAAACCAACCAGTGAACTTAGGGCTATGAGTTGCCTTTCTGACCCTAACCTCTCTGCACTTTCTTCCCCTTTCTTCCTGTTCTGCTGATTCAGCCTGCAGACTTCCCATATCTCTTAGTTTCTGTCTCCTTTATCTTAATGAAAAGTGTATTCAGGAAAGGATCCTTTAATATTCACTTCTCCAGGGTAATTGATGCTTAAGCAGCAACTCCGCCTGGGCAATGATGAGGACGGTGATTACAATGAGGATGTGGATGGATACTATTCTGTGTTTTGTCCTTGCTGGGTTTTCCCCTATGCCTTCCTAAGTCTATGCAGGCTATTCTATGTCAATGAAGATTTGCACAGAAAGCTCCAATCCTACCCGCAATTTCCATTCCTGGGGCTTTCAAAAGTAGGAATCCATAAGCTGCCAGGCAAAACACTGGATGCCCAGTTAAACATAAATTTTAGAAAAAAAAATTTGTATATCACATACCATGCTTGGAACTAAAAAAATAATACTAAAAAATTACTCTCTGTTAATCTGAAATTCAAATTTAACTGGGTGGCTTGGCTTTTTATTTTTCTGGCAAACACTATCATCGAGTGAAAGGAGAAAGCCTTTGCAAAGTGCCACAGGGATAAAAAGAGAAGATTATGAGACATACACCATATCTAAATATATACTATATATATACACACACACACAAGAGTTTGTTGACTATGTCAAACAACCTGGGAGAGTGGATTTTAAATATTCCCAACACACAGGAATGAAAAAGTATTGAGGCACTAAATATGATTACCTGATTTGATCATTACATATTGTGTACCTGTATTGAAATATCATATCATACTACCAAAAAGATGTGTGATTATCTGGGCATTTGTGTGTGTATGCCCAAAATCCCAAGAAAAGAATGTAGGAGAAGGGATTGCGGCATGGCCATCCCCCATGGGATAATTTCACATTTTCTGTCTCTCTCTGCCTTTCTGGTGAGCTCATGCACCTTATAGCAAAAATCTCCCTCGAATAGAAAAAAGATGTGCAATTGTTTCTCGTCAATTTATTATAATAACAATCTCTTTAAAAGATGAGAGAAGAAAGCAGCAGAAAAAAGGGAAACTCCTAAGACCAGGACAGGTTCTCAGGGTCCCTCTAGAACTGCACCTGAGCCCACCCCAGCATCAGGGAAAGTTATAGGAAATCAGTGGAAAGGGGTTTTGTCCTGAAGGAGGCTGGGCCTTAGGTCTTAGGGTGTGCAGCAAAGTCTCCAGTTCCAAGCAAAGCAGAAATGCCAGGTCCCTTAACACTGGGTGGCCACATGTGCTTAGACAATTAGTCTTTCTATTTCAGACCCCAAGGACTGGGGTGAAGTGTTCCAAAAATTGAAAAAAGGTAAATTTCCTGCCAACCAATAGGAGAGAGATACAGGGATGAATTCAATCCTAAGGCAAATATGCGACACTTCTAAAATGTAGTCTTGGGAAGTTACATTCATATTGACAAAATAATAATAGTTATACTCAAACTGAGTATTTTCTATGTGATTTATACCATGCTAAGTGCTTTATAATATTTTGAGTTTTGTATTATACGATTATTATGGGACAAGGGAGTCCTTTGCTAGTGGAGCATCTGGTTTTGAGAAGTAGGTAAGGAGACCGTAGGAGAAGGAGAACTTGGAATTTAAAGCAATACCAGCTTCATTTATTGATTAGTCTGACTCTGGCTCAAAAAATTCATTCATGGAGCCAGCAGGTGGTGCCTGGTTAAGGACACTGGAATTCTACATGGCTGACCGTGGTTCGGGTCCCAGACCTGGTGGCTTACTTTCTCTCTTTCTCTCTCTCTCCTGCTCTTGCTCTCTGTCTCTCTCTGCTCAAATTAAAATAAATAAATAAATAAATAAATAAATAAATAAAGTTAAATAAAATCATCCTTTAAAAAACAGTCATTCTGATATAAAGAAAAAAATTACCTTGGAACTATGTGTCACCGAATAGACATAATATTTGTTTGGGGAGCCAGGTCTGTGTCAGTTTGCCTTGTCCTTCCAGTTAAAGAGCAAAAAGTTTTCATTCTTACTTCAGATATGCAAGAGGACTTCAAAAGCTCCTGGAGAAATGGAATTAAAGTATTAGTTTATTTTAGTACAAAATAATTATTTTGGGCAAGGCCGGCCCTGTGGTCTAATGGTTAAGGGAGCTGGATCCCAATGGACCAACCACAGTTCAATCGCAGCCCCTGTGGCTTGAAAACTACGTGGACATGTGGAAGTGCATGCTCCAAACTCTGACAGAATGGAGAAGTAAACAAGGGATCACAGTGTGATGATGCCCCTTTGAGGAGTGCTTTCTCCCTCTCCCCCTCTGTCACCCTGACAAGCTCCCATGCCTTCTAACAAATTTAATATTTTTATTACACTCGTAGTTTTTTCATAACACACACTTTCCATGAACTTTTTGAAAATCCCTCCTATTTTTTCAGGCCAAGTTCAGATCTTGACACCTTTCATGTGTTCAGGCGAAGGTCTTCCAAATTCTGTAACTCTGTGAGGAGCAGTCTGTCTTTGGATCAAGATTACAAGTGAAGCATTATTTTCTGCAATTACTTTTCACTTGAAAAAGGGAAAATTTTCTTTCCAATGACACAATATCATGCCCCTGGGCCAAGAGAATTTGTTCATCTAGTACTCAGTGTACCTTCTCTAATAATAAAAGCCAAATAGCCAGTGGCCTAAGTTAGAAACATTTAGTGCCTCCCACACACCTTAGAAAAGCTTTTAAATGGTTTTTCTTTCACCACATTCTGAAAAATAAACCATAGTCATCCAATATGCCAGCATCTGGTTTTGCAGTCTCAAGTCATCTTCAACTGATCACACACACAAAAAGGCATTAGCTCAACAATGACTAGCATTAGAATGTCTGTCTCTGATTAGAAAGATTATAAAAGGAAACAGGTCATGAAAAGAAATTTCTTGATTCCTGAACAAAGGCTCAGCAATTATGTTTTGAAGAGGTTTTATCATTTAACCTGACAGATGAACTCCTTATCAAAAGTTGTTAGAAAAGAGGTTTGGGAGAGTTTTACTTTATGGAATTTATTGTTAAATCTGCGGTCTCTGGGACAGAAACCTGATACCACAGATAGTTCACTAAGAGGTTAATCTGAAGTATCTTGCTGTCAAAGGCAAGGAGTCATTGACATCCATATAAGCATCTTACACAGAAGGGCCTCCTGAACCTTCAAGAGTAAAGGCAGGGGGACCAGCAGTTAGCGTAATGGCTATGTCGCTGGACTCCCACGTAGTCAACCAAGGTTCGCGTCCCGGACCCGGTGACTTAAAACTCACTCCAGGCGCGTGTGCGTGCGTGCCCAAGATCCCGAGAGGAGAATGGAGGAGAAGGGATTGCCGCGTGGCCATCCCCCCTGGGGGGTGATTTCTCACTTTCTATCTCTCTGTCTCTCTCTGTCTGTCTGGCGAGCGCAGGTGCCCTATAGCAAAAACCTCTCCAAAAAAAAGAAGTACTACAAGCCTGGAGTAGCATTTAAGTCCAGAAAGGAACAAAGTGTTCAAAGTACAATGGGCACTATTTAAAAACACAGAAACCTTGGGGCCAGCAGATGGTACATAGTGGTTACATCGCTGAACTCCCACAAGGTCAGTGAGGTTTGAATCCCAGACCCCATGGCTTGAAAATCGCACCAGCCACATCTGCGTGCATGCCGAAGATCCTGGGAGGAGAAGAAATTGTGCATGGTCATCCTTCCTAGGGGGTAATTTCTCACTTTCCTTCTCACTGTCTCTGTCTCTTTTCTCTCTCCAGTGAGTACATGCTCCCTAAGGCAAAAACCTCCATAATAATAATAATAATAACACAAGAACCAACTTGAAGAGACACCTAGAGTTAAAATCCAAACAACTTGCATATCAAATAAATAATGACAGTAGTGGATTGTCACCTATTCTTAAAAATACAATCCAAGAGTCCATACTGATCTAAGTAAATGAATAAAAAATTGGGGACCCATAAAAGTGCTCCCTTACAATAACATAGATACAGTAATACAAAGATAGAAGCAATGATGGATTGGCAAATCATCAGTGAGTGTTCAAGCTATCAGATGAAAGCTTAATAAGGATCATGATACCTACAAAGCCTCAAAGCACTTCCCACAAAATTCTTACTAATGACAAAAGGGAACATTAGCAATGTTACAGTAATCTACTGGATAGCCCCTTAAGTTATGAATGTTATTATTGCCATTATGGGCCTTCTTTTACGATACTGCAAGAAGGAGTCAATCTAATTTTTTTCTTTCCAAAAATACATAACCTGAATAGAACCATAAATAAACATTTGACAAACCCATATTTAGAGACAGTACACAAAATAGTTGGCTTGGTCTAAAAAACCTATCAAGATCAAGAAAAATAAAGGTTACAGAATGAGGGAACAATAATTGAGACAAATGCCATGTGGAGATTTGAACTGGATCCCACACTGGAAAAGACAGCCCTATAAAGAGCAGTGTTGAGACAACAGACAAAATTTGATGATGAACCATTGGTTGGATATAGTCTTGTGTCAATGTTAGATATCATGTTTATTTCACTATGAGTATGTGAGGATATATTCTTTTTCTTGAGAAGTATACACTAAAGGCGTTAAAAATAAATAATTAGAATGTCTTCAAATTACTCTCAAAGGGTCAGAAAAACTTCTCTGTGTGTATATATGATGTGTGTTTGTGGTTGTGTATGTGTGCGTGTGTGTCTGTGGAGAAAGGGAGGAGAGAGAAGGTACAAAAGAAAATGGGGCAAGGGGAACCAGCAGTTAGCATAATGGCTATGTCGCTGGACTCCCATGTAGTCGACTGCAGTTCACATCCCGGACCCGGTGGCTTAAAACTCACGCCGGGCACGTGTGCGTGCATGTCCAAGATCCCGAGAGGAGAATGGAGAAGGGATTGAGGCGTGGCCATCCCCCCTCGGGGGTGATTTCTCACTTTCTGTCTCTCTGTCTCTCTCTGTCTGTCTGGCAAGCGTGTGTGCCCTATAGCAAAAACCTCTCCAAAAAAAAAAAAAAAAAAAAAAAAGCAAATGGGGCAAGATGTAAAACACTGGCGAATTGGGATAAAGCATAAGGACTATACTCTCTGTAATTCTTTTCTGTAAGTTTAAAATTATATCAAAATACAATGTTACAAAAGTCTACCCACTGTTCAATGCCCAGTGGAATCCCTACCTCTTCCATGAAGCCTTCTCTTCCCAGGACAGAATGAAACTACACATCACAGAACTTTACTACTAAAAGAGACCAGATACTTTCTCCAGAGAAATCCTGTAGCATGGTGAGTCTGCATTATTCAACTGATAATTGGTCACAAGGGTTTCCAAGCAGTCATTTTTCTTGTCTTTATCCATTACCAAAATCTTTTACCATTATCTCCTCCATTATATTTAAGCTCCTGAAGACCTAAAAATATGTCTCAGAAGTTCTTTAACCTTCTGACCTCTTGTTCACATCTCTCATCCTTTCTGCTACCCTAGCCCCATGCTCCACAGCTTCCGTGCCACAAAGAAAAACAAAACACACAAACACACACACACAAACACACACCCACGTGCACACCACCAGACAACTCCTCCTACCTCCTGCTTCTTCCTTTACCTCTCAGCTTTCAGCTTAGGTATCACCTTCTCCAGGCCTTTTATGACCCTGTTGACCACGTTAGACGATTCTGGTATATATTCCTTACTATGTTTTGAATGTACTCCCCAAATTCATGTGCTGAAACTTTATTGGATGGCATTAAAAGGGCAGAAAGCCTAAGTCGACTATGATGTAGAAAGGTGGGGCCTTTAGGAAGAGATTAAGGTGGAGGTTATTAGGGAGAGGCCCCAATATTGACTCCTTATGGGTTCATAGGGAAAGGGAATCAATACCAAAATACCCATGAACACATGGAAACATGTGATCCTGTTCTCTTTCTGTGATGGCCGCATGGCCTTGGGACCACACCAACAGGAAAACACTCACCAGATGTACCCCTGGAAGTTGGACCTCCAAACCGTCAGGTAAATAAAGCAAATGGGGCATTCCCTGAATCACCAAGTTTCAGGTATTTTCTATTATAAGCAACAAAATGGACTATAATATTTCTCATCATGTTTCATTTTCACATCATAACCTTATCCTGCTCTTTTCCTGACTATCTCTCTCACCGACTCCAAACTCCTTAAGGGCTGAGATTAGGGACAATCTAAAGACTTGCTAAATAGTTATAAAATAACTAAATGAGTAAAAATGGCTTAAATTTCTGGAAGTCAACATCTCTTGTAGAAACTGCCTTAAAGTCTTTTAGGGTGTGCATAAGCAATGAAGATTTCCAGGACCCACCTGGAATGTAATGAATCTTTGCATAATAGGTCCTGAAATTGTATAAAAGTTTCTTCGGGCAGTTCTGATGATCACTTACGTTTAAAACCATAGATGGGGTGGAACAGAGACAGTTATTATTTTTTTTGTCCCCATTGTCCATATCCTTCTTTTTTATAATTAATTCCTAGTATAAAACTCCCCAAAATGTCACTTGCTGAGATCCCAACGTTTCTCTCAATTTGCACTCTCCCTTGGCTGACTTGGCTTGCAAATGGCTTCCAAATAGAATCTATGAAAAACTTCGATAAGGAAATCAGAAAATAAATTTTTAAAAATAAAATCAGCCAAAAACCATTCTATACAAAAGCTACTTGAAATAAGAAGCTAATATATTTCACTTCAAAGGCAAATAAAAGCTAAGTTTCTTTTCTTTCTCTCTTCTATGAGTGAGAGAAACAGAGACAGAGAAAGAAACAGAGAAGAGTCAGAGAGACAGGCATCTACAGCAGCTTCTTCATACCACAATTCCCTCCCAGCCTCAGCCAGGCCCGAATCCTGAGCACACGTGCACCCGCAGCGTTCAGGGAGTGCTCCAGACGTGAACCCGGAACCTTTCCATGTGGGCCAGCCTCGCAGAGCACTGCATCACCACCGTGCCACCATCTGGCCCCAAATCCAGATACATTTTTTAAAATAACATTAAAAACTTAGCTGTAATGAGTTCTTAAAGTATTGCCAATTAAAACAAAATTTTGTCCAATATTTAAAAGAGAAAAACACCTCTGAAAGCACTGTGTGAAAGAAACACATTTGAACATAACCCAGGTTTTACTGAGAAAATAATTACAAACATATATAGAATAAAACACACACACATACATACATACACACACACACACACACACGAAAGGATTTACTTTGCACATCTATTCTACCAGAAAAAAAAAAAAAAAAAAGATTTTAATCTAAAAAAGCAGTTACTTTGGATTAAGCCAATGGTTACACACAGTTATATATCATTTTATGTATTAAGGATGCTGTCAAAGTTTCCCAGGGAAAAAAAAAGAAGAGAGAGATTATAGTGTATCAAGTTTTACTGAGGTTCCTAATAGGGTGATATTTTTAGTGTATGAATAGAAGGTTGTAGGTTAATACAGTCTGTTTATAAGTTACTATAACCTATACGTTATGTGATTCTAGATGAACAGTAAAAATAAGATACTTGCTTCCCTTATCTCTTAAATGCCATGACTTTATCATCTTCTTTACTTTAGGGTTCATGAAATGAAAAGATAGACAGAGAAATCAATGGATAGCATCTTGAGCACTGTGACATAAATTACCCTTGAGTTAATAATTTACTAGTTTAGAGCCGAGGGAGATAAAGCAAGATCCCAATGTTCGTGAAATAAACTGTGTGTATATATAAATAATTCATACATTAATTAAAATTGCCTATGGAACCTCAGGATACTCCAAAATCATTTTGACCAACACTCTATCAGCTTAAAAAATAAAGTCACCAAACATAACTTTGCAGGGTTTTTGAAGGTCCCCAAACGTAGGTCACATGCTTTCACTCTATGCCCCGTTCTATAATTAGCGCTTGGTGTCAAGAGGAGGAAATGCACACTGAACAGCAGGTACACAGTCGGTTTTGCTGCATGAGGCATAATGAGGATTTCAGATTTAACACACTAATACTTGTTTTATTACCGCAGTCAATTGTCCGTGCATCTTAGGATTCATGTTGTGTGCATTGGCTAAGTCATGTTTCTTTCATTAGCTCAAGCAATTAATGTACATTCAGCCTTTTAAGCACTATCTCTTTATGCTTTCTCCTTGTGTAATTCAGTTTGCAATGATTAAAATAATTTTTCAATGGAGATGCCACGGCTTAATGAAAAAATATACAGCACTAATGTAAGAAGCATTTGTAAACATTTTTAGAGGATATTGTTTGTTGTTACACAACACTGTAGCAGATGGCTGTAAAAAGCAGCTCAAACTCAGGAACTAGCAGAGAG
The DNA here is from genome assembly GCA_026018925.1 of Tupaia tana. Lineage (NCBI taxonomy): Eukaryota > Metazoa > Chordata > Mammalia > Scandentia > Tupaiidae > Tupaia > Tupaia tana. Next base: position 64,497,590 of record JAKSZU010000010.1, read on the forward strand.
ACAAACCTCAGGGGATTGGGCTAAATGGGTGGAAGAAAGAGAGATTTCACTCTTTTGAAAGAGAAGAGAAAGCCATGTTACAAATAGGCTTGGGTTTGCTTTTTGATTTGTATAGTTAAGGACCCAATATGGTCTAGTGTTTACAGTTAATGACTCAGTCTTGTTCCCGTTTAACTACTGAGCATCTACCTTGTGCCAGGCCCCAGGCTACATCTCTTATGTACAGCCTCGTATTCAATCATCGCGACTGTGACAAACGGAGACACAGAGGGGTGAGATAACTTCTCCAAGAACCACGTTGCTAGCTAGCCACAGAGCAGGGCTCCATTCCTCTCCCGTTCCCTGTTTCAACCTCATGGTTCAGGAACCAGCCCCCATGGGTTTGTGTTTGCGCTTTCCCTGTGTAACAGCTACGAGACCATGAGGAAGTTTCTGAACTTCTCTTGGCCTCAGCCCCTGGTCTGGAAAAGTGGAGACTGAAGTGGGGACCTAGCTCATGGCGGTGTTGTAAAGATTAAGTTAACGCGCCGAGCTCAGAAGCATGCCTGGCGCGTGGTGAGTGTCCGACATGTGTGTTGTTATTGACATCACTACGCTTTGCTGCCTGTCCTGAGTTGTGTGCTGTTCTGTTTCAGGACTGTCTCTCTGCTGTAAGCAATATGGAATGCTATTGTGATGCCTATTAGCAAATGAACATGTGTGTAAATGGTCTTAGGGACGGTTGTTTCACACTTGTTACACATTATAATCGGAATCCAGGATTAATTAACTTTGTGAATATCTTTCCTAATGTAACAAGTGATTATCCTATTTCATGTACATAGACTATAATTTCAGTAGATATATTTTCTAATGATGTTTCACTTCTGTGCCTGTGATGTGACAATTTCCTGTTTAGTAGCTAGATACATGTGATGGGACAAAGTAGCTCAGATATTGAGGACATTGTGCAAGGTTTCTTTTAGATCCTTAGCATAAGACAAATCTCAATCTACATTCCTTATTCAAGCTAAGTGGTTTCTGAAAGCAAACTCTGGAACTGCTACCTCTGTCTACATAGTCCTTCCTCTGATTATAATTTTTTTTTAAGAGAGGTTTTTGCTGTACGGGGCACATGCACTCACCAGAAAGACAGAGGGAGACAGAGAGATAGAAAGCGAGAAATCACAACTCCCTGCCCCCAGGGGGATGGCCACTCTGCAATCCCTTCTCCTCCATTCTCCTCTCAGGATCTTGGGCATGCACACACACATGCCTGGCATGAGTTTAAGCCACTGGGTCCAGGACTCGAACTGTGGTCGATTACATGGGAGTCCAGCAATATAGCCATAACACCAACTGCTGGTCCCCCCCCTGACTCTATATTTAAGAAATATTGCTCTTCATTGGAAACCTTAAATGTCACCCCCTCCAAGAAGCCCTCAAGACTTGATCTTTCTTTTTGAATAAAATTTTCTCTCCATTGTCTGAACATCTAAGGTAGAAAAGGCTTATTATCTCTCAGTAATTATCCTCTCTTTTTCCTTGGCAAGTGAACATCAGCTTGCAGCGGACACATGACCTCCGATAATAAAACGATGTCAGCCTCCTCTACAGCTTGCTAGGACCTTGTGACCAAGGCTTGGTGAACAGGCTGTCACCAGAAATAGCCACTCAACTCTTTCTAGAAAGTGTCCTAAAAGAATGGAGAGTGTGCGATTCTTCACTCTTTTTTCCTTTTGCTTGTTAGACTATAGATCTCGTGGCTGAAGCTTGAACAGTCGTTTTAGGTCATGAGGTGGAAGTCAAGTGTGGGTGATGGTGAAACAGCTAGATGGAACGAAATAGCTCCTGGTGATGACAGAGTCACCAAGCAGCCTGGGCTTCCTGCCTCCAAAAAGTGTTTACGTGAGAAAAAAAACTTTAAGATTTTTCTCTCATGTGCATGTGAACCCAATCTTGACTCACTCAACTCCGTTAGCATCTTTTATTATTTGTACTCATATCTCTTTTATAGCACTCATAATATAATATCACATTGCAACGTGTCTAACTGCCAGTACAGCTGTTGCTATGCCAGCTGTGAGTTCTAAAAGCGAAGACTGTGCATTAAACCCTCAACATGGTGCTAGGCTATTAGTAGGTTCTGAGGAAATGCTGGTCGCATAAAGGCAACATGAGTTGGTGAAAGACACCAAAAATACAGGTCCCTATTGTCACTAAATCAAGAGAATTATTTTGTGTAGAAGGGTACTTCAAAAATTTCATGAGAAGATATTATTACTGTATGAATTTATTTTGGTGCCAAAAAATAAAATTCCTGTAATTTTTTTCATAATATGTATTTTCTATGAACTTTCTGAAGACCCCCCTTCCCTCATCTGAGCATGAAAGATGAAAGTCTCTTTCATGCACAGATTTACAATGCATGAAAAAAAAATAAAGAGCACAAATGCTCTCTCATAAATTTGGCAAGAGCAAGAACGTACCTAGGCTTGGCTAGAGAACCCTCTGGTCTGAGAAAATGATCCTCTCTGGGTATAAAGATTTAGAAAGATTGACTGGTGGCTCAGGGGAGAAAAAAGACCAAAACACCATCACATGGTTCTGACAAATGACCTAAGGTTCTGAGATATGATTATGAGAATTAGAAGACTTTGCTTGTGCAAAGGTTTAACTCGTCTATTTCTACACTTTGTCTAAGTACTTATACCTTAACTTTTCCAGAGGTTCATTAAAATAAAGAGTGTACATCATCTGAAACCAATAATCTACATTAGTATAAACTATAGAGTTTACGCTGTCATGAGAACAGGAAATTTTTTCATTTAAAAAGCAATGTTTTAGCATAAGGTAGTTTTCTGGGGAACATAGGCTTTGGGGCTTTTTAAGAGTAAAGCAATCAGTAAAAGAAAATACCATGTCTTGGGCATGGGAATGCCATTGATTTATCCATTTTCTGCTATGATCCCGTGACTCTGGTAATGCCACAACTCTAAAATTGCTACATGAATGCTTTTGGAAGCATTACTTCAATGGGAATTCAAAACGTAACTATCGTAGGAAGCACTTAACTCCATTAAATTTCCTACATCATCGACATCATGAAGCTCTTCAGGAGGTTTTGAGTAGGACAGAAAGAAGTTTGCCTGAATTTAAGAGCCTCATTTGCCTACTTTAAAAGAAAAACACATCTCAGTGGCAAAGCTTTTAAAGATACAAGTACCACATTGATTTGGTTGTATGTTTTTAAATGGCAAATAAAAGAGCCGTGTACTTTTTTCTCAAATTCGCATTAAGTTGAGGGTGAGACTCTTTTCATAACACTTCCTCTGAACCAGGGTCACTTCACCCGAAGGGCAAAGAAAGTAGAATTATTTAATATCCAAGAACAGCTGGAAAAAATGCCCTCATTGCCTTTGAGGCTCAAGACAAATTGGAAAACATATGTCCCTGTGATGTCAGAGTCACTTAACACATTGCTCATCTTAAGGTCGAGTCCTGGGTGACTGCGTGTTGGCCAGTTGAAATGCCAGTTCACTAGCAACACGCAGCACTACAGTTAGGAAGAATTCCCCTTAGATATTTACCTCCTGAAAACACCTATTTACCTACAGAAAGCAATGCAACTATTGCAACAACTTATCCATGGGGCATGGTAATGAGACCAACTGAACATGGCCAAATCACTCTAATGGTAGTTGTCATTCCTTATCAGAGTCATTCACTACCTGAGTTATTTTTCCAGCAATAAAATACAAGGGACCTTCAAAAGATTTATGGAAAATGTGTATTATGAAAAAAGTGATGCAATGATTTTAATTTTTTTTACACCAAGTAAACTCACTCAAATTCCATTTTCCATGAACTTTTCAAAGCCCCCCCCCCCAATAGTTGCCACCAAGAAAAGGATAGGAAGGTGGAAAGAAGGAGACAGAAATGAAAGGAAGGAGTAAGAAAAGGAAGGCAGAGGGGAGACTACGCATCTTTAGAAAAATGCTGTAACTCCCTCTATTTTAAAGATTTATACCCCCAAAAAAATATTGTTTAGAAAAAAATCTGAATCCCTGAAGATGTGGCCAACTTCGAATCCTCCAGGATTCCGGGATGTTCCAGCACAGATGTTGTTGGTGACATTTGCCTCAGCAAAGTATAAGGACTTAGGGACCACGAATTTTTTTTGTGACTCCGTCCAACCCTAGATTTTGGGACTAAACAAGTCTTTTCTCTGTTGTTTTGTGTTTGTGAATAAATGTTTATGTTTTTTCAAAGTCATTTTAGTGACTCAGAGGGAGATAAGAAAGGATGGGTATAGAATGGCAAAAACATGAACAAAGAAGCATAGTTTTCATTTACACCCAAGGTTTCCTCCCCCCCCCCCCCCCACATATCTGGGAGGCTTTGGGGGCTGAAAGTACTGGCCTGGAGGATCACAATCAGCACCTACACCAAAATATTCCACAGTGGAAGTACTAAGTACTAAGAAATACTGAGCATGATGAGAGTCACAAAGAACGGCAGAACTGGGGGTGGAATCAAAGGTCTAGTATATTGTCTTCTATTAAAACACTAGACCGGTTTGCAAGACCTTGAGCCCAGAAACATTTGTACAACAACCCAACCAAATGCTGGCACTCCACCCAGAAATCACAGCGAAAAAACTACAGTCTCAGAATTTATAACCAACCTTAATGGAGCCCCAATATGCAGAAGCTCATGAACTTTTTCTGTTGAAATGGAGCCAGGGCCAGAAGTCCTGAGATGTTTTTGTCTTAAGGTAAAATGTGAGAGTTTATAAAGAATTCAACCTGAAGTTCCAAGGGAAAACTGCGATGGGTGGGAAATAATTCCTTGAACCAAATCAAAGAGAAAGTTGTCCAAAATTACATGACTTTTTTAAATTAAACAAATCCAAAACTGTCCTGACAAGAAACCACTCTCTATGATGACGCATACTTGCCAAAATAGAGCCCCATTTCCTTTATTTTAAAATCAGAATGTTTAGTCATGAAGATTGAGACTTTCGGGTTTTATCCCCACAAGTTGGTAACTATTGTAGATCTTCATTTATGTCTTAATGGATACAACAAAAGTAAGGAATTGAATCTGAAAGATTTTGCTAGTTCGTCTTTAAGAACTTGAATGGCTGGGACCAGCAGTTAGCGTAATGGCTATGTGGCTGGACTCCCATGTAGTCGACTGTGGTTCGCATCTCGGACCCGGTGACTTAAAACTCACGCTGGGCGCATGTGCGTGTGTGCCCAAGATCCCGAGAGGAGAACGGAGGGGAAGGGATTGCAGTGTGGCCATCCCCCCTGGGGGGTGATTTCTCGCTTTCTGTCTCTCTGTCTCTCTCTGTCTGTCTGGCGAGCGCACGTGCCCTATAGCAAAAACCTCTCCAAAAAAAAAAGAACTTGAATGGCAATCATAACTGGTAGGAAAACAGTTCCACTGCTGAAACCCTGGTTCCCACTTAAGTACTGAGTTCCTGATTTTGAGAAATCTACTGGAGAAATCTACTGAAGGAAAACTCTATTTCTTATACATCTTTCCCTTTGGAAAGGGTCCTTCTTCACTTCCCTCCTTCCTCATTGCAACCTTCTCCCACTCCAAACAAGTTCTTTTGGCAGTTTGGTCCTTTGGGTTGAAAAGGTATGATTTAATTGGTTTAACTAGTTATTTTGCCTAATGTTCATTTCCTCTAGTAATGCTTTAGTAAATCTGGATGTGGTATTAAGTTGGTCCCAAGCTAAGCAATCCTGGAAGAACCCTTCGCCTCTCATTCGGAGTGAGCAGAACGGAACGTGTGAAAATGTTGGGCTATCACTCCCACCTTGAGTAATTAATTGGATGACTTTTAATTCATTGAAAGGGAGACTTTCCTGCTTAGGCCTCCTTTAATAAGAATATTCTTTAAAAGAAGGTGAAACATGGGAACCAGCAGTTAGCGTAATGGCTATGTCGCTGGACTCCCACGTAGTCGACCGCGGTTCGCGTCCTGGACCCGGTGGCTTAAAACTCACGCCGGGCACGTGTGTGTGCATGCCCAAGATCCCGAGAGGAGAATGGAGGAGAAGGGATTGCGGCGTGACCATCCCCCCTGGGGGGTGATTTCTCGCTTTCTGTCTCTATGTCTCTCTCTGTCTGTCTGGCGAGCGCACACGCCCTATAGCGAAAAAACCTCTCAAAAAAAAAAAAAAAAAAAAAAAAAAAAAAGAAGGTGAAACATCAGAGGGACAGTCTCCTACTAGCCTGGGAGAAGAAAAACTACCACACTGTGTGGTAAGAGTGGCTCTAGAAGCTGTGAGTGTCCTTGGCCAACAATTATTAGAAAAGCAGGACCCACAGGCATCCGACCACATAGAAATGAACCTGCCAGCCCTGCAAGAGGCCTTCGAGTCTTAGCCAGCTCCTTCATTTCAGCCTGTGACCACTGAACAAAGGACCCATCTAACTTGCATCCAGACTCCTGAAACACAGAAATTGCAAAAAAAAAAAAACTCGTTTTGTTGTAAGCCACTAAATTTTTGGTAATTTGTTATGCCACAATAGAGTGTCTGTTGGTGTCGTTTCGGATGGCAGCTCCTGGGGTATTCCTGATGATCTGCTCTCATCAGTCTCTGTCGTAATGAAAAGTAAGACCTGGAAGTTTATCGGCGGTCTCCCTATTAATGATTTCTCACGTGAGAAGACGGATTTTTACTGCAAAAGAACTGGCAGAAGAAAAAGAAACTGCTTTTGCATTTCTGTCCTTTGCCCGACTAGACGATTATGATGATGTTACTAAGGGCCCCAAAGCTAAAGAATCTAAATGCCATCTTTGATTATATTTAGTACCTAATAATAATGCTATACTTAAATTGTCTGTGAAAACAACATATTTTGAAGATATTGGGCTTCTTGGTACAGATTTGTGAGTGACCATCTATTACTATGCTGTTAGTGCTAGATTCTAAATAAAAATATACATTGAAATGAAAAGATAAAATTAATACACTGACACACACACTTAAAATCAATCAGCCAATAGAATCTGTTACCTTCCTTCTAGGTAAATGGCATTACTATATACTGCTTAACGCAAAAGCCAAGATTAGTCATGGCATCCAATTTTGTCTTGTTTCATTGTTCTATTCTAATATGTGGCTTAAGTGCTTATAAAAGGGTTTTTCTTTCTTCATTATCACGCTCTTTCAGGGGCCACATAACCAGCTTTAAATACAAAAGTGTGGAATGGGGTCGTCTTGGTGGCCTGCTGGTTAAGGCTATCAGATCCCACATGGCCAACCATGTGTTCAAGTCTTGGACTTGGTGGTTTGAGAAACATACCAGGTGTGAGTACATTTGCTGCCAAAATCCCAAAAAGAGGGAGAGGTGGAAGAGAAGGGATTGTGATGTGACATTCCCCATGGGGTGCTTTTTCCTCCTCTTCTCTATTTCTGTCTCTCTCTGGCAAACACATGCACCCTCTAGTTTAAAAAACTAAAAATAAAAAAGTATAGAATAATTCCTTTATGCATTACTCAAAGTCAGTATTCTATTGAGATGAATATATTCATCTAATCATCTTGATTAACTGAAGAGGTTTCTCTTTTATATTTGACATCTCAAATATAATCAAAATTTGCTCAATTAAAACTGTGTGTCCATGAAAAGAGACACACATGGCATTCAGTTATACATATGGATTATATTAGCATTCTTCTCGTTGATATGTTTATTTGTTTTCCTTTTCCCATTCTGTAAAAATAGTTGTAACAGTAGTAGTCTTTATGGGAAGTTCTGCTTGGCTGTTTTCTCCTTACTGAGACTCCTGCAAAAGATAGTTGTAAGTGAAATGAGGAGGTATCGATAGCATCTGGTGAGGAAAGTATAATGGCCTGAATGTTAGGAAACCTAGGCTCTATAACCTGTGTTGATATTAACTCAGGATTTTAAACATACAATACTTTTTTTCTCTAGATCTCAGTAGTTAAGAAGAAAGGCTTCGATGAACTCATCAAGGTTATGGTTTATGGTTCTTAGAAAAGCTCTAGTTAAGGGAACCAGCAATTAGCTTAATGGCTATGTCGCTGGACTTCCACGTAGTCGACCACGGTTCACATCCCGGACCCGGTGGCTTAAAACTCACGCCGGGCATGTGTGCGTGCGTGCCCAAGATCCCGAGAGAATGGAGGAGAAGGGATTGCAGTGTGGCCATCCCCCCTGGGGGGTGATTTCTCGCTTTCTGTCTCTATGTCTCTCTCTGTCTGTCTGGGGAGCGCACGCGCCCTAAAGCAAAAACCTCTCAAAAAAAAAAAAAAAAAAAAACAGTGGCCTAGATGGTCTGTGAGGTCTTTTTCAGCAAAGACCTGATGAATCTCTCGAAACAAATATACTCCCCACTTAACATACATCGAGTGTCCGCACTCTATGACTGAAACTGATTGACTGAAGGATATACTAACACAGTAAATGGGTATAAATACCAGATACAGTGTGTGTGGAAGAGGAGGGCCTGAGGAAGGACATTTAGGAGAAAAATATGGAGGCAAAGCATTAATGGGACAAAGAAATGTGATATTATCTGTCAAAGCTATTTTACAGTTTAATCAACTGGACTAGGGAGAAATGTTCACATACTGAAATATGCACTTTGTAAGCTAAATAATGTCATTGAATGTATAAAAGAAAATGAAATAAATAAATAAATAGATAAATGAACTCAGAGAATGCATATATATGGCCATCCTTTCTTTCAATCATCACTCTGATTTTTTATCTTACTGAACTAGGGACAAGGTTTTCTGAGGAAGGTTGGATATGCCGATATCTCCCTAGCACTTCAACCTTCTTTCTCCTTTCTTCCTTTAGTTTGCGTTATGGTAATGCATTTTATGGACAGCCTATGCTCACAGCCATCAAGAGTTTCTAATAATAGTATAATGCCTATTTCATTTCATTCTAACTGAACCAATAGAGCCAATTCAGTGGATGTGATAAAAACATATTGCATTGTAAATCTGCTTATATAAAAATGTACAAATCAACAACAAAACGTTTCCTTTTCTGCCCTTCTGCCCTATTTTTGGTTCTGGTGGCTGAATTTATGTTTAATATTAGAGTAAGACCAGCCCCTCCGTCAAGCACAGCTCAGAACTCAAAGGAGCTGCTGGCTATTAATGGGTGGGTATTTCTGGGTGCAGGGCAAGTAGAAGAGCCAAGAGAAATGCAGAGGAAAGAGTTTCTAGGAGACGGTGATGTCAAGCATTAGAGAAAAGAAATGCAAGTTTACTTATTCTTGAACACCTCACCTCCACTCCTGTCCTGGTGTAATACTGAGAAACCCAAGGCAACAACTCCCTATCCCTTCTGCTGAATGAGAGCCATATACCACTGATCAATATTAAGAGAAACTAAATGATTAGAACTGTAGACTATTTTCACCAATACTAACTGAATTACCATGTGCCAGAAACTGTGCTGAGCCCTTTACTCACATCACCTCATTTAAATTATCCACCCGCCTGTGGAGGAGATATTATGTCCCCCAGTTTGCAAATAAGAAAACTGAGGCTCACGAGAAGTTAAGTTTCCTTAAGTTTTGATTTCTTGATTTCCTTAGAAGAAAAAGTTCAGATATCTGTTTGGGGATGCCCTCAATCCCCGTGAAATTTCCCTGCAAAACAAATACTATTCAAATACAATCATTATTGAAATAACTATCCCTACTTACTAGTGACAGAATTGAAACTGAATCTATTAGAAATAGTAAAACACTGTGCTATGGAGCTAATCTTTGCTTGTTAGTGTGACAGCAGAACGAGATATATACGCATGGAACGGCTTAATTTTAATTTACATAATATAGGCTCTAAATTGATTTGTGAACGTAGGACCATTGTTTTCTCTGTATAGAAATCTCTTACTCTCTATAATGCAACAGTATATAAAGAAGAATATTAAAGTAATAGAGCTAAAAGTATAGTCCTATCCATTTAAACTTTAATATCCATAATCTCTCCTTTAAATGTTTTTTTTAATCATAAGACCATAGTCTTTGCTCTATGGAGATTTTTAATTCTCTAGAATATAATATTATTTACAGAAGAAAATTAAAGGCACAAATCTAAAATAATGACTGATAGAGTGTGGGTTAGTTTGGGATTCATCTTAAAATAACATTTAGCTCATTAGCAATAGCAGGCTGATCTATCCTCCCTACTTAGTAATTGTTACATATGGTATTGGCTGTATTTTCCAAACCCCAGATCAGGGTACACGACATAGGATTGCTAGGGAATATTCAGAGCATATGGTCCCCATCATATCAGGAACAGCCAGTGAAGATACTTTAGAGTCACTATTCCTCCAGCACATATGTGTTTCAGAGAATAACCTCTTATTTTCCCAAAGATAGAACCCAAATCTACCAGAAACCTTTGAGAACTGAAGTTAATTATATATCCAGGTAGGTGGGCCAGCAAGAAAGCTCAGAAAACAGCTTGATAATACAAGAATTCAGCCCTTCAACCATTTTCAGTTTAGAGAAGCCACATCAAACCTTAATGAGAAACCACATGTAGTGGTAAATTCTGGCATTTAATTTTATGATTATTTACAGCCATTCTGGTGCATAGCATATGGCATGGAGTTACCTTTTTTTAAAGTATCAGAAAGATAAACTAGAAAGGACTAAATATGTAGCAATTGAGTTTTATTTCTCTTGATAAAGAGATGAGAGGCATATTTAATTAAACAAAAAAATTAAATGGTGTGAGCTGTGGGTAATAATTCACACCTTTGGAACTGCCTTGGCATCATGCCTTAGGCAAAAACTGGTAACAAAAACTAAGAGAGTAAAAGAAGTTTCGAAGTAATTTATTCTTAGGTGAATACCCTATGTCTGCCAAAAAGCTCCATGCTTTCATTCTATAGACATTTATTATTCTAATAAAGTGTTATAAATTACATTGTAAAACCTTGTAACCTATTTGGTTTTTTAATTATTTTCCAAAGTCTCATCGACTTTGGCAACAGAAGTGACATAAAGCTTCACTTCTTTTCCTCCATAAGAATAATGTCTTTGCTCATCCATATCCCTGTTGTAAAGCCAATAGATTCAAATAAAATTTACTTCCAAAATCAACCATTCTGGTAGGCTTCATTATATGAAGAAATGAACTATCAGATGACACATGATACATGAGGGATCTTCAGAAAGTTTGTGGAAAAGAAATAGTATGGAAAAAACTGTTTCTGAATTTCAAAAATTCGTTGCACCAGAATAAACTTGTACTTTCATTCTATCCTTCCACGAACTTTCTAAAGTTTCCTCACACTGAAGAAAGAAAAACAAAGGAGTTCCCAGTATAAGATGGCAGAAAGGGGTTTACTTCTTAGGATGTAGCAGATGGTGTAATGATTACATTGCTGGACTCCCCTGTGGTTGACCACAGTTCAAGTCCTGGACCTGAAGGCTTAAGAAAAACTCACCCCAGGTGCGTGTTTGTGTGTGACCAAAAAATCTCAAGAAAAGAATGAAGGAGAAGGGATTGCAGTGTGGCCATCCCCTCTGGGGGGGGAATTTTTCATTTTCTCTTTCTCTGTCTCTCCAGTGAACACACGTGCCCTATAGCAAAACTATCTCTTTAAAAAAAAAAAAAAAACGGATTCATCTTCTTTTCTATCCAAAGGCCAACCTGAAAAGAGTATGTTCATCAGAAAGAAGACAACCGGAAGTTCTAAAAAGAATAAGAGGAAAGGACAGCAAAAGTATGTTGATGGATAAAACAGTGGAATTTTTTGCAATCCACAGTCCAGAATCTACCGCAGGGAGAGAGAGTGCAAATGCTAGTCTGCCAGAACTCGAGAGACACTAGGATAGAAATAAGGCTATGTCAGAAACAAAATGCAGGGCTGAAAACGGAGAGGCTAACTGAAGAGCCTTACAAATAAAGAACAACTCCAATCAGGCCAAGCAATCTTCAGCTCGATCCCCAGCCACGAAGATTGGCAGGTTGAAGTCAATCTACTCTTTACTCTTAGGCAAAAATTAATTAAGGGGATGAAAGTGGTAGAAAAGATTGATGGCAGCCAGCTATAGAGTTCTGGATGTTGGCATCTGATAGCTCACAGAAAAACTCATCCCTGTTCCTGTGACTGGTTTTGAACTTAAAACAGAGGAAAAAAAGAAAAAAAGATAGAATTCAACCTAAAAACATGAGTTTCAATTCATTCTCATCCAAAAACTGTGTCTAGGCCTTTAGAAACAGTGAGAGCACACCATGTCTATGCCCACATACCTTGTGTGATTTAAGTAGACAATAGCCAAGTCCTGACCAGGTCACTATTTTTCTGAATCTGTTTATTTAAGATGCTCAATTCAAAACATCTCTTCTCTTAACCACTTTCAGGAAACTGGAAATAGAGCTTGCCTAGAAAGACAGTTAAAGCTGAAGTCCAGGGACTCGTAGGTGGTGGAGTGGTTAAGGCACTGGACTCTCACATTACCAACCATGGTTCAAGTTCCAGAATTGGCAGCTTGCGTTCTCACTTTCCTTCTCTCTCTGTCTCTCTCTGGTCAAATTGAGAAATAATAATAATTGGGGTCAGCAGGTGGCTTAGTGGTTAAAAGCTCTGGACTCCCACATGGCTGACCATGGTTTGAGTCCTAGAACTGGTGGCTTGCTCTCTCACTTTCCCTCCCTCTCTGTCTCTTTATGGTCAAATCTAAAAATAATAATAAATAAAAATTAAACAAATATTTTTTAAATAATGCTTAAAAAGGGAAAATAATAATAATAAATAAAATAAAATAGATCATTTAAAAACAACAAAAAAAGCTAAGGTCCACAACATGGGGCAGCTGTATATACAAGCAAGGGCCATGTTATCTTTTGAAGACTCCCAGCTAAATAGAAACAATGAATGGTACACAGCTGATCTTCCATAAATAACTGCTACAGAGATCCAAGCAGAATTTTAAGGTGGGTATTTTTTTTTTTTTTTTGAGAGGTTTTTGCTACAGGGCATGTGCGCTCGCCAGAGAGACAGAGAGACAGAAAGTGAGAAATCACCCCCCCAGGGGAATGGCCACGCCGAATCCCTACTCCTCCATTCTCCTCTCAGGATCTTGGGCACGCACACACATGCACCTGGCATGAGTATAAGCAACTGGTTCCGGGACTCGAACCACTGTCAACTACATGGGAGTTCAGCGACATAGCCATTATGCTAACTGCTGGTCCCAGGTGGGTATTTTTTGTTGTGGCTTCAAGAAAGTCTTTAAGGAAAAGCATCTCATTCATAGCTATATCTACTCTTCTGCCCTTCCCACCTTCAATTCCATCACCTCTTTTGCTAACACAGCATTAGCAATGAGTTATAATTTAAAATTGAACATGGAAATAAAGGACATCAACACCTGATGGCTAAAGGAAACTAACTGTCGAACACTTGAGAATCTAAGAATTTACCTCCTAAGAAAATCTATACTAAATTGGCTCCAGCATCTTCTAATCTATGGCTCTTATCCTAGTTCTACATAGAAATCATCGACGCCCTGGTCTCACTATAGGTGAGCTGCACAGTGATCTTTAGGAAAAAGTCAGTTATCTCATTTTAAATGCTCTCTAGATCGTTCCAATGTGCATTCAGGATCCAATTGAGAAGAAGAGTATCTGAGCGACTGAGAAACCAAAACCTAATTATCTCATTTGAGTCCCTGTCACCAGCAAAGCCTGAAGCTAACTAAATCTATAGCTGAAATTTAAGTTGTGAGAGCCAGCAAATTCTTTCAATAAGATCAGGATGGGTCTTCAGTTACCCAAAGAAGCCAAGTGAAACACTACCCTCTATGCAAAAGACATGTTCTTCCTCTTCTCTTTCTTATATTTTTCCCATTCCTAGTATGAACATAGAACAACCTAGTGCTCACATTCATAGACGTAAAATAACAAACGAAATCATTTGCTCTGAAAAGCCCCTTTGTCTCTTCTAGCACTATGACAGGCAATATTAGAAAAATTACTTTCATATTACTACATAAAGAAAAAGCTTTCCTGAAAAGAAATCAGGTTGTGATTGCCTTAACCAGTGGTTCTTACCACAAAAGTGTCTAGACACAGACGAACAGGAGGATAAATACAAAGAAAAGCACACATAGGCACATCATAGTAAGACTACTGGAACCCAAAGATCAGGAGAAATCTTCAAAGAATCCATAAGCTATGGTTTGAATGTGTCTCCAAAAATTCATACGTGGAGATTTGGTGAACCATTGTGATGGGATTAAGAGGGTAGAAACATGGGGCTGGATAATGACTCAGCTGTAACTCAAAGCTCTGTGAGTCTGATCCATATCAGAAGGTTCCAAGTTTGTGTCTAAAGATCTCCCTGAAAATGTCAGATACGCATGCGCCCCTGATCTGGGGTTGGGTAGTGGTGTGAAAATCCTGTTAGCAGTGCTTTCTTATTCATGGAATAAATGAATAAATAAATTTAACGATAACACCAAAGAGGCTGGAGACTTAATTTGACTATGGTATTGAGAGGTGGTGGGAGGCGGTTAGGATCAGGGTGGGATGTATCAGAAGACATGAGCACAGATACACACATGGGCACTCTTGGTGTGCTCTCACTCCTGTCACGGATGCCCTGCACCGCCTCAGTATCTACCAACTAGAAGATTCATCAGAAGTGGCCTCTGACCTTGGAACTCAGACCTCCAAAATAATACACTAAATAAAATTCTATTTTATTTTTACTCTTTTTTTAAGGTTTTTTTTTTTTTTGCTTGTTTTTTAGAGATTTTTGCAATATGGCACATGTGCTCTGCAGAGAGACAGAAAGCAACAGAGAGACAGAGAGAAATCATTCTCTCTCAAGGAAGATGGCCATGTCACAATCTCCCAATCTCTTCTTCTCCATTCTCCTCTTGAGATTTTGGGCATGTGCGCACACACACACACACACACACACACACACAGAGCATGATTTTCAAGCCACCAGTTCCAGAGCTCAAACTGCAGTTGGCCATGTGGGCGTCTAATACCTTAACCACATGCTACCTGCTGACCCCTTAAACTTCTATTTTTATAAGCCACTCAGACTCAGCTATTTCTGTTATTATCATCACATGGACTAAAACACCATGTAAAATGCACATTGTCTTTTAAAAAGCCCTAAGAAGATTTTTAGATCTGATTTCTCAATAATAGTAATAATGAGAGCAAAAAGACAAATGTACTAGGAGAAAAAAAAAATGTGTGTGTGTGCGTTACATGGCAGTTTGAAAATCTTTCTTAGCAGAACACCAAAGAGGGAAACTTTAAAAGAAAGAATAGATCTAACCATATAAAAAGTGTATATTTATAAATTCCTGTATAAAAATGTGCACAAGCTAGTATCTTTTAATAGAGAAATCATTTTTACAAATAAATCATTTAAAAATGCAAATATTCCAAGATCAAAATATGCACTGGATATATAGCAATTCACAGATAAAGAAATACAAAAATTTAATAAGCATGAAAAACATTTAGCTTCATTAATAGTAAGAACAAAAACTAAACAAAAATGTTACAGAATGTTTCATCTATGAGGTGGTCAATGTTTAAGACAAATTTAATTCACAGTTTTCAAAAAAGTTGCTTATAGTGAAGCTCCTTGTAATGTCGATATAAGAGTAACTGTGCGGTATTTCTGGAAGGCAACTGGACAGCAAATATGAACATGAGATTTTTAAAGGCCTGCCCTTTGGCCCATTAGTTACAATTCTAGGAAAGTCTTCTTAATTAATGATCAAAAGAGACAAATGAAGATTTAAGCTATAAAGAAGCTTATAAAGCACTATTTATATGAGTAAAAGTTTAGAAACAGCTTAAATCTTCAATGCTTAGAGAGTCATTAAAAATCATCGAATATAACTATAAGATAGTCACAGTATCTCATAAGGAAAAAAAACTGCAAACAAGTAAGCATGTACTATTCTATTTTTGTAGAAGGTTTTTGTAAAGCATACATCTCATTTAGTAGAACTGCACTGATTATAAACCTGTCTTGTTCTCCATTTATAAGACTCTCTGGATTTGTTCAACCTGCCTGATCCCAGGTTTAACAAAGAATCTCGAATGGATAATGATGTAACCAACTTGAATGAGTTTGATGATGGAGAATTTATTTATTTATTTATTTATTTATTTATTTATTTATTTATATATGTATTTATTTGCTATAGGGCACATGCGCACACCAGAGAGAGAGAGACAGAGAGATAGAAAGCAAGAAATCACTTCTCAGGGGGGTTGGCCATGCTGCAATCCCTTCTCCTCCATTCTCCTCTCAGGATCTTGGGCACGCACGCACACCTACCCAGTGTGAGTTTAAGCCACCGGGTCTGAGACTTGAACTCCAGTCAACTACATAGGAGTCCATTGACATAGCCATTACGCCATCTGCTGGTCCCAATGGAGACATTAGCTGCATTTAGGCAGGGGGCATTTTGAGAACAGGAAGGATTTCTGATGACTCTCAAATCATCTGCCCTAAGTCCTGTTTACATATCTGGGGAGGGCCAAAATGTGAAGGATGGGAGTTCAGTGGGGAAGAAGAGAGTCCAATGTGTTTTGTCTTACATCTTACATTTCTTTTTCTTTTCTTTTTTTTTTTTTTTTTGCTAACTTTGATGAAGAAAAATAGCACCTGGACTCGGAATGACTGAGAAAGCACCCTGGAATTCAGCACCACTGCCAATTCATGCTGCAAAGAATCCTTGGGGAGAGTTTCAAAGCATCGTCTGTGTTTATGCCCCAAGCAGATTGGGTCTATGGCTACCCACAGTCATCATCGGAGATGCTCTCGTCAGTGTTCCTTGAAAGCAAATCCTTTTGATTCTTCCCTTTCTTAAACACAATCCCCTCCATCCCACCTCAGATCTAGCTGGTATTACATTTTATTGAGAGTAAATACTGACTGGTAAGAGTAGGACAATAAAGGACAAGATTAAAGATTCCTTAATCAGATGTCTCAGAATGCTGGCAAATTTACTTAAATTCTAACCATGCAAATGTTGACTTTAGCATCCTTTTAGAAAAATCCAGTTAAATCTACATCAACATTCTGAGGCAGATGATCAAAGTCAAACATTATTATCTTTTATAATAAATTTCTGTTGCCAGGACACGAATTCCTTTTCTGTGATCTCAGCAGTGGAGGGAAAAAAAATCATTTATAAAAAAACCTTCACAGATACGTTTTACACAGTATGGCTGAAATCAGTTATAGATGAAATGAGTAAACTGGGAAACATTTTGTTAAAATCTTAAGCTCCCAAAATATATAAACCATAGATCTATATATTGTCCAAGACTCGAGACGTGCCAGATCATAAGAAAAATCATGTTTATTAAAGGAACATAAAGAAAGATCTGCCTTGTACAACTCAGATGACATTAAAAACAAACATTTAAAAAAACCTATTCATCTTACTCAGAAAGGAGTTCAATCCCCGTTACAGGTACAGAGGGAAAGGAAGTCATTGTGTCCCTTTTTCGTTTTAGTGAAGTCTCTGTATTTTTCCTCTATAGTCTAGTTAATATCCCCTATAGACGCCTTTTACACTTCCCTGAAGAACTTATGACTTTTTGCTGGTAGGCAGGAGATCGGAATGTTGAGGACACAGACAGGTTAAAGACCCATAATGAAGTCACAGTGGCTAAGTTTTCACAACCAAAAACGGGTGGCATTAGAATGCAAAGCAGCTGTAGGGCAACAGTTTCTATTTAGTCACTTTTACAAGAAGTGCAGAAGCTGGTCCACTGACCACAGGAATGGGGTAATGGATCACTCAGACTACTAAGCAACTATTTCCTAAAGCCCACTTCCTCATCAGAAAGCCAGCTTGCTGCTCAGGCTTTTAGATAAAAAATCCATCTCCTCCAGCCCCTTTTCAGCCACCCATTCAGGCCCCCTTCCACCACATTGGAAGTTTCTTCTCCTTCCCTAATAAACTTTGCTTACTATGCTCTCCATTTGTCTGCACTTCGACATAATTCTTTGTGAGCATCGGACAAGAACCGGCACCGGTGTTGGGTCTGATCACCCAACACTCCTGCGTCATTACTACTACATTAGATTATAAATTTCCAAGGTACTGGAATAGGTTATAAATTCCCAAAGAGTAATGCATGTAAGCAGTATCTGTTCATTATTACAGTTTCTTAAGAGTCTTGAAACAGTATCTTTAAAGCGATTTTTAAAGTTTACTTATGTACTTATGAAAGAGAGACAGAGAGATCCAGAGATGGAGACAGAGTCTTGCCACCAATCTCCCACCCCGGTGTCCCAGCCAGCTGTGACCACAGGCATTCGGCCGCACCTGGCATGTTCAGTTCAGTCTGAGAACCAAACCCAGGCTTTCCCTGAGCTCCAGCACTGCCTGACAGCAACTGCTATTCGTGCCACCATGGCCAGGCCTACAGCGATTTTTGTCTTTCATCAACCACTTTGCATTAAGATTTTTCTTAGCTGCTAAGTTTGCATCTGAGATTCCTTCAGAGTAAACTCTTCCCTCATACACCCATAAGCCAGAAGCTGCCATGTGAGTGGCTTTATCTCCACCATGAGTCTCAGATGGCTCTACTAATCCCATAAATCCTTTCCATGGAATGTCAGGGCTTGGAAGAGCACCGTTTATAGGCACCGTCTGCTTTAGTTCCTGAAGCTTTAGGAGGGGCAGCCAGGGAGCCATCGCCAGACACGCAGAGGAGAAAGCTGGGTGGTTGTACACACCTCCAGTCTCAGCTACTCACAATGCTGATGCACAAGGGCCATAACACAGCAAGACCCAGTCTAAAATGCCACACGCACGCACACACACACACACACACACACACACACACACCACAAAAGGAACATAACATGGAAAGGAGCACCCAAGAGAAACATGAAGCTGCATGCAGAGAAAAACAGCGATGCGGAAGCAGAGGGAGCCCCTGGCACGCTTGTCCCTTGCTTAGGCCCAGCTCACCCTGGCCGTCCTTACAGTTCTCAGTCTAGTCCCCCTTTGGTTCAAGCTGCTTCAAGTCACAATCCTGTCATGCCTACTGGAAAGACTTCTGACTAATGCAGCGTTTTATCCCTTACAAATTCTCCCATGCAGTCTTTTCATTTACTTCATTATTTCTAACTCATGTTGTAACTCCCTTGAGACCATGGATTCACATTTCGTTTAAAAGCAAGCCAAAAAAATACAGATCAGATGCCATGAGAACGAACATCAGGTTCATGGTCAGAAGTTTATGTTTATTAAATCGTTAGCTTATAAAATTAGGTATCACTCAAAACAAAAGCTCTTCACTGTGTCCTATGATCTCCTAACAACATGTATGCCACTACGGCAAACATTTTCACATGTTCTCAACTGAGTCAGTTGCCGATCTTATTAAATTCACTATTAGTTTTCAACAGCTACATTTCTATGTTCTTTACAGTCACAATTCCTAACATTTATCTAGTACTTAAAATTTTACAATGTCAAGGCCAGCAAGTGGCATGGTGGTTGGGGTGCAAGACTCCCACATGTCTGACTGCGGTTTAAGTTCCCTCTAGGGGATGATTTCGCACTTTCCTTCTTACTGTCTCACTGTTTCTCTGTCTCTCTCTCTCTCTCGCTCTCTCTCCCTCTCTCTCTTTCTCTTTCTTTGGAGAGGTTTTTGCTATAGGTTGCATGCACTCACCAAAAAGACAGAGAGAGACAGAAAACAAGAAATCACCCCCCAGGGGGGATGGCCATGCCACAGTCCCTTCTCTTCCATTCTACTCTCGGGATCCTGAGCATGCACGTACATGCGCCTGGCATGAGTTTAAGCCACTGGGTCCGGGACTCAAACCATGGTCGACTATATGGGAGTCCAGTGACATAGCCATTATGCCAATTGCTGGTCTGTCTCTCTCTCTCTCTCTCTCTCTCTCTCTCTCTCTCTCTTTCTGAAGAGTGCACACACTCTATGGCAAAACTTAAATAAATAAATAAATAATTCCATTTCACTCATTTAGTATTTGTTTTTTCTCATCTCATTTTCTCACCCTCATTCTGCTCTACCACATTAACCCTGCTCTCTCCAGCTTTGTATTTATTGGTATTATCTGTATCATAATGTCTTCTCTAAAATCTGTATCCCCCTGCAGAACAAGGCACTTTGAACATAGTCTCACTATTTCATGCAGCGGTAACAAAAGGTGGTCAGTAAACAGTCTTTCCAGTAAACATGGCAAGATGTTCTCCACGTATGAATTTATTTAATGCCTTGACCTCTCTCTTACAGATTAAACTTCATTTTTTCCTCCACTAATAGGGAAGACGACTTACAGGGAGCCAGAGCACACATTTCAGATAGAAATGTGTAAGCTTGTCTGCCTCCATATTTGACACTCTTTATTTCACCCTCTCTCGGTAGCAGCAGTCCCCTTTCTTTAAATGTTTGTTTAATCCTACATCCAGCACCCTCCAGAGTCAGGGCATCTGCATTAGCTCCAAGTTGATGCTTGGATGAGCTTTAAATCTTCATGTTGTTTGACACCGTGCTGAGACCAACTCTTTGATTCAGGAAAACTGCAGACTCTGTGGAATAAAGCTGAAGCAATTAATCAAATATTTAATTATATTGTAACAGAACACAGTTATCAAGCTTTTAACTAACAATAGTAAAGAGTCCCCAGTGACCCAGGCAACAGAAGACACTAAGACACAAAAGGCCACTGAAAGCTCAGTTCTTCTGGTCCCCATGGAGATGTACACAAGAGTCTGGAATGGGCTCAGAATCTGCCAGTCAGATTCTTAGAATCAGGTTCTAAGAATCTGCCCTTCGAAGGCAGCCCTTCCCTTGCAGATTGCCTATTCCAGAGCCTCCCAACCACTGGTCCAGACTGAGCTGGCACATCCTACTGCCTTGCCCACTTTCAAACAGAGCTCCTCATTCTCCTTCTCTTTTTTGTCTCCCTTCCTAGCCATGGGATTCATGGTCAAAAATCTAAATGGCATAATTCTGGCATTTTATACCATGAGGTTTTATAGGCCACACAACACCAAAAGAGGTCATCCTACCATCCTATGCTTGGACATTCGTTAGTAAATTTAGAATCTAAAAATGATGCAAAACGTGTATTTCGTGTTCATATTACGTCCACTTCCACTGGTATCCAGTTTTTTCTCCTTGATCTCTTTCTCTTCTTCCCTACCTCTGAACTTTAAATCTTGAAACTTTAAATCTTAAAACTTGAAAGTCCTGGTTCATTCTGTTGCTTTTTTGTCCAAGGTCAGAGAGGCAGTTCTTTTCCCCTCCTCCTGGTAATTTGAGGCTAGACATGGACATTCTTCAGATGGAGTTCCTGTAAGAACCCAGTCCCTCTCTCACTCATACTCAGAGCATGCCACTTTGATGGCATGCCATGAAGCCTAGTAAAGTCTTTCATGCCACTGTGAGAATGGGAAGAATCAAAAGTGATAGGGGACAGAGAGTCCTACCCTACCACAAAAGTGTGCTTATTTGCAAACTTTTTGCTTATTATTGGTCTCTCCAATGTAACTCTCTCTCACACATGTATACCATGCCCACATTTCCACACTGAAAGAAATTTCTTTTACCCATTAAGCGTGTCAAGACTTGTCTAGGTGTAGGAGGGTAAGTTCAAGATTAGCTCTGAAGAAATCTGAAAATTGCAAAACTGCATTGCAGTTAATCCGTTCTTTGTATCATTCTGGAGCTGAGGGACATTCAATGGGCTCCTACTATGTGTGTGGTGCAAAGTCTTATAAAGGATGTAAAAACACCAAACTTAATTTATTGCTCTTTAATTTACAAGGAGAAAGAAGAAATAGAACATGCTTAAAAACCTTTGTTAACTTATTGTTTCCTGTATAATGTAAAGTCAAACTCCTTAGTACAGTATAATTAAGTAGGTTATTGTTGCAATATTTAATTCCCTCCCTATAGAAAGTTTAGACATGGGACCAGCAGTTAGCGTAATGGCTATGTCGCTGGACTCCCATGTAGTCAACCGCAGTTCGAGTCCTGGACCTGGTGGCTTAAACTCACGCTGGGCGCGTGTGCATGCGTGCCCAAGATCCCGAGAAGAGAATGGAGGAGAAGGGATTGCAGTATGGCCATCCCCCCTGGGGGGTGATTTCTTGCTTTCTATCTCTCTGACTCTCTCTGTCTGGAGAGCGCACGCACCCTATAGCAAAAACCTCTCAAAAAAAAAAAAAGAAAGAAAAGAAAAAAAGAAAAGAAAGCTTAGACATGCATCATTTGCCATGTGGGTTTTATAGTGCTGGAAGGTAGAACAGTCAAAATACACAACACTACTTTCAACCTATATTTGACTTTCTCTGACCAATGGAATATGGATGGAAGACACAGGGTACCAATTCTAAACACAGAGTTTAGAGGCATTGCTTATGCTGCTAAGCTTAACCCCCTATCTACCTGATAACAACACATGTCATAGAGTGGTTCCTTCTTTAGCTTGGATCTGAGAGTGAGGAGATATACAGAGGTGACTCAAGCTGAGAGAAGTCAAAAGAAGCCAAACCAGCCAGGCCCAGTGAGAGCCACAGACAACATAAAGCCTTCAAGTAACATGAGCGATAGATACCTCTGGTAATAAACCATGCAAGAATGGAGGTGTTTGTTGTTACTATAAAAGCTAATACACACATATGTCCCCCAAATTTGTGATCTAGTCCCAGCATTCCTTCCCATTTCTATCTGCCACCCTCCTGCCCCAAACAGCCTGTTTCAGGCAAATGCAGTATTCCCTAAATGTAGCCTATGCCTTTCCTTCGCCATGGCTTTGCTCATGAAAATCCCTTGATGCAGAATATGTGTGTTCTATTGGGAAGAGCACAGTACTTAGAATCAGATATGCCAGGTTTTGCAAACAAGACTGTCATTCTAATAGCTATGACATTTTGTACATGTTACTGAACCTCTCTAAGTCTCATGTCAACCTGGACAGAGTTGGGGGAAGAATTTAAGAAGAGAAAGAAAGAAGAAAAAGAAAGAAGGAACAAAAGAAAGAAAGGAAGAAAGAAAGAAAGAAAGAAAGAAAGAAAGAAAGAAAGAAAGAAAGAAAGAAAGAGAAAAACAAAAACAAAAACAATAAAAAACACTTTAAAATCAGACCAACTCATGTTCTCTACTAATTCTTCCCCCCCCCCCCTTAGGGTACATGCACTCACAGAGACAGAGAGAGAGACAGTAATAGGGAAAGTGAGAAATCACCCCTTAGAGGGGATGACCACATCGCAATCCCTTCTCCATTATCTGCATTCTTCTCCGAGGATCTTAAGCATAAACACACCCATACACCTGGCATGAGTTTCAAACCACCAGGTCCAGGACTCAAACCATAGTTGGCCATGTGGTAGTGATGTAACCACTACACCATCTGATGGCCCCACTAATCATTATTTTGAGCCAATTACTTGGAGCATTATTCTCACAATCTATGAAATGGTGATCATGGAGTTGTTAGGATGATGAAGTGTCATAAAGTTGAGAAATCAACTGGCATAGCACCTGACACTCAACAGGTCCTAATTAAATGTAGATTGGCTGAAAATGTAAAAATAGATGAAAGAGTATAGTCCACAATCCAGCTGCATAAGGGATGACATAGAGCAATTTAAAACTAATCATCAGGGGCTGGCCCCACAGAGCAGTGGTTATACATTGTGTGGAAGGAACGAGATCCCACGTGGCCAACCACAGTTCATGTCCCAGCCCTGATGGCTTGGGAAACACTCTGGGTATGTGTGCATGTGTACCCCAAATCCTAATGGGATGGAGAAATGGAGGGGAAAAAAAAGGATTGCAGCATGACCATGCCCCACTGGGGAGTGTGCTCTCACTCTCTCCAGCAAGCACATGCACCCTCTGGCAATAAAAAGGATGATGATCTAAGAGTCCAAATTGTGCTTCATAGGATGTTGATTTTGCTCAAGATACAAAAATTTATTTATTTATTTATTTATTTATTTTTGGAGAGGTTTTTGCTATAGGGCTCGTGCACTCGCCAGAAAGACAGAGAGAGACAGAGAGATAGAAAGCGAGAAATCACCCCCCGGGGGGATGTCCATGCCGCAATCCCTTCTCCTCCATTCTCCTCTCGAGATCTTGGGCACATACGCACACGTGCCTGGCATGAGTTTTAAGCCACTGGGTCCGGGACGTGAACCGTGGTTGACGACATGGGAGTCCAGCTACATAGCCATTACGCTAACTGCTGGTCCCAAGATACAAAAATGTATTTCTTGAGGAAAGTGCTCCACAATTAGTTTATGACACCTTGCAGTCACCTTCTTAGTGTGTCCCTACACGGTGAAGAGAAAAAATATCTTTCTTGTAAGGTCACCAATCCTACAGAATTAGGACAGTACAGTTATGACCTCATTTAACCTAATGAACCCCTAAAAGGCCCATCTGCAAATACAGTCGCATTGGGCATTGGGGCTTTCACATGAGTTTGGGAGGGAGGGGACACAATTCTTTGCAGTAGTTTGGTAAATGTTGGTAAACATGGAGAATAATAGTTTAGTAGGGTGAATTCAGCCTATGTTGACAGAAGCAAGGAATACTTTACTGAGGAGGTAGGGTTTAAACTAGAATGAGACTAAGAATGGATTTAGCAAGTTACCTGAAGGATCTGTAAAATGGGCTGCTGTAAGCTAACACCTTTGTCACATTCAGAAGTACAGGCAATAGCAAATATGAGGCCCGTATGCTAAAAGCACTAACCTTAAAGTCTGACAGAGTCAACCTCCTCCCTGCCTATGTATTTCTTCCTACCAATTTCCAACATGACAGTAAACAAAGGCATGGAAAAAGGAAAAAGGAAAAAACCAGTTTTGCATAGAAAATTATTCCATGTTCATTATTTAAGAAGCTACCACATATACAAAGAGGAGACAATGAAATGTGAATTTTAAGGCTTTCTTTTGGGCTCACACCCATGCCCTAACAAGACACAGCTAGTTTAGAGGAGATAAATCCAGAGAAATAGCCGCATACTGAACTTAAACATGGTCGATAACTCAGCATTATAGTCGAGGACCAAGAGCTAAGGCAACTGGAATCATCGTTAACCTCCCTTTATAAAGGGTTCACTTGGTGAACACTGCTGCTTGCTCTCTCGCACACTTCTGTAGGGATAAAGCGGGCATTGAAGTGAACCGTGTTAGATAACCATGTTATTGCATCTCGTTTGGTGCCAGAACTGTGGTTCTATCAAGCTGTTCCTTTTTCATTGTGAAAAGTTTGTTTGCTGCTCATTTTAAGATTTACAGTTAAGGAGAATGTCCCAGTACAAATTAATTTACTGTGCTATGAACATAAACAGCATTGAAAGTACAAATGTGCAGAGGAATCCAAATGGGTAAAACTGGTCAAGTGCAAATAACAGGGAGTGGTAGGAATTAGGGCAAATTCATGAACACACACTACATCTAAAAGACCCTCACACACACGCTCCAGGATTCTAGTCAATATTGTCTGGTGGATACGTCCATAGTGCTGCCATATCTCCCAGTTTTCCAAGTAAAGTTGGAAATCGAGATTTCTATGTAAAATCTAACCTTTAAATGTTGGTAACTAATTAAATAATTTTTAAACTCTTTCTATATAGATATAAATGTAGTCCCCTCCACCCCACACACATTTTTATACATATGCACATACATTTGTGGGACAAGTCCAGCCCCATGTCACCAGTTTATAACCTGTAACACAGGCAATACATAATGGCTGAATGCAGACCTCTGCGCTTCTCAGAATATGCTCCTCTCCCCTCTGATTGAAGATACATCGGTACTGGTACTTTCAAACCAACAGTTGTGATTGTCAGAATGGGACAGTATGCATTTTTGTCTTTGTTCTGTAAAGAAAATTAGATACTAGGATTGATAGAAATTACTGAAAGACGTTGTCATCAGATACTATTTTGTCCCCGCTGCACTGACATGCATTGCTAAGATACTGTGCCCCACAGGCTGGGATCACACCGGAGGTCTGGGTTCAATTCCAGGTCCAACCAGAAGTCCAGGCAGAGCGGCATGCACCTAGCATCCCAATGATTCAGGCAGTCTGAGGCAAAGGGATCGCAAGCAAAAGGCTGGCTTTGGCAACCTACTGAGATCCTGTCTAAAGAAGAGCAGGGTGTGATGGCAGCTCCTGTGGTCTCAGGTGGGACTTCATCAAAAATTCTATTTGAGATGTAATTATAATTACATCTGGACTTTCACTGCTTGATTCCATGTCAAACTGGAAATAGTAGTATTCTTTCCATACTCATGATGGATATTACTTCAAGAGGATGACCTTAAGTCACACATAAAAAGTTATTCACATTGGGACCAGCAGTTGGCGTAATGGCTACGTCACTGAACTCCCGTGTGATCCACCACGGTTCGAGTCCCGGACCCGGTGGCTTAAACTCACACCAAGTGCGTGTGGTGCGTGCCCAAGATCCTAAGAGGAGAATGGAGGGGAAGGGAATGCGGCATGGCCATCCCCCCGGGGGGTGATTTCTCACTTTCTGTCTCTCTGTCTCTTTCTGGAGAGCACACGTGCCCTATAGCAAACACCTCTCAAAAAAAAAAAAAAAGTTATACACATAACATTGTATCATTAGGATTCAATTGCAGGATGCATTATGTATAAATCCATAACTTTCATAGCAAGCATGGTTTTGTTCTTTTTTTTTTTTTTTTTTTTTTTTTTTTTTTTTTTTTTTGCCAGAATGGGTTATGGGTTATTGTTCTTAGGAGTGGTTACCTCAAAAGGAAGGAAGAAAAGTTCTACCAAATTTTAGAGAGTCAGTTAAATTCTGCTTTTTCTATGCAAAACTGGGTTTTTCCTACATGCCTTTGCTACTGCTGTCCTCCCCTTGCCTCCAACCAAAGAGAAAACAAGATTCAAGACACTGACCAATTGCCTTCTGGTCATCTAGTGTAGATTTAACTTTTGGACCATCTTCCCAGTCCTCTTCTTGGGAATCTCCTCGTCTCTTATCAGATGCCTGATCTTCCCAGGTCCTGCAATCCCCTTGTCCCTACACACACCTGCCTGGCAATGAGACCCACCCCAAATTAGACCCATTATTTATTCCTATAATTGGAAATGGAATCTAAAAACAGGTTGACCTCTTCTCTTAAATAGAAGGTATATAAGATGAGCACGTGACGTCACTTTCCACTAGTCAAAGAACAAAAGAGTAATGCAGATGAGTTCAACAGTAGTTCTACTTGCAACCAGTTCAGTAAGATACTATACAGTTCAAAAACTCAGTAGCCTTTTTTTAACCCCAAAACGACTGATTCAAAATCAAATTTATAGTGTATCTTGATAGCTGTCATCCCAAATTTAGGCAAATTTTTATGAACAAGTGAGCATAAATAGAAGATGCTGAATATTTCATTGTTTAATTGAAATGTTTAAGGACCTCCTTACGTAGAACACAGTACGTCTAAAGGGAGAACTGAAACATCTGGCTTTTCTAGAGAAACGGGGGACTGTAGCAGAAAGACAAACAGAATGTGTAGGCCCTCCTTTGACCAGGTCAACTGCAATTGAAAACAGGAACTAAAACAGGATTTGTTCCATTTAAGGCCATCACTGCTACTGTACCAGTATCTGTAGGCAAAACTTAGCTATGATTTATTCTGCAGAAAAGGGTCTCCCCCTCCCACTCCTTGGTCTCTTTTTTCTGAGCCTCCCCCTGGGCCCCCACCTCCACCATAGCTTCAGATTTTTTACTTTCGATTTTACCCAACTCAACTCTTAGCTTTATAATGACTTTAACTGTTCAATATTTAATGAACCAATTAATTAAATAACATTTATTATGCTGTAGGACAGTAGTTCGCATATTTTAGTATGCACCAGAATTACCAGGGGAGCTTGTTAAAAACTCCAGGCGCCCACCAACCCAGAGATTCTGATTCAGTAACGCTCAAGTGAGGAGCAGGAATTTCATTTTTAACGGTTACTCCTGCTGCATCTGATCTTGGTGATCAGGTGACTACATTTTGAGACACGCCTCTCCACAGATCCACAATTATGAGACCCTGTGCTCTGTAAGTGGTAAAGAAAGCTGGCATCGGCTATTATTGACTTAGCAGGTGTTTTGGAGCAAGTTATTAAATGCTTTGAGACTCAGTTTCCTCAGCTGTAAAAGGAGGAAAATAGAGTTGTGGGTATTAAGTAAAATCGTAGTATATGTGAAATCTGTATATCAATCTACTCTGCTGGAGGTTCTGGCTAATTCTAGATGCTTCCCTAGTCGCCATGTCAGGCTGGACTGGTGAGGAGGGTCAGGCTTTACTAAAGGAACAGTGAAAATTTCTAAGAAAGCAAATATACACCCCAATCCATCCATATCCTGGGGATACAGAGGCCGACAGTCTGAAGTACAATGATGTGATGTTGAGTTGCTGCCCCCCGCCATGACAACCAATCAGAGGGTGAGAACAGCTCTGTGTGGATAAATAAGGATGATCACTGCTCTTGAGATGACTCCAAAACATCCCTTTGGGGCAAATGACACTTTCTCACTTAAATGAGAACCTGTTTACCTAAAATTGTTTACAGTGTACATATACACATTTTACTATCTTATTTTTAGGGGAAAACATGGGTGGCTGCTAGCCGCTGACCTTTGCCAGCCCAGGGTGACCACCTTAAATCAAGAGCTTGCTATACCACAGCTGAGCTGAGCGCTTTTAATGAGAAATCTGGTCCTGCTGGATTACAGTTCCTGGGCCACATCTTGTCAGCAATTCCTCAGGAAATTATTCAACCATCCCCAATTGCAAAGAAACAGATGGCGTACTGGAAAAAAAAAAAAAAAATACTCTGAAGTGTATGCACTGGCAAATAAAAAAAAATAAAAAATAAAAAATTTAAGGACACAAAAGGCCAATGCTGACACAAATACTAAAGTACATTTTTTTCCCCTAGAAAAATGGACTTGCAGATATTTTTGTTTTCCCTCTCCTTTTAAACTAGGAACTGCACCAACCATCAGCTTGTGTAGGCAATGGAGAGATTTGCTTGGCATTTCAGAGTCATTTAACAGAGACAGCTTGTTTTAATAACACAGAATAATACTGATCAAACGTTCTCATGGAAGATCAAGTTTTAAAATTTGTATTAATGCCCTGCTTTCTTTCCTCTAATATTCTTTAACCAAATCTCTCGGATCACACTCTATAATGCAAACTGCTCATTAAGAAATGCTGAATTATTACTAAAAATTATCATGGCACCTGAGAAAATAGCACTGTAACCCTCATGAATATTAAATCTTTTCATAATGATCAGTGTTATTATCATGAATACTAAATATTATGAATTCATTGAAAATTCATAATGCTTCATGTGAAAACTTGGCCTGTAACCAGAAAGTCTGAATTATACTTGACAAATGTGTGAATCAATTTTAGTTATAAAACCAGAAAAAGGAAAATGAATAAAATGTTTGATCTTCAGTCTCAGAGGCCAAAGGGTCTTAGGACTCTTGCAAAGGGAATAAGAGTTGCAAATTTCAACTATTTCATGTGAATGTTTGAATCTTGTTCAAAATTCTCATTCCTGCTTAATTATATCCCAGTGAAGAAGAGCTGAAGCAGTAATAAGAAGAAGAGACTAGGACATTAAGCTATTAGTTGACGGTGGTATTTACATGGCATTAACTTTCAGAAGTTAGTACTAGAGCATATCGTGGGAGTGATTCTGAATCTAGAAGAAATTTGTGAAAATAATCATTATACAACAGAGCCCACAGTGATGACAAACAAAGCCAACTTTTAGTCCCCACGTCCCCCCACTGAGGAAGCACCAAAAAGTTTTGCTTCAATAACTAAAATACTCAGTTATGCAAAACAAATTCTGGGATGATTGCTGTGGCTAGCTAATCACATATCGTTTACCGTGTGTTTTTATTTTCACGTGCCATTTAGGCAAATAAAATGGCATGATTGATTCTCAAGGTTCAGGCAAATGGATCTTAATGAAAATCTGATGGGAAAGTGGATCTCTCTCTGTGGGGTTCCAAGTGAAAAACTGTTGGACGAGTTATAATAAATTGAAAGTCTGCCTTTTATGAGCCTCCCTTAATAGGGGTCACTTACACCTATGTTTGCTGAGTACTTCTCCAATTCACATCACATGATCAAAAATTAGACGAGTCAGACTTTGGAGTTGGTGTCTAAGCAAAGAAGCTTAAATCAAAATTTTCTCCGTGGAAAATGTTTCTAAATCTATAGATATCCAAGATATTTAACATCCTTCAGAGAAAAGAGCATGTTCAACATAGATTGTTAGGTCTTGTGACTTTATCCCAACCAGTTTAAGCCCCACCTGAAAGTTCATGGAAAATATCCTAAGAATTGGAAAAAGTTTTGATTGATGGACATATTTAAGCATCTCATAATTTTCTGAAACATTCCATTACAGTTCGCTGTAATAATTTTTTAAGGTGACAGAGAATAGAGGACAGATGCTAATTTTACCTCTGAGAATTTATGTGAAGTTATAGGATGACACTGAAATTGCAAAACAGCAGGATTTAACTAAACAGAACATCAATCAGTAAAGAACAGTATGGTGTGCCTGGAATTCATTCAGAATGTCCTCAGGGCAGATTCCAAGATATTTTTTTTCCCTTCAAAATTTTAAGTCTCTTAAGTAATGTCTTACATTCTTCCAATCATTTCCCGAGTTATAATCACGGCCAACCAAGTTATTCCCAAGAATTACTCAGTGAACAATGCACCGATAGGAATTATTGGACTCTTCAGGATAATTACACTGCATTCTTTCTAAATTCATCTAGATTCCTTGAGCATCCTTTGAATCCCTTTGGTTTTGACAATACTTTCTCAACAGTTTTAGAACTGCTTTACAGTCTGAGGGTCCCAGATTAGAAGTTCAGATAAAAATTTTTCATATGCTCCAGAGAATCATGAATAACATTTCTAAGTTCAGAAATGGCCCCTACTTATCAAGGCTTGTAATAATGTGAAATTTTAAAGCAGTACCATGAGGAAAGAGAAATTTCAAAATCCCAGTTTAAGTGAATTCAGATAATAAGTTATGGTAAAGTGAAAAAAAAAAGAAAAAAGATATGATTTTGATTCTTGGATCTTTTGTGTGAAATGAAAAATTGCATTTCTGGGCTTCTGTCTTTATCTGTAAATGAGGATAATAAGGTCAATGCATGTGAGGACTAAATTTAAAAATATTTTTAAAGCATCTAACACAGTGACCAACACCAAAAACGGCTTAGTAGGAGGATGGACAGTGGCACAGCAGTAAAACATGGTTCTCTGCAAGGCTGACCCACATGAATAGTTTCTCACTTTGCATCCAGAGACCTCTCTGAGTATGTCAGTGTGCCCATGAGCCACAACTGCCTGTGGCTGGGGTTGCATCATTGTGTCAAGTTCCTGTTAGGGTTCTGTCTCTCTGTCTCTGTCTCTCTCACACAGGGGCAGATCTGAGGAAGAAAAAAAGTTTTTATTTAGAAAACTGATGAAAAATTTGGCTTAATAAACACTTAATTTGTCTAGGGTTAAAGAACCTCTGCAGTAGGTTGAAACAGAGCCAGCCATTTCTAGTAAGTCTCTTTTTTATAAAGGCCGTTAACTAAATAAAAGCTTCTCTCCCTCATCAAAGATTGCAGATTGCAAGGAAAAGATACCCAGTCAATCTAGCTCAAATAAAGGAGGGCAATTAGAAGACTATGGCGAAAACTCAAAGAAAGGTCTTTGAGGACTGAAGAACTCAGAGGTCATGTGACCAAAGCAACTGCTCTGTTTTTCTCTGTGTCTCTCTCTGAAGCCAATAACCTCTCCTCCCTGCTTCTCTCCTTCCATTTCCTTTCCTTTTCTGGGTCCCTTTAAGGGTCTATTTGTTCTACTTATTAATTAATCAAACACAAGACTGAAAATGCACCCTGTCCTAGATCTGCTGTATGGCTTCTGCATTCAAGGATGCAAGCTCCACCCTACGAGTACACATTCTGGGTCTTTAACATCAGGCTCATGACACAGGAGATACAGCTTGTCTCTGGCATGTGGGGATCATCTATGATCCATAGATTATGGGAGGGGTGGGAAACTGGAGAGGCAACAGTATCATGAGAGCCATGGCTCCTCAGACCCACCCCTCCAGCAAGGGATGTGATGGGGCAGTTCCAAGGGAAGAAAGAGTGAACTAGGTAGGCACCCCAAACAAGGTCTACCCCACTTCTCAATAAGATGTTATCTTTGGCTTCCTGCTTCTTGTTCATCCAAAACCTGGAGACATTAGTGAAGCTGCAGCACAGCGGGGTTGACCAATGGGCAGTTGTAGCTGTCCCGTCTCTCAGAAATAATCTTCAACCCAAGAAGATAGTTTCCAAGGCACATCATAGCCAGATTGGCCAAAATCTTAGACAAAGACAAGATATTAAAATTAGCAAGAGAGAAATGTCAAGTTACTTACAAAGGTTATCCCATTAGGCTAACATTAGACCTCTCATCAGAAACAATCCAAGAAAGGAAAGAATGGGAAAATATATTCAAAGTGTTAAATGAAAAACAATTTCAACCAAGAATATTATATGCAGCAAGAGTATCCTTCATATGGGAATAAAAGATAAAAACATTCTCATATAAACAAAACCAGAAAGAATTTACCAACACCAGAGCAGCTCTTCTAGAAGTTCTGAAGAGAGTGCTATACCAGGAAAACTAAAGACAGACAGAAATAAGAAAACAAAAAATGACCATGAAAATGGCCAACTTAATGGTAGGGACAAGTCTGGAAATATCAATAATAATGTTGAATGTTAACTTTCAGGATTTAAATGGAAAGATCGGACTACAGTAACACTGCAAATTCAACAAAAAAGAGATTAATTACATGAGACTGAACTGGTGAAATACAATTTTTTGACTTTCGATTAAAACATTACTGATTTTATTCTATGCTTTGTCTTCCATATTTAAGGAATTTTTGTTTTCTTTTGAGTTATTGATAGGTTCAGCAATTTGTTAATTCCTTTTTTAGAATGAAACAAACTTTTCTCCCACCCTGACCACTCTGCAATTGGAAAATATTTGTGAGCATTCTTATTTTGTGGCAGAATGGTTATTTGCATAAGTTCAATGATAAAATAATATCTGTTGCATTGCATCAGACATTATATTTTTTTGCAAATAAGTTAGTTTATGCCTCTTTAGTAAAAAGAGGAATGGAGAGAGAAAAAAATGTTTCAGAAGAAAATTGCTGTGCACTTGGTACTAGATTTTAGCTTTGTCCATATATTTAGTTTAATTAAGATCTTTTCTGAATCAATAAAATGGGAGGGAGGGAGGGAGAGGAGAAAAAAGTAAAATATGTTTAATTGACAAAAAAATGAGAAGCTATTTTCTTATGATAATATAAACAGTAATGTCTTTGTCTCTACCGATAAGCATGGTATTCGTACTGGAAAATAATGTTATACACTGTAAATATATATATGATTAAATGTAAATTTTAAAAATTTTAAAAAGCTAGGATCACAAACAACCTGCAAATTCTGGCCCTGAACAACTGTGAAGCAGGTTCACTGTGTACTGGTAACCATTTCAGTCCACTGCAACTTGGGCTATAAATTCTGTTAATTGCTTGAGTCTGGTAAGACAGAACACTTATTACTGAAAGATAGGCAGCAAGGGAAAGTAGAAGCCAAGAATTCAAGACTCAAGAAAGCTTAGCAAGAATTCAAGACTCAAGAAAGCTTAGCAAGGCAAATTTAATCTTATTTTCTTGTGCCCCATGTCATACCAAACCTGAGGGACTCTGAAAAGCAACCTTCCTGGGTTTTATAACCTAGGGTAATTGGACTTATTGGGCTAAAGCATTGTAGAACATTCTTTTTTTTTTTTTTTTTTTTTTTTTTTTGGAGAGGTTTTTGCTATAGGGCACATGCACTCACTAGAAAGACAGAGAGAGACAGAGAGAAAGCAAAAAATCACCCCCCAAGGGGGATGGTCACACTGCAGTTCTTTCTCCTCCATGCTCCTCTTGGGATCTGGGGCATGCATGTACATGTGCCCAGCATGAGTTTAAGCCAGTGGGTCCAGGACTCAAACCATGATCAACTACATGGGAGTCCAGTGACATAACCATTATGCCAACTGCTGGTCCTAGTACATCCTATTTTAAGAGAGACAGGAACAGGATCCTGGATGTTCCAGCTAATTTCTACTTATGTTGATTTCCAGACCATTCTATAGTTACTATTTTTTAAAACTTACTTATTTTATTCATGATAGAGAGCATGTGTTGCATGCATAGAAAAAAAGGAGAGGGAGAGAGACATGCACCTTCAATGAGATCTTATCATGCCACCATTCCCTTCCCCAACTCTCTAACTCATCAAGATTCTGGGCACATGCTCATGTTCCTCATATGATTTCAGGTCTACCTAGGACCTAAACCCACAGTCAGCCATGTGGCTTCCAGCACTGCAGTTCAGTTTGATACCAGCTATACCACTAGGCAGAGCCATTAATAATTATACTTGAGAACTACAAGTGAGAATGGGCAAATAACTGAATTGGTGGAAGAGCAACAGATTATTCCACAGCTGCCATAGAAATTCTCAACCATCTGGTGCCGTTCCCATTTTCTTTCCTTCTCATTGAAAATAAGCCTAATCATTTGCACATATGTATTATGTGCAATCACCTCACTACACAGGTTTACTCCTTCTCTTACTCTCCATTTTAAATGCCATGTCTTCTCTGTGACTCGTCACTTTAAGAATTTATTTAGGGCCAGCAGGTAGCATGGTGGTTAAGGCACTAGACTACTATATGGCCGACCGCATTTGAGTTCCCAACCTGGCATCTTGCTTTCTCATTTTCCCACTCTCTGTCTCTCTCTGGTGAACATATGTGCCCTACAGCAAATTAAAAGGATAATAATAATAAGTAAAGTTAAATTTTTTTTATTTTAACACAAAAAGAATTTATTTAAACTGAAATTCTTTTTTTGGAATTTAAACATGAGTTTATTTTATTTTATTTTAGAGGTTTTTGCTATAGGGTGCATGCACTCGCCAGAAAGACAGAGAGAGACAGAGAGACAGAAAGTGAGAAATCACCCCCCCAGGGGGGATGGCCACGCTACAATCCCTTCTTCTCCATTCTCCTCTTGGGATCCTGGGCATGCACACACACACATCCGGCGTGGGTTTAAGCCACTAGGTCTGGGACTTGAACCACGGTCAACTACATGAGATCCAGCAACATAGCCATTACGCTAACTGCTGATCCCAACATGAGTTTATTTTAGTGCAAAACAATTTTATGCATTTTTTTTTGTAGACCAGTATATCTTCGGTAGCATTATTATATATATATATATATATATATATATATTCTTAATTTTTAACAACTGTTCTCTCCTTTCTTGGTCATTCAGTTCTCAATTCCAGAACAGTTTGTGACTGTATACAATACTTAAGTAAAATGACAGTAGCCAAATTTTATTGACAAATAAGTAATGAATACCTATACAATTGATACACAGAAACAAGGAATGTCACATTAGTTTATGTGTTCTAAATCAAATTTACTCTAGTGAAAAGCCCTCACTAATCGGAGTGTTGATAATTTAAATCTTACACATATTTAGGGGGGTTTTCCTCACTGTGGAGTTATTCAGTAGTCCTAGAGGTTGTCGTCAATCTTCAAAAGTAGAGAAAGATATTGCTTGTCTTTAAATCATCACGACTGCCTTTGAAATGCTTGCTGTCTAAGATACATACACACACACCCCTGAAGGTAAATGTTTCCCCTGCCTTTCACAAAGCTTGGGCACGGGATCTTTTGCCATGGCTGGTACACAATGTAGAGATTTTTCAGGCACTCAAACTGGCATCTTATCTGAGATACAGCCATCCTGGGATAGGAGTGAGGAAATGCGGTTCTTACCTTCCAGAGTCAGATAATATGCCCTTTCTCCAGTCTCGGAACATCTACTCCCTTCCATTCCCTTAGCGATTTTAGATTTGATAATTTGTCTTGGTCATCTTTCTTGAGCCTTGAATTATTGGCTGCTACTATTTTATCAAGAACTGAAATTTCCCCCTGAGGGCAAGAAATGCCCAACTTCTAGGACTCTCAGTAGGTTGCTCTCTAGGAGGGAAAAACAAAACAAAACAAGAACAAAACCTCCTCACTTATTTTCCATCTCTTCCATAACTGAAAAGAGAGCAGATATTAATATCACTCATGTTAGCAACTCTCTATAAATGAAACTTTTAAACACCTCTGCCCTGTGCTTCTTCCCAAGCTGCTGATTCCAGGGTCTTTCTCTTTGAAGCTGAAGGTGAGCATTTGACCATCCAGTTGGTTCGTAAAAAATGATGGAAAAAAGATATTCCTGCTGGCTCAGACACTGGTAAAGGAGAATTGGGGAGTATCTTCACATGGCTAGAGTGCAGTGGTGACCATATAGACTTGTTAGCCTGACTTCTGACTCCCATCCCCAGGTAGTAATAAGACTTCACATGGCTGTCGTGAAGAGCGGTAACACTTAAAAGTTGTAACTCCTATGATATTGTCTGTGAAGTGACCTAACAGTCATAACAGAAGGGTAGTTAACAGTACATAGGAAGGTTCTTACGCTGTACAGTAAGGGAGCCACTTTGGCCACAGACTCCAAACTACAAGTATTCTTGCAAAAGAGAATTTCAAAAACACTGTCCTTTAAATAACAGCAAGTTGCAAAGAATGTTAATGGGGTGGGGGGGCAAACAAAAACAAAACAAACAAACAAAAGCAAGGCTACGATAAAGAACATTCAAAATAGAGAGATGGTCTGCATGGTTCAGTGATAAAGCCAGCTGCCAGCATTTTGTGATGTGTATGAACCATCTGCCATCCATCCACTCCACCACCTCCCATAAGAGTACATGAGGGTCCAGTGTTCCTCCCAGGTCAGAGCCTGAGAGCCAATGTCATGCATGGAAATATTAGGTTATCAGGAAAGTCATGATGTATTTTTCTATTTTTTTATGCAATATTGTGTCATGACTTTCCCAACAGCCCAATAGATGAGCCGAGCTGATATTGGAATGCTTAGGGCAAAATGAACTTTTCTGTGTGAAAACATGTCTGGGAAGCATGGAGATGTCAATATAGTGAAGTCCATCTAGTTGACAGTTGAAGGCAAAGAGGTGGTCTCCAACATGAAACGTGCACAGAAAGGCAAGGCCAAGATCATGGAGCTAAGAAATATTTGCGGAACCAAACTGAGTAAGGTAAGAGCACCTTTAATAGGAGAGTCCAGGGTGGAGGGGAAGATCTGGAAGGGGAATTCCACTCACTCTCTATAGATAAATTTAAAGCTTTTATTCAGAAGAGTTACAGAAGAGCCAGCAGGTGGCATGGAAGTTAAGGCACTGGACTCTTACATGGCAGGCAATGCAGTTGGAGTCCTGAACCCAAAGACTTGAAAATCATTCCAGATATGTATGTATGCATACCCCAAATCAGAGAGAATGGAGAACGGATTGCAGAGTGGCCATCTCTCTTGATGAGTGATCTCTTTGTCTTTCTCTTTGTTCAGCAAGTACACATGTCTTGTGGCAAAAACATTTTTAAAAAGTTATGCAACTGATAAAATATAGCTACTAAAAAATACACTAATTTTATATCAATTATAACCATTGTGTTGAAATATATTTTATATTAATTAGTACTTTTGTATTAATTAGTAGTTACTAATACTCCTGACAAAATATAGCTAGCACAAGAGACTTTTCATATGCTAGATGATATTGGAAACATTTTAATACATTTAATCTCACAATACAATATATGGTCATTCTATTATTATAGATGACACAGCTAGGAAGTGATAAAGAGTCCAAATGCAAGAGATCTAACTTCAGAGTCTAAACATCATATGGTTCTTATATGCCTGGCACTCCTTCAAGTATTTTACCTACAGTAACTCATTAATACACTCAGTCACCTTATTACATAGGTGCTATTATAAATCATTATAAAATAACTGTAATAAACACATCTGCACATACACATACATACATACACACATCCTATTACACAGTATCTGAACCCAGTAGGAGATACACAAACTAACATTTACTGGGGGCTTTGTCAAGTCAAGAACAACTTTAGGTACTTTATTCTAAATTATTTAAATTGTTAATTTTACAAAAGCTTATCTATTTAATTTAATCTAAGAAATTTTCTGTCAAGTCCAAGATCTGGCCTTCCAGCAGCCAAAACTGAAGTACAAAAGGAACTAAAATTAAGTTATTTTAAAAACAAGAAGTTCAATATTAAAGTGTAGCTTAAAAGCAGAGGAAGAAAGAGGCTGGTGTACCCTAATGGGTCAATAGTTTGCAGCATCTTAGCCTAAGGACGTGTTGCAAAGTTATGCTTTGCCCAGAAACTTAGGACAATAGTGAAGATGTGGACAATCTGCTGACAGATCATAAGAGCTTTCATTGTGTCAACAGGGGACTCAAGCATTGCTGAGACAGAACTGGGGTATCTGTGTGGGTTGGCATGCACAGACCTTCACATTGTCAAAGATGTGCAAGAAGAAAGGAAACCAGAGATCTGAAAAACAGAGTGATGCTCAGAGAAATGGAAATAGAAGAACATCTCTGCAGCAGGCAATGATGTGCCCTGACAGCTCAAACTTTGGGGTTTTCAGACTCAAATTTCAAAAAAGATGTGGCCACCTTTTCAGCTGAGCTGATAGTGAATAATTACGTCCTGTCTACGCTTCTGCTCACATTAGATGACTTTTAAAATATTATGCTGACGGGCAAGTTTCATACAATCATAATTCAATATTTTGATAAAGAATTTCTCCTGAACATCACAAGTATTTCCCTGGCCTGTCTTTCTTGTGTAGCGTGAACTTTACGTGAAGGGACGCTAATGTCAAAATGAGTTATTTGACCTACCAGATAGGCATATAAGAATACCTTTGGAGGGTCAATTATAAAAGCAAAAATTTTTTCTTACTTTTTTTTTGTTAAATAAAATAAGAGTTTCTCAAGGAAGCAAATAGTTTCTGACAGCTTATTATCTGAGTAATTCAGGCAAAGCAGTGAAGACGCTAGGCTTTGGGGAGCCAGAAGTGGGTTTGAATTCTGACCATCATCAAGCTAACGCTGAACTAGCTCCTATTTCCCTCTGCAAAATAAGTAAAGTTACATCTATTCTGTAGGATTTTGTGAATATTCTAAATCTAAATATATATGAGTATGGTTTTCACTTGTTTCCAGAAGGTTTAGCTGGAGATCACATGACTAATCCTGCCAATGAATATAAAGGGAATCTTCAAAAAGTTCATACAAAATACATACTGCCCCAAAAAAAGATGTGCATTAATTTCTATTTTTTTTTTTTTTTTGCACCAAAATAAACTCATTCTAACATAAGATATCTGGATAGCACCTAGTTAGGGGCACTCCAAAAGCTAAGACATCAGTTTGAAAAGAAGCTCTATCAGAGCAACATGAATTCTGCTAAAATTGACTCAAGAACAAAAACCGAGCTTATGGGGACAGCAGGTGGTGTGGTGGATAAGGGCGCTGGATTCCCGCATGACCAACCATGGTTCAAATCCCGGACCTGGTGGCTTGCTTTCTCACTTTCCCTTTCTCTCTCTCTCTCTCTCTCTCTCTCTCTCTCTCTCTCTCTCGTCAAATAAAGGAAAAAAATAACAATAACAAATGGAAATAAATAAATAATTCTTTAAAAAAAAAACGAACTTATAATGAAGCGTGAGGAAAAAGTGGTAAAATTACTAGTGCTTTATGAAAACTTAATGGGGCCAATTCTCCCCTCAAAATCAGCTATTTACAAATGGATAACTCATTATCAAATGGGAAAAGATGATGTGAGAGATGACATCTGCTGCAGTGGATCATCCATATCAATTTACAAGGAAAAAATCAACCTTGTTCATGTCTTAATTAAAGAGGACTGATGAGTAATAGCAAAAACAACAGTCAACACTACGGACATCTCAACTGGTTTAGTATAAGCAATTGTATAAATAATTCTATCTGAAAAATTAAAGTGGAGCACACTTTCTGCTCAATGGACACCAAAACTTTTAGCTGCAGACAAGAGCGGGAATTTTCATGGAAATTTTAAACAAGTGAGATGAAGATACTGAAGAATTGCTTTTGGAGAATTGTAACAGGAGATGGTATTTGGCTTTACCAATACAGTCCTGAAGGCAAAGCCTATCAAAGCAATGTCTATCAAGAGATGGAAGTGGTCCAGTCAAAGCAAAAGCGAATCAGTCAAGAACAAAGACCATGGCAACTATTTTTTGGGATGCTCATGGCATTTTGCTGGTTGACTTTCTGGAGGGCCAAAGAACAATATCATCTGTTTACTATGAGAGCATTTTAAGAAAACTGAAGCTTCAGTAGAACAATGCCTGGATATCTTTACCAGAGTCCTTCACTACAATACTGTTCATTCCTCTCATCAAAGAGGGGCAATTGTGCAAGTTTCCTGAGGCTGGTATCATCACTTACAAAACTGCCTTGAACTTGATGGTGCTTATAATGAGAAATACACATTTTTTTACTTTCAGCTTTTCATTCCATTTTTCCATGAACTTTTTGAAGTCCCTGCATATATCATGTGAAAACTGTGCCTAATTAATTCTATTGTAAACATGAAGAGTTTTAAAAAAAGGGGGGGCTTAAATAATTACTTGGTTTTCTGCATTGTATTTATATACTTGTAAATGGAATCTTATAATTTCTTCTACTTGTATTACTGAACTATTCTCCCCCAGGGAGCAGGGGGTGTGGTGGGTAGGGTGCTGGACTCCCACACGGCTGTTCAAGTCCCAGACCTGGAGGCTTGCTTTCTCTCTGTTTTTCTCTATGTGCCCTATAGCAAATTTAAAATAATGATAATAAATAAAATTAAATAAATAATTCTTATAAAAATATGTATTCTCCCCTGTTCTGAAAATGTTACAGTGCATAAAATACATGTAAAAATTCTATGTATATCTGAGGCCTCATAGGAACAGACATTTGACAAAATCTGCTTGTACTTTACAAACCTTCATTTTGTGCAGACAACTAGACAGTACCCTCTCTAGAGCTTAGTCACTGGATTTATTAAGTGATGTATCTGAAAGAATGAGACTGTTAATTGGATGTACAATGAATTCTATGAATAAATAAATACATAGTATTAAAATGTCACTCAAAATTAGTAAGATAAGA
Organism: Tupaia tana; assembly: GCA_026018925.1. Taxonomy (NCBI): domain Eukaryota; kingdom Metazoa; phylum Chordata; class Mammalia; order Scandentia; family Tupaiidae; genus Tupaia; species Tupaia tana. Next base: position 64,538,894 of record JAKSZU010000010.1, read on the forward strand.
AAGTCATATGTAACACTAAATACCTAGTAATATATTTAAAGTATCTGAGACAGTGCTGGCATAAAGTAGTCATTTAGAAAATAACTGACGTTAATGAATATCCTATAGGGCATAAGAGTATGGTTAAGACCAACTGGAGAAGTTCTACTCCTTTCTTTCAGAACATGCCTTGTTTTTGGCAAACAGTAATATCCTAGATTCTGGAAGAAACCATTTTATTTTAATGCAAGGATATTTAGGATTTTAAGGGATATTAGAAGAGCTACTGCATCAATTGTGCATTTTTTTTTTTTTGAGTCTTCAATTCTCTTTTTAGGCAACTCTGATATTTCTTAGCATTCCAAAGTCTCAGTCAGTATATACTAGTATATTCTTTTGATCTCACCAACCTATTAAAAACACCTGAATCTGTTACTCTGTTATTAAAAAATATTGCTCTACTTCTGCTCATCTATTTTTGCCATGCAATGGATGCTTTTCTGAATGTATCAATGGAATAGAATTCATGACTGTGAATTTCTAAATCACAGTCCTCCAGTTTTCACAGTTGATGACTCTCTTGTCTCTCAATCAAAAATTATATCCTCCTTCCTCTCTTAGGGTAATACTTGAGTGCCTAATGCTATATGAAACCTAGATATCTATTAAGCCTTGTTATGTATTCATCTTGTTAGGCTAGCAGTAGTCTCTGTTCATTCTAAAATTAAAGCCCAGAAAATTTCTCAGGTAAAAGTACAGGAGTGGCTTACATTTAAGCATAACATCTGCATAGATCTCCTTTTTTTTTTTTGAGAGGTTTTTTTTTTGCTATAGGGCGCATGCGCTCGCCAGACAGACAGAGAGAGACATAGAGACAGAAAGCGAGAAATCACCCCCCAGGGGGGATGGTCACGCCGCAATCCCTTCTCCTCCATTCTCCTCTCGGGATCTTGGGCACGCACGCACACGCGCCCGGCGTGAGTTGTGAGCCACCGGGTCCAAGACGCGAACCGCGGTCGACTACGTGGGAGTCCAGCGACATAACCATTACGCTGACTGCTGTTTCCCATAGATCTCCTTTCTTTTTTGAGACACCATCACAACAATACTAAAGGAACAGACAGACATAAAAGCACAGCAACGAAGAGGATGAGAATGGAATTACTGAACAAGAAATTTTATTAATTTCTATGAGGGAAAAAAAAAACGGTGGATAAAGATGAAAAATACCACAACCAAGAATACTAGTGAACTGGACTTCAATCAATTATAGAACGGATTGTTCTGAAGGACTAAGAAATACCAGGTATGAGTCAGGACAGATTCAAAGTGTAGGCTTGAAAAGAGATGGATCAATTTAATCTGTATAGATGGAATGGTCAACACTCTTCCTCTCACCTGCCTCCAAACAGAACACTCTGAAGTGAAATATTTATCCCCCAAGGGGAGGGTGGAAGAGGGCAGTGTGTTTAGGAGATGTCAAATAAATTATCTGTGAAGAAGTAGGGCAGTCAGTTTAGGAATCAACACCCCCAAGCAAATCCCTTATCATCCTGGCATTTGGAAGTCCCAATGCATCATTTTTGGTTTCCTACCCTCTCCCATCCACACATACAGAGCTCACAGTCAGTTTTATAAGGCTACTAGTAATGGTGTTCAGCCCTTGAAAAAAAAGCTGAAACAGCACACAACAAATGAAAATTACTGAAAATTAATTTACCCGCAGGATCAGATAAGCTCAAGAAGTATTTCAATACTTAATCTTGGTATTCGCTAATGATATTTAGTATTTCTATTATGACTGTTGTAATGTTCCCTGTTTTATTGCTAATCTGATTTTTCTGGTTCCTTTCTCTCTTCTTTTTAATTAAGTCTAACTAATGATGTGTCAATTTTGTTTATCTTTTCAAAGAACCAGCTTTTGGTTTAAATAGTTTCTGTATAGTTCATTTATTTTCTTTTATTTATTTCTGCTTGGATCTTTATTATTTTTCCCCTGAGATTTTCTGGGGGGTTGTTGTTGCTTTTCCAATTCCCTGAAGCCTGATGTTAGGTTGTCTGTTTGCCACCTTTCCATCTTTCTCTTATGCGCATTAATTGCTGTGAACTTCCGTCTTATGACTGTTTTTGCTGTGTCCCAAGGTTATGGAGACTCACATACTCATTATCATTGGCTTCAATTAATCTTTTTACTTTATTCTTAATTTCTTCAGGAGTTGTGAAGTCATTCAACAGTAGGTTGTTTAGTTTCCATACATTTGTGTATTTTTTAGTTTTTTTTCTAAAATTAATGTCAAGCCTAACTCCATCATGGTCAGAGAAGATGCTGGAAATAGTTTGTATGCCTTTGCATCTGTAAAGGCTTGTTTTGTGCCCTATCATGTAGTCAATATTTGAAGTTTTCACACAAGGTGAGAAAAATGTATATTTCATGGTTTTGGGATATAAGTTTCTATAGATGTCTTTCAAGTCCATTTGATTTATGGTTTTTTTAGATGCTGTATTGCCTTGCTTTTTTGTCTAGATAATCTGTCCAAAGGAGATTCTGGGGTGCTGAGATCTCCAACAATTATTGTGTTGCAGTCTATCTCTCCTTTTAGATCTAGAAGTCTTTCCTTCTGTATGTCAGTGCTCCTGAGTTGGGTGCATAGATATTTATAAGTGTTATGTCTTCTTGATTAATTAATCCTTTTACTACTATATAATGTCCTTGTTTGTCTCTTCTTACAGTTTTTGTCTTAAGGTCTATTTTATGTGAAATTAGTATCACGATTCCAACCCTCTTTTGGTTTCCATTGGTATGGAATACCTTTATCCTCCAGCCTTTCACTTTTAATCTATGTATGTCTTTAACCACAAAGTGCATTCCTTGTAGGCAACAGAGAGAAGATTTCTGTTTTCTTTTTCTTTTTCTTTTTTTTTTTTTTTTTTTTGAGAGGTTTTTGCTATAGGGCACGTGCATACGCCAGAAAGACAGAATGAGGAAGAGAGACAGAAAGCTAGAAATCACCCCCAGGGGTGATGGCCATGCCACAATACCTTTTTCTCCATTCTCCTCTAGGGATCTTGGGCACACACACACATGCGCCCGGCATGAGTTAAAGCCACCGGGTCCGGGACTCAAACCGTGGTCAACTACATGGGAGTCTAGCGACATAGCCATTATGCCAACTGCTGGTCCTGGGTTTCTGTTTTGTTTTGTTTTGTTTTTTCCTTTCAATCCATTCAGCCAGTCTGTGTCTCATGATTGGAGAATTTAATCCATTAACATTCAACATTATTACCAATATTTCTGGACTTGTCCCTACCATTTTGTTATCCATTTTCTTGGTTATTTTTGTTCTCTTATTTCTATCTGTCTCTCTTTAGTTTTCCTGGTTTATCATGCCAGTAAACAAGAAAACCTGGATGAGATGTACAAATTCCTTGGCACATATTCTACCAATACTGGATCAGGAAGACATAGAAAACCTAAACAGACCCATAAGAAGCATGAGATTGAATCAGTAATAAATAACTTCCCAACAAAGAAATGCCCAGTTCCTAAAACTTCACTTCTGAATTCTATAAAACTTTTAAAGAAGAGTTAACCCGCATCCTACTCAAACCATTTCTAAAAATCCAAAAGAATAGTCCCAAATTTATCTTATAAAGCCTCCATCACTCACATCCCCCAAACATAAAAGAAAATAACCTAAAAAGAAAACACCAGACCACTATCTCTGATGAATATAGATGCAAAAATTCTCACCAAGATACTAGCAAATCACATTGAATGATACATTGAAAAGATTATACACCACAACCAGGTAGGCTTTATTCCAGGGATGCAAGGATGGCTCAACATACACAAAACCATAAATGTAATACACCACATAAACAGAAAGAAAGATAAATACCACATGATCATATCAATTGATGCATAAAACAGTACAGAAGAGCTCTCTCTCAACACAATAAAAGCCATCTATGAAAAACCCATAGCTAACATCGTATTGAATGGGGAAAGCTGAAAACTTTTTCTCTAAAAACTGGAACAGAAAGTGGATGAATCTGGATTTACTTCTGAGTAAAGCAAGCCAGGCTATAAAAGAGAGACATTATATGTCTCCACTTACATACCAAGTATTCACACTCTGTGGCTGAAACTGAATGACTATAGGATATAGAAACATAGAAAATTGTTAAAAATACCAGATACAATGTGGAAAGAGGGTAGGTGAAGGAGGAGAGTCTGAGGAAAGACATTAAGGAGAAAAGTAGAGCGACATGGCATGTATGGGACAAAGAAATTGGTTATTATTTGTTGAAGATAACATGCATAGTATTCTCAACTGGACTGGTAGGAAATGTATACATGTGAGAATATTAACTTTGCAAGTTAAGTGACATATGTAGTTGAATGTATAAAAGAAATTGGAATAAAAAATAAATTAAAAATATACAAATGTGGGGGCTGGCAGGTGGCATGGTGATAAAGGTGCTGGAGTCCCACATAGCTGACCGTGGTTCAAGTCCTGGACATGGTGGCTTACTTTCTCACTTTCCCTCTCTCTCTTTCTCTGTCTTTCTCTGATAAAACTGGAAAATAATACTAATAAATAAAATTAAATAAAATAATAGATTTTTTAAGAAATATATACAAATGTGATTAAATGTAAAATAAAATTTTTTAAAAAACTGGAACAGTACAAGGCTATCCACTTTCTCCACCCATTTTCAACTTAATAGTGCAAGTCCTAACCAATGTAATCAGTCCAGGGAATAAAATAAAAGGTATTCAAATAGGGAAAGAACATGTAAAATTGTCTCTATTTGCAGATGATATGATTACATATAGAGACAATCCAAAAGAATCCATGAATAAAACTCCTGGAAGTGATAAACACCATAAAGTGGCAGGATACAAAATCAATATACAAAAATCTATAGCATTTCTATACACCAGCAATGAGTAGATTGAGGTAGAATTGAATAAAGCAATCCCATTTACAATACCCACAAAAAATAAGACACCTAGGAATAAACCTAACCAAAAGAAATCAAAGACTTCTACAAGGACAACTATGAAAAGAAGAAGAAGGAGGAAGAGGAGGAGGAGGAGGAGGAGGAGGAGAAATAAAATGAAAATGACACAACAAAGTAGAAAGACATCCCATGTTCCCAGATTGGAGAATTCATGTAATCAAAATATCAATCCTACACAAATTAATCTACAAATATAATCCAATCCCAATCAAATTACCAGAAATATTCTTCACAGATTTAGAAAAAAACAATCATAGGGACCAGCAGTTAGCGTAATGGCTATGTCGCTGGACTCCCACGTAATCAACTGCGGTTCGCGTCCCGGACCCGGTGGCTTAAACTCACGCCGGGCGCGTGTGCGTGCGTGCCCAAGATCCCGGGAGGAGAATGGAGGAGAAGAGATTGCGGCGTGGCCATCCCCCCTGGGGGGTGATTTCCTGTTTTCTGTCTCTCTGTCTCTCTCTGTCTGTCTGGCGAGCGCACGCGCCCTATAGCAAAAAACTCTCCAAAACAAAAAATAAAGAGAAAAAATAATCATTGATTTTGTCTGGAATCATAAAAGGCCCCATATTGCCAAAGCAATATTGTGCAAGAAGAGTGGAGTAAGAAGTATCTCATTCCCTGATCCCAAAATACATTACTAAGCCATGATAATCAAAACAGCATAGTACTGACACAGAAACAGAAACATAGACCAATGGAACAAAAGAGACCCCTGCAATAAACCCCAAAACATACAGTCAACTGATTTTTTACTAAGGGAACCAGACCATCAAGTGGGGAAAAGTAAACCTCTTTAACAAATGGTATTGGAAAAACTGAGTATCCATCTGCAGAAAGAATAAACTGAACCCCTATCTCTCACCACTAACAAAAATCAACTCAAAATGGATCAAAGATCTAAACCTAAGACCTCAAACTATAAAACTACTGGTGGATAACACAGGGAAAACTCTTGGAGACATCGGGATAGGCAAAGACTTCTTAAATAAGACCTCCAAAGCACAGGCAATAATCCCAAAAATAGGCAAGTGGAATTAGATAACATTAACAAGCTTCTGCACAGCAAAAGAAACAATAATTAGAATGAATTGACAAACCTCAGAATGAGAGAATAGATTTCCACACTATGCCTCAGATACGGGACTCATAACCAAAATATACAGGGAACCAAATCATCTTAACACTCCCCACCTAAAAAAAAAAAAAAAAAAAAAAAAAAAAAAAGATCAACCAAATTAAAAGATGGGAAAATGAGCTGAAGAAACAACTCTATAAGGAAGACTTATGAATGGCCAAAAAGCTACCAAAAAAATGCTCTAACATTCCTCATCATAAAGGAGATGCACATCAAAACCACAATGAGATACCACCTAACCCCTGTTGGAATGACTAAGATTAAAAAAAAAAGAAAGGAAAGAAAAAAGATAAGTGCTGGTGAGGCTGTTTTGAAAAGGGAACACTTCTACACTGTTGATGGGAATATAAATTAGTACAGCTGCTATGGAGAACGATATGAAGGTTCTTCAAAGATCTACAAACAGAACTACCATAAGATCCAGCAATTCCACTCCTGGATATCTACCCAAAGGATAGGATAATGCTCAATAAGAAAAGTGCTTGCACATCTATGTTTATTGTGGTATTATTCACAATTTCTGAGACATAAAACCAACTCAAATGTTTATGAACAGATAAATGGATTGAAAAAAGTGTGTCACATATACACTGTGGAATACTACTCAGCCATGAAAAATAACAAGACTCTGGCATTTAATAGAAAGTGGATGAATATGGAAGATTTACTGCTGAATGAAGCAAGCTAGGTTATGAAAGAGAGACATTGTATTTCTCCACTTAATATATACCAACTGTCTGCACTCCATTGAGGAAACTGAAAGAATTGAGAATATGAAAGCATGGAAATGTTTATGGATGCTGAAGACTGTGGGAAGAAGGTGGAAGATGGGGGAGAGTGAGAAAAAAGGAATCAAGAGAAAAATAGAGAGGCAAGACATTTATGGGACATAGAAATGAAGGGTTGTCTGTTGGTGATAATGTGTATGATATTTTCAACTGGACTAGTGTGAAGTGTCCACAAGTTGGGTAAAGTCATTTTACACACTGTAGTCATGTACAGTGATTGAATGTATAAAATAAATTAAAATAATAAAAAGAAAATACTTAGTCTTGAACCAGCAGGTGGCATAGTGGTTAAGGCACTAGATTCCCACATGGTCGACTACAGTTTGAGTCCCAGACTTGGCAGCTTGAAACACACTGGGCACGTGTGTGTGCATGCCCAAAATCCTGAGAGGAGAAGTGATTGTGGGATTGTGATGTGGTCAGTCCCTCAGGGAGTTTCTCACTTTCCCTTTCTCTGTGTCTCCAGCAAGCACATGCGCCCTATAGCAAAAATCTCTCTGGAAGAAAAAAAGTCTTTGCAAATATGCTGAATTTATTCTAAAATATAGTAAACTCTTGGTTATTTAGCACCCCACATTGAAGAGCCCTCAGAAACTAACCAGAACTGCTATTGGTTTTCCTGTTTTGTTGCTGTTTTTTCTGCATTTTACCCCTAAGGAGAAAGGAAGTATGCATGTCCACATATCACCTCCTTTCCAGTCCAATAGAAAAAGTAAGTACACTCAGTGTACAGTCGTCTCACTCTCCTTTGACTCATTGAAGTTCAGAAAGTAACCCTGGAGAACTATGAGACAATTTTTATTTCTCCTTTGTACTATTTAATAATTTTCTGATTTTGCATAATGTAGTCATTTTACTTTCACTATATGAAAAGAAAATAAAAGCTCTCAGGAAAAAAATTCAAGAGTAAGAACTTGAAAGATCTCAATGATCAAAGAAGTAGGGATTTATTTCAATTTCATAGAATGTGCTTATGAGGCAAGGAAGGAGATGCTTACATTTTGAATTTCTCTCCCATGGTTGGACAGTTTTTTTTCCTTTTTTGTTCTTTCTTTCTCTCTCTTTCCCTTTCTCCCTTCCTTTTATCTCTTCAAATTTACCAAAGGGCATGTGAGTTAGAGAAAAACAGAGATAGAGGGAAAGTGAGAAAGCACCCCCCCATGAGGCATGGTCATGCCATAATCCTTCTCTTCCATATCCTTTTCCTTTCAGGATTTTGAGCACAGAAGCACACATGCCCAGCTTCTTTGACAAGCTACCAGGTCTGAAACTCTAACCACACTGTTGATTATATGAGATGCAGCCACCTTAACCACCATGCCACTGGCTGACACAATTTATTGTAAATATTCTGTGTCCCAAAGAACTTTACCCATGCAGTGCCAGGTGGTGGCAGAGGGGTAAGGCAAATGGACCCACATGGGGAAGATCATGAGTTCAAGATCTGGGAACTTACTGAGCATTTTAGAATTTAGTAAGTGTGTTTCACCCAAAGCTTTTTATTCCACCTGGAGCCTGTTTCATGCTTTTCTTAAAAACTCTCATTCTTGGATGTTTCAGTTGTTCCCAGTTTCTAACTATGATAGATAATACAGTAGAAAGTATCTTTATACATCCATCTTTACACACATCTCTAGGAATTTCTTCTACATAAACTATTAGGCAGGAAATTGCCAGGGGCCCGCAGGTGGTGTGGTAATTAAAGTATTGGACTCCCACACGGTCAAATCTGGTTCAAGTCCTGGACCTGGCAGCTTGAGGATCATGCCAGCACATGTGTGTTCATGCCCAAAATCCCAGGAGGAGAATGGAGAAGGGATTGTGTTGTGGTGTGGCCATCCCCCTGGGGGGTTATTTCTCACTTTCCCTCTCACTGTTTCTCTCCATCTCTCTTCTTTCTGACAAGCACATGCACCCTATAGCAAAAAAAAAAAAAAAAAAAAAAAAAAAAAAAAAAAAAAAAAAATTGAGAAAAAAAAAGAAAAGGAAAAACAAATTGCTGAATCAAATGCCATGTTTGTTTTTATCTTCCTTAAAATATGTTACTTAAAATTTTTCTAATTCATCAAAATTTGTTTGAGTCCATGACTAATAAAGAAATTATACTTTGCTTATACTTTGGGTAATGAGATTATGGGCTATTTCATTATGTTTTCCTTCTGCAGAATTTCTCATGTTTTCTTCATGATCACATATTGCTTCTCAACTTAAACTTTTCAATATTTAGAATCTAAAGTGATAGTATTAGTGTGTATGGCATATATGATTGTCACCCAGTCTGTTTCTACATCTAACTTTTTCTTTTGTCTGAATCTGATTGCATGTGGACCTTTGAGAGAATTACATTAATTCTGCCTCAGCTCTTCCAATTTCTTTTATTTTCTTTTTAAAAATGTGTTGCTATCAGGTACATGCACTCACCAGCAAGTGACAGAGAAAGACAGAGGGAAAACAATCACCCCAGAAGGAGGATGGTCACACTGCAATCCCTGCTCACTCTCTTCTTGAGACTTTAGCTATGTATACACATGCACCCAGCCATTTTTTTCAACTGCCAGGTCTAGAACTCAAGCCACAATGTCAGTCATGTGGGATCCAGCACCTTAACCACTATGCTATCTGGCCTAGCGCATCCCAATTCGTAGGCTCGGCTCAGTAAATCATATTCTGTAGACTGAGATACAGAAACTCAGAGTTGGTAGGTTCAGGAGCTTAAAAGTCACATATAGGGAAGCACCTGGAAAGAGAGGAAGCAAGTCTTCAGAGGAAAATGGAGAGATATACCTAGAAAGACAGATAGATAAGACCATATGGCTTCAGAGACAGGATTGACTCCTTATTTCTGGTCCCCAGACCTGTCCGCATGGGCACTGGGGCAATTTCTTTCTAGTCATACATGATATGCTGATGAGATGGCCAAGTGTAGCTTTACCCTCAAAGAAAAAAAATACACACACACACACACACACATACACCCCAAAACACACACACATATATATGCATACTATATATTATGTGTATAAATGTATATGTAAAATAAATATATATGTGTACACATCTTTAGTATGCATGTATCATATATAATATATATTAGAGATATAATAGCATGTATGTAATACATGCATACATACATACACATGTGTTTTTTTTAAGTTTATTTATTTCTTACATGAAAGGAAACAAGAGAGAGACAGAAAGACAGACAGGCACCCTCAAAAGAGTCTTCACACCACAATCCACATCCACCCTCAGTCAACCAGGATCCTAAGCATACACATTTGTACTCAGTGTGCTTTGGGAAGTTCCAGAGTTTATATCCTGGGACATCCCCACCCCGGGTATTTTAGGGCTTTTCCATGTGAGTCTAGTTTCATTGCAACCATGCCACCACCTGGCACACTCAGGGATCTTGTTCTTTGAGACCAAAGACTGCTCACTTGAACAATAAGTAACAACTGATCTTATATGGAGTTTGGTGTGAGGACCAGCTGGTGGCATGATGGTTAAGGTGCCTAAATCCCACATGGCTGACTGCAGTCTGAGTCTGAGACCTGGCAGCTTGAAAAAAACCTGCTCTGTGTGTGTGTGTGTGTGTGTGTGTGTGTGTACACAGGCTGGCACATGCATACCCAAAATCTCACAAGGAGAAAGAAGGAGAAGGGATTGCAATATGGCCATCTCCCTTGAAGGATGCTTTCTCACTTTCCCTCTTTTTCTGTCTTTGTCTTGAGACTGCACGTGCCCTCTAACAAATTTAAAAGAAGAGGAGGAAGAAGAAATTTTGTGGGAGAACACTAACATCCTAAACATAAAGGTTCAAAAGACAGCCTATGGGTCTCATTCTAATCTCAATAATTTTCTTCTTGGCCCCGCATACTACTGTATTTTTATAAATATATTTATACATGTCTTACATAAAATGTGCATCATTATCTTTTTTGAAAATAAATCATAGACAATCATCACTGAGCCCCATATTTCTGTGAGGGCTCAGTGGGCTGTAGCTAACTGCGGCTGACTCTTTGGGTGCGACATGTCACCTGTGGTTCAATTCTGCACCACTGAGGAGGTACCTGCCCAGGTCCCTTCTCTGTCCAGTTGAGTTAAGGTTTCTGATTTGCAACTCTACAAGATCTACCCTAAATTTCCTCTCTCTTTTGCTGCCTCCGAGGTCCGATTCCTGGGTTCTTCATAAGAGATTTCAGGTAATGCTCCCTCAATTTCCTGCATTCTCGCCAGAGCATCAGTTTTTAACTAAAGTTAATGGCTTGTCATGAAAGGGTGATATTGGTGCCTGAGGAACAAGGCATTTCATCTACCTCAGCGGTACATCTGTGGCAAAGGATGAAAGCTAGAAAAATCAAACACTTTCTCATTTCTCCAGAAAAGCCTTCCTTTTACTAAATTAGAAACACCCATTTTGGAAAATCTTTTTTTATTTTTTCTGCAGAGCAAATCTTTGTCACCACATCATTATCCTAGATTCCAAACACAAGCTACGAGGTTGGAGGTTACGATGAAAGATCCAATCTGAACATTAAAATGACTAAGCTTCAATTATGAAATTGTCTTGTTTACAGAACTGATTTGAAGTTGTTCGTTTTTTGTTTTTGTTTTTGTTTTGCTTTTGCCCTAAGAACCTGTTTTGAAGAAGCAAACAATGTGTCATGCTATCTGCCACTTCAGTAGGGAGCAATGCATAGTGGCTTTGAGCGCCTGCTGGCACCAGAACCTTCTTCACTCTTTAATGTGCTTAGAATAAAAAAAGGGGCAATATGGATAAATAGGCAGACTGCAAAGGAGACCTTAATCTTGAATGTCTTAAAAATCTGAGACCTTGGCATCTTCAAAACCATACAGGAAAAACTTTTGATAAGAGCGATGCTTTGTAAAGACGATTTGCTTTAAAAAAAAAAAAGAAAAGAAAAAGTAGACTATTTTTTTTACCTTAAAATTTTAAATGCTTTTGACTAGGACCATTAATGCCTTTTAAAAGAAGTCTAATCCCCAGTAAACTAGCACATTCAGAAGCATTAAATCTTTGCTCCTAAAATCTGAATGAACTTCTCCAGTTTACCACTTGAGGGGAGATCAAACCTGGAATTGAGCTAATTCCAGGCTAATGAAGAATGTTCCACCTTCTTTCTAAAAGGCCAGTCCTGTAAGAGGCAGAAGGAAAAGGTATCTGCCATGCCGTAGCCTTCCGTTAGTCAAGACAACACATTTTCTGCAGAAATAGTCACAAAGGTGAATTTCAGTTATGAAGTTAAATTAGAGGTTTAGTTAAGGTTTAACTGTAGTCAATATTCCCCATCCTTTAACCAACTGAATGTTTTGATTACAGTAAGAATAATAACAATTGCAACTCTAAATGGATTATATACCCATGTCCTATTCACTATTTTTTTTACAGACCACAGATTAGTTTATTTTTAACACCCATCATGCCATGAATTCATAGGGAATAGGTTCCAGTAGCTCAGGCTCCTTTCCATTGGTTCCCACAAAGTGTGCCTCTCTGGGTGGAGCAGGCTGCTGCTTTAGATATTGTAGCTATTCACCATTTTTCAAGGCTCCACCGGACACCGAAAAGACAGGTAAGCTGATCTAGTAAGGAACAGTCGCTTTTCAACAAGAATATTGAATGTTGAGTGTTCAAGGATTTGCTTCATATATTAAAAGTTGAAGTTTGCTACTAAAGATGGCAGATCCAAATGTCTTCACCGAGTTCCAGCAGCTTTGAAGAGGTTAGCCAAGTAGGGGTTTTATGGCATTGAGCACAACTTGGTCTTGGACATCTTGATCCAAAACCCCTGTGTGAAAGAGGAGGATATATTAGAGCTTCTCAAGTTTGATTGGAAGCAACTTTGATCAGTTTTGAATAATTTAAAGGGAGACAAATTTATCAAATGAAGAATGAGGGTAGAAACTGCTGCAGATGGGAAAACCACTTGCCATAACTACGACTTTATCAATTCCTGTACTCTTGTTAATGTGGTAAAATATAAATTGGACCACATGAGAGGAAGGATTAAAACTGATGAGGGATTCCACCAACCGGGCTTCCTTCAAATGTCCTGACTGCAGTACTTTCACAGACTTAGAAGCTAATCAGCTCTTTGATTCCATCAGCTCTTTGATTCCATGACAGGTGATATTTTTCCAGCTTGTGTATTCTTTTTCTTAAATTGACTCATCTAATTTTTAAAGAGTTGCGAAAGTGAATGAATCATTATAAGTCAGCATATAGTCAGTCTTCCTGTCTTGTTTAGCTGTATACTACTTTGAGAAGATTTTCACATCCCTTCTCCTAAACAAGGGAGTATATTCATTCATGGGGTTTTATTGCCCATGGCACTTCTGTCACTTGGAGGCTATTCTGACAGATTTTACCTTTGACTTAATCATTCATTGAATATGTAAATACTTGTATCAGTCACTGCTAGACGGTTATAATATGTTGTATTTAAATGCTTTGTTAGTGGAAGCAGAAAATACTATTGGAAATAAATAGAGCAGATAATCTGGATTTGGGGAAGACCTCTGGAAGAAGTAAGCAACTGAGACCAAAAAGATAAGTAAGAGTTATTAACCAGATGAAATAGAGGAGAACTCTCTTCAAATTAAGAAGTAGATAGATATTTAGTATCTCTTAGCTATGTATTAATGGAAGAGAATTATCAATAAAACATGTCACTCCCAGACCAGCAGTTGGCATAATGGTTATGCCACTGGACTCCAATGCAGTTGACTGCGGTTCAAGTCCCAGACCTGGTGGCTTAAAACTCATGCCAGGTGCAGATCCATGCATGCCCAAAATCCCGAGAAGATAATGGAGGAGTAGGGATTACAGTGTGACCATCCCCCCAAGGGGGTGATTTCTCACTTTCTGTCTCTGGTGACTGTATGTTCCCTATAGTAAAAGTCTCTCTTAAAGAAATGTCATTTCTTATTAATTAAAACTAAAGTACTGTAGCTGTCAGGATTCACAGTTTAGAATATACACATTTTCTAAAAATATGTATTTTCTTGTTTATACAGTTATTTTATCTTGTTTGTAAACTGTGAAAGATTATAGTTTTACTAATTACTGACAGATCAATTTTGTCTTAGTTTTCAGAGGTAAAGATCTATAGAAAGACTCAATACTGTTAAGTTAGATTGTCTCTTTGTTATAATTAAATTGTACAGGTACCTTTTAGTTTATAAACTTACCTTTTAAAAAAACCTGTTATCATTTAAATGTTTATGCTTAAAGAATTTTGTTGAAAAAAAACAAGAATATTGAATGTTGACATATGTGACTTAAGACTGTAATTAAATGTACATGTGAAAGTTTCTGACATGAATCTGGAGGAAATTGGACCCTTTCATTCTACCGTGCTGACGGACTGTCTATAGCAACCTTGATATTATATGTTGAATATGGAATGTCTGCTTATGTTCATCACTACTGAGATTCATAGAGGGCTTTAAATTATAACTCCATTGGAGTAACCACAGGCTTGTTGCTAGATATTTGCCTCATTTTTAGCAATGTCTGAGAAATTAGAGGATCCTGAAGATAAAGAAGAAACAGCCATGAGCCTCCTGGGTATGGCCTGGGATCGCTGCCAGGTAATGACTGTAGAAACTCATGACTCCTTCTGGCCCCAGTGTAGGTCTCCACTGAGAGGTCCAAACCCTCCTACTCTAATCTCTTCCCATGAAGAAAGTTTCTATCCTCATGGAAGAACATTTGCAATGAAATGTTAGCAGTCAAGTCCTATGTTGAGAAGGTGATTTAGCCAGTTCCCCATTTGCTGACTTGTTAGAAAAAAATCTTTTCTGACAAAACAGAAAAGATATATATTGTTTAATGTATCTACCACTGTTTCTTCGCCAGTCACGCATCTATTGGGTCATTGGCAAAGTCATGACAATTTTTCTATGCAAAATGCACCATGACTTTGCCAACAACCCAATATATATATGAAATATGAGATACCAGAAAGAGATTTATAAAATTTATAAAATGCCATAATGTCTCATTTGACAGATGCCAAAAATAGTATAGAGAAATACATTTTCCACTAACTGAAATTTAACCTGTTAAGCATAAACTTCTTAGAAACAGGTAGGTAGAGGTATAAATTATAAATTATATGTAATGCAAAAGCGGTTAACATTTTACATTATAATATATACATACATTACAGTGTTTTAACTCTTTTTGCCATTTAAAACAGAAAATATTGATTATGACTGCTTCTAGATAACACAGGACCCTAAACAGGAACAGACACATTTTTGACACCTCAGAGTTCACTTTCCTCTCTGGCTCTTAGCTAAGCTCTCCATACTTGAGGTGTCTGGTTAAGTGACATCGTGATAAATGAAGTATGAATGGGCTGTAAGACTATACAAATTCTTTTTCCACTGAAAGTTTAAGAAAACAATTCAAATTTCAAGACCAATTAATGTCCATCCTCAAACTATGCAGCCTTGGTATGCAATGTAAATAAGATAGTATTGTGCCTAGAGCATCATTTAACACTTAAAGAACAATTAATTTGGGATCTCGAATGTTTGGAGAGAGAGAGAAAAGCAGCATATCAACACTCTTCTCCTGAATCTTCAAAGAAGTCTATCAGTCATGTTCCTCAGAGTCCAGGTAGAACTTGCTCACTTACTTGCTCATGCTGGGGGCCTTGGCTGGAGATTCTGCTTCTGAAAGCAAGGGAGGGACAGTACCTGCCTGTTTTCACATTTTCACAGTTAATTCTGAACCGGGGTCTCCACATGCTCACTCCAGGTACTTTTTGTTCCTGTCTTTATGTTACTCTCTCTCCTTTCCCTCCTTTTCATACCCAGCTCTGTTGTCCTTTTTATCCTCTCTCTTTTTCTCTTTCTCTTTGCTCCTTAAACTAGCAGAGGTTCCCGTATTCTTTTCAAGAATCATGAGACCTTTTTGTTCACTAAAAACACTGATTTATGTTCTAAATTTTCTTTGCTCAAAATTAATATATCCCAATATTCTTTGCCTTCCCACACAAATAATTGTGCTTTAGCAATTATTTCTTCCTGTATCGTGTTATGGTAAATTAGGCTTTACCTGCCAATATCCCTGCTAGATTTAGGTCCCTGGAGGACAAGGATTGTTTTTTGTTCACCTTCGGATCTTCCATAACACATAGTAAACAGTAGGCACTAGATCTACACACATATATAACCCACAGTATATATTTAACTAAACTGATGTTATATATACACAGTAATGGTAATGATAATAATTCACTACATTTAAATGTGTTGCTTTCCAAGTGTGTCCACCATCTCGATTCAAGCATACAGACATTGATCATTTGCCTGCCCAGGATTCATTTACATTTCTTTTCTCTTTCTTTCTTTCTTTCTTTCTTTCTTTCTTTCTTTCTTTCTTTCTTTCTTTCTTCCTTTCTTTCTTTTATTTGTTATAGGGCATGTGTTTTCAATGGAGAGAGACAGAGAGAAAGGGAGAGAAAGTTAAGAACTCACCCTCCAGGGGGAAGGGGGAGGATGACCAAGCATGGCACAATCCCTTCTCCTCCATTCCCCCCTCAGGATTTTAAGAATGCACACACATGCACCCAGCATATTTTTGAAGCCACCAAGTCTGGGACTCAAAACACACAGTTGGCCATGTAGGATCCAGTTTTCTCAACCATCACATCACCTGTTTTCCCTTGTTTACTTTTCTTCTGATACAATTACTCCGATTTTCCCTGGCAAAGGATCCCTACTGTGTGCCTTGAACTCTGACGGTTATTTCAGGATAAACATATGGTCCAAAAGAGCAACAAAGAGACTGAATTCTGAGACTTCCGTGAAATTGTTGATAAAACCAAATAACTCACTTCTGATGAGATGGCTGTGACATTAGAACATAAACCAGTTTGGCACTCTGAGGCGAGAACCAGCAGAGAGGACAGCAGGACTGTAGGAAAGAAATGATAAACTTGACTCTCAATGAAATCATTTGAACCCCTGGATCCAAACCTAACTACCACATAGAACATTTTTGTCAAGTGACCAATAAATTTCCTTTCACCATAGATTTTCTCTATTTAAAATAGAAAAAGAACTGAGTCTTCTAAAAAGTAATTTCACTAAAGATCCAGACTGTTTTACAATCCATCTAAGATCCTGTAATTAATCATCCCAAAACTAGGGCTAGTTCTAAGCCAGCACTTCTTCTAACACCCTTCCCCTATTCATGAAAGTATGAATTGCAAAACAGTTTGAGGATCATGCCAGTTTTTTCTCTTCCCATCTACTGTATTCTATTATTTCTCCTCATAGCATTATAAAATAAGAACATGGGATCAGCAGATGGCATAATGGTAACATCACTGGATTCCCACATAGCCAACCACGGTTCAAATCCTGGACTAGCAGTTTGAAATTCACATCAAGCACGTATGTGTACATGCCCAAAATCCCAAGAGGAGAATGGAGGAGAAGGAATTGCCATGTGGCTATCCTCCTGGGTGAGGGGGAGGGGTGGGTTCTTGCTTTCTGTCTCTCTGCCTTTCTGGCAAGTGCACATACCCTATAGCAAAAATCTCTCTCTAAAAAAAAAAAAAAAAAAAAAAAAAAAAAAAAAAAAAAAAATCTCTTTTTTTTTAAATTTTTAATAAAATAAAACAACATTCCTTAGCAACAATCACAGAGAGTCAGGAAACAGCATTCAAAGTAATCAGCAGTGTTCTTTTAAATGTCCATTATTGCCACAAACTTAGTTTACACACTTCAATAAAACTACCAAATATTGACAGCTTTCACAGTTTTATTTATCCTTTGTGTAAGTGAATACTTTTCTTTACATTAATATTTTGAAGGAGACACATGACTTAGTCTTTCCTTCTAGATCCAGGTGAGTCCTTATGCCATGTGACAAGAACAGAAATTATTCAAGCAGGATAGTGTCCTTAAATGTCATGAACTGGAACAGGAAAAAAAATGAAATAGATCCAAATCTGCCTATGTGGCATGACTAAATAATTCAACAGCAGACAGTTATGGCCACTCAGGCAGCTCTCAGTAGTTAGAGTTGAAGATCTCTGCAAGCAGAAAGAGACTTCAGATGGTTCAATAATACCTTCCCATTGCAACCTGAAATATTGGTCACTGTGTTCTCAGCTGGCTTCATTCACAAAACAGGGCCTAATGAAATGAAGAGAAAGAAAAACAAGCCCAGAGGTCCATGTGTTGCTGCCCTAGCTGCTAGGAACAGGATTGTCCCCACATTGGATAAAAGGTCAAGTCAAGCTTGGCAATCCTCATACACATGTGAAGGTGAAGAGGTCACCAGGATGTGGGGATGAAGTTTGCTTGACTTGCTATTTGCCCATAATACACACACATGGGCACACACACACTCACAGGCAATCCTCATTATTTGTAGATTCACAGATTCTGAATTCGCAAATTTTCCTACTTGCTAAAACTCATTTTTCTATACCCAAAACCAATACCTGTGGTGCCTTTGTAGACACACAGACTGGCTAAAAATGTCAGCTGCCACATGTGTTCCCAGCTGAGGTGAACAGAACTACACTCTGCTGTCTTATTCCCTCTCTTATTCAAGTACCCTTTTCACAGTCTATTGGGTGCCATATTTTTCTTTTTCCACATTTTTGTGCTTTTTGGTGGCGATTTCACTGTTTCCAATGACCCCCTACTGTAGTGCCAGCATGCTCTCTGATGTTCCTAAGTGCAAGAAGGCTACAATGTACCTCACAGATAGGTGTGTTGGCTCAACTTCATTTAAGAATGAGTTACAGTGCCACTGGCCATGGCCATGCTAATTAATCGCAACATATATTAAATACATTGTCACATAAAACAAGATTATGTTTTGATCCATTGATGAGAAGGTTGTGACCAGAGGTGCACAAGAGTCTAACCCTATATTGTTCCTAAAAGCAATGATTCAGTATCTGATATCAGCATTGGCAGTGACTACACACACTAAACTGTGCAAACCTACTAATGTATATATGTGTGTTGTATATACACACGTTTTCTGTTTCTTTGTTATTTAAATTGACAAATGAAAAACGTATTTGCTTATCACGTACAACCTGTTGCTTTGAGATACATATACATTGAGAAAGGCTGAATTGAGCCATAGGCATCACCGCACACATACTTATCACTTTTTGTAGTGGAACACTTAAAATGTACCCTCTTCACAATTTTCAAGAATATAACACATTATCGTTAATCAAGTCACCATATGCAATATATCTTTAATTGACATTGCGTACACAGATACACAGACAGACCTTCATTCAAATAGCCACTTTTTTAGGGGGGAAGACTATGTCACCCTTCTTATACTCAAAGAAATTTCCAGAAATAGAGCTGCACTCAAAAAACTTAGGGCATATCCCACCAGTTTCAGCAGGTAAGAGGTTATAAAATACTCAGTGTGGGACAGTCTTAGGGTGAGACTGACAGATGAAAGACAGGACCTGGAGCCTGTTAATCACTGATTCTCTCATTTGGCCCAGCAGCGATGGTCACTGGGGAGCCATGGAAACTTCTTAACTCAGAAATACTGAAAATGAGGTACAGGTATTACCATGCATCCTTTCTCTGGACCTGAATCTAACCTCAGAAGCTCCCTCGGCACATGTGGCAATTATGGTGACTTCTTTTTCCTGCTTCCTATCGTTTAAGTTCAAGTGAGGCATTGATTTTTATAGCAACATTTAGTCATATTGGCCAGAGTTTTATTGTCAGCATCATCAACCACAAACACATGGCATACCTACTAGGAAAAGCATGGTACGGAGCCGTTTTAGACCATCTGAAAAAGTCTAAGATATGGTGATATCTTCAAAAATGATATAGTAATAAAATAAAAAGCAGAGATAAAATTTCAGTTTCAAGCTTTGAAGAACCTTAATTAATTTGACATGTATATGAGCTAATTCCTAATTCTTATTAAAATATTAAAGTGAGCAGTAGTGGTTTCAATGTCATGGCTTAGGCAGAAAATAAGAGTGATAAGATAAAATGCACATTTTTAAAAGTTTAAACACTTTAATTAACCACAATAAATCAATAATCATATATAAAAATTCTGTTTTGTGTATCAAATTGCATAAATTATTAAATTGTAACATGCAATGCTTATAATTATTTGAGCTTATACCTACAAAAATTATACAACTTCCTGGAATATTTACTTAAGAAGATAAACATAATATTCTTTGGTTATAAATAATGCTTAATGTACTATTTTATTTTTGTTTGTTTACTTTTCTTTCAGTAGCAATTATATGCAATGTACATAATTAGAACTCCATACAGATTTCTTTTTTTTAAGTTTATTTATTTACTCCATGAATGAAAGAGAAAGAGAGACAGAGACAGAGAGACAGCACTGCAAACAGGTTTTTCATTTGGCTATCCAACCTAACCTCAGCCCAGATCATGGGTTCACATGTGCCCAACATCCTCAGGGAGGTCTCCAGACACAATCCTAGAACCCTCACGTGTGAAACAGCCTCACAAAGCACTTTATTTACCACTGTTCCACCATCTGGTCATATATATACATATATATATATATATATATATATATACACACACACACACACACACACACACACACATATGTGTGTGTATGTGTGTATATATACACATATACACACATACACACACACATACACATATACATACATGCACACATATATATGAAACATGTTTTCCCATAGGGCACGTGTGTTCACTGCAGAGGGACAATGAGAGGGATAGTAAGAAATCACCTCCCAGGGGCATGGCCACACTACTTAATCTTCTCCTCCATTTTTTCCAGAAATTTTAGGCATGCACACACACACTTGGTATGCTTTTCCAGCCACCAGGTCCGGGATTAAAATCATGGTTGGCCATGTGGGTGAATAGCACATTAACCACCACACCAACTGTTGGACCCATATTTCTTGATACTATTCTACCCTGAAGTCCTGGCCTTAGACAAAGACTGACAATTATGCATCTAATATTTTGTTTGGATTATATTCCATACTGTCTTTTTCTAAATTATTGACGATGCTCAAATAAAACAAGCATCCCCTATACATGACGTGACTATGATAGAAGGGATATTCAAAGGAGTGAGGAAAGAGAAAAGGCTAGGATGTTGGTAAAGGGAAGACAGTTGAGAAATAAGCACCAAAGCTATATCAGGTCCTAGTAAGGTTGCACCTGGATAAAGAATAGACCAACGAGATATCCAGTTAAATACTGTGAATTGAACACATGCATTTACTCTTGTTTCTTCTCAAAACCTATCCATATCCTAAATAACTATAAACAAAATACACAAGCCAAGCAGTTTACAAGTTTCACCATGTTCACAAATTTTAAAATTTCATGGAGGAAATTTTTAATTTTTCATGAAGGAATGTTTAGAGAAAAAGACCCAGCCTTGCTGATATGGGTGGTGGGATACTCATCTGCAGTACTGGAAGACACATGGCCAACCACAGATTTAGATCCCAAGTCAACCTGAAACAGAAATGCATGATGTCCACGATCCTGACTAGCTAGAGAGCTGGGAGAAGAGTTCAGTGTGACAAGACCCAGCGGAAGGTGCCTGTCTCACTCTCACACATCTGGGCATGCACTTGTTATTGCTCTTGAAGAAAAAAGGAAAAGAAAAGAAATATATATATATATATATGTATATATATATATATATATATAAACTTTAGAAATATAAAATAATTCATGAAACTTAACACTATGATAACAGGAATTGAAAAATTCAGTTTAAGTGTTGGCAAATAAAGTTAAGGAAATTTTCCAGAAAATAAACAAAAATACAGATACATGAAAATAGAACAGAGGAGATCAAAAACTTGGAGGATTGATCTAGAAACTCCAGAATAAATAACATAGAAAATAAATAGAAGGGAAAAAAATGATCAAATTAATAAGTTATGCCACATTAATTAAATTGAAAGACAAAAGTTTAGATATAATGGGATGACCTACTGCCCAATACCATGAAAAAGATCGATTGACGACCCATTATCTTTACACCGGTAATAAAACCTACCGGAATGAAAAAAAATGTGTCATATAGAAGGAATCAGAAATTATTGGCATCAGGTGTCTCACCATTAATACTGAAAGCTAAAACCCAAAGAGACAATGTCTTTAAATTGAGGATTCCCAAAATTCTATACCTAGCCAAGTTATCAATTAAGGGTGACAATAAAGACTTTTAAAGAATGCCAGACTGTGACACATTTACCTGCTCTGCTTCCCTACCCTAGAAGACACAAGAAAAAAAAATGTTTGCCACCAAAATGAAGGTATAAACCAAGAAAGAGAAAGACATGAAAATGAGAAAATCCAGGATCCCACACAAGAAAAAGAGAAGAAAACTCCTAGGATAATAGAAAATAAATTAATACTAATGTATGATCCAATACATTTCAATGTATTAAGAACTTGTTAAATGTAGTATGACTATTTAAATATTAAGAACTATTTAACTAAATACATTTAGAAAAATTTTGCTCAACCATAAAAAACTGAATTAACTAGCAAATCTCTAAATTATTTTCCACTCAAACATCGTATGGTCTACAGTGCATGACCCCAAATTCTTGAAAGAAGAAAACCCATATTTTAGAGCCAAGATCAAAGAAGTATGGTTTATGCACTTATCCAGGAAGAGAGCCAAACAATCATTTTAGAAAAACGTTTTATTGAGATTTTAAATGTTGTCTATTTAGCCAAATAAACTGTACTTTCTCTAATCAAACCACAATCTACCTTCCCACCCTTTTTTATGCACAGAATTCTTTTAGGGGAGTTTCATCAGGTTCCCAGAGAGAGGTCTGTAAACAGAGGGCCATAAGTGGCTTTGCTACCATTGACATCTTCTGTCAACAGGCTCACTGGTCTACCAGCCAAAAGATTTTAAGGATTAAGAAGCCACTTAAGTACAAGGCTCTCATTAACCAGTTTATCCTTGCATTTGCTAATGACCAAAAATAAAACCTTAAATGTGTATGAAGTGTTCTAAATCACTGGGAAATAAATGTATTTCCTGGGAAATCTCTCCCCCACCCCTTCAACCTCCACATAGTGCCAAGCTGATTTACGTTTAGTAGAAGTGAATTCCTAATCTAAACAGTGAATATAAAAACAGGCACTGAGAAACTCTTTTTTCTTTTTCTTTTTTTTTATATTTTCTTTTTTTCTTCAGGTCTAGTGTCTAGTTTAGTTTTCACTATAGATCTATAGATGTTGTCCTCAGCCGTATCTTTCCTGTCGCTCCCCTGGTCTGATCCTACTTGTCACACTTTCTACAACCTCCCCATCATTGTTGATCTGTCTTTGTCCTCAGAGAGTCTCTCCTTGGGATGTTTTCCAACTCTATTGTTCCTTTGCCAAACCACTGGGAAAACACCAGTGAGTCTTGGGGACAAAGATACTGGCCAAAGGCAACCTGTTCAGATGTCTCAGGAGATCAGAAGAAAAATCTAGAGTCAATTCTGGGCTTTCTTCTCATATTTATTCAGTACCATGTCAGAGAAATTGCAGTCCAAATTACATGAAGAATCAGGAAACCCAGGAGTCTGTAGGGCAGTCAAAAGAAAAATGACCACATATGTTTTGAGTTTAGAGAAATAACCATCTGAATGTGTATTTGCAATGTTGCATTCATATTGAAGTTGCAGCTTCGATTTTTAAAGCTAGCTCTACTGGGGTTTTTAAGGCCTTGGGAAGAAACCTTCTGCTTTGAGCATTTGCAGTACACTAAGGTAGAGAACAACAGCCTAAAAGTGTTCACGTTGACCACAGAGGTTATAATTCATTATAGTGGAAGAACCTAGTACTTCTAGATCAATTTATCTTTATACATCAAGTTTATGTTAAGAAATAGTTAAAAGTTCATGATAGGGACTGCAAATACAACTGCTTATAGCAACTGGGAGCTAACAAAATGATCATTCACATGCAAGGATAGGAATGAGGGCAACCACAGAGAATCGGAGTGGGAAGTAACTTCAACACTTAGCTCCAACCATTTGCTGCCATGTAGTAACATAAATCCAGTGTCATCTTGGGTTTATTCTTTAATGATAAAATTTCCTAGATTTAAGAATTCCAGACAAACGCGTCTAGATGGTAACGCTGTTGTAAAATGTGTTGTTCTACTAGGCTGCTCCGTGTTCATGGGAGAGCTTCAGGTTCACATCCAGGGACCTTCCTGAGTATTCCAGGTGCACACCATGTCCGTGAGCTGGGACTACCTAGAGCTGAGAGTGGATAACAGTGTCAAAACCCTGCTGGCAATGCTGTCTTTCTCTCTCTGTTTGTCTTGCTCATGGAAGAAATTAAAAAATTTTTTAATTAAAAAAAGTAATAGAAAAAATCTGTAAACTTAAACCAATCTAATCTATCACATTATAGAATCCTGTAAATACTTTTAAACTGTATTTTCTGGTTTACATACAGTCCTTTTTTATCTTTTTAAAAAATCTTTTCTAGACAAATGAATAGCTCTTCAAGGAGTCACTGGTATCGGTTAGGTTTAGATAACCCTCTTGGAAATATTTCTAAATTTCAAATACTTTAAACATGACCTCTGGCTCTTCATACACACACTTCACTGTCAACAAAATCAATAGGAGCTGAGAATTTATCAGTTCCCTTAAATAAAGATTTTTAAATGGTGACCTTCTCTTTATCTCCCCTATATTAAATACATTTATCTCATAACTCTTTGAAATATGGGATTCTAAGCTGAGAATATTAAATTGTTTCTATTTACAAAAGTATTTGTACTAATCAGAAACCAAGAGACTTATGTGAGTTGACAAAGATCAGTTCTCTGTGACTTGCATTAAAACTTTTGACATTAAATTAGGTGAAAGTGTCAGGAGGTATTTGTAAAGCTTGACTGCTCAGGAAGGATTTAGAGACATGAGTGTGTGCAGCTGAGCATTAGGACATTATTGGTGTTTTTCCTCAGTGAGTGTTTGGTAGACACCGTTTCCACAGGATATAATTGTCCAGTCCCTCATTTATCTCACATTTTAAAATTAAACTAGTACTTTTATTGAACCACATGGATTAAAGGAAGTCATGAAAAGAGAAACTGGTTGGCAAAAGATAGAATTCAAACACCAAGCAACATCTTAAATTGAATTGCCTTGAAATCACCTAACAACAAGGTTATAAAAGTTTAAGACATTTTGAAGGTCAAAAGCTCAGAATCTTGCAGCATTTCTAATTAACAACATTCAGTTCATAGAAGGAAGTCAAGCCCTCAAGACTAAATACAGTTGACACTTCCAACCATTTCCACCTTGTCCACCTGACTGAGCTGTCCACCTGTCTCTATTTCCTCAGTAAGACCTCTGACTGACGCACATTGAACAGTTGCCATTAGTAGGTTATTTTCTAGACTGTCTACACATAGGTTTTATGCTTACTGTGAGTTACCTATGTTTTGCTCAAGACAGCTTATGCCAGTCCACTTACTAGTTGGATTGCACAATTAAATATATATAAAGTGAAGAAATATGAGTGTGGGAAGAGTTTTTGGCTTCTATGAAAACCTACTTAAATACTTCAGAAAGAGTTGCTAAAAGCAAGTCTGAAAGAAAACTATTGCATTAGGGGTGGGTGAGATAACTATGAAAGAGTGGGAGTTGTGAAAATCTAGATGGATTCTGCTTTCAGGCAACCTCACAATTGTATTCACCTTCCAGCTTTGTTTTTAATAAACTGAAGCAACTAGACACGGTAAACAATACATTGTCAGTATGATGTATGCAAGAAAGATGACATCATTCTAATCAATCTGCCTATAGTCAAATGAAAGGCATTGATTTCTCATCAAAAGATTGAGATTTCCCATCAAAAGATTGACAAATAATGTAAATATTTAAAATATGTGTAGTTGTATTGTTTTAATGAATCTCTTTTCAATTTACAAATTTATTGGTCAATGGCAATCATATCAGATAATAGAGCTTCTATTATGATTATTTCAAGTAAACCCTATGTTCAATATGAACAAGGTAACATTTCTAGCCAAGTCGATGTCTATAGCCTTTAGGTTTTAAACTCTTATCAACATAAAAATTATCTCCTCAGTCTCAACATATGAAGCAACTTTAAAAAGTTCATGGGAAATGCTTAATTTGAAAAAACTAAGCAGTGGATTTCAACATTTTTGCACCAGAGTAACTTTGTACTATAATTCCATTTTCCCAGTGTTATTGCAGTCCCCTCATTCTATCTTGGCAATCAATTGTAGAGGTTACTTTTCATTGGATCAAAATTAGGGAAATGCCAATGGAAAATTTTCTACTATGAAGTTATCTTTTTTTTAATCTTATGAAAATATTTATGTTAGTTTCATAAATAAGACACATTTATTAAACAACTTTATATTATCTAAACTGAACAATGCTTTATAAGCATCTGAAATATTCATAATTAGGGCAAATTTTCAAGAATCACTGGTAATTTAATGTGCCAGACACTTTGCTAAATACTCTCTTATGTTTGTACATTTGGTTTTTACAGCACTCATTTCATTGATGAGAAAATTAAGTTCCAGAGACAATAAATAAAATTTTTATGGTCACTGTCTGTTTTGAAAGGGGCAGAGTCCAGACTTAGCCATCAAACTCCAAATCTGGTACTTATCATTATGATACTATCAGGAGTCTTGTAGAATATGTCACTTTAGGGACAGGTAGATGGTGTAATGGTTATGTCACTGGACTCCCACTTAGTCGACTGCAGTTGGAATCCCAGACCCAGTGACTTAAACTCATGCCAGACACGTGTATGGGCATGCCCAAGATCCCGAGAGGAGGATGGAGGAGAAGGAATTGTGGCATGGCCATCCCCCTTGGAGGGTGATTTCTCATTTTCTGTCTCCCTGTCACTCTCTATCTTTTGGCAAGTTCTTGCACCCTATAGCAAAAACCTCTCTTAAAAAAAAAAAAGGAATATGTCACTTTAATGCTACTCAACCAAAGGACCCCTATTCTTTAGACTATCCAATTTATTTTTTTAATTGTTCCGCACAATTTAAAAATTACTAGTTTAAAATGCAGTTATATAATTTTAAAATTCTAGGCATATTTTCACAAAATTCCTTCAGAACAGAAAGGTATACATATACATTATTAATTTAAAAAGTATTTCCAGGGACCAGCAGATGCTGCAGTGGCTACATCGCTGAGCTCCTACATACTTGACCATGGTTCAAGTCCCAGACCCAACAGCTTAAAATTCACACTAGACACATGTGTATGTGAGCCTAAAATCCCAAGAGGAGAATGGAAGAGAAGAGATTGAGATGTGGCCAGCCCCACCCCCCCCCCAGGAGGGGGTGATTTCTCACTTTCTGTCTCTCTGTTTCTCTCTGATGATTGCATGTCCCCTGTAGCAAAGATTTCTCCAAAAAAAAGTGTTTCCAAGGAAGGATATAAAGAGAATAATTCTGAGATCTTTTTCAACTCATTCATGGAAAGATCTACACTAGGTCTTATGCTCAACATTGAGAATTCAAAGGTACCTTAGTCATCATCATTGTCCTCAAGGAAAACATGGTCTGAGTAAGGAAGAGACAATTAAGTAGTTGCAATGTGATGTGATATAGCAGTTCTAATAGAGATCCATGCAAATACTACAGAAACAAGATGATGCACCTGCAGGCATAGCATAGGAAGACATAGTTATTACCTGAAAAAAAGGACAACTCTTTTATCATTGATGTCTTTAAGATTCCTGATGCACAATACAGAGGAAAAAAATATGAAGATGACTTTTAGCCAATTTAATATAAACTCTCTCTACAGACTGTGTTGGCCTCTGTCTCCACCTGAGGGAACGAATCCCATCACTACCACTCTGTCTACCCTAATATGCCATGCCACTATGAATTTGAAGTAAATTTTGCCAAATGGAGGAAACAGAAACAGTCATTTTGGTCAATAAGAGAAGTCTAGTATTTAACAGGCTATCATATTCAAACACAACATACAAGGAGTCAAGCTGCCGTAAAGAAGGACCTAAAGTCAAGCCTGAATCTTAGTTGCTTGGCTCAAGAATCCAGACTTTATCCCATAGGCAACGGGGAGACTGGGTGATCCATTTGCCTCTAGAGCCCTAATCTTGGCCATTTGGCTGCTACATGATCTCAACACATGAACCTATCAAACCAAGGTAATGATATAACACCCACTCTATAGAGTTGTGTCGATTAAAGAAGATCAATGCCCTGTCTAGTACCTGGAAAGGACTGGACAATACACAAAAGTTCACTGAAGAAGTTTAAGTAGAAGTATGATGTAATTAGAGCTAAGATTTAGAAAATTCACTCTGATAACAGTGTAGAATTAGGAAGATAAGGAAGGACTCTCTTTTTTGCAAACATATAGGTAAGAAGTGATGGACATCTGAATTCTAGGCAACCATGGGGTATTTGAAACAGGAAATTAGATTCTAGAGATATTTGGGAAAAGGAGAGTGGACTAAAGATTTTGGAGAGAAGTATGTAAACATGCTCATTGTTTTAAAAACCAACAATCAAAATAATGGCTCAGAGTATAGATAAAAACACACATATGAGTTTTTCCACTCTAAAAACTTACTTATTTTTACTTTGAATAGCAACTAATAAGCATTTTTTAAGTTTATTTATTTCTTTCATGAACAAGAGAGGCAAAGAGAGAGACACACACAAATCCACCAACGTTTCAACTAGCCCTGGATCATGGAGACACACGTGCCCGCCCAGTGTACTCAGAGAGGTCTCTGGCTTTGAAACTGGAACCTTCCCAAGTGGGTCAGTCCCAAAGAGCATTGTGTCTACCACTGTACTGCCTTTCAGCCCCGAAAGGGAAGAGTAAGCAATGGATTTTGATTAAAGGACCTTAGGGCTGGGAATCAAGTAGACCAATTCAGTTCTGATTCATCCCTCACTGACTCTATGATCTGTGTCTCAATTTCCTCATTTGTAAATAAGAAGGAAATATTCATTCTACCCACTCCCAGGATTTTGAAAGTAATAAAGCATAGCGTTACGAAGAAAACTGCAATTTTGTAATAGGTATGCAATTACAAGAATGCAATTGGCCACGGCTGTGTGATGCCATTGCAGTGATAGGCCAATGGGAACTCTATACGATTTTTGCAACTTTACATTGAAATCTAAAATTATTCCTAAACAAAAAGTTAAAACAATTCAAAAGGTATGCATACACCTGAAACCCACGTGTGACTCTAAATAGCTGTTGTCAGAGATGTGGTGTGAAAAGAAATGGGACTATTCAAGCTGAGGGTAAAGGATGTTCCCCTGGTGGATTGAAAGACTGCCCAGTGACACACTGACTCTTGGAGGCTCCCTTTTGGCAGTATGCTCAAGTCTGCTCTTGCCAAACATTTCTTTCTTTTCATGCAAGAATGACAGTAAACAGCCAAATCAAACAGGAACTGTTTGGCTTCTTTTTAAAAAGTCTTTGGAAAACTGCTTTGAGCTGCCATTTGTCATTGCCACCAAAGCCTGGAGATGTGGAGAGTGAAAACTGCAGCGTCATTCCTCAGCCCGTCTCTAGGAGTTTTCCGTATTTATTCTTTTGTGTAAGATCAGAGAACCCATTTGAAATTCTTCTGAAAACCGAAATCTTAAGCACAAGAAGAGCAAATGAGCTTTTCTTTAATTATTGAAGGTTGACATTATTTAGCAACTTCCATGTCTCTCTAAAATAGAAGAGTTTTTTAAAGGTTTTAATTAGTAGGAACTGTTAGAGGGTAAATGATATTTATGTGTGTATCTTGCACACTGAGACCATAGGTGTGAGCACAGAAAAAATTAAAATACCCATTGATTATTGCATATTTAGAATATGCCAGGAATGTGAAGGACTTTATATGTATGGCCTTCTTTCCTTAAAATAAAAAAAATTTTTTTTAAACTTTCCTGATGAGCAAACAGAAGTTTAGGAATTTGAGTCTCTCCTCATAGACTCAGACTTGGCAGAATGTGTTTAACTTCAGAACAGTCATTCCTATCTTAACACCGCATATAGCAACCAGCGATGACCCATCTGGGTAGAACTTAAAACAAGAAATAAGTATATACAAACAAGCTCTAGCAAAGTAATTGGTCATTGTTGTGAAACTACTCCAGGTGAGCCAGACCAAAAATCACCACTCATCACCCATCCAACCATAGAAAGAATGTTTTAAAGCACCAATATTAAAGCAGAACTGCTCCCAGCACACGTAATCACTGAATTACAATTCTCTTCACACACATGTGCAATGGAAGGTCTTTCAAATGGAGCAAATACTCTATTAAATACTCAATTAAAGCCATTTCCAGAATGCAAAAGAATGCGATTTAGGTCACACACATGATGTCAGAACTATAAGTTAAATCTCATCAGTGCAATGAAGCAGAAGAAAATAAGATTGAAACCAGTTGTTTGGTTTCATGTAGCTAAAACAACTAACTGCCTGATTAACTAAATTTTTCTCTTTCTAACTGGTTGTCATGGTACTGTGGAGATAGAATCTTTGAGTCTGCAGAAGACGACGAATTTGTGACATTCTGTTTTGACCCATATATTGCAATTATATTAGGGTTCTCATTCTGGGATGATGCAGAATCACAACAGTTTCTTAAAAATCTCAGAAATTTGGGAGGAAAAAGTCAAAGAGTCAGTAGAAGGCCATATTATAAATTATTTTTAAAAGATAGCTTCATTATTTTCAAATATTATGTGCATTCAAAATTCAAGTACATGAGAACTAAAAAGAAGTTCAATTAAGAAAGTGAAAAAAATGACAAAAGACCTGAAGACCATAGTAACATGTCAAAAATATACAGTTATCAGTTATTTAAGTGCATGGACATCAGTCACTTTACTCTGGAATAAAGCACTTCTATTCAATGAAAAGTGCAATAATAATGGCAGTCCTTAATGTTGATTGGACATTTAGAACATACAGGAGGTCTTATATGTATTTTCTCATTTAGCATCCTTTGAAATTGAATCAAAGATGATCATATTTTATAAGTGAAGAAGCTGAGTTTAAGAAAGTATCCTGTCCAAGATTACACAGTTAGCAAACTGTCGGGTCCCTGTCCACTGGAATCCATGGCCTGAAGCCTTAACTCCACCCTGGATAACCTCATAACGAGGGCCTTGAACATTGGTGGTATCCAACGCCAGTAAAATAGCTCTTCAGTTGTTTCTCATCCATGTTCAACTCCTGTTTCCAATCTCACTGAGACGTGAACACTCCTTCAAATAAAGACTCATTGGATAATAAGCAATTAATAAATATAAGACATAAATAAGACATAAAAGCAAAGTTTGAGATTTAAAGCTGCTAAGCTAAAATGCTCAACTCTAAAGACATTTTAGTTCAGCAATAACAGAATTTTAATCCTCTTCCTCCATTTTCCTTGTTTGCTGGAGCTATTAAAATGGAGAGGTAAGACACTTGTGGGACACAGATAAGGTTTATAATCTATTGACAAGGATGTGTATAATAGTCTCAACTAGGCTTTACTGAGGTGTATATCATGCTGGGTAAAGTCTCTTCACAATCTAAATGATGTATAGAGATTTAATGTATGAATAATAATTTAAAAAGTCTATAAGTACGAGATTAACTTGTTACTTCCTACAACAAATTTCTAGAAAGCCTCACCTTTCCTCCCTCTCTAAGTTACCTTACTACAGAGACCATGAGCATATGTTTATGAGAGTTACAATCTTTCTTGCAAAAGAGTGATGCAACAAGTCCATGGATATTATTGGAAAGCATAGCTATTGAAACAGAAAAGAAAAAATAAAGAAAATGGATGTTTCTCTAAGCCAAGGAAATTCTCACTCCTAGACTCTCCATTTAACTCAGTCCTTTTGGTAATGCGTTTTGGTTAGTAACTTGGAAACATGGGCAGCAGTTGTGCAGGGCTCTCTCCCCTTCCCCAGACACTGCACGAGGAAGATGGCAGTGATTCCATGCTCCTCCATGCTCTGGAGATGCAAAGAGATACCAAAAGAGAATCATATCAGCAAACACACAATGCAGCCCTGGGACTCTGTGCTGTTTGCCTCTAGAGGTTCAAAAGTGGGAGATAGAGAAACCATGCACCATGTTTCAGTTGGCAGAAGTGACAACTCATTATCTCAGAATGCAATTCCTAATGTTCACAACTTAAAAATAAAAGGAAAGGGCAATGATTTTTCATCCATAATACGTTTGATAGATCACAGCTCTGATTTTCCCTCCCCACTGGATTATTAAGTAGAAAGTCCATATGAATATGCAGTAGAGTTGTGTCCTTCTTGCTTTTTTTGGCAAACTGGTCTTTGCTCCTAATTCCCAGCAGTATCAATTAACAATGCATAATTTTAATAGAATGTTAGAAAGTACAAGACTGGCGCTGTAAAAATTAATTGTCTTGAGCTGATTTCCTGTAGACATTGTTAATCAATATGATGCCATCTCTCCCAAGCAGCTGCTCGCCTTCTTCCCAGTGATTCAAGAGAGAAAGGAATGCAAATAAGATGGCCACGTGGCCGGCAGGTGTGTGGGTGACATTTAAATTTCTAATATCTTAGAATATAAAATCCTAGAAAGGAAAGGAACAGTCTTATTTTTGAAGCTCTAAGCTAAAGTTCTTAAGAAGTTTACAAAGTGATCTAGTTGAATGACTTGAAGTATGAATAAAGTTCTCATAACATTGGTACCTGAAATTTGATCACATGTTTGATGCACCACTGGAAATTATGTCCATTTATGCCAAAGAGTATGGAATATAAATCATTTGCTGTTTCAGGAGTAAAATGATGCAGTGTATGTCACAGGGGATATTTTTGTCGTTTTAATCTCTAAATCATCATGAGCATTTTATATTGGTTATGTGTGGATATGCTAATATCTGGGACATATTGGATTAAATAAAGTACATTATCAAAATTAATTTTCCTTCTGTCTTTAATGTGGTTCCTAGAAGACTTTAGATTATATATGTGGCTTGCATCTGCTTGCCATGAGACAGCACTGCTCAGCAGCAAGCAAAACAGACAAGTCTCCACTTTTTAATAGCTTGTGCTTGAATAAAAGCAGGAAAGAATAAATAAGCAAGTAAGCAATTAACTTCATATAGCAGTGCTATGAAGATACCAACATAAGAAATGGTGCCAGAGTTTTTTTGGGGGTTTTTTTGTTTGTTTTTGAACAGGATGGTCAGGAGCAATTTTTAACCAGTGCTATTTAAGCTTAGAAATGAATGATAAATCAGAACAATGCTGCAGAGATCTGGGATTTAAAAAAATGGCCCAGGAATGAAGAAGAACAAGCCCAGAAACTGTGAGGTGGGAGCAGATGGAATGTGTGTTTTTATGGAATGACGTACTTATGTGTATGTTGCAACATTGACTAGAAGCATTGTTTAGACTCTATAATATACTTTTAAGGTACTAAGTGTTGTTTCAGAAACTGTCATATACAAGAACAATTCAAAAAGTTCTGGAAAAATGGAATTCAGGTATGAATTTATTTTCGAGTAAAAATTTTTTTAATCTATGCAGTTTTCTAGTAATTTGCATCTTCTATGAACATTTTGAAGACCTCATTTAATTGCCTCACTTAATGTCCATGGTGACTCTATATATACAAGATTATGACCCAGTGTTCATTATATAGATGAAGGAAGCTCAGAGTGGGAACTTAAGGTTCATGGAGCTGGATCTCACATGGTCAACCATGCTTCAAACATGGCCCCTGCAGCTGAAAAAACATGCCAAGCACATGTCCTGCATGCCCAAATTCCCAACAGCATGGAGAAATGAAGTACAGGACATTGTGATGTGACTGTGCCCCAGCAGGGGGTGCTTTGTGCCCTCCATCCCAACTCTCTCAGGTGAGCACACATGACCTCTGGCAATTAAAAAAGAAACATTTTCCATTAGATGTGATGTCTTGGTCACTCTTTTCCTGAACTCCTAGTTGGAAGAGTGAGTTTGAGAAATCAGTCACCACCTTTTAAATTAGGGGCACACAGTTACTCTCAGACAGCACAGTTACTGGAGGACAGTGTTGACTGAGAAAGGAAGAAAGTCTTAAGCCTCTCTCTCTTTTCTCTCTTCCACTTATTTTTGATCATTAATCTTATTAATTTGTTAGATGCTTAGCAAACCTGTTTGTTTGTGGTTTAATATGACCTTAGAGAGACAGTTGAGCAGTGCAGATCTAGGCAGCAAAGAGACCTGGGTTTCAATAGTCTAGGCTCCACCACTTACAGGCTATATGATCTTGAACTATATAACTTTGATGTTCTCTCAGTTTAAGTTTCTTTATATGAAAAATAAAAATAAAAACGAACAAACAAACAAAAATAACCTTTGCTCTTATGTTTGTTGTGAGGATTAAATTAGAAGACCGAGAGGAAGGACCAGATCCAGAAGTACACAGCAGTTTCTCAATGACTGCTACACAATTTCAGCTATGAGCACACTTTAGAAGAGCCTACAGTGAATACACTCCCGTTCTGGAGAAACTGAAGCATGGGAGTTTGAACCTGCTAAGGTCCTTGGGCATCCACAAGAATGATAAATGAAAATGATCATTCATCCTTTATTCTGCAGTAGAACTTTCTATAAGTTAGAATCCCTTCAGTTGGAGTCCCAACCAAATCTATTCTGCATCAGATATCATTGGACCAATGGCAAAGTTGAAAAAAGGTGAATATATTGAATTTTGTTCTTGTAACTAAAGAATAACTTCTTTTATGGGAAAAATTCTCAAGCACAATCATGAACTGAAGCAACTTCTGATAGTAGAACCACTGGTTCATTTGAGATTCCAAAAGGAATGTCCTAATACCTTCAAATAGCAATACCTTCAGCCTTGGGACTACAACTCTTTTTTTCACAAACAGTGCACAGCTTGAAGGTCTGAAGTGACATCTTATTCAGATTGTGATGCAAATTGCTAAGCCTAGCTTCTGGGAAATATATCAGGGCTTCTCAAGGATCACCACCTAGAAGTACATGAAATCATTGGGAGTGGAGATAGAGGGAAGGGCATAGAGATATAACCTCCAACATTGTTATACCTATTTTTTTTAATCTTTTTATATTTTAATTTCAACTTCCTTTAACATTCAATCACATATGTCACTTAGTTTGTAAAGTGAATATTCCAACATGTATACATTTCTTGCCAATCCAGTTGAGAATACAATTATCTGCAACAGATAAAAACCCATTTCTTTATCCCATGAATGCCTTGCCTCTCTATTTTATCCAGATTAATTTTAGTTATGTTCTTAAACCAACAATTAAGCAATGTGAGTTTTCATTTTGTGTTTACAAAATATTTCCAGTTTTATTACCTTATACCTATATTTTGATGAAACACAAACAATGTTTCCTAGATAGTTCTGATTCTACTTCTGAGAATTTGGACCAACTGTAGCAATAACCAATGAAATCCAAATGGGCTTAGGCCAAGAGATGGAACTTTTTCTCTCTTGTCTAAATGTGTAGGTTGTCCCAGTGAGTGTATTCACTTACTGGAGTTGTTCAAGAAATGTGAACCGACTCTAGCGCCAAGACAAGCACTCCACCCAAGATGACTAACATAAACTTTGGTCCATCTACCAAAACAGTTTTCTTCCTTTTTCCAATTCTAAATCACAGTCTATCCATCACTCACAGGTAGTTTTTCACAACTCCTACAAATTTTTTGGCAAGCATTGAACTGGAGGTGGTGTTTGAGAGAAATCAAGAGATCTTTTATTTATTTGCAGTGGATTGTAAGGGGTAGGGCTTAGGGTTTGAGAAGTTGTTTGAAATGGGCATCAAGAGCAATCATGGGAAATACTGCAGAATGGGGCCACGTTCTCCCACATCCATGCCTTCATATTGTCATTAAGGGATTGAATTGGGTAAACTGTACATAACTTCAAGGGAGCCTTGGTATCTCCTTTCCTGACTTACTTCCCAGTCTTCTTTCACTGATTTATCAAGAACAAAGAGAGCATTTGTTCCAATTTCCCTGTCTGGAATTCTGCAAACTCCTTGAAAGACCTTTAAGCCCTACCTTAGTTCCCACATGCAAATCTAGAACATCATACTTAAAATGTACACTGAAAATCTAGTACTGCATTTTGTTATAGACAAATATGTCCTTTTTCATGGAGTGACTATCTGACAGGGAATATGTTGGAAGATCCCTTTGTTTCTCAACAGAGATCTGTTTATCTCTCAGGAACATACGTGAACACTAGTTCACTAAGACTTATACCTTATGTACTAGGTGGAATTCCTAGCCTGAATTTTAGTTTACAATGCTTGATATCAAAAAAACATGGGCCTTCCATTCCTTTGGAAGGCAACTGCTCTTCTGATTTTTGTGTCAGCCTTCTGATTTTCTGTCCTGCTTATATTTCCACATAATGGGCCTGGATTGAGTGGTATTGAGAATTCACATAGCTAAAACCTCCTATTAGAGTTCTACCCACAAAGGTGAAAACCTGTGACACATGAAGATGTTCAACAGAACTTAGACCATAAATCCTATGAGTCTGGCTGCCAGCCAGCTAAGGGTTTCCTGTCATCCCCATCTTTATATGCAAGAAAATTAAAACATCTTAAAACAATTTTCAACAAGATCTAAAAGTCAAAGGGTCAGCAAAAATATATATGTATATAGAATATAATTTTTAACTAAAAAGACTTGCCAAATTCATCTAGTCCAATCTCACTATTGTTTTGGGGGGAAAATGAAATGAGGCCCAGAGACATGGTGACTTTTCTGGTGACACTATGCCTGAAAGCCAGAGCTTAGGAACATACTTCAAATCTCATGACTCTCAGGCTAATGTTCTTTTCCACTATCCAATTTACCAGCCCCAGGAATAGCTCAGACTCTTATCCTAAGACTATTCCCCAGCTGTCCATGTCATAGAAATTTGGAAGACTCAGCACTGTGAACTGAAAGGACCACTGTCTTTAATGTGAGAAGATGGGGGGTCAAGACTGGCTGTGTCATCTCAGGAAGTGAACAACAACCTCTCTTAGTTCCTCTCCCTATTGGTCAAGTGGGATTTATACCAGCCTTCAATGGCTCTCAGAATTGTTATGAAAATTAAAGGCTATAAAAATGTGAAATTGCAGGGCCAGCAGGTAGAGTGGTGACTGGAGTGCTGGACTCCCACCTGGCTGACGTGGTTTGAGTCCGAACCTGGTAGCTTGCTTTCTCACTCTCCCTTCTCTCTGTCTCTCTGGCCAAATTGAAAAAATAATAATAAATAAAATAAAATAAATAATTATTTACAAACAAAAACAAGTAAACCAAGAAAAGGAAAATTAAAGTGAAATTATTGTGAGAAGTGCTAAGTGTACTAGTGCTCAAATTCTACTGACCTAAAAGGCAGAGTGCCCTGGATACCTGTGGGGAAGAGATACAGCATTTGCTAAGAATTCCTTCATCCTAAAATATATGGTGCTAAGGCCAACAACAGCTTTAGGGAGAGAGAAAAAGCAGGAGGAGAAAGGAAGAGAAAAAATCCTACGATATCAGGGTGTTATTGGGGTGATTAGCTGTCTCAATTGTCCCAGTTTTTGCACTGAAAGTCTCATATTCTGGGAAACTCGTTAGTCCAAAATTAACCCAAAGGATTAGTCACCCTAAAATACTTTTTTTTATAAATTTTTGCCAGAGGGCATGTGCATTCAGCAGAGAGACAGAGGTAGGTAGAAGAAGAGGTAGAAAGCACCTAACAGGGGGAATGGTCATGTCACAATCCCTCAACCTCCATGTATCCATCCTTTGGAGACTTTGCGTATACTCGTGCACGTGTATAGCATGTTTCCCAAGCCACTAGGTATGGGACTGAATCAAGAGGTTGGCCATGTGGGATCCAACTGCCTTTACCACCAGCCAGTGGAGCTGGCCCTACAATGATTTTAAAACCTACAATTTAACTCACTTGGACATGGTATTCACTTACAGGAAGTTTAAATGTTTAGGTTCAGAATTATTCAATCGCCAGCTGTGAACTTTCCATTACCCCTCTTCTCTGAGTTCAAGACTGTAAGGTAAACCTAGATTAAAAATTTAAAACACATTTGTTCAGCCTCTGATAGTCATTAGTTTCCTTTTTACCTCCAGAACACTGTAAACAGTAGACAAACAACAGTTAGGTAGAATGCATGAGT
The DNA here is from genome assembly GCA_026018925.1 of Tupaia tana. Classification (NCBI taxonomy): domain Eukaryota; kingdom Metazoa; phylum Chordata; class Mammalia; order Scandentia; family Tupaiidae; genus Tupaia; species Tupaia tana. The sequence continues at coordinate 64,577,098 of JAKSZU010000010.1, forward strand.
AAAGAGGAAGGGGGACAAGACTAGAAAACATTAAAGAATCCTATATATAGCCCTTCCATTCTACCCAGAAACAACATGGCCCTCTGTATGTAAAGGTTAAGAAGCTTGTCAAAGCTCGGTATCCAACATGTGATCTAATCTCACATTTTCCCCATCTTCTGAAAACAACTGAGAAGTGCAGTCACTGGTTCCTGACGACACAGACTATCTCCAATACCTATTGTTAAGTTTTATAATGCAAGACAGCAAGAGGCATTGTTTTGACTCTATTTATTCCAGTTGGCTTTTGTGGTCAAGGCCCTTAGAAAATGAGTTCTCCTGGCCAAACTGGAAAGGGTGTCATACTCAATATTCTGAGCTGTTTACTCCATGTTTCAAATTAGGAATAGACAGTCTGCCCGAATATACACCAATTCTGAAATCTATTCCAAAAAGGTAATTTGTGCAATGGGAAGAATAAGTTCTTTAAGGGGACCAGCAGTTGGCCTAATGGCTATGTCGCTGGACTCCCATAGAGTCGACCACAGTTCGAGTCCTGGACCCCTGGGGGGTGATTTCTCACTTTCTGTCTCTGTCTCTCTCTTTCTGGTGAGTGCATAACAAAAACCTCTCCAAATAAAAAAGAACAAGTTCTTTAAAACTGTGCACAGAAAGCACACCAAGAAAAATGAAAGGCTTTGGAAAACTTCTGGTGTGCAACTACATTTGTAGTTTTCACCAAAATATTTATTCTGGTTCTCATCTCTCTAGAGCAGATTTTTGAACATATGGCTTGAGGACACTTTCTCTGTCTTTCTGTCTCCCTCACCATCTTGTATCCCAGTTTGTAAGTAGAGACATATATAAAAATGATGTGTGTCTTTTTCCTTCAAAATATGGAGATAATTAGAAAATAAAATATACTAACAAGTGGCAGTCCTGAAGAAATTATATTAAAAGCTCACAGTGAACTCTACTGACATGGAAGCTACAATGGAGTGAGATTTTCGCCCAGCATTATTCTTCCAATGATCCTTCTAGATCACATACAATTATGCTCACCTGGAGCTAAAAATAGTTTTAAATTCTGATGAGGTATAAAAGCAGGATAAAATGACAGGCATGGTACACTTGCTAAAATAATCAATAGTACCTCATATTGCTGTACTTTCAAATCTCCTTGAGAAAAAAATGATCTATATATATACCAAAGTGGATGACTGGGTGGAGTGGAGTTGGATGGGAGAGTCCTAGTGGGTGAGCTCTAGTTGCCTATGTAAACATCTGACAAATTTAAAAGGGCCAAAGAAAGACATTTGTTTTTCGAAGTAAATCCAGTAACTTATGCACTACACATTTTATCATCAGATGTAAAATTATGATGTTTCTTTTAAAAGATATTGTATTCCATTGTATTTTTAATATCTTAGTTATGACTTATTTCTCTGTATAAAGTCCTACACATGTTCTGAGTTTGTGTATTTCTCTCTCTTTATGCAACCCCTTACCAGCACTACTGACATAATGAGAATATTGCTGTGTGCAAAATTCCAAGGATTTCACAATTGCCAGCTTGATAAAGTTAGTTAATACTGAGGATAGTAGATACTGTTTTTATCCCCATTACACAGTGAAGGAAACTGAGCATCGAAAGGTTAAAGAAGTTGTCCAAGGTCACAGGGCTAGTAAGTACCAGAATCATGATTCAAACTCAGACAGTCCACTCCTGGTTTTTATCACCATCCCTCCAGTCCATAACATCTGCTACTTACACTCCAGAGTCCTATTACTTTCCAGTCACTCAGGCCTTCAAAGGTCTTGCCAACCTCAGTGACTTTTTGTGTGTTCTTTTTGCCTGGAGAATTCATCCCAGCCAACACCTTCTCATCCTTTCCCTCTGAGTCTAAATGCCATGTCTTTAGGCAAACTTTCCTCTACCCCTCTAAAGTTAGATGTCTTTTCCCTATCATTCTCTCTCTTTCCATTCCTTGCTTATATTTTTCATATAAAACACATAACAATTTGTACTTACTTTATTCATCAATAAACTTGTTTGTTTCTCTCAAACTAAGAGAACATTCTTTTGACAAGAGCATTGCCTGTCTTGTTCACTACTGCAGAAGCACAGCACCTGGTTCATAATTGGAGTCGATGAATATTGAATGAATGAATGTACTTTAAAGAACTCTCTACACAGTCTAGACAAATCATCTAATTGGGACAACTTTCAGGCTAATCTGAAGATATGTTTAGGTTTAGGTTCAGAAAACTGGGTTCTGGATCAGAGTTATTTAGAGAACATGCCTCTAACACATTCCATGACTATGGATTCATTCGCAAGACCTCCTAGAAGTTCATCTTCCTGCAAATAGCAATGGTCATGTTATAGCATTTTGCATCAGTTGCCAAGTACTGCCTGGACATGCATCAAGCAATTGTTAAATTCAAATCTAGAAGTAAGACGGCTACTATGGAAGGGAGCCAACCTTGCAGCCCCTATCATTTTATGCTGCTTATAGATATATGTTTCTGCCTCAGATGCTAACTTTAATTCAAATCTTATCTAAAACTATACAGGCAATTAGGTCCCCAGTTATCCTTTGAATGACGATAAGACTAGAAAATCTCAGTTTTCAAAGCATTGCTATGTAACTATCTCATCTGAGCTTCCAAATTGAATAACTGCTAGCATAAAAAGTTATGTTGGGCAGAAATTACTTCCCCAGATTATTAGAATTTCAGACCTTGCCGAAGACCGACAGTTCCTTTGCTCGGTTTCCAAATCAGCATTCCAAAGAAGAAAAGTCTTTTTTTAACTTCAGGACCTACTTGTTCTCATAGTATATTCCAAAGCCCATGCTATCACATTGCCTGGGCAAAAGCCAATCTAGGGGCCAGCAGGTGGCATGATGGTTAAGGGCACTGGACTCCCACATGGCCAACCATGGTTCGAGTCCCAGACCTGGTGGATTGCCTTCTCACTTTTTCCTCTCTCTCTAACTCTGTTACTCTCTGGTCAAATTAAAATAAATAAGTAAAATTAAATTAAATAATAATTGTTTTTAAAAGTCAAATTAACAAAGTGACAGTAATTAACCAGTGACCCTATCAGTCTGGGTCCTGGTAGGAAACAGATAAGATACTCAAACTGAGTAATTTGAAGAGGCTTTAATAAAGGAGTTGTTTATAAAGCTATGGTCAGGGAAGTGGATAGTACAGTATGCCAAGACTAGCAAAAATATGAGTTGTTATCATACTTAGACATGAAAGGGCAAGAGGACCCGTGATTACAACAGCCAAATTCCAGAGCCATTAGCTGTGGGGAGTAATTGTGTAGAGATGGCCATCTGACATGGGGTTGCAGCCTTCAGAAGAGGGAGCAGACTACCTGAGGATGGCAAGGAGGAAGCAGGAAAATACACACCCCAACCTTCTCCTAACACCATCACCCATTGATCCAACTTGACCTAAGAGGAAGGGATCATTTGGGGGGGATACAGAGTAGTGTAAAGAACGATAAAGGAAAGTAGGGGTAGGAGGACAAAAGGAATTATCCCGTAGAATGACCCTCAAGTTCCTAAGAGATGAGCATAGGGTAACAAACTCTGGTTTACCCCAAACTTTACTAGTTTAGCACTGAAATCTTGCACACCAAGAATCCTCTCAGTTGTAGCAAACTGAGATTATTGGTCCCCCCTAAGCATAGCTTGGTTTACTTCTCCAAAATAGACTAGGCATACTGGTGGCAGGTCTATGGCGCTTCCTTGCACAGAACCTGGAAGAAGCTGAGCTGTGGAATGAGAATGTGTAAGGGTGAGTTGAGTCTGGGACCTGAGATACCTCACTGTTTGTGAGGGCTCTGGTAGACCTGGTCTGCATGCATAGAGAAAAGCAGATAGAACTTGGAGCCAGTGCCAGGGAACAAGACTTCTGTGATCACCTCTGCTATGTATTCTTGAGCCTCACTTCCTCTGGTTCTGGGAGTCTTCATCTGTCAAATGAGAGGGTGAAACATTGACTCAAGTACCTATAGCAAAATTCGTAAGATGAAAAGAGAGTTCCATGTTTGCATATAAGGGGCCTTTTAAAAGTTTGTGGGAAAATGGAATAAAAGTCTATCTGGGGACCAGCAGATGGCATAATGGTTATGTCACCAGACTCCCATGTAGTCGACAGCAGTTCGATTCCCAGACCCAGTAGCTTAAAACTCACACCAGGTACATGTTCGTGTGTACCCAAAATCCCGAGAGGAGACTAGAGGAGAAGGGATTGCAGCATGATCATCTCCCCTGGGGGGAGGTGATTTCTCACTTTCTGTCTCTCCAGCAAGTGCACACATACTATAGCAAAAATATCTCTCTTTAAGGAAAAAAAAATGTCTACTTGGGTGCAATTTTTTAAATCCATGCATAGTTTTTTTTATATATATAACATGCATTTTTATGAACTTTGTAGAGACCTCTCTCATGCGTATGAAAAATTCTGCATACCATGCCCCCCCAGGAGACTCTCAGAGTGCACTATTACCCTGGTTGCTAGGAAGTCTTTTGATAAGGTTATATATTTAAACTTGCTTAATCTAATGCTGTGACCACAGATCTTCACCCCGCAAGTGTACCATATAGCATTGCACAGAACGGGCTTTGGGAGGTGCTGGAGAAGATGACCTCTACTGTCTTTTCCAGTTGGAGCATTTTGTGACTCTGTGGCCAGTAATGACTGGGAAAGCACGGGATATATGTGGCTAAAGTCAAGTGAGGGCATTGTCATCTTGCGTTAACTGATGTTACTTACACAGTCACAGTGAGACCTGCGATATAGGATGGCGTCCTTGGCCCCTAGATTAACAACCACAGAGAGAGAGGGAAAAAAGGCTTTTTGGATAAAATAGCTGAAATTCATCCAAATTTCTTTTTTAAATGAGGCTGGAGGTTACTGAGAATTCACAAGAACCTATTAATTGCCTTCCCAGAATCATGATTGTGACAAGGGGTTCATACCAGATGCTCCTAAATATAATGAGACTAATTTGTAAATGTTCCCATAATGCACTAATTCTGAAGGAGCTCGCTGTCAGGGGAAAGTTTCTCCTGACCTCAGTTAATGACCTCCTTACATTGTGAAGCATGAAGATTGATAGATCTTGTAATTTTATCCCTGCTAATTTAACTGCAGATGCTATTCTTGGGCAACTTGGTGATCACAAGATTTGAAATATTGATAAGAGTCTATAGGACGGCAGTAAAGAAATAGCAGTTTTTAACAGACTGTGAAGGATCTTACAGCTTGTTAAAGAAAACTGGCTCTAGCTCAAAAATGCATGGGAAACTGACAGAGTGGGAAGCATTTAAGATAGAGTCAAGGAAGTAAACCATAAAATTTATATTTATGAAGCCGGCAATGCCAAATGAGCAACAGGAACCAACGTAGCTGAATGTGGCAGGGAAGATATAATGGCAGCAGGAAGCAAGGAATATTAGAAAAATTAAAATCACATGTTGACTGTAATATTTCACCACCTCAAAATGTGCAGCTCAGGCTTATTGACAATATTCCTGACTTGTATACAGCTCTGCCCAGGAAGACCATCGACTATCCAACACCAGAGTCACCCCAGCCCCTCGCTGGGTACTTACTGTGGATCCCTATGTGTTCCCTTGGACCCAGCTCCCCTCACTCCACCACCATGGTGGCCCCCGAGCCATCTGTATATTGGAACACCCAGTTGTCACGTTGGGAAATTCAGCTGTGCAACCCTCTGGGCTGTGAAAGACAACAGCCTTTGTGATAGGAAGACCTCAGCATGTAAGGAAATGCCTTTTGTACAGAATACATCTCTTTTAGGTGTTGTCAAGTGGTGTTGTTATTTTGGTTAAGGTGTATCTCACCCCTGAATTACAGAGGAATGATAGCGCCCAGCCAAGGAAAACAAAGAAATGTCGACAATATTCAGTGAAATTCCCTGCAATACTACTGTGAGGTGCAATATTATCTCTGTCTCAAATACGAGGAAAATAAAACAGAGAGGTTAAGCAATGAGAGCGGCCACTTGTGGGGAGTCACTATTGTACCCATGAGGGAGATAATCTGTACGTTTTCATTACTCCCTCTAAAATCTTTATCCTTAGGACTTGAGAAGGAAGACAATGGAATGAAAAAATGGGATGTTGAGTTTTTCCTCCATCTCACTGTATCCATTTCCGTTGAATAGCCTAGAAAAGAAAAAGAGGTAAAGAAAAGTGGAAAAGAGCTGTTTTAAAAAATGAAGAAGGGATAAAAATCACACAGTCACATTGGTACATAAAGTCCCAAACCTGTGCTGTGGAAAACTCCATGGCTAGAACTCGGAAAATGCTAAAATCTCTGAAGTGGTTTAGATTTCTCATAAGTGAAGAAATAGAATGACCTCTCCTGACCACCGTAATACGTAAGGGCGAAAACACTGGACTGAAAGTACAGTGGGTCTGGATTCTAATCCCAGACCTGCTCCTCTCAGGGTCTGCATGAACATGAGCGAATTGCCAAAGAGCCTTCAACCACTGACGTTGTTTGCCAAAGAATGGATGTACCTTCCGACTTCTGTCTCTGACGTCAACCTCTTTTCACAGCTGAAATTTAGTTAAACCAAATGGCCAAGCAGAAATGAGCTTTTTTATTTTTTGAGAGGTTTTTGCTATAGGGCGCGTGCACTCGCCAGACAGAGAGAGATAGAGAGACAGAAAGCGAGAAATCACCCCCCAGGGAGGGTGGCCACGCCACAATCCCTTCTCCTCCATTCTCCTCTTGGGATCTTGGGCACGCACGCACATGCGCCCTGCGTGAGTTTTAAGCCACCGGGTCCAGGACGCGAACCGCAGTCGACTACATGGGAGTCCAGAAGCAGAAATGAGCTTTTAGGTCTCTCTTCAGTTAGCTTCCTATGGCTTTGGTTAACCAGTAGCTACACTCATATGGTAAGCCCTCTCGCATCTCAACCACAGTTTTTCATTTTTCCATGTTCTCCGAGATAACAGAGCTCCTGTCTATCATGCCTTTGACACCAAGTTGCCTGGGATTAGTCCAACATGAAAGTGCTCCCATAGCCTGAAAATCCAAGGCAAAGATGGTACAACACTGAAGAGTTCTCTGAAATCCCAAACCCACCACTGCTATAATGGAGTCCTAACATTCACTTCATGTATCAGAACTCATAATAAGTAAAGTAGATAGACTATTTTTGTCAGTCTGTTTTCTTTGAGTTCTGAATGTCTTGGATTCAATATTAGAGGCTTCCTTTGTTCCTTTATAAAAGACAAGCACAGAGAAAAGTATAGTGACATGTTTTTATAGAACATATCACCAAAGCCTTACTATGAGGCTTGAAGCATTAGGTTTTTGAATATATATTTTAAATAAATATAAAAGTAATGATGGACTCCCAACAATTGTAAAATTAGAGGTTCCAACTTTATTCTAACAGATGGTATCCTGCTTTTTATTATCGTGTTCAAGTTTGCAATAGTCTTCATTATACAGAGATATTCTTCATTGTGTGGTCTTCATAATAGGGATTAAGAAAAGGATATAAATGCAGTAATTTAGCAGATCTTATTGTGGGAAAGTGCTCATTTACTTCTAACTTGCAGCATGACTCTGTTGCTTAAAAAATGTTTTCCTGCTGCTTTTAAGCAGCAGGGAGAATACAACACATTGTTGTTAAGGTTGTTGATTCTAACTAGCTTTCATTAGGTATAAAAACCCATAAAAAATCAATAAATACTTTGTATTTTTCTAAAGAGCATTCAAGGGTGAGTACTGTTAATGTGTTCATTGTGTCCAAACAGTATTAGCCCAAGGGAAATAATGAGGAAAAACATGAATAGAAATGGAAAATATGCTTTCCATGTTAGTAATGCTTTCTGTGTAATAAAGCATTTCAAGTCAATAACTTGCTTACTGCTTACAGGTTGGCACAATATTTTAAAAATTCTTTTACATAACTGGCAATCGATGTTTAATGAGATGTTCTGCACAAATATTGCATAGCTCTTCATGGGACTATTAGTCGTTCATGGCAACTATTCATCCCGATCCTGTTCCTCCATGCTAGCCTTACCCATCCCTGCACCACAAGCCTGGAAACTAGGTTTTTTAAAAGTGCTATGGCTTCTTCAGCTCTTTCTCAATATTGCCTATTGACCTTACAAGTCCTATTGCAGTGCAATGAACTAACAACTATCAGGTGCTCAGAAAATGATTCTCATATAGAAATGAATTTTCTCAAATACCTGTAGTTTATTTTTTCAAAATTGTTGTAGTAAAACTAGATTCATAGAAATATTATCTGTGGAAACCAAACTGACATGATAGACTCATTGTTTATTATTCTAATCATTTTTAGGGCCACAAGTACTTTTATAAAATTGATGAAAATAATGAACTTTTTCCCCATATACATTCCCATGTACACATAAACTTCTTTTAAATGTTTTTATTATTATCATAATCTTGTTTATATTACATTGAATCACATATAACTTTACAGTGTATTACATTTCTTTTTCCAGAAGGAATACCATACATATCAGTCAATACAAAGACATTAAAATCCCCATCATCATCATCTAATAGCTTTCTTTTTTTCAAACTATTATTATTATTCCAATTATTTTTAAAATATTCAATCACTATTTATCATTTTGCTTGTAAAAAGACTTTACCCAACATGAAATACTTCTCACACCTGTCCGGTTGAGAATACTATACATGTTATCATCAACTGGTAATAAACCATATCTTAACCCCACTAATGTCATGCCTCTCTATTTGTTCTCTTGCTATCCTTCTCCATACTCCTCTCTTCTCCCACCCCATTCCACACTGTCTTATCATTGCTAACTATTTTCACTGTTTTCATGTCCTCCAGTATTTCTATCTCTACCAGAAAGTACGAATAGTCAGTATATATTAAGTGGATACGTACAATATCTTTCTTTCATATCCTGGCTTACTTCACTCAGCAATAGATCCTCCAATCTGACCACTTTCTACCAAATACCAGGGTCTTGTTGTTTCTTATGACTGAGTAGTATTCCATAGAGTATATGTGCCACACTTTTTCAAACCATTCATCAGTTTGTGGGCACTTGGGTTGGTTCCATGTTTTAGCGATGGTAAATAAAGCTGCAATAAACATTGATGTGCAAGCGCTTTTCTAACTGAGTGTCCTCCCGTCCTTTGGGTAGATACCTAGAAGTGGGACTGCTGAATCAAATGGTAGTTCTATTTTTAGATCTTTGAAGAACCTCCATATTATTCTCCACAGTGGCTGAGCCAGTTTACATTCCCACCAACAGTGTAGGAGAGTTCCATTTTTACCACATCCCTGCCAACACTTATCACTTTTTATATTTTTTATCTTTGCCATTCTGACAGAGGTTAGGTGGTATCTCATTGTGGTTTTTATCTGCATCTGCCTTATGATGAGGGATGTTGAGCATAACCACTAACAAAAAATGGATCAACTCAACCATCAACTCAAAATGGGTCAAAAATCTGAGCCTAAGACCTCAAACTATAAAACTACTGGTGGAAAATGCTAGGGAAACTCTGGGAGATAATGGAGCAGGCAAAGACTTCTTAAATAAGACTCCCAAAGCACAGGCAATAATCCCTAAAATAGACAAGTAGGACTGTATCAGACTAAGAATTTTCTGCACATCAAAGGACACAGTAACAAGTGTGAATCAACAACTCTCAGAATGGGAGAATATTTTTGTAAAATAATGCCTCAGACAAGGGACTGATAACCATAATATCAGGGAACTCAAGCGCCTTACACATACACTTTTGATATCACATCAATTTTAGGTGCTAGACCTTTTAAATTAATTGATTTCAGGTTAAGAATCTCTGTCCTTCCAGGCCCAGCCTCAGTGGTGCTGACAGTAGGGTACTGCTAAACCAATGTGGAGCCAAGTGGGAGACCCAGATTCAGTCCCTGAGCAGACTTGAAAACATCAGATGCATCTGTGTGTCTGTGATTCTGATTGGTCAAGAGTCTGGGGGAGGATCATGGTGTAGAGAGACCCTCTCAAGAGTATCTTTCTCTCTCTCTCTCTCTCTCTCTCTCTCTCTCTCTCTCTCTCTCTCTCTCCTCCCTCCCTCCCTCCCTCCCTCCCTCCCTCTCTCTTTCTCTCTCTTTCTCTCTCTCTCTCTCTCTCTCTCTCTCTCTCCCCTCTCTCTAATGAAATAAACTTGAAACAAAAGAATCTCTGCTCTTCCAAAGCAATGAAATGATCAGGGACTTTTGGTGATACTTAGTGATATATGCTAGACCAGTTCTGAGCAAACAATGACAAAATTCTTTATAGTCCTTGACAGATATTCTCTCCTTGAACAAATTCTAGGCAGTTCCCTCTGAGCCCTCTTCTGGACTAGGTCTCAATGTTGTCCTATGAAGAGTTAGACAAATGTTACATAGCCTCTAACTGCACAAGGCTACAACCCTAGGATGATCCTCATCCCTATTAAAACTCCTGCCTGAAAAAAATTCAAGGCTTCCAGAAGAAACTATTTTTTCCAGCTGACACCAGAAGACAGGGCCCCTGCCTCCCAGCCACTTTGGGTAGAGGAGAGCAGGAACTAACTTTAATAAGCTGTCATTAGTAAACCCAAATGGATAGCATATACATTAATCCTTCACTTCCTGCTTGTAATTGTCTACTTCCTTTATTCTATTTAGCCCCTGATCAGCCTTTACCCCCTCATTTTTCCTTTAAAATGCCTTGGTCACCACTGAACAAATAGAGGTTGAGTTCATTTTAGACTGGACACTCTTTCCTATCACAAGTTATTACTAAGAGAAATCTATTCTCACCACTTCAAACAGTGTCTGACTTTGTTTACTTGACTGTTATACAATTCAATTTTTATTTTTTTGAGAGGTTTTTGCTATAGGGTGCATGCGCTCGCCAGACAGACAGAGAGAGACATAGAGACAGAAAGCGAGAAATCATCCCCCGGGGGGATGGTCACGTCACAATCCCTTCTCCTCCATTCTCCTCTCGGGATCTTGGGCACGCATGCACACGCGCCTGGCGTGAGTTTTAAGCCACCGGGTCTGGGACATGAACCGCGGTCGACTACGTGGGAGTCCAGCGACATAGCCATTATGCTAACTGCTGGTTCCCTACAATTCAACTTTTAAGAACATCCGATAAGAAACAAAACATTTAAGGGACATAAAAATGGAAAATTATCTGTTGATGATAACATGTATGATAATATCTTTAACTGGACTAATATACTGTGTTTTCATGATGGCAAAATTCATTTCATAAGCAATAATGATATGTAGTGATTGAATGTATAAAAAATGAATAAACTATAAAAAAGAACATCCAATATTTTCATAATATGGGCATTTACCTGCAGGGGCTGATTATTTGCCTCTCCACCAAAGACAGTAAGCATCTCGAAGACAGGAAGTCCATGTCTTTGAATCCACTGTCCCTGCCAAAGAGTTGGCATTCAGTGTTTATTTTATTTATTGGATAAATACTGGGTTCTTTTGCAGTTTCTGTAAATAGCTATGCTTCATTTAATGTTTTGCATTTAGGTCATTAAATGCTTGTACAGAAGTGCAAAAAGCCTCTGTCAATTGACGATTACTCAGAAAAGAAGATAAAGCGAATCTCAAATTGTAATGTGAGTCAATGGGAAAAGTGATTTACTTTACAAAAATGAAATTTACACAAAACTAGTGCATAAATCAAGATCTCCTCTCTCTCATGAATAATTTGAGTTACCTACTTTAATTTATAGCCTTTGTCATGAAACCAATTTAAAGCCCTATTCCAATTTAGTGTATCTTCTCTTGAAGCTAGCACAAATCCTGATGCAGGAAACTTGTTTGAATTGCAGAAATTTATTTGTGGAGTAAATGACACAAGCTTTCCAAACTTCAAGAATTTTTTGTTTTCTTTCGCTTTTGAGCTCTTTGCTGAGACAAATTCTGATGTTTGCTAAATAATTGTCACGAACAACTCTCTTCATGTGAAGGTTATACATAGCTAGTAGTCGTTCTAGCTAGAGAAAAAAAAATAGCAGACTGAGGCACGTTACTACACTCTTCTGAAATTCATAGAAAATTCTCATTTCCTGATGAGGAAAAAATACTCATGAGAAAGTATTTTTACCTATTCCAAGCAGAAACACCTTAGTAGGCACAATCCCTTTATCAATAAACCCTTCAGCTTTGAAGTGCCAAACTAATTGTCCAGAAATTTAGCTTATTAGTTTTCTACAATCACAATGAAATACCTCAAACTGAGAGGCTTGAACCACAGAGATCTATTTTTTCACAGTTATGAAAGCTGGATGTTCAAGACCAAGATGTCAGCAGGTTTGGTTTTTCTCAAAGCCTCACTCCTTGTAGGTAGCTGGCCTCTTACTGCTTCTTCTTATGGTTGCCTTTTGTGTATGCACATCCCTAATGCTTGGTGTATGCCCTAACTTCTTCCTGTTAAAAGGTCAGACTGGCCAAGAAGGCTGATGCAAATGGCAAGACTAAAAACGGTGACCCCGGGACCAGCAGATGGTGTAATGGTTACGTCACTGGACTTTTATGTAATCAACCACAGTTCGAGCCCTGAATCCAGTGGCTTAAAACTCACACCAGGTGCATGTGCATGCATGCACAAAATTCCGAGAGACTGGAGGAGAAGGAATTACAGGGTGGCCATCCCCCACCGGGGGTTATTTCTTGCTTTCTGTCTCTCTGTGTCTCTGACGAACACATGTGCCCTGAAGCAAAAACCTCTCAAACTATAACAAATAAATAAAAGGGTGACCCCAAGATTAAAAGCCCAAGAAAAGGAAGCCTAATTGCATCCAAAACTCTGTCCTCATCTGGGGTGTCAGCATATACTCCTAATCTGCCATGTATTCCAGGAAGACCATGTACAAGAGGAAATACTCGGCCACTAAATCCAGAATGGAAAAGAAAACGGAGAAGTCTCTTGCCACTGTCACAAAAGCAATTGGTGGAGACAAGAATAGTGGGACCCAGGTGGTTAAACTTGGCTAGCTATTATCCTACCAAAGATGTGCCTTGAAAGCCGCTGAGCCACGGCAAAAACCATTCAGTCAGCATGTGAGAAAGCTGCGAGCCACCATCACTCTCAGACTGTTCTGATCATCTTCACTGGATGTCATAGAGGCAAGAGAGTGGTTTTCCTGAAGCAGCTACTTGTGAATGAACGTCTGGCCCTCAATCGAGTTCCACTGCATAGAACACACCAGAAATTTGTTATTAACCACCTCCATGAAAATTGATATTACAAAGTAAAAATCCCCAAATAAATAAAAAATTGATATTACAAATAAAAATCCCCATCTCACCAATGTTTCTTTCAATAAAAGAAGCTATGGAAGCCCAGACACCAGGAAGGTGAGATCTTCGACACAGAGAAGGAGAAATGCAAGATTATAGAGCAGCACAAAGTTGATCAGAAAGCTGTAGACTTGCGGGACGAGCAGTTGGTGTAATGGCTACGTTGCTAGACTCCCATGTAGTTGACTGCAGTTTGAGTACCAGACCCAATGGCTTTAAACTCATGCCAAGCACATGGGCCTGCGTGCCCAAGATCCCAAGAGGAGAATGGAGGAGAAGGGATTGCTGCGTGACCATCCCCTCTGGGGGGGGGGGGGTGATTTCTCGCTTTCTGTCTCTCTGTCTCTCTCTGTCTTTCTGGCAAGCACACATGCCCTATAGCAAAAACCTCTTAAAAAAAAAAAAGCCATAGACTTGCAAATTTTACTAATAATCAAAGCTGTTCCTCAGCTCTAGGGCTACCTGTGATCCGCGTTTGCCCTTCCAAATGGAGTTTATCCTCAAAAATTCGTGTTCTAAATTTCTTGCCAAGAACATAATTAAATAACTGATCGTGTGTATGGTTTGACTAGATATATATTAACTCAGTCACATCTTTAAAGACCTTATCCCCAAAATACAGTTAAATGTTGATATATTGAGTACTGGGACTGCAAAACACAAATTTGGAGGTAGGGGAAAGCAAATTCACCCCTTAATATTCCAGACTCCAGGAATTTGACAGTTTCCCTTCTCGCATCCTGTAATCACTGAACACCTCTGGCTAAACCTATGCTCTTAGGATCAAGCTTAAACTCCCATGACTTTTCTATGGCTTCTCTGATCACATAGCCATTCCATAGTTCCTTCTGCTTACTTTTCTACTAATGCCAAAGTAACCAGTGGCCAAGGAAGGCTGTTCTGCATGGAATTCGGAGTGACTTACTTACTCTACTTGACTCTACATTTCTTTCTTGATATTAAGAACAAATCTTCTCATTTGAATTTCAGCATCAATAAATCAATGACAGTAATTTCATTTATGGGTCGGTCGCAGCCACTATGGTGCATACTGCTGAGATCTGTGCTCTGTAATCTGGAACCACACGGCAGACTGGAATTCTATTCGTGGTCCAGCCTCAAGGCCAGACTCAGTGGCATGTGCCTGTGATCCCAGCAACTCAGAGAGAGCGAGCTGGAGGACTGAGAGCTAGACTCTGGCTTGTATGATCGTGTATCTAAAAAGATCAGGGCGTAGTGGTGCGCACCTTCAGTCTCAGTGGGAAAGCTGAAGCTAAAAGGTGGCAACATGGTGAGATCCTGTCCAAACTGAGTGGATGAATGAATGAAATAATTCCATTCCTTTTACATTGATACAGAGTTCTACAGAAGGAGATTGAAAAGCTGCAGAGATGGGTAAAAGGTCACCGAGTTTGGAAATTAAGAAGTCATTGAACATCTTAAGAACAGTTTCAGTGGAGGATAGTGGAATTTTAGCCAAATACAATTAGTTAAGAATGGAATAAGAAGTAGTTCATCAAAACAGTGAATATTAGATAATATTTTCAAGATAGTAAGTGGCTTAAGGGGTGGCTAATAGAGCAGGGAATAGTTAGAAATTAGTTTGGTAAGGTTGGATAGAAATTGTACATGGTCATCACCTAAGACAGGGAGCAAGTATAAAAAGTTAACTGAGAATTAGGTAAGGAAGAATATAACAAATAAACCAAAGTTTTGGAAGAAGGAAGAACTTCCAAGGGATAAAGCACAGACAAGAAAATACTGGAACGTTTATGGAAGACTTAGTAAAGAAGAAAGTCCACATCCTTCCTTAACAGGGCATGTCAGAAGAGTAATTGTCAGCGTGGCTAGAAGGAAAGGCATCTAAGCCTCTCCTGGGGTTGATAACACCAGACCATTTTAGCAGTTTCCATTCAGTGCCCGTTTGAAATGATTCATGACATGTTTCAAATGGCAGCTGGGAAAAGGAGATCTTCTGGGAACCGGACAAGTCTTTTTTTTTTTTTTTTTTTTTTTTTTTTTTGGGGAGAGGTTTTTGTTATA
Organism: Tupaia tana; assembly: GCA_026018925.1. Taxonomy (NCBI): domain Eukaryota; kingdom Metazoa; phylum Chordata; class Mammalia; order Scandentia; family Tupaiidae; genus Tupaia; species Tupaia tana. Next base: position 64,592,495 of record JAKSZU010000010.1, read on the forward strand.
AGGCACATGTGCTCACCAGACAGACAGAGGGAGACAGAGAGACAGAAAGTGAGAAATCACCCCCTGGGGGGGTGGCCACATCGCAATCCCTTCTCCTCCATTCTCCTCTTGGGATCTTGGGCACGCACACACACGCGCCCGGTGTGAGTTTTAAGCCGCTGGGTCCAGGACTCGAACCATGGTCGACCACATGGTAATCAAGTGACATAGCCATTACGCTAACTGCTGGTCCCTGGGCTAGTCTTCAAAAAATCATCTTGCCAAAAAATCAATTAAGCAAAGAGTCAATTCACCAAATTTATCAATGTATTTACAAATTGTTTTCTCTTAACTATTTTCAAGTTTACAATAACTAGTACTAGATGAGACGTAACAGATTTTTGAAGATTCAGGGAAGTTTTGGTTTACTGATTTTTACCTTGCTCTTCACACTACCATTTTAAGGAATATTTCATCTGCCCCAAAGCTAAGTATCCCAAGGTGCTTTAATCTAATTATGAACACACAGACATGTGTATATATTTTGAATCTATACTTAAACACCATGATCAAATTTCAGTGTTTACTATGGAGTCTCAGTTCATATTAATTCAAAGGAGTATACTTTTCTTTCTTTTTTTTTTTTTTTTCCCAGTTTAGGTTTTTTCCTTAGTGTGCGTGCACAATAGAGAGAGAGAGGGAAAGGGAGAAATCACCCCTCAGGGGAGCTGGCCACTCCACAATCCCTTTTCCATTTTCCTCTCAGGATTTTGGGCACATGAGCACATGTGCCTGGCATGATAATCAAGCTACCAGGGCTAGGACTCAAACCATGGTCTGCCAAATGGGAGACTAGCACCTTAACCACCATGCCACCTGCTGACCCCACCCTTTGCCATTCTAAGACACTTTTCCATGAATAGAATAATCCACTTAAGTTGTTGTTACAGCGATTAATAGCCAAAACTTAGTATGTGGATTTTAAATGTATGTGTACATCACCTCGTGTATAGTACATCACTTAGATTCTTTACAGCTACTGAATGAGGTGAATTTGAGGTTTTCTGTAAGAAAACCTTGGGGAGCGTCAGGTAGTCACTGGAGAAACTGCGATTCCAAGGTCAGAACATGTAATAGCGCTATGGAAAGCTAGGACATCAACTCACGGAAAACCAGAAAAGACCTGAGCTGCAGTGACCCCTGGGAGCACTTCTAATACATTATTTAATCTTTCCATCACCAGTTTGTATTTAGAGTCAACGTAGTTCAAACTTGAAGTCTTAATCAAGTGGTCCTTTATAATAATTTCATCAAAGCAGCCTGATTTCCTTTCTCCAATGGTTCCAACCTTTCCTTTTTCTGCAATTGTTAACAAGTCTGTATCTTTGGATGCTTTACATAGCAGCATAAACATTCATTTCCTAAAAGACCGATATGGAATACAGCAGTGCCAAGATCAATTTTATTCGAGCCAAAAATATACTTCTCATTAATGAGAGAATAACAAGTTGGATTATGTAAGTATATTTGTAGAGCCTTTTGGGGATGGAAGAGTGTACCTCCTGACCCATCCATTTTGAGCACGGGCCTCCTGAGAAAGTTGGTGCATGGCCCCGAGTCCGATTGCTGGGTCATTTTCACAAAGTCAGCAGCAAAGCATGTAGATAGGGCTGTTCTTCATAGTGGTTAGAAAAACTGGAGTTAGATTTCCCAAGTTCTGATCAGCAGAAAAGTTCACACGGCTTATTACTCAATATTTGGCAAGCTATTTGATCTCTCTCTGCTTTGTTTTTTCATTCATGAAATTAGGTGAGAAGTGAATAAAGTTACACATTTATGTGTGTGCATGTATTGTGTGCTGATTATGCATTTATGTGTGACATGTAACAGACACTGAATGAATGTTCAATTTGCATGTACTGGAAATGTACATGGAAGACACCTTAGAATCACACACTTCCCTTAGTAAATCCTTCCTTTGTACAAGCCAGAGCTAAAACATTGAATTTAAACTGAATGTTACGATTTCTCTGATAGAGGATTTGTTCATTCATTGATGAAATATTTATTGAATTCATACCATATGTCATGCTGAAAATGTAATAAAAAATAGTGGAAAATAAAACCATCATAGTCTCTACCCTCAAGGAGTTTACAGTCTAGTACAGAGGACTCCAAACTATAAATAAAGCACAATTAGAATGCCTGTGATGAATTAAATGAAAGAAAAGATGTAAAACAGATGCAAAATTCAAAAATTCCTTTCATTTAAGCCTGTGCTTAAGATAGGTGGCAACTAGAATACAGATATTTTATTATTTTCCTTGCTGAAGAGTATCCTAGTGGAAAATAAATTATGCCAGAGTTAATCTCCTTTAATACACTTGTGTCTGTATATGCTGAGGCTGGGATAGTAGGACACGCCTACTCACCAGAGATGATGAGGTTAAATGTGTACATCGCCTAGCACATAGCTGTGCACTATTAATCCTTGAAATATTTCCTTAAAAGGAAAATACAAATGAAAAATATGTAGGTGATATGTACCATAACAGAGGATATACCATAAAAGAGTGTGAGAGGAAAATGAGAGGGTAGAAAATATTCTGTCCGACTCCTCTCTACGCTCAGTCTTCTGTGATCTGGAGCCTCATAAACACCTAGGAGGGCTGAAAAGTACATGCCAATGAGTCTTGGGCTCCTCTGTGCCACTGATCCTCCCCCAACTGGTCTTCATGGACCTAACTTGCCAAGGGAGCCATCTGACCTCCAGCACACAGTTATAATAGGCTTCTCCATGCCCCAAAGAGACACAGTTTGCACTAGCAGTACTGGTGACCAAATGGTGATTGAAAGTTTGTGTGTCCCCCAAATTCATATGGTGAAATCCTAACCTCCAATGTGGCATTAGGGGGTAGGTCTTTTGGTAGGTAATTAAGTCATAAGGGTGGAGTGCCTTAATGAGGGACCCCAGAGAGATCCCTTGTTCCTTCTCCCCTGTGACGATTCATCTAGAAGACAACCATCTGTGGACTGGAAACATGCCCTCACTAGACACCAAATCTAATCCTGCCTTGATCTTGGACTTCCCCTCCTCCAGCTCTGTGAGAAATAAATTTGTTATTTATGAGCCACCTATCCATAGTATTTTTGTTATAGCAGCCTGGATGGACTAAGATGCTATCTCCATTGTAGACTACTCCACATCACAGTTATACTTATGTCTTCCTAGGGAAGATATAGGAATCTAGTCACATTCCTTTGGAACCTTTATAACCGACTGAGGTGTGCCTTGAGCAGAAGGCATTTCACTGTCCCAGCAACAGAGTCACATTGTCTCCATCCCTCCCTCACTCTTGGCCCACCTTCTCATAATCAGTACTACTGTTAGCATGAGAAACATTGGACTGACCCAGCCGGGACCAAAGAGAATCAGGAAGGAGAAGATTGCACTGTGCTTTTCAAAAAAAAAAAAAAAAAAACAGGGAACTATATGGCCAGGAGCCAGATTACACCTAATCAGTCAGAAGAGAGAAGAGAGAGGTTGGGCTTCATTGGGCAACACATTGGCTTTGAACAAGACCACAAATGATCAGTATGTCAAAAGCCTTGCTGTATAAATGAAGCTGCCAACATGTCGTATATAAACACTAAGTCAGGGGAGGAAGCATTTTCGTTTCTAAGGCTTTTAGACGCCCAAGGAAAAATTTAGGAGGTATAGAAGGAAGAATGTTTTAAGCATAAAAGTATATTGTCACTACCATGATTTTCAGAGGAGAGGATTTCTTGGAGCATCTTTATATTGTATTCAATAATTCCACCAGAATTCTGATACTGCTTTTGACATCTCCTCTTCATACAATATAAATGTCCCATAAAAACCACTAGTATTAGGGCCAGCAGGTGGCATGGTGGTTAAGGGTGCTGGACTCCCACATGGCCAACTGGTTTGAGTCCCAGACCTGGTGGCTTGGTTTCTCTCTCTCTCTCTCTCTCTCTCTCTCTCTCTCTCTCTCTCTCTCTCTCTCCAGCTCCCCCCCCACCTCCAACCAAATTTTAATAAATAAATAAATAAAGTTAAATAAAATAATTCTTTTTTTAAAATCACTAGTATTTTAACCCATAGCAATATGTCTCATCCTCCAGGAGTGATACTGATGAAAAAAGCAAGGCTGAGAATCCATGGCTGATGAATAGAGCACTAGACTTAGGAGACCAGAGGTCTTCATTTCACTCCAACCCATTCGTGACTGGCCAATCAACTCCTCCTTTGTTCCTGAGCGGCTCCAGCTGTAATAGGATCCCAACCATTTCTGTTCATTTCTCCTGCACAGGGTGCTCATAAAAGGAAATAAGATCACAAACATGGAGGCACTCTTCAGAAGATGAAAATGTGTGCATACCTTATATTATAAATAATGAAACTTCTGCCTAGAGACCTCTGCTGAAAGACCAGGCATGTGTTATTCCTCTGTAATGATACCAGTCCTTTGTACTGTGTAGGGATTGGAAAGGCAAAAGTATTTTTTTAAACATCAGGAGGTCACAGTTGCTCTCTACTAAATAGTATCAAGAGCCTGTTCAAGCTAGTTTTAACTGTACTGAAGTAAATCACAGAAATTTAAAACAGTTATTAATTAAAGAAATTACTTTCTATAGGATATGTTATATAAGCTTATTCTTCCTTTACAAAACATTTAGTTCACATTGAGAAAAACAAGTGGTTTCTGATGATAAAGCATATTGAAAAATACAGCCATAATCAGATAGTGAATGTTGGATAAATAAGACTTAGTCATGTGAGTCAGCCAGCTACTGTGGAAACAAATATGTTTTTTGAGTCATGCTGGCTATTAATCAGTGTTAGCACCAATGAACAGAATGAAACATTTTATCTCAAGCTGACTGTTGAAGTGTTGTTCATAATATTGCCTATTCATTCTCCATAGAATTAGTCACGTGGCTGGCTTTGATAAAAGTGCTTGGCTTTCTATGTTTTCAGATTTCTTGAATATTGAACAGTGTTCCATGAAGGGATCAGAATAGTATATGATTTGAATTCCACTTGTGAGTTGATACTTTACTCAAATTTTTAAGCTTGCAAGTCATACCTGGAATAGGTGGAGCCACCTTCTGAGTCGTTTGTAATCCTATCAGCCCAGTTAGAGCAAGCAAATATGGCCATCAGTCAAAAGCACAGTTTTCGGAATCACCATGTCTGATGGCATTCTTTTAAAAGAATGTCAGCCATACCAGATGAATAGCTTGACCTTGGGCCAACCTGTAGTGGTTAAGCCCTGTATGTAGAAAGCCAGATCACATATGCACAATTGTGCAGTTCAAGTCCCAGCCCGTGGCTTGAAAAACATGTCAGGATTATGTGTGTATGTGCCCAAAATACTGACAGCATAGAGAAATGGAGGAGAAAGGATGTGGCATGGCCGTGCTCCATTGACGGAATGCTTCTTTCTCTCTCCCTCTCTCTTTCTTTCTCATTCTTCCTCTTTTCTCTCTCTCTGACGATCACATGTCCCTTTTGTTGATGGAAATGAAGAAAGGAAAATAATGGATATATATATATATATATATATATATATATATATATATATATATGACCTTACAGAGCAAGAACCCAACTTATCACCTGATTTTGTTACTTAGGCTTACTATCTATTCAAGTCTGGGTTCCTGAATGGCTTCCTTTCCTAAGGAAAGACAAGCAGACTCAACAATCAATCAATAATTGCCAACAGAGCATCATATCACAATCGGACTTAGTCTATCTATATGGATTTTTATTTAGCTTCTCTCCAAGATACAAAATACTCTTCCTGTTCTCAAGGAGACTTCAAGGTAGTGGGGACATCAGAGCATATTTTCAGAAAGTTAAACTACCATGCAAAATGTAGTCATGTGACTGAAGTACAAGAAATGTCAAAGGGTGACAGCTAATTACATGGATGATATTGAGATAGTGGTTTGCCAACAGTTATCCTGGTAGCACTGATGTTGGGCGTTGGGGCAGGGTAACTCAAACTGTAGCCCAAAAGAAGAGAAATAGCAAATAAAAGGGCATCAACCAAACCCCACAATCTGGCTTCAATCTCTACCAGAGTAACTCTTATGGGTTTTATTTAGTTTTACTTTTTGTTTGTTTACTTTCTGTAATGAGTCCTCACATACAATTTCATATCAAGAGAGTTAAGCAGAGGGTGCTTTGGATAATACCCTGATATTTCTCCAAAGAGAAAAATGGACCTAGGACCCTGGGGGACAACAATTCTGCTGTCATTGCCTGAAGAGAGAGACTTGGAAGAATTCAAATGCATTCCTCTTAGCATTTGCTGTTAATAAGAGCAGAATGGGACTGTATTAGTATAGGGGATGTGCTTTTTACATTATACAAAAAAAGAGCAAAATAATAGACAAACTCATGGTAGGCATTTGTTCTGGGCCACAGGTTTGTGTCCTCACAAATTACAAGTGTTGAATCCCTAATTCCCAGTGTGATGGTATTTGGAAATGTGGTCTCTGGAAGGTAACTGGGTAGTAAGGGTGGGGCCCTAATGATGTGATTAGTATCCTTAGAAGAAAGACAGGAGAGCTTTCTACAAGCCAGGAAGAGGGTACCAACCAGAACCTAATCAAGCTTGCCCCCTGACCTTGAACTTCCAGCTCACAGACTGCGAGAAATAAAAGTTTGTTACCTAAGCTGGGCAGTCTATGGTAATTTGTATAGCAGTCTGACCTGACAGAAACAGAAAGCATTCTTGGCCCATTAAGTACACACATACACACACATGCACACACATGAAATGGACAATTTAAGAAAAAAAAAAGTATTAAAAGAATACAGGAGTTTCTTGAAGAAGTAAAGATGATGGGCTCAGCCTAGGTGATGCAGTTCATAGCATACCACACTACAGAGCTGGATGCCATGTGGCCAACCATGGATCCCTGGATTGACCTGAGAACACACAAGACATGTGTACACAGACATCCAAGATCCTACAGAACTCAAGGATTGGTGAAAGGAGATCACAGTGTGATAAGACCAAGTCGAGGGCTCTCTCTCTCTCAGTCTCTCTCTCTCTCATGTGCACACATGTTCATCATAATGTATATAGTGACCAAAAAAACCTCATAAAGAACAAGAAAAATGTTGAGACTTAAGGATCCTCAGCCACAGAAGCCTGAACCTCTCTCACCAACAAAAATTCAGGTTATCAATGATCATCCTTAGAATTTATTGATCATGTATCCTCAAGGATCATACTCATCTACTCAGAATTTTTTTAAGGTTAAGAAACAAGGGTTATAATAAGACTAACAATGAGCTTTTTGTGTAGCATCTTAACAAAGTTGTTTTTACTAATGCATTGCCAGACCTTTGGGAATATGATCAGAGCCAAAGACCCCCAGTGGCCAGGATGAAGGGCCACAGCTAAGGAGTAAGAGGCCCTGAAGTGGGCATGGTAACATCTGCCTATAGTCCCAGTTACTCAGGATGCTGAGGCAGAAGCTTCTGAATTTGAGGCCAGGATGGGCAACATAGCAAGAACCTGGCTCAAAAAAAAAAAAAAAAAAAAAAAAAAAAAGAAAGAAAGAAAGAAAGAAAGAGAAAAAATAACAGAGTCTAGAGACCAGGAGAAATTTTATGTGTCCTGGCATGGAACACAAAGAGGGAATCTGGGTCAGGAGGCAGACAATTCCTGACAGTAACATTAGCATCAAAGAAAAGGATGAGGATATTATTAAATATAGTATAAATACATAAAATGTAACAATACTTGAAACCAAATCGTAACCCTCTCCTTGAAAAAGCATTATATTGCTTTCTTGGGAAGCATATATTTGAAATTATAATAATTTAGATTGTGTTAGGTTCTACTCAGAAACATTTTGCTAAAAGATTGCCTTACATCAGATTTGAAAAACATAAGCAGACTTTTACCAAATATAGATACAAGGATCATAAACTGAAAATAGAAACCAGAAGACAGACTCTAGAAACCAAGGGAATATTGACATTGTATTACACTTGGCAGTAAGGAAATAGAAATCCATAGTGATTTACTACCTTTACATAAGAATAAAGAATTAGCTAAAAAAAAATAAAACACTCAAACTCTCAGAAATGGTAAGACACTTTTTTGACAATAAGTAAGGAAGATTTATTTGACTTCAGAGAAAGTTGACAGAAAGGGACTAAAATGAAGAACAATCATATCACATATTAACTTTGTTCTTAAACATCCACATTGAATGTATCAACTTTGGCTGTTGTTATATGCCTTGGCAATTCAATAAAGTTACTGAAATGGAAAATTGAAAAATTTTATTGTGATATTTCCAATTTCTCCACCAGAGGAATAGTTTAATACTAAACCATTGCATATGCTTTCAGCATTCTCATTAAAGTGAGTGAACTATCATTTTTCTTTCTATGCCTACTTATCAGCAACTTTATTTACCAGTGCGTATTAAGTAGAACACAAGGCTCTCAGCACACCATTTGTGGTGGTACTTTTTGAGCAGGCAAATATTACCTATTGCAAAGATATTGAATTTTAAAGCTGGAAAGAACCATAAGTAATTGAATATACATATTTCACATTATAACTCAGGAAACTGAGGCTCAGAGAGGCTCAGTAATTTGTCCTAAGTCGACACCTAGTCAACGTCAGAGAAGGCGTCATGCTTCCATATTGTTTCATTGCAGCAGATGCCTCTAGGATCCTAACAGTATTAAAATAATTCATGGATGTTGAACATGGGCCTACACATTCTTGCCTGGCAAAAAGGAAAAGAGTGGCTAATGAAGAGCTGAAATTTTTTTTCTTTTTGGAGGGGTTTTTGCTATAGGGCATGTGCACTCGCCAGAAAGACAGAGAGAGACAGAAAAACAGAAAGTGAGAAATCATCCCCCAGGGGGGATGGCCACGCCGCAGTCTCTTCTCCTCCATTCTCCTCTCAGGATCTTGGGCACGCACACACAAGCCCCCAGTGTTAGTTTAAGACACCGAGTCTGGGACTCAAACTGCAGCTGGCTACATGGGAGTTCAGCGACATAGCCATTATGCCAACTGCTGGTCTCCCAAGAGCTGGAATTTTTTGAAAGCCAACTTCTGCCTAGTCACAAGGAACTGGAGTTTACAAAAGAAGTCAAATTCCATTCATATTCACGGCTCACTGGGCCTGTTTTAATATATTTTCTTATTGGTTTAACAAATCTACCACCAGCCTTCACATTTTTTTTAATGTTCTAAAAATGACTGAATCAAATTCTATTTATATTCACCTCTCACTGGGTGTGTATTAATACATTTTCCTATTGGTTTTACAAATCTGCCACCAGCATTCACATTTTTTTTTAATGTTCTAAAAATGGCTCTTGGCATCTCCATAATCTAACCGAATAACCATGACCTCCTAATTTATAAGACAATGTCTTCACAAAGCCACATTAATTCTTTCATTGGTCTTTGCAGAGCAAATCTACTTCTAATCTGCTACCTGCCATTAAGCCTTTCATGTTGCTAATTCGGTTGCTTTTTAAACAATAACATAAGCATGATTTCTTTGCCTCAGACTCCACATAAAACATTTATATTAACTATTAACCGTCCCCAGGCAGTGGGTTTGATCAGAAGAAGAATGGGCTGGAGCTAAAAGAAGAAGGGCACATCTAACTCTCAGCTCAGTTGCCTATTAACTACGTGACCTTAAGCAAATCACTTCTCTTGCTGAACTTCATGTGCAAAACGAAGGAGGTCAAGTTTATGACCTCTCGCATCAAAACTCTACTTTTCTAACTGGATCATTTTTTAAGTCAACTTTAACAATGATTATTGTTTTTACCATGAATTCCATGCCATTCACACCTAGAGTATATTTCAGTTCTAGCACTGAGACTAGTGAGTAGACGACAAAAAAGTGCAATGTCTCCCTTTCTGCACTATGAACTCCCTAAAGGTTAACTCATTTTTATAGGCTCAGTGCCTGGCAGAGTTGACATTCTATAAATGTTTGATATACAGATGGATGGATGGGTGATTGCCACAGCATAATAGTAAGAAGAGCATAAGTGTCTAAGTTTACATTAGCTCTGCAAATAGCCCAGAGATCATTACCCTGAACCTTGTCAGAAGAGCTAGCACTTATACATAATTTTGCCTATTTACAGGATAATGGACTTCACAATATATCTCTTATTGTCTGATCTTTCTGCCTGCTCTTAACTTTCCTTCTTGGCCATAAGCTTTTTGAGAGCAAGTTCTGTGGGCCTGACTCATACCACCATGCCGTACTTATTCATTGCACTTATGAGCTCTTCTATCAATTTTAACTGCTTAAATGAATTTAAAATAGTGGCCAAATAAAATAAATGATATATTTTGTAATAAAAGCAAAGCATACTTTTTCAGGTAGAAAGTTTTGGAACATTTGTGATGGTAAGATTCTGACTTTTTACTCTTTCACTCTTTTTGTTAATGTTATTTATTTATTCCATGAGTAAGAATGACAGGAAGAGACAGAGAGATAGGCACCCCAAACAAGGTGTTTATGCCGGGATCCATCCCCCCCCCCCCCCCCAGGCTGAGCCAGCCGCAAATCACAGAGAAGCAAGTGGCAAGTGTCTGGCTTACTCAGGGACATCAGACTTGAACCAGGAGCCTTTCCCTTGAGTCTGCCTTTAGAGTGTCATGCTCTATGCCATCATCCACACCTTACTCCCTTTTTACTCTTAATTTATGTCAAAATTTCATTTCTAAGGTAATTCACTTTTTTGGAGGGACTGTTTTCTTTCCTATTACTCAAAGGAAAGTTTCCTGGTTCAAGTTTGATGTCCCTGAGTATGTTCGAAACTTGCTTCTCTGTGATTTGGGGTTGGCTCTGCCTGGGGGGGTGCATCCCGGCATAAACACCCTCGGGGGTGGGGGGGCTATCTCTCTATCTCTTCCTATTATTCTTGCTCAGTTTACAATTAACATCTAATAAGATCTCCAGAGTGATGGGAGGATCGTGAGGAGTCTTAGAGATTTCCATTGCAATTTCAAAAAACAGTCATAGTAAAGTCATATTTTCAAGGTTTTGTTTATATAAGATGCAGCAATGTGACATAAGTGTTTGCCCTGTATTGCATACAAATTATCTCTACGTTGCTTCAATCAATTTTTTGTCAAATGTTAATACTCTATGTGATAGGGAAAAACTCCAAGTGGGATGTCCCACTCTCTGTTAGCTTGTTATCATGTGATTCTGGGTATTTTCTTCAAGAATATGTCTTTTTGTTCGTTCTCAGGCTTGTCCATTTCTTCTGTTGAGGGATATTTTTTCTTATGCACAGCTCTCTTTCAAGACAACATAAGTTCCTTGACTGCTAGCTCATAACATTCACACATTCACAGTTCCATACTGGCATAAATGATCTATATTAACACATACATAATGTTAATATTTTCTAACTCAGTTTTTAAATAGTCATTGCAATTCTAATTATGCTATTAATCCCTTGTAGTATACTCATTATTACAAATATGATTTGTTCATGGGGAGTGTCATGGTTATAAGCAGTATTTTATGTTACTATTATAAATGGTATCCATAAACCATAATTGTTAGAAACATCCTTAATGTATTTACTATTTGTTTCATTAGGTCCCATATCATCAATGTGGACATATTTATATCTATGTAAATGTCAAAAGAACTAACTAATCTCTTACTCCTAAAATATTCCTTTATGTTCATGAAAATAGTAGCTAAGATTTACTGAGTGCTTCCCATGTGTCAGTTACTGTGGTTAATCACCTCATTAATGTTTACAAGGACGCTATGAGGTAGAAATTTTAATTATAACCATTTTACAGATAAGAAGACCGAGGCATAGACAGGGTAAATAATTATCCAACTGTTGCAGCGGATAAGTAATAGAGCTCGAAATAGCACTAGAATATTTCACTCTGTGTTACTGTGTTTTGAGGGTAACGATGCTCATTTTGGAAGTTACCATCCCGTTTGCATTTGTATAATTATTTCTCTAAACTTGAGTTTGCATATCATTTTTAAATTCTGTGTTAAAACCAAAAGTATATAAAAAGTGTAAATTGAAATATTTGCGATAGGAATTACATCCTATCAGAAACATAATGAATCATTACTTTTGAGAAGTTAGCAAGTAGAGTAAATCAAAGAAGTATAATGTAAGTATTATGCAATTATCAGCATAGTTTTCTAACTGTGAATTTGCTAGTGTTGACTGATTAATTTTAGAGTTAATAAGCTTATTCACTGTGTACCTTAGCAGCTTTTTCTTTTTAGTGTGTAAGGTTTAAAGTTTAATTTCTTTTCACAAAGTTTAATCAGATTTTTCAGCTGCCAAAAGATAATAAAGTAAAAATGATTAAAAGTAAATTTAACCACAAAGGTTCTGATAGTACCATATTACATTCCATCCATTTATGATTTGATTTTTGTAAAAAGCAAATATATAAAATCTGATATTCCTTGTTTCTCTTATTATTTTCCATTTGATGTAGTCCCAATTAGTATCAGCTTTGTAAGGGTTATGTGCATAAAACAGATATAAAACCATATTATTCTGCAAGTTTAAAGAATCTATGAACGTTTTAGAAAATATTCCTAACATCCTATCTTAATAAAGATAGCTTATGGATCGGAAGTATTTCCTGGTTTATTTTCTGAAGCTGAAACCATATAAAACTTAGCCAAAATATTCCCTGCTTTTAAATTCACTTGGTAAAATTTAAAAAGTTTAAATATTTACACTGGGAAGCAAATTAAGTGCCTTAAGGTATAATATATGATCTTTATTTATTTATTTATTTATTTTGGAGAGGTTTTTGCTATAGGGCGCGTGCGCTCGCCAGACAGACAGAGAGATAGAAAGCGAGAAATCACCCCTCAGGGGGAATGGCCACGCCGCAATCCCTTCTCCTCCATTCTCCTCTCGGGATCTTGGGCACGCACGCACACGCACCCGGTGTGAGTTTAAGCCACCGGGTCTGGGACTCGAACCGCGGTCAACTACATGGGAGTCCAGCGACATAGCCATTACGCTAACTGCTGGTCCCAATATATGGTCTTTATTATGTTAAGATACATTTCTATACAACTAATTGGTGAAGAGTTTTTAATCCTGAAAGAATGTAAAATGTTGTCAAATACTATTTTTCTGCATTTGCGATGATCATAAAATTTTTATTCTTCATTCTGTTAATATGGTATTTCACATGTTTGATTTGCATATCTTGAACTATCCTTGCATCCCTGAGATAAATGCCACTTTAATATAGAATATGATCCTTCTAATGTGCTGATGAATTCAGCATTATCTTGAGGATTTTTGCATCTATGTCTATCAGGGCTATTAACCTATAGTTTTCTTTTCTTGTAGCATCCTTATCATCCTTTGATAAGAGTGTAGTACCAGCTATGTAAAATGGGGAAGAAAAGGTAAATCAAAGTCATAATAAGGCCAGCTGTAGTGGCCCAGCAGAGAAGTAACACAGCACTCCATGATGCTGAGACCATATGGAGAAGTCCTGGGATTACATCCTGAGAGCTTCCTGGACACATTGGCTGAGGCTGGGGGTGGATCATAGCACAAAAACCCTGTGGAGATGCCTCTCTTGCTGTCTCCTTCTCTCATGGAGGAAATAAATAAACATTAAAAAAAAGCACAATGATATATCACAATGATATCTACATTCATAGATATCATTCATTCATTCATCATTCATTCATTCTACACTCATTCCTGTTAGAATGTCTATTATCAAAAAGACAAGAGAAAACAAGTGTTGCTGAGGGTGTGGAAAAAAGGACCTGTACACACTGTTGGTGAGAATATAAATTGGTACAGCCATTATGGAAAATAATATAGAGGTTCCTCAAAAATGAATAATAGAACTACCATATGATCCAACACTGAGCATGTATACAAAGGAAATGAAATCAATATCTCAAAGAGAGATCCACACTCCCATGATCATTGCAGCATTATGCACAGTAGCCAAGATATGGAAACAACCTCTTAGGTTCATTGACAGATGAATGGATAAAGAAAATGTCACACACACACACACACACACACACACACACACACACCGCATATTATTCAACCATAAGAAAGAAGAAAATTCTGCCATTTGCAGCAACATACATGAATCTGGGGAACATTAGACACTTCAGTAGCTTTTAAGTATTCTAATAAAAAATTAAGAGGTAACTACTACAAAAAATTAAAGAGATGATGGATATGTTCATTTATTTGAAGTAGTCATTTTATTATATATATATATATATATATATATATATATATACACACACACACATATATATATATCATCACCTTCTACATCTTATATATATACAACTTTTACTTGTTAATAGTACCTCAGTAAAGCAGAAAAAATGAATAAAGCACATATATTTTTGATTACCTCAAGCCATGAAGTTAAGAGATGTGAAATGAATACCTGACCTAAGTAAGAACCATATTTTTGTGGTTTCTGGAAATTGTGGATAATTAACTTGTTAAATAACTTACTCAAATTAACCATTTGTCATACTGTGAACCCTTTGGTCATGGTTGACAAGGCCGTGTTAAACAATAATGCTTACGGGACCAGCAGTTAGCATAATGGCTGTGTCGCTGGACTCCCACGTAGTCGACCGCGGTTCGCGTCCCGGACCTGGTGGCTTAAAACTCACGCCGGGCGTATGTGCGTGCGTGCCCAAGATCCCAAGAGGAGAATGGAGGAGAAGGGATTGTGGCGTGGCCATCCCCTCTGGGGGCTGATTTCTCGCTTTCTGTCTGTCTGTCTCTGTCTGTCTGGTGAGCGCACGCGCCCTATAGCAAAAACCTCTCCCAAAAAAAGAAAAACAAAACAAACAAACAAAAAAAAACAATAATGCTTACAATACAAAATTCTATGTACAAAATTTTTTACTTGAAATGAGCTCCAAGACCCCATTAGCAGACTTAAATTAGGGTTGGACTAAGGCAAACAGGTAAAATAAGGGAAATGTCCATATTCTAGTTATTTTTATACCTAATATTAATTATAAAGATAAACCATATACTCTATTCTTTTTGTAAGTTAAAAAAACAGCTAAATATCCAAAATTTCATAAGATTCAACCAACTAGTTTGAGCTTTTTGAGGATATAATCTGAATTCAGGGTAGCATGGCAAGTTTACCGCAGCAGAATGTGCACTAACCTAAAATCTTCTACTCCTTTAGCAGATACTGCCCAAGTGGAATATAAGACAAAATAGTTAAGAACTGGACCTAGCTGCAGTGGTGTGCAGTTAAGATGCTGTGCTCTGGGGTCAGCAAGCAGCATGGTTGAGTCCAGGTAGCACTGGACTCCCATATAGTTGACAGCAGTTCAAGTCCTGGATCTGGCATTGGTTTTTCACTCTCTCTTGCTCTCTCACAAATTAAAATAATAATAACAACAACAAATTAGATTAAATTAAATTAATAATTCTTAAAAAAAAAAAAATGGTACTGTACTCTATAGGCTGGGACCACCCGGAAGACCCAGGTTTCATTCCCTGTTCCATTTAAAGCCAAGTACAGTGTTGTGCACAGGTGGCCCCAGATATTTGGGAAACTGAGGCAGGAAGATCACAACCCAGCAAGACTCTGTCTTCAAATCATAATTAAAAGAAGATAACAAGGAACCAATTTTCTGAAGAAAACTGAAGAGCACAAGTAAGATGACGTTATGAAAGTGCACTTGGCTATGTCACATCTGGCATTTTCTTTAGAAAAATCCTTGAGAAGTCCTTAAGACACCAATTATTCTTAAGTGGCCAGTAATCCAATTTTACTGGTTATAAATTTACATGAGTGTCAAGCTCCCCTTTTAAGTTCTTTTGAGCTCTGAGCTAAATCCTTTGCTTTAAACCAATCAGCTTCAAAAAAAATGATAGACATAGCTAGTCGACACTAGTATCAGGATCTTGACTCCTCTCATAGCACCTGGAAAACTTCATTGCCCAATGCACTTGCAATTAGGTGACACCGTATGACTACTTCAAGCCAATAAAATGAAAGCAGGAGTAATGAGACTCATTTCTCAGGTCTGAAGAACTGAAAAGGCCTGTACAAGTCCCCTTTCTTCACAACCACCAAAGAGGACTTGTACTGAAATTACAGAGTCACAGATCCCAAATTGCCAAGTCACCTCATGAACGACCACTGCAGTGAAGAGTTCTCAATTCCACTGGGTCTTTACATTAGGAGGAAAGGAACTTTGTGTTAAGGGATTAAGAGTCCGGAGTTGTCTCGCAATAACTAAGTCTATCCTGAGTACTCCTATCTTCAAAAACATATAAAACAAAATAACTGATTATCCCTCCAATACTCTGCTTAGTAGATATTACTGGGCTATTTAAAAAGTGCATTAAAAAATTTGAATGAAAGTGCTCTAAAATGACATCAGGAATTAGATTCTGACTGTTTTCCAATTCTCCACATTTTCTCTACGTCAGAGACTTTTTAAAAAACAAAAACAGAATATTTAAATTTAAAAACACACTCTTCTCAGAAAGATTTGGTTCTTTCAGTTTTTTATTTATTTTGTTTGTTCTAGAAAGAAACTTTATTTAGGGTTTGAGAGTGAAAATTTGCAACTGGAACTGAAATTTGCTATGTAAAATCCTTATTCCTATTTTCTCAAATGTGTCCAGAGAGAATTGGATTAAAACTTTTGGAGGCCCAAGCACTGGAGATATTTGTTTGACCCTTACACCTCTACCCATATGTACTTCAAAGTGGGTATAGTGGTTAGTTTTGCGTGTTAACCTGACTGGACTAAGGAATATCTAGAAAATGCATTCCTCCGGGTGTTTCCAGGAGGGATTAATATGGACAGTTAGCAGACTAGTTGCAGAAGATCTGCCCTCAGTGAGAGTAGGCATGGACAAGCTAATCAATAAGGGGCCCAGAGAGAGAATAAATGAGAAGAAAAAACAATCCCTTCTGAGACAGAGCAAGATGGACTTGTCTTTAGCATCCTAACTCCCTTGCGTTGAGATTCCAGCAGCCCATGAGTTCTCAGGTTTTCAGCCTCAGAATATGAATTTCATCCTCAGTTTTCCTGCCTCTGAAGCCTTCAGATTTGAACTGACCCACACTACAAACTCCCAGGATCTCCAGCTTGTAGACAGTCTGTTATGGGACTTCCTATGCCTATAAAGACACGAGCTGATTCCCCCAATAAACTCTCTTTTATATATCTACACAAACCTATTGGTTCTGGTTCCCTAGAGAACCCAGACTAGACTAATACAGCAGGCAAATTCATACATATGTGTAAGGAATTCTAACCAAGTTTTTTCCTATAACTACACTGTTTCTCCTTTCTCTTTAATTTTTTAACCATCGAAGATTAAAGTGTTTTCAAAAAAGCTTTTTCCCCCATTATTGCTAGTACCCTAAGCAATGTTCCTATAGTGTTCATATAACCAATTACCACCATGTCATCAATAAGATTTTATTTAGTCCTCAAGTTCCAGAATAAAAATTGAGAAGGATAATATAATAATAAAATAATAAAAGTTTACATCACAGGATAATAAATGAGGTTTTTCAAGTATATGTATGTGTGTGCATGTGTGTGTGTGTGTGTGTGTGTATACACACACACACATATATATATATATATATATATATATATATCTTATCCAAAACAGCTTCAGGAATGAACGAACAAAGCAATATAAGTTTCAGTTGTAAAGACAATCATTTTCTAGACTTGCCCATAGGTCTGAGTCAAAAAGGGTTACCTATATGCAATCTTGCCAATAAAAATGGGCTCAGGGCACTCCAACCCTATTGGCAACAATTGTCTCTGCTTTTTCCTTGCTTCTTGCTCTCACCTGCTCTACCCAAATTCTGAACTTTGGGTGCTTGCACTTTGACGGATTTGGCAACTTGATCAAAAAATTTGCTTCCTAGCTTTTGATCCCTGACATACTGCAGAATTCCAAGTCCAATGTATGAGGCCTGTAGCCCATCCTATTACTTTTCTGTTTGGAGGAAAAACTAGTAGAACTACTAATTAGTGAGTAATTGCAATACTTTATTCATGTGGTAGGCAGTGACTATACATCACCTCAATGTATTTCCACAATGGGCCTGATTAGTAAGTTCTTTTGTGGCCTTAGTGATTAAGGTAACCAAGGACCTTTGGAAAAGTTAAATGGCAAGAACCCAGGATTTGTTCACCTATCTCAATTCTGAACTTTTAGCTACTACTTAGACATCACTGCACCCAAATTTTCATTAAAAATATATATTTTCTGAGCACCTATGTTGTTCTTGGTTCTGTATTAAATAATGATAGATGTGAACAATATAGACAGACCCTCTAATTTCATGGAGATTGCATTTTAAAGGAGATCATGTCATAAATCTATATACAAATCATTTTAAAAGTGGTAAGTGATATGAAGAAAATAAAATAGTTACTGTGATGAAGAAACACTGCAGAAGCAGGTGGCAACATTAAATAGGTAGTGAGGAAAGGAATGCTGGGGAGGAGTCTGTCATTTGAAAATCTGAGCTCTGAACACCACTGACTGAAGGAATTACAAGTTACAGGGTCAAGAACAGGCATGCTGTCTTTGAGAAATAGAAAGTCATCTAGAGCCACTGAGCTTAGTGACTCAGGGAAAGTCTTGCAGAAGAGATGAAAGAGGTAGAACCAGTCCTCCAGGGCCATATTACCTATGCTAATTCCAAGTGCAATGGGAGCCTCATCTGAGGGGAGGAAGGGGTGGCATGACTCTGACACCATTTATTAAAACAAAAATAATGCAGCACTTTTAATAATAAATACAGAGAGAGGGGCCGAGAAAACTCTGAATGCATAAGGTGACAAGACCAAAAGCACAAAAAGCAAACAGACTTTCTACACCCTCTGAAATCGGTTTTAATCCAGGAGATAATGAAGTACACAAGAGAAGAAGGATCAGATTTTTAATTTACTCCTATTTAAGGACATCTATGGGTATTACTTTTTCAGACGGAATATTCATCTAAGCTGAAATGCCCCCCTTTCAGGTTGGCATCTAACAGATGCCAGTTTCAGAATTCCAGCTAACCCCTGCAATAAATTCCAGGTGCTACAATTTCTACTCCCTAAGCATGTTAAAGATGGAAAATGAATATATTCCTACTATAAAATAACTAGGCACTAGACATTGAGAAAACAAAACAGATAGACTTCTGACCATCTAACACACATCTTCTTTTATGGAAGGAGAAAAGATGGTGCCCACATGTACAAAATCCATCTGGACCTATTATGAAGATGTCTCGTCACCACCCAGTGTTTGCTTTTGTAATAAAACACAGATGGCATAGTACCGTAAAAATGTAATTTTTTTCAAACTTTGAAATTGTGTTAATAAAAAAAAAATGAAATGAATCTTCCACACAATAGGCATGAATTTGGTATAGAATTTACAAGCCACATTTATAGGATCTATAAATAAATGTCCAGATTTCTTTCAGGAATATTCTCTACCACAGCAGCTTCCAAAGCTGAGAGGGAGAAAATGTAGGAAAGTATAAACATAAGATTATAACCAAATCTTACATTTATTTTTCCTTCAGCCCTTGGCATAAAAATCTCATATTAACCTCGTGTATCAGAAATAGCATAAGAAATAGAGCTAACAAGCTTAAAACCTAGAGTCTAGAGCTAGAAATTCAAATGTAGAAGGAAAACACAGAAACCAAGGTTACTTCCAGAATAAATATGAGTGTCTTAGAAGTAACAAAGAGAAAATGTTCAGTGTATTTTAACAACTAAACTGCAGGGTAACTTCATGCCCCAGGGAAAAGGAAAATCTTTATTTTCTCATAAAAAAACACATACATTACGAGAAACATAAAAGCTGTAACTATGGAAAGGCCATCTGGGTAACTAGATTATCTCCACAATACACTCTTCACTATTTTATTTGGCCCTATTTTAAGTACCTCAGGAAATTAGGTTTCCATCTCTCTCTTTGAACATTTTTTTACCAAACCATTAGATATTATTGCTAAATAGTAACCAATCATCCCTTCCAACTTCTTTAAAGTATTCTGCCTGCCTGTGTAGTACTGGTATTTTTATTAGTATTTCCTCATCAAGAACGTCTCACCAAAATAATATTTTGATGACGGTTAAAGTTCTGATTGGGAAAACAGTAACTGGTGGTAGCTTTGTGGTCAGTTAATTTCTGAAACCTCAAGGAGAAAAATGAAGTAATTTTTAAGGTCTTCTCTCACATTTATTAATTGGAAAATAAACAAGTATGTAGGAGATATCCCTTTTGCTTCATGGACACCATTTGGGGTACAGACGTTTGGGGAATTTGGACACCCTTGGCTGCCTGACACATACACATAAGGGCACAACGAGGCATAGCCAAAAGTGTCCTATTTTTTTCTAACTCAGACAAGAAAAATAATGTTCTCGCCAAGCTTTACTCCAAGGCAGCACCAGCTTCTATCATGGTGGAAAATATGCAGAGTAAGAAATCAAAGGGCTTGATGTCTAGTCTCAGTTCTGCCAGAATCTAGTGGTTTGACGACAGTCAAGCCCTTTGGAATCTCTGAGCTTCAACTTCTTCATTTACACCATGAACCATAGCTGAATATTCCTTCAAACTTGAAATCTCATGATAGGATGATATTCACCTAAGAAAAGAGAATTGTACAATCCTTCTACTAAAGATGTGCTGATAGCAATCGTTGCCTGTTTGGGACGGAATAACTGAAAATGTTTCAATTCTTTCTGCAGGTATGACTATACTAAGCTTTACAGTGGAGAGGAGGGAGCGTTTTGAGAACATGAAGAATGTAGGATAAACCTTTCTTACTTGTGAGATAGAGCAGTAAGAAGAGTTTGACCACATTTAATATCACTTCAAATCCCATCTTCTAAGGATGCATTTCATCGTAGGAAAAATCAACTCGTTTTTAAAAGATAGATGACAATAAAGTCATGTTACTATGATCTGTAGTAATTCAAAACTGGAATAGCATGCTGGCTAACCAAAACCTCTAAGTAGACCCCAAACTCCTTTCCCTTGGCAAATTCCATCTCTTCTGACAAATATCACTGTAAATTAGCAAAGTTTCTTTTCTTATTTCTTTTAAAACCATGGAAGGACCAAAAGGCAGAAGAGGAGGGAAAGATATAAAAATTTGTGGATAATCCATACTCTAGTCTGTAATTAAGAACTTGCACGTAGGGACCAGCAGATGGCGTAATGTTTACGTCGCTGGACTTCCGTGTAGTCAAACACATTTGGACTCCTGGACCCAGTGGCTTGAAATTCATGCCGGGCAAGTGTGTCATCCCAAAAGGAAAATGGAGGAAAAGAGGTTGCAGTGTGGACATCCCCCCTAGGGGGTGATTTCTTGCTTTCTGTCTCTCCGGCGAGCACATGTGCCCTTTAACAAAAATATCTCTTTAAAAAAAAGAAGTTGCATCTATTTGCTGTTCTTTTAAGACCATGGTTCTGGGTTCTAATAAATTATTTTACTCCTCGATATGTCCATCAACAGTTTTCAATTTTTTCTGATAAGATAATTCATCAGTTAAAAAATGTTTACTATAGGGGGTCGGCAGGTGGCAAGGTACTTCGGTCATTGGACTCACACATGGTCAACTGGGATTCAAACCCCAAACCTGACAGCTTACTTTCTCACTTTCCCTCTCTCACTTTCTCTCTCTGCTCTCTGTTCTTTAAAGCAAATTAATAATAATAATGATAATAATAATTAATCCAATTAAATAATTATTTAAATGTTTGCTATATAGCCCCAGTATGTACTTATTAATTTATTAACCAGATTGCTTATTACATATACCACTACACGTGACAAAATATATACAGGAATAAAATTGTTTTAAAAATCATTTAATGATGGGACCAGTAATTAGCGTAATAGCTATGTCGCTGAACTCCCATGTAGTTGACCGCGGTTAGAGTACTGGACCCAGTGGTTTAAACTCATGCCAGGCGCATGTGCATGCATGCCCAAGATCCCGAGAGGAGAATGGAGGAGAAGAGATTGTGGCATGGCCATTCCCCCTGGTGGGATGATTTCTTGCTTTCTTTCTCTCTGTCTCTCTCTGTCTTTCTGGTGAGCGAACGCACTCTTTAGCAAAAACCTCTCCAAAAAAAAATCATTTAAGGGACCAGTAGTTAGCGTAATGGCTATGTCGCTGGATTCCCATGTAGTCGACCGTGGTTCGAGTCCCGGATCTGGTGGCTTAAACTCACGCCCGGCGCGTGTGCATGCGTGCCCAAGATCCCAAGAGGAGAACAGAGGAGAAGGGATTGCGGCATGGCCATCCCCCCTGGGGGGTGATTTCTCACTTTCTGTCTGTCTGTCTCTCTCTGTCTGTCTGGCGAGCACACGCGCCCTATAGCAAAAAAAAAAAAAACTCTCCAAAAAAAAAATCATTTAATGATGAAATAGATCATATATGTTAATATCTTACTTGCCATAATGTTTCATTTTATCATTAGCCTTCTCCCAAAATATAACATATAATGTAGCCAAGGCTCATTGTTAATAAAAGTGAATGTAAATCCATTTTTCTTTTTTTTTTTTTTTTTGGAGAGGTTTTTGCTATAGGGCGCATGCACTCATCAGACAGAGAGAGACAGAGAGACAGAAAGCAAGAAATCACCCCCCGGGGGGATGGCCATGCTGCAATCCCTTCTCCTCCATTCTCCTCTCGGGACCTTGGGCACGCACGCACACGCCCCCGGAGTGAGTTTTAAGCCACCGGATCTGGGACTCGAACCGCAGTCCACTACGTGGGAGTCCAGCGACATAGCCATTATACCAACTGCTGGTCCTGTAAATCCATTTTTCAAATGTCTTTTCGACTATTCAATGAAAGGAAAAAACTGACTTTTTTGTGAGACCAAATTAGCTAAGCATCAGCATTGTTACCCTCCTGATATGGCTAAGAATACAGCAGGAAAAGCATCGACTCTACCAATTTCCTATTGTGGCTTAGACTTGTATTAGTATTATCTTCTTTGCAGAAATCCTCTTCAGCTACTTTTCCATTTCTTGACATGTAGTTTGGTTAAAACTGGATAACAGAATCTTTCATTCCTCGAGTGAACACTTGTAAGTATCAATAAGACACGACACCATGGAAATGAAAGAAGTACAGGAACCGTATGGGAGCCTCTCCACGTTCTTGCTCTCTCAGTGTTTCTTCAGGACATCTCTGAAACAGAAGACAAGAGACCAGCTGACCTCAGAGCAAGTGAGGACACCAATCTGTGTGTGGCATATTTACAAAGCTCAGTTTCCCTCTTAATAAAAAAAAAAAAATGAAAATGGTAATATTTATTCCCCAAGTCATCTTTGAAGACCAAGAGTATAAACAGTGTTGTTGGTAAGTGAATCTGTTATCTGAAATAGCCGGCTTGGATATCAATGGGTCACGGCTACATGGAGGCATTCACTACCTATGACTCCAGTAGGGAACTTTCATTTGAGAGGCCTTTGAAATGTTTGTAGGAAATGTGTATTAAGAAAAAAAAAATTATGAATGGATTTCAAATAGTTTTTGCAACAAAATAAACTGAAATCTTAAGTCCATTTTTTCAAACTCTCTGACATCTCTTAGGGTTTAGAGGCTGAGTTCTCTCTGAAAATAGCCATTTTTGCCACAGTGACTGGATCACTCTTTCTCCTCAGGGCTTCAACCACTCCTGATCTCAGAAAAAGACAACAAAAAGTATTTGGGGACGCTGGAGGCAGCGGGCAGCAGCACTGTAAAAAGTAAATGTTCATCTTGAACACTTCTATTTTCAGGTCAAGATAAGATTACTCTCAACGCCTCCATTACTCTGCGAGTTGCTCCACAGGGTTGTTGACTGGTTAAAGGTCACACCATTGCACCACTCCATTGCATTAATAATCTTTAAATGATTAGTGATACTGTGTGAGTGTAGATTATATCTAAATTCCTTCCTTCTTTTGTATTTTTTGGCATTTGTCTTAATCTATTTGGGCCACCATAACACAATACCATAGACTGGGTGACTTACACAACAGAATTTATTTCTCACACTTCCAGAAGTTGGGAAGTCCAGGATCAAAGTGCCAGCCAACTCGGAGCTTGGTGAGGACTCTGGTTTACAGATGGCCACTTTCTCCCTCTCTACTCACAAGGACTTCCCTGGGTACAAGGACTTTTATCTATCTGGTTCGCTCTTTGTATTACCATACTAAGTTCTAGCACTTGCTGAGCTCTCATTAAATACATTAAGAATAGGAGCCAACAGGTGGTGTAATGGTTAAGGCACTTGACTCCCACATGACTGACTGTGGTTCAAGTCCCAGACACAGAGGCTTGAAACTTACAGTGGGTACATATCTGCGCATGCCCAAAATTCCCAGAAGAGAAGGGATTGCAGCATGGTCATGCCTACGAGGCAGCAGCAGAGTACAGTGAGGGGAATATTTCTCACTTTCTCTGTCTCTCCAGTGAGTGCATGTGCCCTAAAAGCAAAATTCTCTAATAATAATAATGTTTTAAGGATGAATGGATATTGGAAGCTTTGAGCAATCTCAAAATTAAATCTTATAAGAAACATTTGGGGACCAGCAGTTGGCATAATGGCTATGTCACTGGACTTCCATGTAGTTGACCACGGTTCGAGTCCTGGACCCAGAGGCTTAAACTCATGCTGGGCGTGTATGCATGCGTGTCCAAGATCCCGAGAGGAGAATGGAAGAGAAGGGACTGAGGCATAGTCATAGCCCCTGGGGGTTGATTTCCCACTTTCTGTCTCTGTTTCTCTCTGTCTTTCTGGCAAGCGCTCGTGCCTTATAGCAAAAACCTCTCAAAAAAAAAAAAAAGAAAAAGAAACAGTTGAAGAAAATAGAGATATTGAGTAGAAAATAAACTCATTAGATGACAGAACTATAGAGTCTATGTTTTCTAGCTTATCTTTACTACTATTTAAACTCTTAGACAAAGCCAATTTTACTACTACATAGAACTGTTTGGCCTCCTCTATCATCAGTTTGCTAACACAATTTTTTGTCAATACAATTTTACCCTCCTCTAACAGCATAATCATATTACACATGTAATCTACTTAATAGTCCTTAGAAAAATATTATTTTTGCTAAAAATAATAGATGCTATTAGCCCTACATTATTCAAGCTCAAACAAAAATTATACAGCAGAAGCATCAGGTCTACAAAAACCTTTTCAATGATTGCCAACTGTCTCTCCCATAAACTTTTATACCAGCTGTTGTTAAAAGCTCTTCAAATTGATCTTCTTGCTTCTTATTTTCACCACTCCTTCACATCACAGAGGACATAAAAAAATAAATAAAAATTTTGAAAAGAGTACAGTGACTGCAGATGAGGTGCTAGTGTCTAACTAGATCACCTTCCTCACTGGAAGGTCTGAGTTAGTGGTGGCCATACTTAGAACTTGTTGCAGAACTGAGGCATAAATGTGCTGGTTTCTAGTTGTTTTGGTTTTAGGGTTTTGTTTTTTTTTTTTTTAATTAAGTTTCTAAAACCCTTCTACTAAAATATCTCCAGGCTGGGACTTTGATCGGGAACGTGCAAAAGGCTGCAGTAGTGATGGAGATTGTCTGTAAACTCCGTAAGACCACAGCAAATGTGTGGTTTGTGACGTCAGCAGAACCCTCAGCGAGAATTGCTAGTTCCCATCTCTTGGCTAGAGAACGTTCCTGCAAGACAAGGCTGACCCTTGACACCACCAGAAACTTTCCTCAGACTTGGCCTCCCTTTGCAGGAGTTGCGCCCCGCCTGGCGTCCCCTTCGAGTCCCAGAGGTGGGACAAAGGAATGTCTGCACTGAAACGGGAGGCCCCAGGCCTGGGGGCGGAAGGGTTGGGTCCAGGCATCTGAGCCCTCAAGGGCCAAGTCCCTGGGCTAGGGAACCCAGCAGCGGGGCCAGTGTGCCGGGAGGTGACAGCTCCGGGGAGCAGGGAGGCGGCTCAAGGCTTCTGGGAGCCGCTTGCGCCCCGGGCCCTGCCCGCAGGACCGGCGGCAGGCCGCAACGACAGGGAGGGACCGCAGCCCCGGCCCCGCGGGGGGACCGAGGCGGGGGCCACGTGGGGGAGAGAGAGGGCGGGGTCGGCCGCTGTCCCGCCGCTTTACAAAGCCGGCCAGCCAGCCTCGGCCGCCAGCCGCCAGAGAGCCGCCGCCCGCCGCCTCCAGCGGCCCCAGGTAGCGCGGGCGCCGCGCGGGGCGGGGCGGGGCGGGACACGCCCGGGAGGGGCCGGCGGCCACAGCCGGGGGTTCGCGCCAGGGCGGGCAGGGTCCTGGGGGGGTCTTAACCCACTCCCCGCCCGAGCGTTCCGAGCATCCCTGGTACCCCGGGACGGGTTGACCTGGTTACCTCGGGCTGACCTCCGGCCGCCGATCGGACCCGGCCCAGGCCCCGAGCGTGCTGCTTCCAGAACACCTGGGGGTTTCCTGCACCCTCCTGCACCCTCGTGCCCGGCGCCCCCAGCGCCCGCGCGTGCTCTCTGGCGCGCACAGCCTGCGGGCGGAGCGGGGCCGGCGGGATCAGAGGGAGAAAGTCAGTGTCGGGCGGAGGGGCGCGCCTCGGCGGTGGACAGCACCCCGGGGTCTTCTGGAAGGAGGCGCACCTGCCGCTCCTCGTGCTCGGCCCTCAGGTGATGCGGAATTGATTATTCTGGGTTTATTGGCTCGGAGAGCCCCGGGCTGTGAAAAGGTTGGGGTCAGGAATGAAACTCTGATTTCTGGACGCGTGCTTTGGCCTGATCTCTAACACCTCTGGTGTCTGGAGAAGAAGTGGACTGGAGGACTCCTGAAAGTTTGAAGTGGGATTCAGAGGAGCGCAGCCGTTTTAAACTTGTGAATGAAAAGAAAATGTAAACTCTCTTAGTTTGAATTAGGTTCTGTTTTTCCATAGTCATGCGTGCCTTTTAAGAGAACAGCTGGTGATGATATTGAATATTGAGTCCAGTGGACGTGACATTGCTAGAATTGAAAACTAAGGTATAGTTGGAAGAATATTGACTGTTTCCTCATGTACCTTTTTATGTGCTGTGTTACGGGGAGATATCTATGTGGGGAATGTTGTCACACCACCTTGCTGTTGGTGAGGTGTCCCCTGGTGGTGGCCTCCTGACCTGTGACAGAGCCCAGGATATTCGTGTTTTATTGCACATATTTTAGATGCATGCACTCCTGCTTCCGGGGCCTCTAGCCTCTATCTCTGGTGAGAAGAAAAAGGTATCACAAACATGCCCTGGGCACATTTGTGAGCAAGGAGGAATGCTGTAGATTTTTTTCCCCATGAAAGTTTTCAGTATTGGCCATTTAAAACCCAAAGCATTGTTTACCACCTGTCAGACCCACTCGGAAGTGTACGGATTAACTAATAAAAATTTGTAAAAGGCCTCCCGAATCTAAAATTCCATAAATATGCTAAATAGTAATAATCCACCCATTGTTAAATTTATGAAGCTGCTTCTGCCATGCCTACTGGATGATTTAGATGCATGTTTCCTGTCAATTAAACAATGAGTTTGGAGTAAAATAATGAGTTCAATTCACAGCCTCTGAAACTTTGAAATAAAATTTCTCCCATAAGGCAGCATCGACGGAGAGCCATAAAGTAAGCAGCGTTTCAAAAAGTTATATATGGAATGGCATTTACCTTATGGTTGGGGGAAAAGGGACCCTGTGAACTTCTGGAACTAAGAAATATTCAGCCCTGGTTCGTGTGCGCCGGAACCATAAACCTTCCCTCACATTTTGGTGAGCCTACGGGGAGGGCATAGCAGTTTGGTGGAACCACCTAGTAGCTGTTCACTTGAATCTAGGAATTATGCCTCTCGGTGTTTCAAGGCTGAAGTTCAAAACCTGTGGTTTTGTTCACAGACAAATAAAATCTTCATAGTGACTTAGATAAATTATTAATTCTCTCAATATCATGGCTTGGTTTTTAAGCATCCTTAACAGCAGTTATCATTTTCATATCCTGCAGATAATTGGTTTGTTTCCAGTTGATTGAATGACTTGTTAACATTTTTTTCTCTTAGCATATTTTTAATAACAAAGTGTGTCATTCTTCTGTGTACTGGCATTCCAGAATAAAACCTGTTTCTTACATGTTAATTTTACGTGTAAATATTGATAGAGGCAATTCTTTTCTGTTTTATGAAGACAGCTCTAGAGCCATCACGAACAGATTAAGCTGCGAGCAAAACCCTGAGGCTGAGGGATGTTTTTCCTTGACCCCTTCCCCTATCAGTGGCTTTTTCTTCTCATTCCCTTCACTCAGATCTCTCAGAGAGCTGCTAAAGAGACCCCAGCCTTGTAGGTCAGGGCTTTCCTTCTGCCATCACCCCTCTTTTATCCAGTAATCTCTGCCTTGTTCTGTCTCCACTTTTCCAACAGCTTGGTATGAGTGAAAGCGAGCTAGATGAAAAGTAAATGAGCTTGCATTTAGTGGGCCACTCTGTTGTGCCAGGCATTGGTCCGCATCATCTCTTTAAGTCTTTGTAACAATCCAGTGTGGTAAATGTCATCTGTGTTTCCCCAAAAGGAAACGGAGGCTCACTGACACTCTTGTGCCCCAAGACAAGCAATTTTTGAGGGGGGAAAAAAAAAAAAAAAAAGGCTCAGCTTCGGAGCTGGTACTTCCAGCTGCATTGTAATCTCTGACTTTGAAGAGTTCACTTCTTGGGCTGACAAAAGTTCTCCTATTAATTAACTGGCCATATGACCTCGGATAAGTCCCTTAAACCATCTGGGCCTCTGGCTTCCGTTCTCCAGTTTGGATTATATTATCTCTCAGAGATGGAAGGGACTGTTCCAGGATTTCGGTTGCCAAGCACTTAAGCTGTTCCTCCCACGGAATTCCAGAACATGCTCTGCCCTGCCCTGCCCCTTTCTCCACCCTTCTAGCTGCCCCCTCCCCTTTTTATCGTCTTTTCTTTCTTTAGGTTTAAGTACACTGCACCTCCTCCGAAAGGCTTTTTCTAAACACCCTGCTGTTGTTCTCTCTCTCAGCCCTTCATGATCCTTCACGGCACCGATTACACACTGAAATTATCTGATGTATATCTCAGGTTAGGTGTGGTAGTTTTGTCTTCATCATTTACTGTCCCCCACCCAACACACACCATCGGAATGCAGACTGCCTAAGACTAGAGCTCTTTTCGTCGGATTTTTTTCACTATCGTATTCCAGGGGCCTAGCATGGTGACTAGCAAATAACTGTTGATTGATAAGTATATTTGAATGACTAATTACCTCTTATGAAGAACATGTGAGAATGGCCAAATATATTGTACCTTGCTTGGGATACTCGAAGTGAAGCTGCATCGATTTACACCGTTAGAGAAGAGGAGCCTCATTTATGAATGGAGATCCCAGTAGAGTAATGCAGACAGTGAGACTGCCCAGGAGGGCAGGAAGAACAGACTCACTGCACAGACTCTAACCCTTGTACCTTATCACTGAACTTTAGAATGATCGTGGAAACTTGGGTCTTGAGGATACAGAGCAGTGAAGGATCCGAACCATTGTTTTCCTCATAAGGAAACTGAACGCAAGATAGATAGACCTGAAAATATAGAACCTAAGTCTTCTGACGTCCAAAACCACATTCTTTTCATCGAGAGGTCAGAAACCTTGCAGATCACACAGTCAACAGGGGTAGGGAACTTTGAACACTGACGTCTTCTTTCAAAAGTTTCAGTGAGCCTTGGGCTGCCCAGACAATTCTTGCTAATAGCCACCGAACACCCAACTGTGGAGAATCTATTTTTAAATTTCTTCTGGCCTCCAAAAACCTCAGTGTATCATTTACTATTTTAATGACCCACCAAGCAGCCTTTTAATACCTATCATTAGTTTACCAATTCTCTCTCAATGCTTGGAAGCCCCAAATAGAAAATGTACAGGGCTGATCACTTAACAGTAGTGTAATAGATTTAAGATACATTTACAAGATGATTGATATTTTGAACTCCAAACTGTTGATGGCTTATCTTTAAGGACAAGAATGATAACCTTTCTTCTCTAACTTAGAAAGTAATCTTAGCTGAAGTACTACATCCCATAAACAAGCAGTTCTTAAACTTTAGAGGGCATAAAAATCATCTGGAAAGCTTTTTAAAAACCTAGATTGCTTGGAGCCATTCTACACAGTTCTGAATTAATAGGTCTGAGATTGCACCCAGACAGCTACATTTTTAACAAACACCTTTAGTGAGGAAAATGGCCAAAGGTACATCCCAAGAATCACTCCAGGGGCTTAAGGCTACCAAAGTTCTTGGGGACATCAGGTCATCTGCAGTGGTAGACCACAGAGGCAGGGTCTTTGGATTACTTTGGGCCAGGGAACTCTGAAAGGTGACTTGGAAAAGTGAAATTTGAACTAGATCTTTATGAGCAGTAGGATTTAGCTGAATCCTGACCCAGCTGTGGTGGCACACAGGTAGCATGGCCACTTTGGAGGCTGGAAGCTGTACAAAAGGCCTGGGTTCAGTTCCTGAGCCAGCACGAACACACCAGGCATAGTGGCACACACCCACAGTTCTAGTTAGTGAGAGGCTGAGGCAGGAGGACTGAGACACAGCAAGACCCTGTTGAAAATACTTATTTCTGACTTTTTCCCTTTTCCTCTCTCTCTCTCTCTCTCTCTCTCTCTCTCTCTCTCTCTCTTTTTTTTTTTTTTTCCTGTCCCATAAAGGGCAGGGAAGAGGGCAGAATTTACTTGAATTGTGGGTGGGGAGAAGCTCTTCTTCTTTTGTGGAGGAACCTTGGAGACCTTTGACAGGAGGGCATATTCTGCCACCCCCATCTCCTAAGCTGTCAATTGGAAATAATAATAGAAACTACTAATAGGGTTGTTTTGAGGATAAAATGAAGTTGTGTAGGATGTGGTAGTGTGCAATTCTAATAAATGTTCGATTCTAGTAAATGTTCGACTAACGGTACTTAAGTAACATAATATGCTACAACTACCCCTATTATTATTCAGGGGGGAGTCATTTCCTAGCAATCAGCATGAGTGGATTTTGGGGGAGTGAAAAAAATAAAAGAGGAAAATGATGGATTGATTTCTAGATTTGGTTACAGCTTTAAGATCTTCCTTCTCTAAGTTGAAATTTCCTCATCAAAACACAATGAGCATGGAAACAAGTTAGCAAAATAATGTGTGTACTTTTAACTGAGAATTTTTAAATCAGTGCATTCAACCCTTTATTATGTCTCCTAAGAGAGAATATTATAGATAATCCAAATAATTTACTCTGATCCTAAGTCAAGTGAACTTTTAAAATTATATGTGTTTCTCTTAATAGCAGATCCACCATTTATTGGTTTTATTTTGGCTAATGTTTAAATTAATTAGCACATGATTGTTGTTCCCCAAAGCCTTTTAAACAGCAAATGGTGATTAGTTTATTAAAGAAAAGTCACAAAGCAGCCCGGCTTTCTTCATGTAGGTAATAGAGCCATCTTGGGGACTCTGGAGTAAGACTGTTTAGGTTCCGTTCCCCACGGACTCCTCCAACTAGTTTTGTGACTGAGTTCAATCACTTTGCGTCTGTTAACCTCACTTTCTCCCATCTGTAAAATGAAACTAATAATAGTGCTAGTCCTGCAGTCTAGTGGTTGACTGGGGTTCAAACTCAGGCCCAGTGGCTTGAAAAACATGCTGAAAAACATGTTCAAAATCCCAGCAGGATGGAGAAATGGGAGAGAAGGAATTATGGAATGACCATTCCCCGTTGGGGAGTGCTGCCTCTCTCTCTCTCCCTCCCTGCTTTTCTGTCTCTCTCTCTGATGAGCACATATGCCTTCTGGAAAATTGAAAATAAAACTACAGAAAAATAGACCTAATAATAATCCCTACCCGAAAGAAAGGATGTGTGCACAGAGTCCTCAGCGAACTTCCTGGTTTACAGTAGGCACCGCATAAAATTCTGTGAGCTCAGCATCGTAGTCATCTTATTTGTATAGTATTTCTTTAATATACTCATGAAGAATTGCATTTAAGGAACCAGCAGCAGGTGATGTAATGTTTAAGGTGCAGGACTCCCACATGGCCCACCGCAGTTCTAGTCCAGGCCTGGTGGCTTGAAAATCACACTGGGCATGTGTGCGTATATGCCCCGAATTCCAGGAGGACAATAAAGGGAAGGGGATTGTGGCATGCCCCCCCGGGGAGGGTAATTTTTCATTTTCCCTCTCACTGTCTGACACCCTGTCTCCCAGGAGTATACGAGCCCCATGGCAGAAACCTTAATACAAATTTATTTTTTAAAAAAATTGAATTCAGGGAAGCATCTGAAAATGAGAGAGCTATTTATAACTTTTCCCCTATAGGGCATGTGGGTTCACCAAAGAGAGACAGAGAGAGAGAGAAAGTGAGATATCAATCCCCAAAGGAGATAGTAACACCATAATTCCTCCTCCTCCATTAACCCCTTGGATTTGGGGTACTTACATACACACACCCAGTGTATTTGTCAAGCCACTGGATCCAGGACTAGAACTGCCGAATCAGCCATGTGGGATCCAACACTTTAACCATGTCACCATCCCTAATCCACATCTTATTGATGAAGCAGCCAGGGCTGTTTAGAGCATTTTTCAAGCCATAGAGTACAGTGTATTTTGAGAAATTTTTAGCCCAATTTTCAACATGTATTTCTTTCTCTTACTCATCTATTTCAACTTTAGCTGGATGATTGGTGCCTTTCTAAAAAGCTTTGGGTTTCAAACTGTACATTAAAGCGTCTGGGCCTAGAATTTACTTGGTTCATAAACCTAAGATGCAGAACAATACTGGCTTGTTTTAAGGCGCGCTATGGTTACATGTTTGCCAGTTATGTTTTATTTGGTCTGTGCTAAGCACCTCAAGGGCATCTCCCACAGTGCCTTAAAGATGGTGGACTGAAATATTTATTGAATGAATTTAATGCATAATAAAGTGTACTGCATTTTTTTCTGAGGATATTTCCCTCACATTAGGAAATCTGACTTTTAAAAACAAGAAAATGAAAACAAGGAAAAGATCATGCAGCGATTTCAGATCCGAAGTATTAAAACTGTGAATTTTGAGACCTACCTTCATATTTTCCAGAAGAGCTATGGATTATAACACATGTTTATCTCCCTTGGGGTCTTTGCATTAGCTGTTCCCGCTGTCTGAAATACTTTTCTCACAGACCTTGCCGTGGCCCAGCTAAGATGTCACTGGCACGGAGAGGTCTTCCCTAACCACCTAATCTCACTGGCTTTCTGTTATGTCACTTTGTTTTGGTCAGTGTAGTATACGGCTGTCTACTGGTTCACTTTTTTTTTTTTTTTTTTTTTTTTTTTTTTTTTTTTTTTTTTGCCTACCCTCATTCCCACTGGACTAGAAGTCCCCTGAGGTCAGAGGGTAAGCCTCTGTGTTTACTGTTGTTTTTCCAGTATCTGTTACAGGGCAGGCACTTAGTAGGTACTCAATGAGTATTCAATTAGTTGAATGAATAAAGACCAAGATCTGGCCCTTAGGGTTATTCTACTTCAAAGCAGTCATTTCTAATCCTTTGGGTCACATTTACCTTTCAGAACCAGATTAAAATGTTAAAATTGTACCTGTAAGTAATAAAAACTTATAGATATAATTTTTCACATATAATTTGAGAGAGTCTATGGATATCAGGCTAAGCATTTCAGTTATAAAAATGTGTTATAAATATTAAGAAAATCTAACTGGACTGTGAAGCTGAATATCATGAAAAAAAAAACCTAGTTGTTATGAATATCAGTATCTTGATGTGAATACATTCATTGTAATCAATTATATGTTACCTTTGGAAAATTTTGCAACCCTCCATGGGGGGAAAAAAAGGCTATCTATAAATTTTATTTATATGCTAGAAAGGATTTAGGGCTTACAGAGAAAAGCTAATAAAAATACATACTGTATAGCAATATAAAAATATATTCCAAACAGGTAAGAAAAAAATGAGTCAAAGGGAGAAAAAATAAGGCTAAGAACATAAGATAGGGCCAGGAGAGAGATTCATACTCAAAATTTATGCCATGAAATTCAACACTCTTGCTAGAAGATAGCAACAAATTTTGTTCTCAGTTTTTTAGCAGCCAATGCAAAAAGGAAAAAAAAATCAGTTTTGCCTTGCAGAGGGTCATATATTATACATACTTATACATGAGTATATGTGAATATATTTCATAGAAAACTGCTGCCTACAAAAAAAGGAAGCTTCACTATAGTAATAAGGAGATTATATTTCCGATGTTTGATTTTTAGCATGTGTCCTTGTCTCTGAGCCTAAAATAACCCATTAACTGCTCAAAAATGACTAGTACTTTGGAGGTTTATAATTAAGATTTTGGGACCAGCAGTTGGCGTAACGGCTATGTCGCTAAACTCCCATGTAGCCGACCGTGGTTCGAGTCCCAGACCTTGTGGCTTAAACCATGCCAGGTGCGTGTGCGTGCGTGCCCAAGATCCCAAGAGGAGAATGGAGGAGAAGGGATTGTGGCATGGCCATCTCCCCTGGGGGGTGATTTCTTGCTTTCTATCTCTCTGTCTCACTCTGTCTTTCTGTCGAGCGTACATGCCCTATAGCAAAAACCTCTCCAAAAAAATAAAAAAAAATTATGGCTAACTCTAATTTTTGTCAGCAGTAGACCTTTGGAAAGAGGTCTCATAAAGGAGGGTGCAGAGGTAGGGACAAAACTAAAGGAGCTTCTTCATTTTCTTATAGCCCTTCTTTTGACCTCAGGAAGTGTAAACATCCTCCCTCCATCAGTCTGACCATTGTTAAACACCATTTAATGAAGCACCTGACACACTCCTTCTCCCCTTAAAGGGGCACGCACCTAGGACCATGACTGCACCTAGGACCATGACTATCACTGGTTATTATAGCTAACCATAGTTTCCTTGGATAGGAGTCCATCTGGGACTTCTTCACCATCTCTCTTTGAGAGTGCAAATACAATAACTAGCTCCTCAGAACATTATGTGGATTTGTGGCATTCTCTGAGGGACTATAAATGGATCGCATTGACAGCTTTATTTGTCATTCTTAAATGGAATGTGCTTCTCCCCCTTTGTGTTAAATTGAAATCAGATGGCATTTCTTTTTTCAATGTGGAATGTTTTCACTCTCATAATTGCAAAAGTGCATTCATAGCTGATACTATTCTAATTTACAAATTTTGTGTTTCATGATGGGGGGGGGGGGGTTGGGGGAGGCCCATATTTGGAATGTAACTGAGAAAAAACAACTTATGCAACATTTTACTTTTGCCTATTTATTGAGCTCCTGATACAGTTGCTAGAATTCTGTCACCATATGGAAGCAGAGACAATTATATTGCATTTGATGACATGGATTTTAGAAGTTAGGATATAAAAAGGCATACCCAGCAGAATATCCACAATCCAGAAACTTAAACATTTTAAAAATCTCTTCTCTTCTCTGCCTTCCAACATGTCTCTGGCCCCAGCCCTCCCTCCCCCAACTCCCCCTCCATGCAATGGCTCTTTCTCAATATATGCAGTGGGAAAAGTGGTGAGAATAAAGTTGGGAAAATACTACCTTCACATCTTAGCATCTCTCTTATATGATAAAACCAGTTTCTTCTTCCCAGGTGAAATTTTTCATTAAAGAATT
The DNA here is from genome assembly GCA_026018925.1 of Tupaia tana. Taxonomy (NCBI): domain Eukaryota; kingdom Metazoa; phylum Chordata; class Mammalia; order Scandentia; family Tupaiidae; genus Tupaia; species Tupaia tana. The sequence continues at coordinate 64,628,232 of JAKSZU010000010.1, forward strand.
TCTGTCAATCCCATCTGCCCATTGCTGAATCTGAATGAGAATAGAAGTTGTCCTACCTAAATGTCTCAAATCCATTCAAAGCTCTTGATGTTCTCATGATTGAGCTTCACACAGTGCTTATCTTTAGGAGTCTTAAACTCTCTGCTGTGGCTATGTTTTTCTCACTGAATTTATATCTGTGTTTATTTTTATATTTGTCTTGTAAAGTCATACTTTCAACAAAGTCATCTTTATTGATTACCTACTAAGTGCCAGACACTGTTCGTATATAATGAATTGCATCAGATATCCCTTGTCCTCATTTGGCCTGTGGACTACTGGAGAAGACAGACAGCAAAATAAGAAAGAGAAAAAGAAAAAGAAAGAGAAAAAGAAAAAGAAAAAAAGCACAAACAAGGGGAACATTGAAACTGTTCTCAGTGCTGCAAAGGAAAATGCAAGGTTCTGAAAATGTATTCTAAGTGGTATGTAAGAGCCAACTAGACCAGGGGTACAGGCAAAGGCATGATATATGAGAGGAGGGGGCACAGATAGCATAAGTGACTGAGGAAGGCCATCGTGTCATGGAGAAAAGGCGTGAACTGGGGCCAGCCCCATAGCCTTGGTTAAGGGAGGCAGATCTCACTTGGCCAATCTAGGATTGAATCTTGTCCCCAGTGGCTTGAAAACACACTAAGGGAGTTTGTGTGTGTGTGTGTGTGTGTGTGTGTGTGTCCACGCACGTGTGCGCCCAAAGTCTCAACAGCATGGAGGAACGGAGAAGGGATTGTGGCATGACCATGCCCCACAGGGGATTGCTTTCTCCCTCTCTGTCTTTCCTTCTCTCTCTGTCTCTTTGTCTCACTGGCCCTTTGTCTCTGTCTCTGGCAAGTGCACGTGTTCTCTGACAATTAAAAAATTAATTGATTAATTTTTTTTGAGAGGTTTTCACTATAGGGCGCATGCGCTCGCCAGACAGACAGAAAGAGACATAGAGACAGAAAGCGAGAAATCACCCCCCCGGGGGGGATGGTCACACTGCAGTCCCTTCTCCTCCATCCTCCTCTCGGGATCTTGGGCATGCACGCACACGTGCCTGGCGTGAGTTTTAAGCCACCGGGTCCGGGACGCGAACCACGGTCGACTACGTGGGAGTCCAGCGACATAGTCATTACGCTAACTGCTGGTTCCCTGATTAATTTTATTTTTTAAAAGTGGTGGAATCTGGAGACAAAATCACGGGCCATTATTACCGTGAAAGCATTGTTAGTCATTTCAAGGCATATGCCTTTATTCTAGGACCAATGAGAAGGTTGTAGTTTTTGATTTTTTGATTTTGTTCCTCCTCATGTGGGAGCATAGAGGTGGATGGAGGATTTGTAATTAGTTACATAATCAATTTTATATTTTGATAAAATATTTCTGCCTACAACATGGGGTATGAGTTGGCAAGGGCCAAAATTTATATAGACCAGTTGAACATTTCAGTAGTAAAAGACTGATAACGAGTCCTAGGAAAGGGATGATGATGTGTGTTTTTTTCTAAAAAGTGAATAGATTGAAAATATGTGAGGGCAGTCTTCAAAAGATTGTAGAAACACGCATTATGGAAAAACTCCGTGGATTTCAATATTTTGCACCAAAATAAACTTATACTTTTCATTTTTACATGAACTTTTTGAAGTCCCCGAGTATATAGGAAGTAAAATTGACAGTCCCTCTTCTGCGATATTTATGTGGAGCCCCTGTGGGAAATGTTGGGGAATATTCCAGAAGAACAAGTTTTCCAAGACAAGTGCTGTGTTCCGTGTTGGACTTGTCGAGTTTGAATGTCTTGGGACAGCACAGAAGAGAGAGAGCACTCATTGGTTTATGGGTGTGGAGCTTATCAAAGATCATCGGAGATCGGATATAAATTTGTAATTCATATTCACATTGATAGATCTGGAGATTGTTATGATTGCGTAGAGAAAGATTACAAAAGAGTGACTGATGAGAACACTAGAAACGAAGTCTTGAGGAATCAAATTCATAACGACCCAATAGTGACAGATGAGCCCACAAAGACTGAAAGAAGGGGCAGCAGAAAAGACAGAAGGATACCCAAGAGGTTACTGGGTCATGACAACCAGAAGAGCAAGGATGAGAGTGGTCAACTGGGTTGAGTGACAGAGACTGAGAGATGCTCGTTTTATTAAGCAACAATGGAGAACGCTAATGGAGAGAGAGTTGTGTTTGAATTCAAATAAATAGAAATTGCTAAGTAAAATCTACAAGAAATATGGTTGTACCTGGTTCAGTCTATTGTCCTGCCTATTTTTCTCTCACATAAATTACCAAGAAATTCAGAGTCCAGTTTCTGGCATGGCAAAAATGCAGTTCTCTGCAGTAGTGCACCTGTCACTTTGGGGCGTGCCTCCTGAGGTCTCATACACACCAGGCACGTGTGGGTGCCCATACTCCAGGCTGGCCGAGACTGGGCTGGCTGAGGCTGGGGCTGGATCGAAGCATGAAGACCCTGCTGAACCTAATAAGGGCGCTTTCCCCATCCCCCTCACTCTCAAAAAATAAAATAAGCTGAAAAAAATCAAATCCAAATTATAATTTCAATCACATCTACTGTGTTGACCAATATAAATAACAAATATATACTTCTCCTTTTTTTAACTTTCAGTTTTGTTTTGTTTTTAGGTTTTTGCCATAGGGTGCCATGTGCTTACTGGAGAGCAACAGAGAGAGAAGACAAGTGAGAAATCAATTCCCCAGAAGGATGGCCAAACTGCAATTTCTTCTCTTCCATTCTTTCCTCTGGATTTGGGGCATCCATGCAGTCACCTGATCTGATTTTCAAGCTGCTAGGTCCAGGACTCAAACTGTGATCAGCCATGAGAAATCCAGCACCTTAACCACTACACTCCTGCTGGCCCAACCCCATTTTTTTATTCAAATGTCATTGAATTTCAGTGGAAGCCACCTCAAAAGTAGACATAAATAAATTAAATACTTAACTGTTTACTAAATGTCTTTCTATGCATCATCTCATCTGAATGTCCGTACAGTGGTGTTATTCTTCCACCTGAGAAATGCCTGCACTGAGTCTCTACAAAGCTGAGGACTTAAAGTTCACTTAGACAAATATAATGGGTGGGATCCAACCCAGCATTCTGTCTCCAAAGACAGTAGTTGCTTCAGTCTGTCTTGCTGTAACTTTGGTGGGCAGCTGGGAGATTTGTAAATAGCACGTGATTGGCTGGGGTGGCTCGGATTCTAATAAATAATCACTGACTGAATAAAACAAATATTGTTTGAGTAAAGTTCTTCTTGATGATGAAGCGTTCCCTGCTTGTATCTCCTTCCTAGGTCTTAAGAACAATCAGAAAGCCCATGAAAGAGGCCTCTACATCAAGCATTCTGGATTAAGTTATAAAAATGGAAATGAAGCTTATTTTCCCCCTTCATATGGTGAGTAACTACTAATTTGTGTAATGGAATTGGCTTTCCCCTCCTTATAAATTTTTTACAATATTTAACAAAGACATGGAAATGCTTCTTGTGTGAAGATGGCATAATTTAGGAATAATATTCGGGTTTGTCTGCAGAAGGTTTCACACAAAATAAGACTATTCCATTTTTAGTTCCGTTGTGGGTTTTATACATTCTAGTTGAATATGTTTTGTCTGCTTTGGAATTTAGGGCATTTTGATCTACAATGAGTTTTGGTCATTAAATTAATGTAACTCTATTATGTTTTATGCATACTTAAAAATTCTTTAGTGAGTAGTGTTCTGTGCAGAAAATTGATGTGTGGACTCTGAGAAGTCATTGCCACATACAAGGAAGGTTCAGAAATGACCAGATTGCTATGCATGATGATTCTCTTCTTCCCAGATGCCCTGACTTAGAGCATCTGCCCCTTTTGGCCAAGGCACTGACTGCCCTTAATTGGAAAATCTTATTATCACTCTGCAAGTGATTAGAACAATAGTCATCCCCAGTGAGCAAATTCAGCTGGTGAAGAAAAAGTCACATTATTGAGATTTTTTTCCCCCATGGTATTGTCCCTAGCAGACTTAAAATGATTTGAAATGGAGAGTTTACTCTCTTTTGTCCACCCGTGAAATTGTTTGTTGTTTTCCCTTTTCATTGCTTTTTTATTTTTCTTTATATAGTTATATGTTCTAATGCATATTTAAAGGAAAAATTCATGGCATATAGCTGTGAATGTTGTAAAATTTCATTTATTCCAATGACTTAGGGAGGTGGAAATAACAAATTTGTGGGGAGGCTGAATTATAGATAACTTTTAAACAAACATGGCTTTTATTACATTTAACTATGTATAGTAACTTCAACAAAATATTACAAAGTAGAAGTCCTTAAGGAGACCTGTTTTAATAAATCATATGAACATTTGTTATTAGCATATAGATTGTATGTATGTAGGAGCTTGTAAAGTGCCTGAGGTTCCTTGAAAATTGTTTATTCTGTGTCTAAAAAGTGTACATAAGACTGAAAATAAATACTTGAAATGCCATGTATTATCTACCTTTAAATAAAGTGTTTGCAAAACAAAGGTGAATGTCAGCCCAGCCCATGAACAAATTATCAAGCACATTTAAATTTATCGAAGTCCCAAATTAAAGAGATATTACCACATGTGCATAAATAACTTAAAGAATAAGATCTGCTGATCCTTGCCTCTGATGGGTATTTGTGCTAATGAATCAGGATTCTATTTACACTATTAGTCCCCAAAGTAATTGCCTATTTGAAGAAGTTCTGTCTTACGGGTTTTCAGTTAATTAAATCCATTTGCATCTTCTGCACACATTTCAAATTCTGAAGTCCTATTTTTCATAAGCCAGATTCGGATATGGTCATGTAATAATTCCTATCATTAAGGCATTTGTCTCTTACTTTAAAGGATCTTTCAGAATAGCCATATGCATAAAACACTTCTTAATGACATCAATATTTTAGGAAAATCCACTCCCATTAATTTTTTTAGGTGTAAATTTTCTTATTTTTAATGATGATTACTATACTGAACATCCTTCCAATTTCTAATGTTTCAGTTAGCTTAATTTATTCAATGATTTTATTTGCTTTAATTTTGCATGTCAGTTTTTAACTTCTAATGTGCCTTTAGAATTACAAACAACCTTTTCAAGGTACATGCATACTAACCAACTGATCTTGCCTACCCAGTTGGGAGATCATAAAAATATGGAGGAAAATTTATCTAATGCTGAGGAACAGAGTATAATAATTCACAAAGTAAAAGGTGTAGTTTGTGCAGTTTTCAAATATTTGATCAAGAATTTGGGAATTAAGACACATAAGTGATAAAAAGTATAAACATTGTCACTAGATCCGATCTACGAAAATCACAGTGCTACTCTGTGTTGGAAGCTTGAAAAATTCCTGAAGTTAAGAGGGTAGAAGAAGCAGAGGGTTGGGACTAGCAGATGGTGTAATGGTTATGTAGCTGGACTCCCAAGTAGTCAACCATCATTTGAGTCCTGGACCCAGCAGCTTAAAACTCATGCTGGGTGCATGTGCATACATGCCTGCCCCAAATCCCAAGAGGAAATGGAGGAGAAGAGATGTGTGGCTATCCACCCCCCCGGGGGGTGATTTCTAGCTTTCTGCCTCTCTGTATTTCTCTGTCTCTGCAGCCAGTACACATGCCCTATAGTAAAAAAAAAAAAAAAAAAAAAAAAAAAAAAAAAAAAAAAAAAAAAAAAAACCCTCTCAAAAAATATAAATAAATAAATAAATAAGAAAACAAGCAGAGATTCAGGCCAGAGGAAGGGGGTGCTAGGAATTTCCACAGGGTCCATGCAGTAGGCCTAGATGTATAAAATCAAAGAGCACAACAGACACCATCTGGAAAGCGGATTTGAAATCCAGTTTTGAAAGAATGCCTAAAAAAGCTATCTCTAGGTGTCTGGATACTAGATCTTTATCTAGTTTAGAATTTATCTAAGTGTTCCTCTTTACAAGGAAGACAATAAAATGCGGGATCTGGATATATTTAGGTTCCAATTCCAGCCTAAGAAGATATCTGAATCAAAAAACAGTTGCATCTCCAAATGGAAAAAGGGAAAAGGAAAGAAAGAGAGAGAGAAAGGTATCCTAAAATCAGAACAACAGTCACTGTGGGTTTCTTAGCAGTATTAGGCAATAATATATTTTTAACATCATCTTAACATTATACTGCAGGTATAAAAAGAAAAGCAGTTTTTAATACCCTGAAAAACTCATACATCTTATAATAAAATAAACGAATTTCATTCAATTAAATCTTATTGATTCATTTAAGCAATGATCTATGTAAAGTGTAATATCAATTGTCTCCTAAGAAGATATCATTTTCTTTGTAGCTAGAATCGCCCTAAGGAAGCATTTCTTCTCATTTAGAGAAAGTAGGAATAAAGCACTTGGATTACCATTTGTATAAATTTTTAATACTGAATAAAATATTAGTGTTTAGTGTAGTATTGATTCTCGATGTAATATTCCTCCATAATGCCATGCTAATTGGTTAGAATTAAATCAGACAGATTCAAGAACGCTGAGAATACACCATCTAACACTTGTAATTTTTTTTCATTAGTTTCCAGAATTCCAATTAAAATGGAAGCAATTTGTTTGATCAAAGACCCTGGTACAATAAAAGTTCTGGGCAGTATGTCATGCACACCTTGTTCCCCCCCACTGTTCTGTCCCATGATGAGATTAAGGAGTGAAAAGTGGGGAAAAGAAGAAAGAGGAGTAACCAGTGAATTCACATAAAATTCAGATGTGAGTTTCATCTACAATGTTCAAGAACAAGGCAGTCTCCCAACTCTGTAACGTAGTGTCTGTGAGACCTGAGGCATTTTGCTTAAACTTCTTGGAGCCATAGTTTCCTCATCTGTAATATTTAGTTTAATAATACCTTAACAAGAGAGTTGTTGAGAAACTAAAAGTTTCTCTGTAGGGGAGTTTTGGCTCACCAGGAGACTTTTTTTTTTTTTTTTTTTTTTGAGAGATTTTCGCTATAGGGCGCGTGCGCTCGCCAGACAGACAGACAGAGAGAGACGGAGAGACAGAAAGCGAGAAATCACCCCCCCGGGGGGATGGTCACGCCGCAATCCCTTCTCCTCCATTCTCCTCTCGGGATCACGCACACACACGCGCCCGGCGTGAGCTTTAAGCCACCGGGTCCGGGACACGAACCATGGTCGACTACGTGGGAGTCCAGCGACATAGCCATTACACTAACTGCTGGTTCCCACCAGGAGACTTTTGGTAATGACTGGAGGTAGTTCAGCTGTCCCAGTGGGAGAAGTGAGTGCGCTAATTGTATCTTGTGAGCTCAGGGATGCTGCGAAACATCTTCAAATACACAGAACAGCCTCCCACAACTAAGAGCCATCTGACCCAAAGGTCACTAGCCTCGGTGAGAAACCTGGAGTAAAGTAATGTATGGAATGAGCACAGTGCCTGATACACAGTGGGCCATCAAAAAATATCAGTATAATTATGTTGTTATTTTCATGATTTATTTGAAAAAGAACTCCAAAGCACCCACATGGTCTCAGTACTAAGTACTGTACTATAAACAATTCAGCAAAATCATCTCAGTTCTGCTAGTCAACCCTACATGCCAAGTCATCTACATGGGGTGGCCAATGTTTCTGTGCCTTTAGGAGCAGGCTGACCCACTTAATACTTGACTAATTTAGCAGGCCCTAGACAGGATTGTACCAAAGTTAGTGGACTGTCATTTACATTGTATCTTCTTAAACTTAGAAGTAGAAAAAGACAAATAAAAACTAACTTGCAGAACTAGGTGGCTGTTACTTTTTAACTTCTGCTGTTAGTAATGCATCAGGAGTCTCCTGAGGATTATGTTTTTGTAACACTTTATAAAATAAACTAGTGTTTAGACAGGGCCAGCAGGCAATATGGTGATTAAGGTGCTGAATCCTACATAGCTGATTCCAAGGTTCGAATCCCAAACCTGGAGGCCTTAAAAATATGCCAGGCACATGTGCATGCATGTCCGAAGTTCCTAAAGGAGAATGGAGTAGAAGAGATTGTGGCATGGCCATACCCCCTGGTGGTGGGGGGCTCCTCGCTTTCTCTCTCTTTCTGTCTCTCTGGAGTGAGTGCATGTGCCCCATGGCAAAAAAATCTAAAAGTAAAAAACTAAACTGAACTGATAGTTGGACAGATGACTAAGAAATATGGTCTTCTGATTAATATAAGACCCCAGTTAGGCCCAGCTGTAGCAGTGTGTGTTGTTTGACGCTGCTAGGCAAACTAAAGCCACATGGGGGTCCCAGGTCTGATTCTTAGCCACATCTAAAACCCATGCAGGGTGGTGTGCACCCCTAGACCCAACTACTTGGGAGGTTGAGGCAGGAGGATTGTGATGTAGTGAGACCCTGTCTTAAAGAGGGAGGAAAAAAAAACAAAAACAAAAACAGATGGCATAATGGTTACATTGCTGGACTCCCACTTTGAGTCCTAGACCTGGCAACTTAAAACTCACGCCAACTGTGTGTACATGTGTGCCCAAAATCCTGAGAGGAGAATGGAGGAGGAGGGGTTGCAGCATGGCCATCACCCCTGGGGAATGATTTCTCACTTTCTGTCTCTGTCTCTCTCTGTCCCTCTGGCAAGTGTACATGCCCTCTGGCAAAAATTTCTCTTAAAAAAATAAAAAGATCCTGATTAAGTGGATATATATATATATATAGCACATGGCTATCAATTTCAAAACAAGTTGAATATAACCAAATAGTTTTGACTTAATGTTAAATTGTTAGGTCATTTGAAAAGTCATGACATGTTTTTCTATGTAAAAAATGTGTTATGGCTTTTTAGATGACCCAATATCTTAAGGAAAGAAAATATTTGCTTAATGCATGAGTAGTTTTGATGCCAGACAGACATGAGTCTGCATTTTAGCATTATTACCTCCACGCTGTGTGACTTTGAATAATGGACCTGATTTCTCTGAGCTCAGTTTCCTCATCTGTTTAAAGGGCATACAGTTAACTCAAAGGGTTGTTGGGAGGAATCAATGAGGCATGATGCATTGGGCACATATTAGCACTGAATAAATGGTCACAGTTGTTATTTCTTGTTATTATTTCTTTGACACAAAAGTAATTCTTTTTGGTATCTTGAATTGCCATGGGTTGTTATCATGGCCTTCTGTTCTCATTGTGAGGAATGAGGGTAGTGCATGGGGCAGAGTGCCACTGTGAGACCCTGAAGCCCCAGATCAACCTAAATACAGATCACAGTGCACCTGTGATTCTGATTGGCTAGAAGGCTGGAAGGAAGATTGCAGCATAGCAAAACCTTGATCGAGGCCTATCTCTTTTTTCTCTTTCTCTTTCTCTCTTTCATATGAAAGAACACATACACATGTGCATGCATGCACACACACACACACACAGAATGTTAACTATGTTGTATCTAGTTTTTATTAATAGAGGAAGCTGAAATTACATGTTACCTCAATAAACAAAAATCTTAGATACTTCAATAAAATTGGAAAAAAAATAAAACCTCCTTAGTAAACATGGAATTTCCCTATGAGAATTTTTTTAAAAATGGGATTAAAGAATGATGTACACATTTTTCTGGCATATTTTAATATAGTTGATAATCCTCTTTTTAATTAGCACCTATTTATAATTTATTAGAAATTTCCCTAGGTGAAGGTCGTAACCTAATTTAGAGAGGCAAGTGGCACTCTGAGTGGGCACTTATACTGTGAATTTTGACACTTTTTCAGCCCCAATTTGTTCTAAGACTTAACAGCCCGGGAGAGATGAGTGAGAGATCTGTTTCATAACCTAGTCATTATGACTGCCAAGAAGGTGGAGCACAACAATAAATTTACTTTTCATTAATGTTTTTATTATTCCATTTTCTGTATTCCCTACAGAAGATCCGTATTTTGTGTCTGTGTTCCTATTCTTCATTTTTTTTTTTTTTTTTGTTTTTAAAGGGAGATTTTTGCTATAGGGCACATGTGCATGCCAGAGAGACAGAAAGTGAGAAATCACGCCCCAGGGGTGGTCAGCACATCGCAATTACTTCTCCTCCAGTCCCTTTTTGGGATTTGGAGCACACACTCCCAGGTGCTGGCGTGAGTTATAGGCCACTGGGTCTAAGACTAGAACTGCAGTCAACTATGTGGAAGTCTAGGGATGTGACCATCATGCCGGTCCCATATGTTTTTTTAAAAAATAATTCTTTATTTAATATCATTTATTATCTTTTTTTTATTTGACCAGAGAAAGACAGAAAAGGGAAGTAGAGGAAAAAGCAAACCACCAGGTCCTGCATTCAAACCATGGTTGGCCATGTGGGAGTCCAGCATTTTACTCCCCATGCCACTAGCTGGCCCCTCAGTCATATGTTTTATCTTTGAAAAGAGAACACCTACAATTAATCCAAACCCTTCTTTTTTTTATTGAATTTTATTTATTTTAATTTTACCAGAGAGAGACAGAGTGAAAGAGAGGGGGAAAGTGAGAAAGCAAGCTACTGGGTCTGGGACTCAAACCGCATTCAGTCATGTTGGAGTCCAGCACTCTTAACCACTACGTGACCTGCCGGCCCCCAAACTCTTCTTTATTTTTGTGATATATTTTCTTTTCCTTCTAACCTTTCTTTGCTTGCCAAAGAGTATGTGTGCTTGCCATAGATAGAGAGGCAGGGAGAGGGAGAAGGCACTTCCTAATGAAGCATGGTCACACTGTAATCCTTTCTCCTCCATTTATCCATCCTGTTGGGGTCTTGGGCATGCAAGTACCTGTACCCAGTATGTTTTTCAAACTACCAGGACCAAGATTCTGACCACATTCAGCCTTGTGGGATCTGGTTGTCCTATCCATTGGGCCATAGGGCTTGCCCCGTATGCTTTCTTCTTAACGGGTCAAGTTTCCCCAGCCTTCAAGTCCTTAGAAGCAAGGACTGAAAGGCATCTGAGAAGACCATCTTGAACATCACCATAGGCATTTGCTTAATTCCACAACTCAGATAATGTTGAGGAGGGAAATTTTAATTTATTCTTTAGCAGTAGATGCTTTGGATGTTCCCAAACCTTAACGATAATTTTTTGTATGTTCATAACCTTGGTTTAAGAATGTTTTCAAACTTTCCACGTAGTGCTGTAGACATGAATTGCGTTTTCACAGAATTATATCTTCCAACTACTTTTAACTTTGTGTAGTTACAACTTCCATGTGTTTGCAGTTGACTTTGAGATCTTGTCTGTCATAAATTTCTGGCTCATATTCATGAACTTATGCAGAGAGGAGAGTTGAACTATTCATTTTAATTTGTTTCATTGATCTCTTTGCTTCCAGCTTTGCCTCCTACAATTTATTTTCAATACAGTATAAGTCAGATCATTTGTTCCTTTCCTTAAACCCTTCCAGTGGCTCCCTGTTTTGTGCAGAGTCACCCAACTGTGACATCCCTGACTTCTTTTCCTTCTGCTTTCTCTCTCTCCCATTCTACTCAACTCCAGTCTCTCTGGTCTCCTCAAGGCTCTGCCAGCACACATGGCATGGTCCTACCTCAGGGCCTGTGCACTTACCATTTCCTCTGTCTGGGGCACTTTTCTTCTGAAATCCACATGACTTAGTCTCTCACCTCCTTCAAGTCTTCGTTCAAACTTCGCCTTCTCAATAAGACCTTCACTGACCACTCTTCCCAAAACACTACCCCTTCTCTCACTTCTGCTTCCCTTCCCTGATTCATTTCTCTCCATGGTACTTGCCAACTTCTGATCAATCATATACTTGACTCATATGTATGTCTGTCCTTCCCCCCTAGAACAGAAACTGCATCAAGGCAGTGATTTTTGTTGGCTTTGACTGGCGTATCCCAAGCACCTCCTCTACTGCCTGGTGCCGAGCAGGTAGATAGAGACCAGGTAAATTGAATGAATGAGACTTACACCTTATTGACTGTGTTTGGTTTCCCTCAGAGCCTAAATTTGCCTCCTGTTGGTTGTGTATTCTGATGTTCTGTCTTTCCTTTAGGAAAACTTTGATCCCCCCACATCCAGTTTGTTTTAGAAGATAGGGGAGCAGTTTCCTCTGTTTCTTATTGACTGATAAGCTCTAACTGAGATTAGTTTGCTTTTTAGTCAAATTCCTTTCCTGATTATTTTTCCTGTTAGAAAAGGACGCTGTTATCACCCAAATGGTAAATCGACTGGGATAAATTAGATTTCTGATCAGAACACTCCTAGGTGAATCCTGATGAAAAAAAAAAAAAAAAAAAGTAGATACAAACAGACACGCCAAGTGCCCTAAAGAGTTAAATGAGAAAAAACATGAGGATTCATTTCCTTTGAATCTAGGTACACTTTTCCTGGAGCACATGTCCCTCACACATGACGGCCCTAAGCCTAATTCAGGAAAGTACCTACTGCTGGATGACAAGAAAGCTGTAAATACAGTTCATGACCAAAGAGTAGTCACTGTGTGTTATTGCTGGTGGACATGATATATAGGGGGGATCTGGCAACATTTCAGACATCTCCAGCTAGCCATTTATCACCTCATAGTGGAAGAAGAGACGAGAAGGTATTTCTCTATTAATGGCCTCTATAAAAGGAGGTGAGCGGAGAAACATCTGATGTGTTTTTTCATGGAGAGTCAAAGGGACGTTGACAAGGTTAAAAATGTGCTGAGTGGCTTACAGGTTTTGTACAAGTCTCCTGATTAGTAAGGCTCCATTTAGAAGAAAGAAGTCAAAGAATGAAGAAACTAGGTTCTATCTTGCTTAGTTCTCCCATGTGCCCTTAGACGACATTCTGGACACGAGCTGAGAAACAGAAGCTTGATTTATCTCAAAGCCTGTAACATTTTGAAAGCATGATGGCCTTGGGACTCTGCTGATTAGGCCTTCTGCTGACCTAGCATGGAAGGCTCACGTTGCAGATCAGGTTGACGCAATCCACAGAGACCAAATACCCCCTTTCCACCTAAATGGAACATTACTTCTCTACCTCACTCGTGCTCTAAAATAAAGCAAGCCCAGAGCATGTTAAAACACTTGAAAATGTTGGGACCACCAAATGGCTTAATGGTTATCTTGCTAGATTCCCATGTAGTCGGCCACATTTCAAATCCCAGACCCAGTGGCCCAAACTCACGCCAGGCGCATGTGCATGTGTGCCCAAGATCCCGAGAGGAGAATGGAGGAGAAGGGATAATTATGGCATGGCCATCTCCCCTGGGGGGCAATTTCTCCCTTTCTGTCTCTCTGTCTTTCCAGGGAACACACACACCCTATAGCAAAAACCTCTCCAAAAAAAAAAAAAGAAGAAAGAAAGGAAGAGAAAGAAAGAAGAAAGAAAGAAAGAAAGAAAGAAAGAAAGAAAGAAAGAAAGAAAGAGAAAAAGAGAAGGAAAGAAAGAAAAAAAAAAAGAAAGAAAGGGAAAAAGAAAAAGCACTTGAAAATTTTATGGGGGCAGCAGATGGCATTGATGGTAAAGGTGTTAGACTCCCACATGGCCAGCTGTGATTCAGGTCCTGGACCTAGTAGCTTGCTTTCTCACTTTCCCTCTCTCTCTCTTTCTCTCTGGTGAATGCATGTGCCCTATGGCAATTTAAAAAAATAAAAATAATAAATAAAATTAAATATTTTTAAAATTTTTAAAAATTCAAAAATTTTAACTGATGGAAAAATTCAACTCCATGCTATGGATTTCTATATGCAAGTGAAAGGCGTAAAGCCTGTGGGAAGACTTTAAAAATTGGGACGGGGGAAGTAAACAACCAAGAACTCTGTCTTAGAAATGATGAGAATAAGCCACTGAAAAGGTTTTAATATAGCCAATACCTTCTGTGATGTTTTCCAGAATTCTGACGACACCATTCGAATGTTTTCAGAGCTTCAGCCTGGTTTTATGTATGCTTCAATAGGCAAAGAGATATATTTAATGCAGAGGGTGTTGAATCTGAATTAGTACAAATATTATTAATTTAATGTTCATACTGAATTTTATGGTTTATAAACTGCTTAGCAATAATTTTATACATTTTTCTTCACTGCACCACAGTAAAATATATCAGCATTTTATTTTTCCCATTTTATAGATGAGGCAACCTTTAATATGTGATCTATTTCTTTCCTATGCATATTGGTTAACTGGTAAATGATTAATTTATGTCTCCATGAACTTCATCATGCAGAGTATTTGTTTTAGTGTGAGTTGGTATTTATTTTATCTGCAAAGCATTACAGTATCCAATTATATATGCATGTTTTAAAGGCAGTAAAGCAGCCACGAGTAGTTAATGCAACATTAAGTCACAGATTTTAAATCCTCGGTAAATTCCGAGTTAAGGTATTTAAATCAACTATCCCCCTTTCTCCCCCTCTGGTTCACGTGGATGAGAAATGGTTATTCTATAAAGTGACCATGTGGCACTAGGCAATGACACAAAAAAAGAGGTACTGACATTTTTCTGTTTAAAACATTAACTGTAAAAGAAAGAAGCAAATGGTTTATAATTACGGTTGGTGAGAGTGGAAGAGAAAACAGATCTGATCATTACATCTGGCCAGGCCATGACGTGCCGTTGTCAGGCTTCTTTCTTGCTTCATTTCTTCTTTCTTTTTCTGCCTTCATTGTTTTCCCTTTCATTTGCTTTATCATTTTTGGCATTAGTGAGATGGTTGTGTGACTGTCTCTTCAGAGAAGTGTGACTAGCCACACATAAGTAATATAGTAAGGTTTAAAAAAAAGGGCAACATCTCTTACCCCACTATCATTTATCTGTATTATTTCTCCGTGCTGCATTATATTGAGTTACAAGTAAAACTGCTTCTCAGAATGCTTCCTCATCACTCATTTAGGTAATACCCCTATAATACCATTCTCCTATTTTTTTTTTTTTGGAGAGGTTTTTGCTATAGGGCGCGTGCGCTCGCCAGACAGACAGAGACAGACAGAGAGACAGAAAGCAGGAAATCACCCCCCAGGGGGGATGGCCACGCTGCAATCCCTTCTCCTCCATTCTCCTCTCGGGATCTTGGGCACGCACGCACACACGCCCGGCATGAGTTTAAGCCACCGGGTCCGGGACTCGAACCGCGGTCAACTACGTGGGAGTCCAGCGACATAGCCATTACGCTAACTGCTGGTCCTGTCTCCTATTTTAAATCTACAATTAAGAAAAAAAAAGCACAGGGGCCAGCAGGTGGCATGGTAGTTAAAGCACTGAACTCCACATGACTGACTGTGGTTTGAATCCTGGACCTAGTGGCTTGCTTTCTCATCCTCTCTCTGTCTCTCTCTCTCTGGTCAAATTAAAATACTATAATAATGATAATAATAAATTAAATTAAATAATTATTTAAAAACAGAAGAGGGGGAAACACAAAAAAGTCATTTTATTCTATAAATAAGTCATTTTTTATTTTTAATTAAAAAAATTTTTTTTAATTTCCAGAGGGTACAGGAACTCATAGAGGGGATGAGGAAAAAGAAACAGTAAGAAAGATCCCCCCTATATGGCGTGGTCACATGGCAATTCATTTTCCTCGATTTCTCCTTCCTGTCAGGATTTTAGGCACACATGCCCATATATCCATAGGCTTTTACAAGCTACCAGGGCCCAGATTCAAACTGTGGTTGGTCACATAGGATCCTAGTCTCTTAGCCACTATGATTCAGGGCCAGCCCAATTTCTTTAAATTAATTAAAACTGTGGTTTTTTTTTTTTTTATGCTAGTTTATAATATATGGTTCTCCTTTATTTACAGATCTCAAGACTCTTACAT
Source organism: Tupaia tana (assembly GCA_026018925.1). NCBI lineage: Eukaryota > Metazoa > Chordata > Mammalia > Scandentia > Tupaiidae > Tupaia > Tupaia tana. The sequence goes on from JAKSZU010000010.1 coordinate 64,644,033, forward strand.
GCAGCCAATAAAACTAAGATTTTTAAAAATTTTTATTTCAAAGAGTCCCTGCTCTCATTTCACATGCAAAAGTTTCTGATAGAGTCTAAATATTGGCATGTTAGCTGTCAAAGGCAGATGATTCAAAACACATTGTGTGGGCTGAGTATTTAAACTCTTCCAGAATCCAGAAATTCTCTTTCAAACTTAAGTTTTCTGTTTTAATTTTTTGCTAAAGGGCATATGCATTCTCCAGAGAGAGACAGAGAGAGAACGAAGGCCCCACTTCCCTCCATCCCTCTCCAGGAATGGTCATGCCACAATCTCCTCTTCTCTATCTCCCTCCTCTCAGGATTTTGGGCACACAGGCACATGCACCCCACATGTTTTTGAGGCTGCCAGGTATGGGACTCAAAACATGCAGTTGGTCATGTGGAATCCGGCCGCTCCAACCACCAGGCCAGTGACTGGCTCTAAACTTACTCTTGAAACCAGGAAGCACTTACAAATCCAGGAAGTATTCTAGGAAGGATTTAATAAAAACAAGTTTTATTATTAAAACTGTTGTACATACTGACACATAAAATCCATCGCATTAGCTCTACCTTAAGACAACATATTATAAGTAATACTTTTCCATTTGTGTGATTTGATGTCAGGTCTGTTGGGCAGATCGACATAAACAGGGCACAGAAGTTTTTTTAAATGAATTTTTAAAATAAGGCGTATTACTATAGACGACTGTCACTGAACTCTGTCTCTCAGGCTTCATGCTCAGAGATCAGTTACAAAGGGAAAAAGAAGAATTAGCACTCCCATGTGCAACTGCCTAACTCAGAGTAAGATATACTCAGATCTTGAATGGGCACTGTGGATTCTTTTTATATAATAATGACTTGTGTGTGTGTGTGTGTGTGTGTGTGTGTGTATGTATGAGAGAGAGAGAGAGACCAACATCTTACTCTGTTATAAAAATAAAAATATAGAGAGAGTCAGCTGGTGGTATAGTGGTAAAGATGGCTGGATCCAGCACAGTTCAAGTCCTAGACCTGACAGCCTGAGAAAACACACTGGGTGCACACTGTGTGTGTGTGTGTGTGTGTATGTGTGTGTGTGTGTACGTGCCTGTGCACATGTGTGTGTGCACTCTAAGTTGTGAAAGGAGAGAGAAATGGAAGAGAAGGGATTATGGCATGACCACCCCTCATGGGGGTGGGGGACTACTTTCTCACTTTTTCTCTCTCTCTCTCTGTCTCTTTCCCTCAAGCATATGCACCCTCTAGTAAATGTTTTTTAGAGAAGGGGAAAAGTATATATGCTCAAAAGAAACATTTCAAATATTAGAATATAAACTAAGTGAATATATATATATAATGAAATATAAAAACTTCATTCTTTGAACAAGACTTCCCACTAATAAAATAATCTGTTGAAATGATGTCACAGCTTTCCTATATGCCACAGTTTCAGTATCTAGTACCCCTAGGCTGTTCCCGGTCCAAGACTTTTTCGACAGCATTGATTATTCCCATTTACATTTATTTGACCCATGTTGTAGCTTCTAAATTGGATATCTCATTTTCCCTGAGAACTCTATGTCCTTACATAGCCTTACAGGAAAACCAAATTTCAGTCACTTTTTGCAACAATGAACTGAGTAGGCGGAGACACAGATAAGATTCCCCTTTACTTCCTTTCCCACCATCCTCTCATAAAACATGAGATACAACTGAGCATCCCATTATTGTAAATGTCAAACTGGGCTTGGTTCCCAGGTTCTCAGTCTAGTAATCCCAGAGCCCACTGCTACAGAGTTTCTGTTTTCATTGATTGTCCTCTTTGTTTATCATTTTATTTGCTTTTGCCAAAAGGAACATTTCAAAAAGGAATTCCTATATGGAAAAACTGAAAAATAATATTTATGCTAAGGAAACATACTGTGTTCTCTTTTAAAGAGAAAATGTCTGAGGGGTCTTCAAAACGTTCCTGAAAATGAGTGTTATAAAAAATAAAAAATTTAAAAATTAAAAAAAAAAAAACCCTCAGCATGGATTCAATTTTTTGGCCAGAATCAACTCAGACTTTAACTCCATTTTTCCAGGAACGTTTTGAAGTACCTTCATGCAGACAATCAGAGAGTCATGATTTTTCAGAATAATGCATGGAGACTGTTGCTGAAACTCTAGCTTGTTTCCAGACTAAGTAAGTACAGCTTATACAGAGTGATTACCTAGCATTTCTTTGCAAGCTAATGAATAGTATTTCAGTTAAGATTTCAGTGTCTATTCTACACGTAGCTTTAAAACTGTTATGAGTAAACATTCTTCTCCATCAGAAATTGGTTCATTCAATAGCAGAGGTATAGAAAAAGGAGATTCAAAAGGGCAAATGAGGGCAGTGTCTTTCCAGTGCTTAGGAGGATAAGCAGACCCTGGGCACAGGAACATGAGGCTCTGGACCAAGTAGTAAATGTGTCCCAGGAGAGAGTAAAATGCATTAGGTTGTCATGGCTTTCCATCAGCCATTTACACCTTCTAACCTATTCCCTTGGTTCTGAACCCAGACTTACTTGGTAACCAGTTCATTGATTATAATTCTCCTCAAAAACTTTTATTTAGATCCATGTCTATACCTATAGAGAGAAATAAAGCAAATCAGTCAATCTAGCTCATTAGCTTGATGGATATATTTTTATTATGTTGGTGTTCTGCTGTAAAGAAGCATTTTAATTAATGTAGGTGTTATCAAAAATGAGATCATTTTGAGATCATATACCTCAGCATACATAGAGAAAAGTTCCGTTTCTGGAATACAAGATAAGAAAGTTAATTCTCTGTATTTTCTTATGAATATAGTCATCCCCATACATGCTATTTCAATACCTCCCCACCCCACAGGAAAGAGAACTAATGTTTGTAAGAGATTATATAGTTGGTCGAAAGATGTCCTTGGAGAAATAGTTAGTTCTCCAGGTTCACTCAACCAGCAAGTAAGTAAAGGTGAGATTAAAAGTCAGATCTAGGACCAGCCAGGTGGTGTAGTGGTTAAGACGGCTCTGTCTCATATGGCCAACTGTGAGGTTCAAGTCTCAGACCTAGCAGCTTGAAAAACACGGCAAGTACAGGTGCGTGAGTGCCCAAAATCCTGAAGAAAGAGTACAAGAGAAGAGACTGCAGCATGGCCATTCACCCCTGGGGTAGGGGGGAGGGTGCTTTCTTACTCCTCCCTCTCTCCAGTGAGTGCATGTGCCCTATGTCAAATTTTTTAAAATAATAAAAAAAAAAAAAGAAAGAAAAACTCAGATCTGATAGATGTCCTTTTTTTTTTTTTTTTTTTTTTTGGAGAGGTTTTTCGCTATAGGGCGCGTGCGCTCGCCAGACAGAGAGAGACATAGAGACAGAAAGCGAGAAATCACCCCCCAGGGGGGATGGTCACGCCGAAATCCCTTCTCCTCCATTCTCCTCTTGGGATCTTGGGCACGCACGCACATGCGCCCGGCGTGAGTTGCAAGCCACCGGGTCCGAGACGCGAACCGCGGTCGACTACGTGGGAGTCCAGCGACATAGCCATTACGCTAACTGCTGGTTCCCGATAGATGTCCTTTCTAAATAACTAAACTTAAAATCTACAACTAGCAAAACAGGCCAGACTGGGAGAAACCGTTAAAAATTTCCTGGCAGCTAAAGAATAAACACAGATCCTACTGGCTACTTTTAGACCAGTGTAGACCCAAATCTCCCACTCATGACATGAGTGTTGTAAAGCTGACACTTTTCTCCATAGATATGTAGGAAATCTCTCTGATAATATGTATTATGTTACATTATATTATTTTAATGAGTCTGATCTTTAGAAAATGGCAGTACAAAGACATTTCATTCCGAGTGCCCTTCAGAATTCATTTTATACTTTTTATCACTAAATTGGAAAAGCAAAGAGAAATGTTGGTTATTTTGTCAAACAATTAAGTCATCTTTCATATCTATTCATATTCCTTTATTTGGTCTAAGTATATACAGATATTTCTCAGCCTGTGGTGGGGTTATGTCCCAGTAAACCCATCATAAGTGAATATGCATTTAATACTCAAAACCTATCTAATGTCATACATAGACGAGCCTTGCCTTTCTTATTTTTTTAAAGAGATTTTTGCTATAAGGCATGTGTGCTCACTGGAGAGATAAAGAGAGACAGAGAGAGAGAAAAAGCGATAAATCACCCCCCAGGGGGATGGCCAGGCTACAATCCCTTCTGCTCCATTCTTTTCTCAGCATGTTAGGCATGCATGCACACACATCTGGTGTGAGTTTCTTTTCTTTTTTTTTTTTAAGAGGTTTTTGCTATAGGGCACGTGTCCTTGCCAGAAAGACAGAGAGCCAGAAAGCAAGAAATCACCCCCCAGAGGGGATGATGCCACAATTCCTTCTCCTCTATCCTCCTCTCTGGATCTTGGGCATGCACGCACACATACCCGGCGTGAGTTTAAACCACCGGATCTGGGACTCGAACCGTAGTTGACTACATGGGAGTCCAGGAACATAGCCATTACGCCACCTGCTGGTCCCATTCAGTGTGAGTTTCAAGCCACCAGGTCCAGGACTTGAACCACAGTCAGCCATGTGGGAGTCCAGAGCCCCAAGCACTATGCCTCACCTTTGTACCATGGTAAAAAAAATGAAAAGTTGTGCATATTCAACTCAAGAAATCATAATTCGAAAGTAAGTAATATAGCATCTGCAATTAGGTAGGAGCCCAGTTCCCATTATTATATTGTTAGTTGAAATATTTGTTTCTAAGATGCGTTTATATTATTTACTTATAACTAATTTGAAAAAGGTTTTATAATCTATTTCATTCAAGCTAGTAGAGCACTGCTAACTGGTTATAAGCTTAGGGATGGACAGGTGAAATATTTTGGATTTTGATCATGCCCACTAGGCATTAGAGTATTTATCTTTCATGTTATAGAGGTGTAAAATTCTAGAGATTAATATTTCTTTTAAATAAAAAGGCATCAAATGACATTTGTTTAATCATTTTGATTTAATTTAATGTGGTCATCCTTTCATCTTCAGGTGAACTATTTTACCTGAACTAATTGGAACACTAGAGCCTTTTCTTTAATAAAAGAGTATCATCAAGATGGACATGTATAACCTGCATTGCAAACTCATGTCAATGTTCAACTTCTCTCCCCACTTTGAAGAACTTCTAGCGTGTAACATCTAGCACATGTAACATCTTCTAAAATGACCTGCAACTTCTCTTCTGCAAGCAGTGTAATACTCATCATTTTGCTTATTCTTGATTTTTCATCCTCTTAATGTTTGACTTGAATCTATGTACTTTTCATATTTTCCCAGGTATATCCTAGACTGATATTTCTCAGTACGTCGATTTGGTGGTCAGTGTTCTCTTTTGAATATAAAACCCAAAGGGGGTTCACTCTGATATTTCTATGATAAAATCCCCAAACAACCTATCAGGAATGAAGTACTCATTTAAAACAAGAAATAAATAAATAAATAAAAAGAAGGCTGTTTCTGAGAAAGCTGAAATACAGTTTACACCAGGCATTTTCAAGATGGTGAGCAGTTCCTCTTTTGGATGCTATTTTGAATTGAGATAGGAAGACGGCACTGAATGATCTTTGATGACCCCCAGCTCTGTCATTTTGTGATCATCTTAACTTCTAGTATTTCATTTTCTCCAGACACGAAAATCTAACCTACCCTAAGATATGAGAGTGTTTAACAGATGAAAACCTTTTAATGGAGGAGTCTACTTATTTACGCAGAAGTAATTTTCTTAACAACTGCTTACATTTATATTTGAGCCAGTCCATATTGAAACATTAAATCCAAAGAAAAGCATAAAAGAAGTTAGCAGCCTACTATACAATGATTTGCAATCATTCCTTGACATTTGCCTTTGTTGTTTTACATTAGAAATATTTATTTACTCCCCCTAGGCATGGTTAAAGGAGCCATACATTCTATTTTTTAAAAAAAACTAAAATCATTCTTTCTTTCTACACTGCTATTATTTCTATTTAAACAGAAGAGCTTTGTTAATATCAGTGGGTATGTTAGTTCCAAATAGGGCTACCTTCCTACTCCGGTTGCCATAGAGCAAATTGCTTCTGACAAGCCTATTTGGTGAAGATTAGCAGTAGTTAGATTAAGCAGTCCTTGAGCTTGCCATTTAATCCACCACTACTGGGTTTTGTGTATTAAGTCAATAATCATACTTAGTGCAATTGGGTTATAGTTTTCATTACTTGTAACCAGCTGTTCTGGAACCTGTAAAAAAACTTCAGAAATAATTTCTACAAATTAAAGTGAAAAATGGGCCTCACAGAGCAGATGGGTGATATACTTGACTCTAGATTTAGGTGCTAATATTATTATTATTAGTTGCATTATTATCAGTAATGATAAATATAAGAGCATGCCATGAAAACTAGCCACCTTGAGCTAATCGGTAACAAAGCTTTACATAGATTATTTTTTATTGAATCATCACAACAGTTCTGTGAAGTTTTACCAAAATGAAAACCGTGAGCTACACATATATTTTAAGACATTTTCTCTGATATTGACTTTGCCCATGAATATTTTTACAATAGTGGTTCAGAATTCAGTTGATTATTTTTTGTTGTCAGTTTGGTCCAACTGCAGTGTAGATGATATAGCGTGAACGCAGAAAAACCATAGCATTAATCTTGGACTGTAAAAGCCTCATTTGTATTGTGACACAAATATAAATGTAAAGCAAGCAGAAAAAAATGCTTTGTAAGCTCTTTTCTACGCTTGGTATTGTTAGAAAAATACTTAACTCTTAGGTTGTTTGGTGACTTCTATTGTGTATACTGTAAGTACAGAAAGAAATGTGCTAGGGTCAAAAATGATTCCAAAGTTTCATAGTAAACTATTTTTTATCAAAAAATGAGTTGTTTTCCCAGGTAAATGCACAGCCTTGAATGTAATACAATTGCCAAGAGCCATAAAACATAAAATAATATTCAATACAGGTCTGAATTATTGATCAATAAATATTTTATATAAGGTACTAAAAAGGAAAAATAATGCATGCTACCATTAATATTCCTGTCTATTGAATAAATACATGACTGATGGGTGGAACAATGAGTTTACATACCTGAAGAGGTAGAATTTCGTTATGCTAAATGTAAAATGGGCCTACCACTCACATCTCCTAATCCTTACTGTGTTCAAAACTGGGAAGCATTTTTTATGTAATAAAAATATTTAGAATAGAATTGTCACCACCAAAAACCTGTGGTGGTTTTTAAAAACTATTACTATTGTTATTGCTTTTAAAGAAAGATCCATATTGACTAGTAGCAGGCAAACTCTCACTAACCACCATGAAATTCTGCATAGTAACAGACAGAAACTTTCTATAGCATTGGATTACCCTCCACCAGGTGCTGGCTGGCCTCCAGTTGGCCTTAGGTACATCAGTCAAGCAATGCCCTCGTTTGCCGATTCTTCCCTTGACGGCATCAGAACTGAGAAGAGTTGATATGTTCAAAGTTCTGTAGTCTTCTAAGGTATTTACCTTGAGATGGGAAAGGGATTATAAGGTCTTTATTGTTTCATTTCTCCAACTACTAAAGGCTCAGCTTAAAAGTGACCCAAAAAGCTGAGTAACTACCATTATGTAATAATAAATGATTAGTAAACAACTCTAGAACTAATAACTCTCAAGATTCAAAGAAGCCTCAGAGATCATAAATGATGCTTCCATGCTTCCTGACAACTTAAGTGATGCTGAAACATCAGTGATGACAAGAATCTCTTGGTCTCCAAAATTCAAGCTATTTTAAGTGATATAAAGTTCTTATATAAATGGGCTAACCCCATAGCCTGCTGGTTAAGGGAGCCGGATCCCATATGGCTGATTGCTGTTCAAATCTGAGCCCTGGCAGCTTGAAGCACAGGCTGGATGTGTGTGAATATGTGTCCCAAGACCCCAACAGGATGGAGAATTCGAGTAAAAGCAATTGCTGTGTGACCACATCCCATTGGAGGCTACTTTCTCGGTCTCCCTGTCTTTCTGTGTCTCTCTAGTAAGCCCCTTGACAATCAAAAACAAAGTCCTTAAATCAAACCATAGCATCTCCCTGTAAATTCCACTTACTGGTCCCAGAGGTAACCTTTGGGGGCTAATTAAATGTTGACTTCTTTGTTGACACCATGACAAGCTCCTTTCTAACACTTCCTCATTTCCTCTTGTTTCCTTCCTTCAACACCCTAGTCACTCATCTCAACGTACTTTGATTTTTTTTTAATGTTTTGCAGACCTGGAGGATAGTCTTACCAACACAGTATAAAATAGGATTAGCAACAAACTCACTCCAAGCACTATCTTTTTCTTATAAAGTTGTAAGATTTCACTAAGTAAAATCCCCATTTTGTGTCATCTGTCGATTTGGCTAGCATACTTTCTATTTATTCATTTATATATATATTTTTAATAATGGCATGATCAAGGGTATCAACATAAGAAATACCCTTCTAGAGTTGGCTCCATGGCAAAACAGTGTAATCCACTGCTCAAGAGAAACCAGATCCCATATAGTGACCATGATTTGACTCCTCTCCCCAGTCAGCCTGAAACAGTCTTGAGTATGTCCATGAATCCTGAAGAACCAATGGGCTGGAGGATTGGAGGAAGGTGATCATGGCATGACCAGATTCAGGCTCCCTCATGTGTGCAAGCACTTGCTCTATCACAATTAAGCGGGGTGGGGGGGGGGGAGGATGTCCTTCTAAACTGCCCATGAATTGCTATTCTCTAGCTGTAGCCATTCAACAAGTTGCTGACCGTCCTGACTTCTAGCTCATATTTCTTCCTTGCAGACACCACAAGTATACCATACAATGTGGGGGTAGATATTCTGTAGAAATCCAAATACACTAATCACATCCTTTGGTTAGCCTAGTAGTCCTCAGAGAAGAAATTGATGCTCGTCTACATGATCTGTTCCTTGGTGAATCATCTGGTGTCCAGTTGGCTGTCTTACCATGTTGATTTGAGACTCACTGATATGTTGACTTTGAGAAACTGCCTCCCTGCCCCTTTTGAAAATCAGGTCCATATTTACCAGTGCTGTGCTTGTATCTCTCTCCTGTCTCTGCACTTCCTCAGAGATGGTCCACGTGACTCAGTGGTTTTATTTACAGCAGGGACCTCAGCTTACTCATTGTTTCTAGCACCTAGCACTGTATCTGGAACTAGGAGGTATCCTGCAAGCTTTAAGAATCACATCACTCAAAACTTGATATTTTTGTGGTTGTATTTCTGTTTTGAGACTTTAAAGTAGAAATTATATGTCTGGAGATAAGTTTATTTGTATATTTGTTTAATGTAGAATCCCCAATTCTACACTAGGATTTGGGGATATTTTTATTTTTATGTATTTATATTTAGTTTATTTTATTCATTTTTAGAGAGATTTTTGCTACAGGGTGCATGTGCTCACTGGAGAGACAGAGAGAAAGAAAGTGAGAAATCATTCCCAGTTGGGGGGGATGGCCACACTGCAATCCCTTCTCCCCCATTCTCCTCTTGGGATTTTTGGCATACATGCACACACATGCCTGGCATGAGTTGAAACCACTGGATCTGGAAAGTGAAACACAGTGGACTATGTGGGAGTCCAGTATCTTAGCCATTATACCACCTGCACGCCCCTTATTTTTATTTTATCAATGGACAGAATTATATCTACTTTCATGTATAACGTGATGTTTGGAAGTATATGTACATCATGGGATAGTTAAATTTAGCTAATTGACAAATGCATTATCTGACATAATTATCACATTTGTGTTGAGAGCATTTCATATTCACTCTGCATTTTTTAAGAATATACTACAGGGCTTTTCCCATAGCACAACAATTAAATGCTTAGTATAGGATGCTGGATCCCACATGGCCAACCAGGGTTCAAGTTCTGGCCCCCATGGCTTAAAAAACACACCAGAAGTGTGTGTGAGGGGGAGTGCCCTCAATCCTGATGGGATGAAAAAATAAAGGGAAAAGGATTGTATGTGACCATGCACTACTGGGGTAGAGAAGAAGTTTTTTCTCTCTTTAGTGAGTAAAGGTACACTCTGAAAATTAAAAATGTAATTAATTATATATTTATATACACACACACACACACACACACATATGTGTGTATATATACATAAATATACATATATATATGTATTACAGTATATCATCATTAGCTATAGTCACCATGCCAAACAATAAACCTCTTGAGCTAGTCCCTCTGTCTCACTCTAAGTATATATCCTTTGGCCAACAGCATTAGTAGTTGAATTTTAAATTGAACAAAAAAACACTTCTACATCTGACCACATGCCATGCCCACTTAACACCTTTCCAAGTTATATTCCTGTAGCTTTAAATGGCATTATCTTGGTTTCCAGAAAGATTATTTGCATCTCTCTGGAGATACTTTAAGACCAGTTTTCCTGTGGAGGCTCAGATGGAGTTATATTTGAATTGGCTGGTAGAAGAAAAGGGGAGAACTCTGTGGGGCATTAAAGGAAAAAAAGGAAGGCGAAGCAGGGGTTTGGAGGGGAAGATCAGGAAGGAGGTTTCCAATTCAGTCCTTTGACGCCTCATCCCTCTGTTCTCCTAGGACTGGATGTCTCTGTCCCTCTTTTTTCTCCAGAGCAAAATTTTCTTAAAATCTGACTCCTTTTCCTTTCCTTTTTTTTTTTTTTTTTCTTGGAGAGATTTTTGCTATAGGGCGCGTGCGCTCACCAGAGCAGAGATAGACAGAGAGAAAACGAGAACTCACCCCCCAGCAGGGGAGGGCCGTGCGGCAGTCCCTTCTCCTCCATTCTCCTCTCAAGATCTTGGGCATGCACGCACACACGCCCAGCGTGAGTTTAAGCCACCCAGTCCGGAACTCGAACCATGGTCATCTACATGGGAGTTCAGCGACATAGCCATTATGCTAACTGCTGGTCCCACTCCTTTTTCTTTTCCACTAGCATAATATGACTTGCGCCTCTCCTTTCAATAGCTTCCTTAAGGAAATTTAAACCAAAAGAACAGGAGAATGTCAAGTGGAAAAACATCTGAACACAATGAGTAAAAAGTGGTGATGACCGAATATCATGTTTCAGTAGAATCCTGGTTATTTGTTGAAATGAATCAAAATAACACAGAGGCCCTAACTTTGTCTCTCTGCTCCAGGGTTGCAGTCATTTCTAAGGGCTGACAAAATGGATACCCAGGGACACAGCTCCCACCAACCAGAATCCTTGAAGGCACTTGGAATGTGAAGGACCTTCTCACACTCTTTATTTGTCTTCTGGTCCTTCTCAGCAAGAGTAGCCCATCAGTTCCATTCCAAATACCATCCTCTCCCTGACACAGACAGAGCAACGAAAAGTCTTACAGTTCAGATCCCTCTCTCGTCCATCAGTGTTACCATTATTCCTAAGCTGCAGATCCATCTTTCATGGAGGGAAAGCATAATGCCCTTGAACTTGAAAAGCAGGAAAGCGAACAAGCAAACAAAAACTTTTATGTATCCTGAGTTTTATTTTTTAATCAGTCTCCAATCATTTGTGCATTTTTCTTTGTATAATGCTATTCCTTTGCCTGAACAACTGTTCTTCACCTGCATTTTCACAAGGCCAGTGCCTACCATTTAGGCCTCTGATCAAGAGTTGGTGCCTTCCCAAAGAGAACTTCTCTGACTCCCACATCTGAAACAGCCCTGCTGCGGCACTCCCTCGCCTCCTACCCTGCTTTCTTTTTCTAAAAAGCACAGTTGCCTGGAGGTGGAGGCAACTGGATCCCACACGACCTACTGCACGGTTTGAGTCTTATACCGTAGCATGAGAAACACGTCAGGTGTGTGCATGTGTGTGTGTGTGTGTGTGTGTGTGTGTGTGTGCGCCCAGAATCACAAAAAGAGGACGAGATGGGAGGGACTGTGGCATGATCTTTCTCCTAGGGTGTGCTTTCGTGTTCTCTCTCTCTCTCTCTCTCTCTCTATCTCTCTCTCTGGCAAACTCATATACCTTCTACTACAGGAAAAAGAAAGAAAGAAAAAGTACCATTGTTATCTGAAATTAAAGGCATACTTAGTTTATTTATTTTGCACCTTTGTCCTCACTAAAATATAAACCCTCTAAGAACATGGGCTTTGTTTTGTTCACAGTTGTTTCCCTAGTGCCTGGGACAGTGTGCTGTGTAGAATTTTCTCGATAAACCTATCCTCAGCAAATGAAGCCAAATGAATTATTTAGAGAATATTGAAAGCAGAGATGCATAGAAACTGGAAAGGTGGTCACATCACCACCACAGAGGTTTCTTCATTGTAATTTCCAACTTTCTTTAACTTTTCAGAATTATGTGCAACTCCATGGTAGACTGTCCTTGTGTTAAAGTCATTTTTTTTCATCTGAAAATCGCTTATGGAAAACTTAAGTATAGATAGGATTTTAAAGATATTGTTTATAATCCTAACCCTTGAAAAAACTATTAGGTTTTAGGGTCCTGGGTTTTTTTGTTTGTTTGTTTGTTTGTTTTTTGTATATTTTGAAGTTTTGCAAACCTCTTAATCTTATCAAAGTATTTTTCCCTTTCAAATTCTTATACTATAGCCTTCTTTTAATCTGTTCTCTAAACTTTTTAAAATCTGTTCTCATAAATTTGCCATATTTTATTTTTTCCAGACCCATCCCCTTCACAGTTTTAAAAACCATATGCTTATTGTTCTTCAAGCGTCTTGTTACTTCCACATGGCTAACCAGTTCCTCTTTCTGAATCAGAGTTTGAGTTTTTTTAAGTATCAGTTCCTCCTTTTTTTTCAAAAATTTAGACGAAGAAATTGCCAATGAGGTGAGTCAGTGACCTGACAGATGTCCTGAGTTTATCTGAAAATGAATTCCAGATTCATTGTCATAAAACACTGGTCTTGTGTAGTCATAGGACTTTATTCCACTATCCTGGATATACCATAAAAATTATGGTCATGGAAAAATCCTCAAGACTTCCTAAGAAGTTTGCATTTATTCAGCCACCCAGTGATTAATTATTGAAGACTGATTTTGTGCCAACCACTGTCTGAGGCCCTTGAGATACCAAATGGGAGCAAAGAGATTTTATAAAGACATAAAATTAAATGTCATGCATGCCAAAATGTGATGCTGTAATACTTAGTATCTTCTCTACTGAAGAAGATTCTACTTAAGTTTCTTTTCACACCTATAACTTTTTTTAAAGAATTATTTTATTTAACTTTATTATTATTATCATTATTATTTTCCAGTTTGATCAGAGAGACACAGAGAGAGAGGGGAAGTGAGAAAGCAAGCCAGCAGGTCCGAGACTTGAACCGTGGTCAGCCATGTGGGAGTCCAGTGCCTTTAACCACCATGCCACTTGCCGGCCCCGACACCTATAACTTTTTATAGCTGATGGGCGATGATATGCTCAACAGATGTTAAATAGATGAACAAATAATGTCTTATGAGTAATTCACTCGTCCACAGTATCACTCTAAACTTAGGAATTCACTCCAAACATCAGAATATTTACTTCCAGAAATTTTATTTTAGTATTCATCATTTAAATTCTCCTGTAACATTTTAGGAATGAAAGAGCAGATTAGTTTCTGCCTGTCAAGCAGGATTATACATTTTTCAACTTTTTTATAAAGAAGGTTGAAATTGTATCCACCATTTAAAACTCTTAGTGGATCTTTGTTCTTTCTTTGCAATTAGTGCAGTTTCTTTGCAAGAAACAATTTGGCAACTTTGGGAATGTTTATATATTTTCTTCTGTACAAACTGACTTCATAAAGGCGGAAGGAGTTGGGGTTTCTGGTTTCTGGGGCATTGAAAGCAAAAAGCTAAAAGCATAAACAGTGACTAACACATTAGTCAGAGTTAGCAGCTGTTTCCTAATACAACAAGTAATAACATGTTTAAAGTGCTGCAGAAAAATTAGGGTAGACAAAATAAAGAACACTTTATCAGCCAATAGTGACTCTAAGATGACTCTAGAAAAACACATAGTAAGGGTTATAGAGCTAGTCTGGAAGTAATTTTAATTACTTTTGAATTGTCTTCCTTAGTAAAAGTTGAATGGACGAGATGATTTTCCCAGGTCTTCTCGAATTTCTAGTTTGAGATTTTGCTTATTGTCCCTGTGTCCCCTAGAGGGCAGCAGTGGCCCAAAACACAGAAGAGAGTTTACCATGCGTCCTGCTTGGTCCTGGCGCCAACCTTCCCCTGGTCTCGTTGCACCTCAGGAATCTATCTGATTTCTACAAGCAAGGTGGCACTGACATGTTTACTTATAAGATGCTTACTTATAAGTACGTAACTAGCAAATCTATTAACTATTAGGAAACAACAGTGCATGAAGTTTATTTTTATAAAGATTGAAAGAAAAAATCCTTGTGTGAAGAATTAATTCTGTTTGTGTATGAAACGCACACACATAGCCTAGCTTGTCCTTTCTGTGTATTTTTTTTTAGGTTTATTTATTATTTTTTCCATGTTGTGTTGAGTCTTTACACAATACCCCACCCCCAGCCTCAGCCAGCCAGGGTCACAGGCATACGTGTGTACGTGCACAAGACCTTGGGATGTGAACCCAGGACCACCCGACAGAGCTGCAGCTTCGCTGGGCGCCATCTCTGCACTCCACAGTCATCCATTGTGACTGGCCTTTTCTGTGTATTTTTCATGCATTTTGGGAGTAGAGAAATTTCTGAGATTGTTGGGAAAAGGTGTCAAAGCAAAGTAATTCACATTTTTTTTTCTTTAGCTGGAAATTGGTTTGAAGCGATCCATAAGCATTACTGAATGCGTATTCAGTCATTCATTTATTCACTCAGGAGTTGCAAATGTGTAAGAACCATTATGCTAGACGCTGTATTTGGTAATGTGTGGAGCAAAGAAACTATACCAGGGAGCTTATCATTCAGAAAGTGCTACTAAATTACTAGGTCTGAGGAGGGATGGCACGGGAAGGTACTCAATTGGTTGTGAATTGTGATAGTAACGTTGCATAGAAATCTTTGCTCCTTTTACACACGTTTTGGTTTCCTTGTAGCCCACAGGTCTGAAATCTCTGTCACATATGACTTTCTATGTAAAAGGTGATGGAGAGCCAGAGGGAGCTTCCTAGATTAAGGAAGAGCCTGCCTGAGTACTTGCTTTTCTAATGCTGAGGTTTTCTCTTTTAGTTAATGTTGCTGCTTAAATATTTTATTCTGCTCAGAGACATTTTTCTGCAAAGAGTGCAACTTTCAAAAGAGCTTTTTTGCAAGGTTGCCCTAAAAGCGTCTTATAATACCTGCAAATTTATCTCCTAGGATCTTTTTTTTTATTGTATTTGGATTATTTGCTGATTAAACTTGTTTATTCACTTTCATCTTGTAAAATTGGGAGCAAGATGCAAACCTCAATTATGCGAAGAAAATGATTAATGATGGCAGAAGTATAATTCAGTCAATAGTTGCTGAGCCATTTGGGTTTCTTTATGTAGCAGAAGGTAATGAAAACTGACTGTCTTTCCATACAGCAATGAGTAGCATTGAGAATATTCCTGCCATAACTTACAGTTGGTCAAACCAAACGGTGTGGTCTGTTTATGTGATTGCTTGTTTACTCAGAATGCTTTAAATGGAAATTAAACATATTTGCAATACTTTAGGGGAAGGATTCTGCCATCATATCTGTAGCCAAGGTCTGCATTACAATCAAGACTTTATTGAGATGCTAGAAAATGGGCTTTCGAGCCAGCAGGTAGTGTAATGGTTAAGGTGCTGGACTCCCACAGCGCTAACTGCAGTTTAAGTACCAAACCAGGTGTCTCAACAATCATGCCAGGCACATGTGTGTGTGTGCCCAAAATCACAAGAGGAGAATGGAGAAGGGATTACAGCATGGCCATCCCCCTTAGGAGATGCTTTCTCACATTCCCTCTCACTGTTTCTCTGTCTTTCTGCAGTGAGTGCATGCACCCTATGGCAAAAAAAAAAAAAGAAAGAAAGAAAGAAAGAAAGAAAGAAAGAAAGAAAGAAAGAAAGAAAGAAAGAAAGAAAGAAAGAAAAAAAAAAAGGAAAGAAAGAAAAGAAAATGGGCTTTTAGTCCTAACAACAAGGCCGGTTATATTTATGATGGCCTAACTCTAGATTAAAAATGACATATTGGCTTAAGAATGTTGAAACTTGTGGATGTTTAAGTGGCATCACTTTGAAAAGTTAAAATAGTAGAATCAAAGTATTGCAAGGGTACTAGGTATGTTTATGCAACTGGGACTGACTTTTCTGGGAACAAAATTGTTAGATTTGGGCCAGGAAATGTTGCATTTTAAAAACTATTTTTACTTGCCCAAAATTGACTAGGTCAGCTGTTATTTTCAGGGCTGTGGTAAATCATCTCAGGACTTTACCAAAGGACACACTATTTCTCAAACAGGAAATGAAGGCAGGAAAACAAAATTATGACTGCTTTAAAAAGATCTAGATATTTACATTTATTTTATATGGAAGAAAAAAAAAAACACTATCGCAATTTGTTTCGTTTTGTTTTTTCCCCTAAGATGTGGAAATAACTAAAAGGAAAAAAAATATTTTTTGCTGCTAGATCAGTTAAAGATATTATCATACAGATGATCATCAACAGATAATTTTCCATTTTTGTATCTGTTAAATGTTCTGATTCTTTCTTTTTCCCTTGGTTCTCTTCCTCTCACCCTCCGCGATTTCCCTCCCACACTGTCCCTCATATCCACAGTTGTTCTCCATGTTTTTATAAAGAGTATTCTTGAAGAGCCTCTTTGGACTTTGGATGTATGCTAAACTTTATTTTGCATTTGCCATTTGAGATGAGCCTCTAAATGGCTACTTGTCAAGTAATCATTCTTGTCTCCTCTATCATTCCTGTGCTCTTATAAAGAAAATAAAAATATTGTACATATTTTGACATTATCTATTTAGGAAAGTCTTTCCTTTTTCTATTGGGAAGGGTTATATTGGAGGTCATGGACAACCAGATTATTTTCATTTTGGTTTCAGCAAAGAGCTCCAGACTGCTAACTGCATATATACTTATATGTAATCAGAAGATGTTTTCTAACCTGTGGCTCACTCACAACCTACCATTGGGTCTCAGGCATGAATAATGGCCAGTTCCTTTTAAAATATTAAAATTGATCCCTACACTTCATATCATTGCAAAAATGTGTTACTAAAATCATAATCTATCTTGCTGAGAATTTAGAGCTAGTGAAAGCACTTTCAGGTAGACAGCAGTGCATTCGAACTTCGTGGTGCTCCTAGGTGGGTGTACTTAAGTCCATTTCAGACATCTCTAAGAATTTCAGGGTTGGGGAAGTTTCTCAAGGTCACATACTTTGAAAATTCCTAAGCTGGTTCTCAGACAAGCCCTCTCAGTCTGAATCCAAATCGACACGGCTTTCCAGGAGGCTGTATGTACTACACCATTGTATTTATTTTATTATACAAGGCAACCTACTTACACGTTCATGTAAAATATTCACAGTGGTGCTCTGATCACGTACCAGGCAGTGTACTCAAGGCACAGGTATTTTTTTCACCCTTTTTCAGAGAGGAGGAAACAGAATCTCAGCAAGGCTACACAACATATCTGGAACCACAGCAGGCCAGCAGTGGAGCAAGGATTCTGATTTATGTATGCTCAACTCCCAGCCACACCGCCTGCCCAGAAAGGTAGTGGACTTTGTATACACCCCAAAGTTCTTCCCAACATCACTATTATTCTAGACTCAGCTTTCACTCCTGCAATTGATTTAAAAAAAAAAAAATCCTATCCCTCGGTTTGCACTGACTTAGGTTTCACTGTGGAATATTTTTATTGAATACAAGGTTTTCTACATATTCCCAGTGATGTTGGTGTGGGCTCTCCATTCGGAGTGTTATTTGCACGGCACACCACAGTGCCTCTTGAATGTCAGCAGAACTAACTGAAGTCACTTGAGTGACTTTAAAAATGACAGCCCTGGGCCCTCTTTCTTTGGATTGTTTAAATAACAGGAGGGCCTGGGTAAAGTACCGTTGACTCTCTGAGTATAAAACAAGAGTTCATCAACACCCTATCCACCTACCCAACCCTAAGTTAATAAAAAGATGAGAAAGAACTATAGAAGGGAAAAGTTTGAAAAAACCAGAATCCTGCTCTCAATCCTGTGCACACAATGGTGACAGTGCACCTTGCTGAGGTAATGTCACAAGCTCACGATGTCAGGGGATGTAACCAATGGAGAAGCATCCCAGAGGCAGCACCCGTTGGCCCCAAAGGACCAGGGGAAGTAGCCAAGCTGCCAATACTGCCCAAAAGGCCACAGAAAGTACAACTTGGGGGTCAGCAGGTGGCGTAATGGTTGGATTTCTGGACTCCCACAGGGCTGACCATGGTTAGAGTCCCAGACTCAGCAGTTTGCTGGGCACGTGTGCATGTGTGTCCAAAATCCCAAGAGGAGATTGGAGAAGAAGGGATTGCAGCATGCCTCTTCCCCCTTGGGAGGGGGGGGGGGTTCTTACTTCCCCTCTCTCTGTCTCTCTCTCTCCAGCCAGTGCATGCTCCCTATGGCAAAAACCTAAAAATTTTTTAGAAAGTAAAAAAAAAAAAAAAAATATTTAAAAGAGAATGAAAGAAAGAAAATATAACTCTTTTGTAATCATTACAAGTTCTTTATAATGTGAACTGTAATTGTCCATACATAAGAAAGCATCAGATGTAAGGTCGAGACATGATTCAAAAGTATTATCATTTAAACTTGTCTCATGGAAATTTATAGTATAAAATATTTGGCCCAGTCTAAGTAGTTCGACCTCTCAGATGATCCTAGGAACATGGCTTTAGGAAAAAAACAACTATTTATTAGATGCAGTATATTATGTTGCAAATGCAGATTATTAAATTTATAGTTCTCTAAGGGGGCATTTTGTTCTTTGTTCCTGTGAGTAACTTATTTACAACTGGCAAAAACCCTGTCTGACTATGTATGTCAGACTCTGTTGCATTACCTACGTAAACATACTATTTAGTTAAATCCACTGGTATAATCCATAGGGGATTCTGGTTGTCACATTAATTACATTCTATGGAAATGCTATGGAAGCATCATATAATTGAATTTTTCACTTACTACTTATCAGAGTATGAGAAATGTCATCATAGTTTTATGCACATGGTAACGAAATCATTGGTACATTACCAAGATTAAATCACACAAGAATGTCTACCCTTCTGTTTTCCTTCCTGCTAAAGTTGTCAAGCTCCTTACAATACCACCTGTGATGATAGGCAGGCTACGCAGAATTTCAAAGCTTTCTACAACACCTACCAATCTCCATGTCAGACAAATTAGTAGTATTTCCACTCTACTATTTACCGTTATGGCATTTTAGAACCCAATAGCTAATTCTCAAAAACATTAATACATCTACCTTTACTGAGTATTTAATACTTAGAGTAAATATGTTAAGTGTTCTATTTACATAATCTTATTTAATCTTCAGAGATACACTTTGAATTTTCCTTCTATTAAATAGACATAGAAACTGAAGCATAGGTCACATTGATGGGATAGAACAATTAAATTCCAGTTCTGATTCATCCCAAGTCTAGTTTAATCTATTTATTTCATAAACACAGAAAAAGGCCCAGAGAGGTACTCTCTTTCCAA
This sequence comes from Tupaia tana, assembly GCA_026018925.1. Lineage (NCBI taxonomy): Eukaryota > Metazoa > Chordata > Mammalia > Scandentia > Tupaiidae > Tupaia > Tupaia tana. The sequence goes on from JAKSZU010000010.1 coordinate 64,663,764, forward strand.
AGTGCACATAACTAGAAAATGACAGAGGCAAAAATAGCACTCAGTTTTCCTGACTTGTACCTGTTATCTTTATTGCTGTGAGCCATTGCTATAGGCCTGAGCTATGCAGCGTTTTTGTTGGTTTGATTCAACATACAGCAGTCATGCTGAGAGATGTGTGAGCAATATCCATTAGTACTGCTGCCTGTGATGTTTAGAGTAATCACATTTTTAATGGACTCTGTCTGAGTACTTGCTTGTCTGCATAGCTTTTAAAGTGATCTGGCATAAATCTATTGCTCGCTTGACAATCAACCTTTGGCAGTGTTCTTCAAATGGCAGAGTTAGAATCTGTGGATTTTGCTTTCTTCTTTGTCTCTGGAAACTTCTCCTAGGGAATGCCAAGCAGGAACTGTGAGTGTTTGATAAAGAGTCTTTCACTCTATAAACAGCATAGATCTGGCCATCTGACAACATCTTTCCCTTGCTTTAAACACTTAGATAAAAGTTTTTATTATGAGAGTGTTGAATTTTATTAATTGCTTATCTTATCTATTGAGATGATCATATGGATTTCTAGTCTACTAATATGGTGATTTACATTATTCATTTTTGAATATTAAACCAACCTTGCATTCCTGACTCATTGGTCCTGATGTATTAACTTTTGTATAAATTGCTAGATTCTATTTGCTAATATTTTGTTTATGATTTATGGGTCTGTCCTCATGATGCCCTTGTCAGATTTTGTCCTGAGTGTCATGCTGGCCTCATCTTGATGGTAGCGACACTGGTGTTTACATATATAAGAAGTCATTTAACTTCAGCTGTGTACATTTTACTATATGTAAGTTACATTTCATTGAAATATAAATTTTTTAAAGAAATTATTCAGATGGCTTCATTTTGTCCTCAAATCTAATTCATTACAATTGCATTCAAAGCACTGTCTGTTTAGGCAGCTAGGTGGCCTTTATTACTTCACCTTGTACTATGGTCACACAAGACTACTTTCAGTTTCTTGAAACTACATATTTTTTCATGCTGTCAGAACTTTGATAATGCTCTCCTAGAGGACAGAATGACTTTCTTCCATACCTCTCTTTCTCCACCTGAGAGAATTCCTTTCATTCTTAGAGGTTTAATACAAACCATGTTTCTTGCAAGACATTTCTAGAAGAGTCTGAACATCACCTTTCTAGCCACTGGCAAAATGAAGTGATCCCTTCCTGGCACTGCCATTGAACTTGGCACACAATACTGCACCACACAGAACAGATGCCTGTATGTGTTTTTCCATCTCCTATGTTAGGCAGAAATCTTTCTTCTAAGCCTTTCTCATCTTTGGGTGGCTGAGGCCCAACAGTACCCAACAGGGAAACTTGGCAAATATTTATTGAAGAATGAATGTTTTCTCCATTACAAAGTTGGGAGAAGAGGAAGATTACAATATGGTGAAGTTGTTACCATTTTATAAAATGAAATAAATTAATGAATGCCTCCTCTAAAACAAAGTCTGAGGGATGGAAAAAGAAAAACCTGATATAATTACAGTTATATATTGCTGCATACAAATTAACCCAAAATCTGGTGGCTTAAAACAATAACTACTTCATGGGACCTGCAGATGACATAACGGTTACATCACTAGACTCCCAAATAGTCGACCATGGTTTTAGTCCCAGACCCAGTGGCTTAAAACTCATGCCAGGTGCATGTACATGTGTGCCAAAAATCCCAAGACGGAAATGGAGAAGAAGGAATTTTGGCATGGCTAGTTCCCACTGGGGGTGATTTCTCATTTCCTGTCTCTCTATATCTCTCTGTCTCTCTGGAAAGCACACATGCTCTATAGCATAAATCCCTCTTTAAAAATAATAAATAACTTTCATTTATGTATTTACTCATAATTCTGGCATTTAGACAGGACACTATGGGGACAGCTTCTGTGTGCCACAGGATATCAGCTTTGGATAGTTCAGCTGGGTATAGAGACTGGCCAAGTCCAAGATGGCATCACTCACCTTACTGGAAACCTGGCGCTGGCTGTCAACTGAGAGCTCAGCTGAGGCTGTTTTCTGGGATGTAGCCTCTTATCTGTGGGGCCACTCTGTGTGGCTAGGTTAGGTTTCTCATGAATGATAGTCTTGGACTAGACAGTGTGACACAACAGTGGAATGCAGTGCTCTGTTAGGCTATCCCACATGGAAAGGTTTCTGGTTCAAGTCTAAAGACTTGATCTGAGGCTAATTGAAGGCCAGGGCTGGATTGTGGGATCAGGACCACAAAGAGAGTGGTCTCCCTCTCTCTGTGTGTCTCTGTCTCTCTGTCTGTCTGTTTTCTGTCTTACTCATGGAAGAAATAAATAAACTTTAAAAAACAATAGCTCAGCTTCTCCACCATCTAGCCCAGCTGATCCATGACCCACCTACCTGTGGACCAACAAATCTGCCTATTCTTACATGTGCCATGTCTGGTTCCTTCAGCTTCACTATGAAGAAAGTGGTTCAATAGTTGAGCTCAACTGAAGGCTTCCCAGGCAACTGTATACTCAAAACAATTCTTTCTGCAAAAAGTTCAACCTGACCCCCTGTCAACCTGAGTATCTTCAAGTACTAATTGCTTCAGAACCCAGAAAGTGTGTTCTTTTTTGTAGTAAAATAAATCTTTTTCAAAGCTTTCCCAAACCATTTCTTGTCAACCAGTAAATATTCAAAAGAGCTAAATTTGAAGTCTGCACAAAATCTTATCTCTGTAACACATGTGCCATAATACATAAACTTCTTCTTTTGTCAGTCCTTAACATCTATCTCTGAATTTTCATAAATTTTTATTTCACAAGGGTAATTATTTTGCATACTGTGGCAGAAACATGTAATAAAATAATAGTTAAAAAAAAGAACAGCAGTATCAACATAGTCCAGCTTCTTAAGTAATGAATAGCTTCCTTGAGAGTACAAAGCAGAAGCTGCCAGACCTTCTTAAAATCTGAGCCCAGAGTTGGTGTGACCTCTCCTCAACCACATTCTGTTAGCTAAAAGTCACTGGGCCAGCTTCTCCAAGGAAGGGCCACCCATGAGCACAAATACTGGGAGGTGGGCTCACCAGAAGCCACCAGAGTAACTATCTACCACAGTGAGGATGCTGCCACATAATTACAAAATGAGGTCATTTATATTTAGAACTCCTATTCTACCCTCCATGTTGAAAATGTGGGTTGATGGTTGATATTTTGTGAGATTTTCCCAAAACAAAATGTTTCATAAATCCATATCTATAGAATGTTTTCATTCCCATTTGCCTTACAGATCTAATGATGCTTCCTCCTCAAATAAACAAGATCAATATTAGGTTCTCTCATTTGTACACTATTAAGGTCTCATACCCTTTTAAAACTTCTTTTGCACAAAGACTGGGTCAAAATCTTTGGGTTTCTAACAGAAATGAGAGTTGGACATTTTTATACTGGAAAAATTTTTCAGAAAACCTAGGATCCCACTAATGCTATGCTCAAAACTAAATTTTTTCGGACTTCAGCCTTATGCATGTTAAAAATGGAACGAAAACAAGTTCCTTGTGATTTCTTTCCTTTACAGGTGCTTGGCTTTTCTACCTCCTTCAGTTTGGCATTAGCCTTTTTGTTCCCTATATTCAGTTTTTTAAGCACATGCCAAAGGACCCAATTTCTGACTTTTAAATCAAATTAACAGTGGAGTCTGTATCTGTTCTGACAAAGCAGAGAATATACATTTATAAACTATATCTGTTCACAATAAACCCTTCCACTTTTCAGTAGTATTTTATAGTAGTTGTGAATTTGGTTTGATGTGGATTTAGAATTTTAATCCTTAAACCTCCCCTTTCTAAGGATATGAGCTTGCACAAGTTCCTTAACCTCTCCCCCTCCCCTACCCCTGCCCCAGCTTTCCTATCTGTACGGTAATAATGATAATAGTCACTCACAGGTTTAATGATGCAAAGCACTGAACAGAAGAGTAAACATTTAATAAATATTATTAAATTGTTGTTGTTATTATCACTGGACAAATTATTATCAATACTCTCAGTTATTCAAACACGGATGACTAAATTTACATATTATCCAAAAATCTTGTGATTTTTTTTTTCCACCCTCTTTTTACTCGTTTGGATCTTCCAGTCAGCATAGTTTTAGTATTTGATTCAGGTTGATTGGTTTTGAGTCTGGGGTAAGGTAGAATTTGGGTCGATTCTAGAAGCTTAGTGGTGGTTACACCATGACACCAAATTCTTTGGAAACAGCTAAAATCAGAGAAGAATATTACCAAGTGAGGCCCACTGTACTATTTCTGTAGAATACCATATGACAGCAGTTCAGTGTGTTGATTGAGAAGATAATGACCAGAAATTGTTACGAATGTAACAAAATGCTCAAGGAAAAATACTTCATCAGCCATGATACCATGTCCTTAATTTTCAAGATAGCAACATGTTCTTTCTCAAGCTATGAATAAGGTGGTGCACGGAAGAGTTCCTATTTCTTTTGTTCCTTTTTTTTTAACTTTATTTATCTCAGTTTTATCAGAGAGAGACAGAATGGGAGAGAAAGAGAGGGAAATTGAGAAAGCAAGCTGCTAGGTCTGGAACTAGAACCGCAGTCAGCCATGTGGGAGTCCAGCGCCCTTAACCACCATGTCACCTGCCAGCTCCAAGAGTTCCTGTTTCTTTTGTAATCATACTCTGGAACCATCTGAGTATATTTCACTGACATGTTATGGACCACAAATTTTGATTAAGGGAATGTTTCTAGTACTGAGTCAGCAGCTTCTGTACTACCTTAATTAACATTAATTATTGCATCTTAAAATCAGCACTGCTGGTAGCACTGAACTAGCCATTTAAATGGCAGTATCTGGGCTATGAAATAATAGCTGGCAATATAACTTTCTTTAAGAAGGTGATAATAGGGGGCTAGCAGGTGGCATGTTGGTTAAGATGATAGACTCCCACATGTCTAACTACAGTTTGAGTCCCAGACCTGGTGGCGTTCTTTCTCACTTTCCCTCTTTCTGTGTCTCTCTCTGTGTCTCTCTCTGCTGAGTGCATGTGCCATATAGCAAATTTTTAAAAATAATAATAATAAATAAAATTAAATGAATAATTCCTAAGGAACAAAAGAGATGATAATATACAAAGGATTGCTCAAACTTGACTAATAGTCTTTAAAATAGAAGATTATTTTCTATTATTAACAGAGCTGGTCCAATAAAACAAACTTTGGGAAATGCTACTTAACTACCTTATCTTAGATCCTTCTATTTATTATTAAATTCACTATTTGATGACTTCAAAATAATTTTGCCTACTCTCCTTTCATCAAATTGTTTTGTCCCTCTCACCTCACCCTTTCCAACCCTGTTAGGTAGCTTGATTTAGCAAATAAAAATACAAGATGTCATTGACATTTGAATTCTAGACGGTGAATAATTTTTTAGTGAAAGTATGCCCCAAATATTGCATCAGATATTTGAATGTAATTGGATGTCCTCTATTTTATCTAGCAAGCCTAAACCCAAGTCAAATGAAAGCCATTAGTAAGAAATCAATAAGACCGTCAGCCTAATTTAGTAATAAGTATGTGGAAAGAATTCATTCACTGCTTGTTGAGTAAGTGTTTTTAATTTTCTATAATAAAAGAGTGAAGTACTTCTTGAGACAGCTGTGTCTTCTGTCTTTTTGTAGTAATTTCAACATAAATAGTGTGGTCACTCTGGAACACTAGTCTGCCATAAACTTGTTTACTCTGGACTGAGCACTTTGATTTCACAGATGAGGAAACTGGAGCGTGAGAGAAGTGGCTAGATTTGCTCAAGGAAACTCTCCCACAAGAAGTTGAACGACAAAACTTGAGTCAGTGGCCTGGACTCTACACCAGTCTGTATTTATTATTCACTGTATTTGGTAGGGCCAAAAAAGAAAATACCAGTTCAAAAACAAAACCAAAGAAAAGGGAAGTGTAATTGATATGGTTAGATGAGTTTATCGCTTAAATTAATTAAATCACAATAAAATGGAATACATTAAAATAAATTTAATTATATTGGACATCACTAAATATTTCGTTTAGCAAGATATTTTAGTATTTCTCAGTATCTCAGTCCCTCATTAATGGATAGTATGCAAAAATACACACTTAAAGAGAATTCCAAGGTGTTTTTCCTATGCCAATGTGTTTTGTTTTTAAACTATTATTCAGGATATATATGCTTTTTCACCAATAACCACCTCAAATACTTCAACTCAAAAGAAACATCGAACAATATACAAACAATAATGTTTCTAAGCGCAATGGTGGTGATAGTACCTTTCCATAGAAAACAGAAGAACTCTTGTTATTCAAAGAACAAGGTATGTCACCTTTACTCTTAAGAAGAGCTAGTATTTGAGTTGAGGTATTGACACTTGGTTTTGAGTGTGTTGTGATGAGCGTCTCACTTGGTATCTATCCTACACAAATAGCACTGCCCCTTCAGGTGCAGCATAACTCAAAAGAGTGAGAGAACCAGAATTTCAACAAGGCTACTAGACTGGCCAAGAATTAAGAAGAAGGGCACACCGCTTTTTAACTAGTGGCGTCTGTATGTATAGCTTTTTTCCCAGCTAGGTAGATACAGACATCTAAACATCAAGAAATATGGGCCTGCTCGGGAACCAGCAGTGTGGAACAGCAGAGAAGCTAGACCCCACATGGCAACCACAGTTCAGATCCCTGGCCTGTGCAACCTGGAACACGCCTGGCATGCCTGCAAGGGCCCAGGATCCAATGGGCTAGAAGACTAGAAGAAGGATCACGGACTAGTCAAACCCTGTGGAGGGTACTCATTTCTCTCTCTCTCTCTCTCTCTCTCTCTCTCTCTCTCTCTCTCATGCATGCACTCCATGAAGAATATAAAAGAAATATTCTTTACTTGAATAATTAAGAATGAACACTCACTAAAAGCCTAACTCTACTTTATCCATGTTGCCCATATGTTTAAATCAATTTTTTTTTAAAGTTTACTTATGGGGCCAGCAGGTGGTATGGTGGTTGCATTGCTGCACTGATGCAATTAGAGTCACAGCTACTGCAGTTAGAGTCACGGACCTGACAACTTGTTTTCTGATTCTCTCTCTCTCTCTCTCTCTCTCTCACTGGTGAATGCACAGGCCCTATAGCAAAAATTAAAACTATTAATAATAAATAAAATTAAATCAATACTTTTAAGAAAAACATTTGCTTATTTCTTCTATGACTTAGAGAAACAGAGAGAGAGCAACAGAGAGACAGCACTCTCAGTAGAGTTGGAATGCCATGATCCACGCCTAGCCTCAGCCAGCCCTGGTTCATTGGCACATGCATTCCCCACTGTATTCAGGGAGGTCTCTGGACATGAATCCAGAATTTTCCCTTCTGGGTAAGCCCTGCAGAACATCACCCATCCAGCTCCTTAAATCAAATTGTATTAGGTTGTCAGAAAAGTCATGACATTTTTCTGTTTTTCTAGGCAAAAGTGTGTCATGACTTTCCTGACAACTCAGTATAACCTTATCGCTTAAAACTCCTGTGTTTTCTACATGACTTTCCCTTCTTATCTCATCTCCTGACATTGCTAGTACAAAGTGAAATCATGTAGTATCCTGCTTATTTCATTAGGAAGTAGAAGAGGAATTAAATTTTTTTTTAATTTACTATAGGTGCATGCACTTGCTGGAGAGAAACAGAGTGAGAGAAATTGTCAGAGAAAGTGAGAAAGCACCCCCAAGAGTGAATGGCCACACCTTTCTCCTCCATTCTCCTCTCAGGATTTTGGGCACATGTATACAAATGCCAGATTCGGGACTCAAACCTCTTAGTTGGCTCTGTGGGATCGAGCCACCTCTACCACCATGCCACTGGCTGGCTCATAATTTAATTTTTTAAAGGAAATAGCAAGAAATGAACTAAAGATTGTACTGTATATGTTCCCATGAATTATGTGTTGTTTCTAATTGGTAGTGGTGAGAGCATATCACTATCCACACCTGGTCCATGGCATTGGCTGTCTGTCAAGAATCCTGAGAAACCTGAAGTCACCTCATAAAGATCATTTCTCTTGGGACCAGCAGATGATGTAATGGCTATGTCACTGGATTCCCACGTAGTTGACTGTGGTTCGAGTCCCAGGGTGTGGTCATCCTCCAACCCAGGGGGATTTCTTGCTTTCTGTCTCTCTCTCTCTGTCTTTCTGGTGAGCACACATGCCCTATAGCAAAAACTTCTCTAAAAAAAAAAAAAGATAATTTCTCTTCAACTCTACACAACCTTCAGCCTCCCTGAGATTTTAAAAATATAGAATATTAAGGAAGTTTACCTAAGTTTGATGTGAGAATTTAGGAGATATAGCCCCTTTAGTCTTCTCAGCACATTATGTGATATCATGCATTGTAATCAGGATTACTTTGACTGAATGACTAAGGAATAGTAAATATGAAGTGCTCATTCTATGGAAGTAGACTCCTGCCAGGAGTTCCTAGTTTAAGGCTGGTAATACTTTACTGAGTATTCAGCCTCTGGCAGGTGACTTGACCTTTCTGATCATCAGGCTTCCTCATCTGTAAAATAGGGATGATACTGGGCAGACGATACCCTCCCTCATAAAGTCATTGTAAGGCGTTAATGAGAGCAGGTAGCCCTGGACCTATGCAGTACGTGCTCACCAAACATTAACTAGTATTATCAAAGGTTATAAAGTCAGGGGGTGGGATCTTGGTGTTTATTATTCCTGACGCACACTAGTACTTTAACAGTTTACTCTTTTACAAAACATTTTCATGAATTCAACGTGACTTTTCATGGGCGATCCATGTTGGCCATGATTATAGAACTGATGAAACCACTAAGAACAGTTTTTCCTTTGAAATTATAGCTTTGTCATAAAGCAGATAGATGATGCATACATACGATTAGAAGAAATTATACCTAAGGTGTGTCTAAAGTGTCCCATAAACGTTTTATCCTTTTCCATTATTGAAAGTCATTTACTATGGGCTTTTCTGCCCATAATGCTATTCGAAACATGGTGGGGATGGAGATGCAATGAAGTGCTCACGCCTCTCACCAGAACTTCAGGCACCTCTAAGACTGGTGCCATGACAGGAATTAAGTCTTCATCTCTGATCCCTGGAGTCACTGGCTTATGTTTACAAGCTAAGGGATTGTGTGCCTCCGATGTCGATCCTGAAGTGTTTAACTGCTTATGTCGTTCCCATGTAATGCAGTTCACTACTTGTCCGTGAAGAGGAGTTTACCAAGTGGTAAATGTATGTCATGTGAAATCTTAAAGCAAACGTAAATATTTACAGAGCTAAGAAGACACTCTGAAATTGTGTGCCTGAAGACAGATGTCCTTGCGTGCAGTACAAGTCAGATCTTCTGTGTTTTTAGATCAGAGTCTATCATGAAAGGCGTAGGAATGCCAGTTAAGGAAAACTCACAATTCAGCTTTTTTTCTAAGGACTTACAGGTAGGTCTACTTTCTAGGTCATTGGTATTTCTAAAAAAACATATATTCCATTTTAAAGTGGCATCTATATACGGTGTTTACTATGCACTCAATTACTGCAGAATATGTACTTCCATATGGTCAGAAGATCAGAGAATTCTAGGTTAGTCAGAATTCCAGTTGCCTCTCTGCTAACAGCGAGTAAATTGCTCTCTGAGAAACATCATTTCCCCATTCCTCATATTGGGGATAACAGTTCTCAAGGTTGTCATGAAGACTGGATAACATGTATATTAAAGATGCTCAGAAAGCAGGAAAATATGACAGAAAGATGAAGTGGAATTGTTTTTCTGAAATGGAATGTGTGTATATGTATGGGCCACTTATTTTTCTAGTTTCTGCATATAGTTTAGCTCATTTCTATAAATGGGAGAGAACGTAGCAGTTATAAGCCAATGACAGAACAAAAAATGTTAAACCTTTGAAACTAAACTTTCTACCTCAGAAAAATTGGTGGAAGCTCTTAGTTTTAATGCTAACAGTCAGTAGTCAATGGTTGATCTGTAGGAATGCTACAGTTTCATTTTCATTCGTCTTTGGTACTCCCAAATCAAATAATACTATGTGCTACACAGAATTTTTTTTTTAATTTTTTTTTAAAGATTTATTTATTTATTTATTCATTCATTCATTCATTCATTTTAATTTAACCAGAGAGAGACACAGAGAGAGAGAGAGGAAAGTGAGAAAGTAAGCCACCAGGTCCAGGACTTGAACCCTGGTCGGCCATGTGGGACTGTCCAGCGCCTTAACCACTACACCACCTGCTGGTCCCAGCTACACAGAATTTTTACATGGCCTCATAATGATCTCATTTTTATTCTTACCAGTTTGTATACAGCTTTATATTTTTTATTCTCATTTGCCAGAGGGCACAAGTGCTCACCTGAGAGACAGAAAGAGGAGGAAAGGGACAAAGCACCCCTCAATGGGGTATGGTCATGCTGAAATCACTTCTCTTCCATTTCCCCATCCTGTTGAGATTTGGGGGACACATGCACATGTGCTAGGTATGTTTCTAAAGCCACCATGTTAGGGACTTGAACTGCACAGTTGGCCATGTGGGATCTGGCTCCCTTCACCACCAGGCCATGCGGGGCCCTAGAGCTTTATATTTTACAAAACATTTTCTAAAAACCTTATTTAGTGGACCAGCAGATGGTGTAATGGCTATGTCTCTGGACTTCCATGTAGTCGACTGTGGTTCAAGTCCTGAACCCTGTGGCTTAAACTCACGCTGGGCGCATGTGCGTGCTTGCCCAAGATCCCGAGAGGAGAATGGAGGAGAAGGGATTGCTGCGTGGCCATCCCCCCTGGGGGGTGATTTCTTGCTTTCTGTCTCTCTGTCTCTCTCTGTCTTTTTGGTGAGAGCACATGCCCTATAGCAAAAACCTCTCAAAAAAAATTTAAAAAATACATTAATAAAAACCTTATTTAGTCCTCTTCATGTTTTAGAAAGTTATTATTCTTGTCCCCATTTGACAGATGGGGCATGGAGGTATAGTGTAATAAGGAATTAGCCCTAAATTACATGACCAGTTAGTGGAATGGACAAATACAATTCCATTTCTTTCTTTTTCCAATATCTTCTGCTCTCTTTACTATATGTTCATTTTTTTAGACTTGTTTAGTGAAGAGACAGTTATTATGTGAAACAGTAGGTCAGGCAAGATAGCCTTAAAACATGTTATGACACATAAATGTAATTTATTTTTAATTAGGTAAGGCAAAGTCTAGCATTAACACCTCATAATGTTAAGAACTTTGTTTGTTCCTGAAACAAATGTCCCTTTCAAGTGCAGATTATTATCCAATGCAGAATTATATTTTTACTTTTAAGAATGTCAAAGACACACATTGTCCATTAAATGTGATTTTCTTCTTCCAGAGTTGTGACATACATGTTTTCCAATCTGTAATACCATGTCTAAACAAAGCCAGACAAATGACAAAAGCTGTTTGCTGCCTCCTTTTAACACAGGCTGAGCTGGACCAGTGGAATACCATCTTGGTAGGAGAGATTTTGACAGAAAAATATAGATAGAATTGCAGACCTTGCAGAACCACATTTTTGTCAAACCCTACCCCGACAGAAAGCCTAACAAATGGATCCACACAGAAGGACTTTATGCAAATCTACACAAAAAACTTAACATGCTGTAAGAACGTGATATCTTTTTGTCTCTTTTCAGTACATGACCCTCAAATTCACTGGGACCCAGTAAAATAGGAACTGCACTGTAAACAACGTTGCCTTCACCTAACTAACAATAAAAAGCACACATTATTGAATATACTTTACACTTAAATAGATTATCGTGAAAATTCCAAGATTGGATCCTCTAGGTTAAATTGAATATTCATCTCTTTAAAAAACTTTTTTTTCCAAAATGATGCTTAAGGGTCTGTGTGGGGGGGGCTACATTAGGACCAACAGTGATAACGAAACTACAAATGCAAGACAGGGAATTCATTTCCAGCTGGAGCTTTCAGGGAAATAACATGACTTTCTGTTGATCCCATAGCCTAACTAGCTCTGATCTCCCCCAGAACAATGGGCAGAAAATAGGAGCTTTGGAGATCTCAAGAGCTGCTTTGAGTAACACTGAGATAAATCCTCAAGTTGTCAATACAGCTGGGCCACTCGGGCTAAATGGTTTTCACTGTTATCCTTGGGAAAGAGTTGTACACACAGAGATCCATGCAGAGCCTGCCTATGGCACTTAGGACATACAAGGTCAGTGATGCTGAGTTTTTCCATGTTGTTGACATAACAACAGGAAAGTTGGAAAAAGGATTCTCATGTGAAATGCTAAACATTTTGCCCCAGACTAGTCTGATTCAGAAACATCTACTCCAGGAGGAATATCAGAGAAACTGAATACACTTTGTTCTGGGACAAAGAGGTCCCAAGGAAGTCATGTCATTTTCTTTCGATCCATCAATCCACGTAATTAGCATTAATGAAGAACCTGAGAACAGTGATCTGTCGGTCAACACAGTCAACAGTAGCCAGAGCCCGGCCCAGCCCCTTCTGCAGTTGCTATTCAGACCCCACCCACTGTTGGAAGCAAGCACGCAAAACCACTTGTGTAGGAAATTGCCTTTAAACACTGCTTAAGTCCAGTGCCCAGCCTTCTCCTTCTACTCTGTAGTCCGCGTTTCCTTAAAAGCCAGAAAACCTATACAGGTGAGCAGCGTGTGGACCGTGTCACCAACCTCACCACTACATCTTTGAGGTACCGCAACGTTGACTGCAGCGGGGGTCACCGGTTAACTCGATGAATGGCTCCAGCAGCCGTGTTTCAATATACCTTTTTACCAAACACATCTATTCTTGCAAATAGGCCTGTGAGTTTCTTTTCTTCCACATCTTCAAATCTCTAGTAGTACTTGTTCAGGAAATTTCTCAGTAACAGCTGGAACTCGTCGTCGTCCAGGATAATTTGGGGCCAGCAGGTGGCGAGGTGGTTAAGGGTGCTGGATTCCCACATGGCCAATCATGGTTCAAGTCCCAGATCTGGCAGCTTGCTTTCTCACTTTCCCCCTCTCACTCTCTCTCAGTTGCTCTCTGGTCAAATTAAAATAATAATAAATAAAGTTAAATTAAAAAAAAAAAAAAAGAGCCAACGACGGCATCCATCTGCACCAAAAGCTGAGAGTTGAACGGCACGAAGCGGTCTCTGGTTAGGCTGGGTTGGTCCCCGCCGAGGCTGCGTGGTGGCGCGCTGGCTGGAGGTGGCGCGTCTGCACCTGCGCAGAAGGCTAGGCCAGTGAGCCTTGCGGCCCAGTCCTCAGCGTCGGTTACTGAACGCTGAAATGCGGGACGTAAGACAAACCCGAAAAGGCCCTCTCTGTAGGAGTGTCGCGTAAGTGTCTGTGATACCTGAGAATACTCTTGATAAAACTAATGGCAGTAGAAATGTTGAACTACAGTGATTGAGTTGAAAATAGAGTTAGCAGGACCAGCCGATGGCGTAATGGTTAAGGCTGGACTCCCACGTAGTCTACTCAGTTCCAGTCCCAGACCCAGTGGCTTAAAACTCATGACCCGCACATGTGCATGCCTGCCTAAGATCCCGAGAGTGGAGAAGGGATTATTGCTGCGTGGCCATACGCCCTCGGGGGTGGTATTTCGCTCTTTGTCTCCGACAAATGTCAAGTGCCCTATAGCAAAAATCTCTGTCTAAAATAAATAAAATAGAGTTATCGTGAGGTAGTATTTCATTTCCAGTGGGAAAATTGTGTGAGCCCAGAATTTATGTATGTTTCAAACTTTAAAAAAGTCAGTGGTAGGGAACCAGCAGTTAGGGTAATGGCTATGTCGCTGGACTCCCATGTAGTCGGACTCCCATGTTCGTGTCCCGGACCCGGTGGCTTAAAACTCACGCCGGGCGCGTGTGTGTGCGTGCCCAAGATCCCGAGAGGAGAATGGAGGAGAAGGGATTGCAGCGTGACCATCCCCCCTGGGGGGTGATTTCTCGCTTTCTGTCTCTATGTCTCTCTCTGTCTGTCTGGCGAGCGCACGCGCCCTATAGCGAAAATCTCTCCAAAAAAAAAAAAAAAAAAAAAAAGTATTAAAAAAAAGTCAGTGGGGAACCAGCAGTTAGCGTAATGGCTATGTCGCTGGACTCCCATGTAGTCGACCGCAGTTCGAGTCCCGGACCCGGCGGCTTAAACTCACCCCGGGCGCGTGTGCGTGCGTGCCCAAGATCCCGAGAGGAGAATGGAGGAGAAGGGATTGCGGCGTGGCCATCCCCCCTGGGGGGTGATTTCCTGCTTTCTATCTCTCTGTCTCTCTCTGTCTGTCTGGCGAGCGCACGCACCCTATAGTGAAAACCTCTCCAAAAAAAAAGGAAAAAAAAAAAAAGTCAGTGGTAAAAAGACAATCCAATGATAAGATAGGCAAAAGTTATGAACAAATATTTCCACAAGAAGTAGATAAGGAAGGCAGATAAGCCCATGAGAAGATGTTCGGCATCATTAGCTATTACAGGAATGCAGTGCGTTGTCACTCCACAACCATCAGAACAACTGAAATTCTGTACAAGATAGCGAGAATAGCAGCTGCTTGTGAGGATGTGCAGGCCTCACGCGTCGCTGAGTGTGTACACGGGTCAGCCACTCCGGAAGATAGTGTAGCAGTTTCTTACGAAGCCTAGGAGCTGGCAGTGGCATCCCCGGACACTCGTAAAATAAAAACTTGTGTTTGCACAAAAACCTATATATGCATGTTTACGAAACTATTTTTCATAATAGAAAATACTAGAAAGTACTGAAATGCCCTTCAGTGGCTGAATATATAAACAAACTGGTACCTCCGTATAATAGAAATTTACTCAGCAATAAAAAGGAATGAACTATTGATACATGCAGTACTGTGGATGAACCTCAAGGGCAGTATGCTTAATAAAAAAAAAAATCAATCTTGAAACATTACATACTGTATGCTCCCATTAATAGCACAGTCTCGAAATGACAAATTTGTGGAGATGGAGAACAGAGTAATGATTGAGAGGGGATACAAAAAGGTAGTACGAGGGGTATTCTTTTGTGATAATGGTACAGTTCTGTACCTAGATGGTGGGACTTCTTTTCACCCTATGACTTCGGTAAACTATTTACCATAAAAGCTAGTGAACAGTTTCTTAACCACTTTTGTGCAATACAAACATGAAAGTGTTTAAAGACTTGGTGCTGGTTTAATTCCACATAGGTCTTTATGTTTGTTTAAAGTGAATAGTATTGATTTTATTTGTAAGCAAGAATTTTACTAAACAAAGGTGGATTATTCTGTGGTAATGCCATGAGCAGGGAGACATTCCCATTTGCTATTGCTCCTTTTCTCTCCTTTCCTGTTGGCAAAATATCATTAGCACATTTTGCTGCCTTTTCCCCAAACTTTTTCAGAAGAGGGTATTTTATGTAAAGCTTGGGGCTGATACCACCTCTTAGATCACTGCCCTCATTTGGAAGGACTTCTTAGAACAAACTGGCGTGTCCTCTGTCATTTTCATATTACTGTTTCAGTTTGATTATGCTCAAAGTTCTTCCAGTTGGTTTCCCTCCGCTTTGTGTATTTAGGCAATTTCAGGATGATGGCGGTTCTTCTCCAATGGAAGGGACCATCCTTTGTAAGGCCTCAGTCTCTGGAAGCAGAGGGAAATAGTTGAAAGATAGCTTACCAACTAATTTCTTTGAGTGTCTTTCCAGTCGTGGCACCGCCTGGTGTTTAAGAGAAGCATATCACTTAACTCTTTTTAATGTATAGCTGAGGAAACAGAAGAAATTGAGGAAAGTCATGGTGTTAAAACAGGTTAGTGATGAGATAAGACTTTGGCACAAGCACAGCTCAGGTGCAAATTTAACTGTTGAAGCCTCGAACAGTTAACTTCTCTATGCCTCAATTACCTCATCTATAAAATGGTTATGAGGAACCAGCAGGTGGTATGGTGGTTAAGGAGCTGGACACTCCCACATGGTGACCACAGTTCGAATCCCAGGCCTGGTAGCTTACTTTCTCATTTTCCCTCTCTCTTTCTCTGTGTGTCTCTCTCTGATCAAATTAAAATAAATGAATTAATGAATAAAATTAAATAATTCTTTTAAAAAATGGTTATGATGCTAATTGCATTTACCTCACTGGTTATGGATAGTAAATTTAAAAAAAAAATGGGTTTTAAACCATTTTACCCTGTACCTGTCGCATATGTGAGGGCCATAGTATTTACGGATTCTCATTTCCTTTGACTTTCTACACTATTTCTTAGCTCCTGGGCAGTTTGAAGAGAAATGGCTTGCAATGAAGAGGACTGATTGCTAGGAGTGAACAGGGTTAATTAACTTTCCCAAGATTTGTGTTCCTGAAGAGAATGTATCTTAAGTCTTTCAAAAATGGAGTCCTCCTTCAATAGCCTAAGGGAAGTCAGTTTTGTGCCAAGTGAATGATCACCCCCTCTTGTATCTGTCTTGAACTTCTTAGACTAGACCACTTGACTTTTCACTCCCCTCTCTTCTGGGTTTCAAAAATTAGGGCCTGAGTAACTTCATTTTCAAAGACAGTGCAGTGAAGCTAGCTTGAACAAAGCAGGCTGCCGGTGATGCCTTTCCTTAGAAAAACCTTGAGTTCCGTTATGTCCTGAAGTCTCGGGGGATTCAAAGAGCACAAGGCAAGTCTGCCTCCATGACGGAATATAAATGAGAGTGGCAATACCTGATGGACTGAATTCATCTGGGCATTCTAGAGAGGGAGAATAAGCCATCTGGGAAATTTAAGATGGTTTCCTAAAAGAAACCAAGGGACAGAGAGGTGTAAGTAAAAAAAATCTATTTCTTCAGAGAGAACGCACACAGAAAATAGCCCTTACAATAAAATGCGTTCCCCTTTACCCAGCCTTTCACTGTCTGGGGAACACTTTACCTGAGAACTCCTTGAGGCCAAGGATACATTGTGGCCATATTTTTTTTAGCTCTTGGTACACAGGCTCCTCTATGAAGATTTATTAAATGAATACATCCCTTAAAGTAGCTGAGCGTATTGGTATCTTTCCACCCCCCCCTTCCCAACGGTTGTATCCTTAGAAATGGGGAGGGGGGGCGCTAAGGCATAGAAATGTAGCAGACAGACTGAAAGCTCTGTGAGGGCAGAGACCCACCTAGTTACCATCACTGGCACCCCTTGGGACTTGGCGAAGTACCTGTCATCCAGGCAGCATTCTTAGGTGAATGCAGAAACCCACCTCTGGATGTGTCCTCAGGACTCCCGGTCAGCCCGGGCAAGAGTTTCTGTGAGGAAGGATGGGCTCTCTTTGGGTGCCATGAATTCTGATACCCGGTGAGAGGCCAGAAAGGCAGTTTCACCTCCTCACTCAGCCATTTGCAGGAGAGGGCAAATCGCCCCCTCACTCGGGTCTGGGTCAGCGGCGCCTCCCTACGTCCCCGCGAGGACCCCTTGAGCCCGGTCGCAGATGAAGGTAACCCAGAGGGGGGAGCCAGCCAGCACGTGCAGCCGCCCAGGGGAGGAGGAGGCTGGGCTAACGCAGCCCTTAGTCAGCAGCTGGGCTCGGTTTTGAAACAAAAGCCAATGTCCTCCCTCGGAGTCCGCGGCCGGCCAGCTCCTGGGGGGAAGAAAGCCATGCTGCCTAGCCGGTTAGTGGCCCAACTTACTTTTCCAGAGCCTGGGACAAAGGGCCAGCGGATGCACGGGAATGGGTGGGACGTTGGGGTGCGGGACTGGGGCACGAATAGCCCAGACCCATCCCTCCCGGCTGCTTGGGAGAAGGGCCGGGGTCTCCCATGCTCTGCGCATGCTGGTCCCGGGCAATTCGCCTTCGAGCCCCGGCTCCTCGGGTCTGCGTAAAGCGGAGGCACCTTTGCAACCCGCGCCCGAGAGCACAGACACACCAGGCCTCGGTTTCATGAATGAAATCCAATCGCGCGGTTATAAATAGCCGCGAAGGCTGCTAACGTCACAGGGCGAGCGGCGGCCGCCACGGCGGCGGAGCTAGGTGCCGGGCGCTCGGTTCCGCCCGGCTGCCCCGCCTGGGAGCCGGGTGGGGGCAGGACGAGGGGAGGGCTAGCGGGTGGAACGGGGCGAACCTCTCTCGCCCCGGACGGGGAAGAGGCGCCGCGGCGCTGGACGAGCCTGCGAGGCGAGGCAGTGCCATGCTGCCTTTGTGCAAAGTTGGGCGGCGGGCGGCGCGGCGCGCGCAGGGGCCCCGCACACCCGCGACCGCGCGCAGTCGTGGCTGCTGCTGAGTGGCGGGGGCCCCCCGCCCCCCCGGCCCTAGAAGGCGGAGAGAGCTCGCGTCTCGCTCGGCTTCAGGGTAGGTTCTGTGTCGTGAGTGAGCTGTGGTATGAAACTTCTCCGAGCTGCTGCCGCGGAGTCCCCGCTGCCCCGGCCCCAGCGGGTGGCAGGTTGGGGGCACAGGGCCGTGCCAAGCGGCCAACAGCGTCCCGAGAGAGAGTTGGGTGACCCAACTGTTCCGAGGGCCTCTCTCGCCTCTCCGCGAGCCCGGGAACCCTCACATCACAGGCCGGCAGAAAAGATTTCTAGGAGCGCCTGCACAGCCGCACCCCTAACTTGGAGCTGAGAAAATGTACAACAGGCACCCTTAGCAGGCTGGCCGCGCCAGGGAGGGGGTGGTGCCGCGCCGAGAAGAAGGCTTTTTTCCTTCGAAAGACCGTGGTGGGGATCCAGAGGACCTGCAAGGGGGGCTTCGTCAGCCCCTTTGGCGCTTGCCACCCCGTTAGAGTTGACTGGTCAGCCCACACTTTGGCTCTCTCCTCCCCTCTGCCCCCACCCGCGTGTCTATGGAGTCTGTTGTGAGTTGCTGTGACAACAGGAGGAGCTGCCATGAGGGGCTTGCAAAACACCTTACTTCCTCTGTCTCTGTGTGCTCAGCTTTCGGGGAAAACAACGAGGGTGGGGGGATTCACAGACAAGGGAATCCAACACCCCCCCCCCCCAAGAAGTGGAAGGAAGACACACGTTGTAAAAATGTACCATTAGATCCTAGTGTTAGCCGCGCTGTTTCCATCCCCAGCAGTATCAAACATCTCAACTGAGGAGCAATGTCAATATTTAGACTAGGACAAGCCAGAAAGTTAGAAGGGAGCGCCAAGCGCAGGGTTTTGACTTGGCTTTGCACGTCAGCACACAAGCTGTGCCTTTGGAGCTGACTGTACACATTCGCTGGGATGCGGGGGGTGGGGGGACGCATGAAGGTTGACATACACAGAGGCATTTGGATCTGGGAGAATCTATCGTAGAAGTTAAGACTGAAAGAATCGCCCTGACTTTGAACTTCTCCAACCTGGGCTATTCACTGAGCCCCCTGGAATCCCAGCCAGATGTGGGGATTGAGGTTTCACTGGTTTGGGGCTCCCCTACCCCCCAACTGGGACTATGCTAGATATTTTACATTAAACATATTCTAAACTGTAAAATTAGTATTGTTCTGAGTAGTTGTCACCTTTGCGTAAGTCCTCTCGCTGTCAGCAGATAGTGAATAGCCTACAGGCTGTATTTGATCTCTGCAAACCTTGGGCCTTTCCAAATGCACTCAGATCAAAATTTGTTTACAAACACTATTTAGAAATTGGGAACTATATTCATTTCCAATAATCTTGTAGATTCCTAAGAGAGTCATTGGTTGGTAGAAAACACACACACACACACACACACACACACACACTCACAGGAAAGAGCTTTTATCAATATAAACAATGTCTGTATACTGTTCCACAGGTGGAGTGAGTAGTGAATTATTACGTTAAGGTTTCCTCTGAGATTCCTGGATAATATCTGCACATATTAACAAGAAAGAAGTTTGACTAGTTGATCCCAACGTGAAAGTCTTTGAAAATCATGAGAAAGAAATCAAATTGTGGTCAATATTCTTTTAAACTTTTCCATTATTATGATTTCCCCAGATTTTGAAAGTAGCATAAATTTTGAATTTATAGGGCTGCATGTGATCACAGAGGTGTAAATAGAAATACCTGTGAACAGTTCGATGTTACTGATTCAATAATGACATTAACCATGTAAGTATAATAGGAAAAAAATTATTTGGTCTCCAAGTTATGATTATACTGCCTAAAAAATGCTATTTGGGGGTAGTAGCATGACTGTATTGAAAAATGCCTGTAAGGTTTCCATTGTTCCCACCCATCAGTCTGTGGCCAAATACTTTTCTTGTATCATCCCCAAATGCCCAGAAATATATTTTCATAAATGTTACAAAATGTTAACCTAGCTATTTCAGGATGCATTTGACCCAAAGAAATGCCACTTTAACATTGGCACTTAGCAGATTCTGCCCTTTTTCAGGGGGAAAAAGAAAACAGCGTATGTTAAAATTTTTAGTGCTCCCCACGTGTTCCTGACAGGAAGCGGATTTATAAAGTCTCTCTCTCTCTTATGTAGGTAAGTCCAGCTGTGAGCGGGGTGTTCTGTTCTTCACTTCCAGTAAGCCAGGTCAGTGTCTCCATGCAAACTCATGACCATAGATTGGTTACATCCTGTGTCTAGTTCTGAGCATGCATTTCAGAACAAGTTTCTTAGACTTTTGTCTTTAAATAATCAGTCTTTTTCTTGTGTGTGTGTGTATGTTTTTAATGGATTTGATTATGAACATCACAAATGCAATGATTATTGAAATTATTTTATTTAGGAACCAGCAGATGATGTAATGGTTTTGTCTCTGGACTCTCACGTAGTCCACCGTGGTTTGAGTCCTAGACCCAGCAGCTTAAAACTCATGCCAGGCGCATGTACGTGTATGCCCAAAATCTCAAGAAGAGAATGGAAGAGAAGGGATTGCAGCATGGCCATTCCCCTGGGGGGTGATTTCTCACTTTCTGTCTCTCTGTCTCTCTCTGTCTCTCTGGTGTGCACATGCGCCCTATAGCAAAAATATCTCTCTCAAAAGAAAATTGTTTTATTTACTCTGTGAGTAAAAAGTTACGAAAATGAGTTTTGAATCAGTTTGTCCTTTATACTTTTTTTTAATTTGGACATTAAGAGTGAGGATACTGGGAATCTGGGTGCTTGATATTGGGGTTTTACTTCTATCCTAAACTTAGCACTCTAGAGCTAGAAGAAACTTGTACAATAATAGTTGATATTTATTGAACATGAACCAAAGTTATGCTGTGTTCTTTAAATTTATGTTTTCATTCTGCCTTGAAAAAAAAAATCCCTTTAGGGTGAAATCACTCTCTTGATGCCCTTTTACAGGTGAAGAGTTGGAGGGTCAGAGAAATTAGATATTATGTTCAATTCCTACTTCTAGTAAATAGGACAAAATAAGATATTTTTAAGTTCCATCTTGCTCTAAAACTAGTAAAAAAACTCTTTGATTGAAGCCAAGAAAGGTTAAGTGACTTACCTATAATGAAACTCAATGGCCCAGCTCTTACAAAAGGATAAATTCCATTTTGTTCTTAAGTGAAATAATAAGTCAAAAGTATAAGAAGTTTTTAGCATGGGTCTCTGGCCTGAAGGATTTTACAAACAGATTTAAAAAGCAAGATATCAAATGTACATGTATGAGAAACTAAAGAATAAATCAAGATAATACATGTCTGAAGGCTGAATTGAGGGTTAGTGGTACATTTATGAGAAGTTTAGCGTTTTCTACTCTGTAAGACTATTTTACAGTTCCATGTATGCATGGGGAAAAAAATTCCAAGCACATAATAAATGAGTAAGAGTTTAAGAATGGATAGAATGTAGAATTCAACCCAACAGGGAGAGATTATGCAGTCATCCAGAACCATTAAATTACAGTATCTTAAACTAAAAGACATTATTGATTCAAATACATTGTGACAAAACTGTGAGCTGTTTGAATCTGCACAGCAATTTTAAGAAAGCATATTTTTGGCATGATGCTTAAAAGTACTGAATCCTGGGACCAGCAGATGGTGTAATGGTTATGTCGCTGGACTCCCACATAGTCGACCACAGTTTGAATCCTGGACCTGACAACTTAAGAACTCATGCCAGGTGAGTAAGTGTGTGTACCCAAGATCCAGAGAGGGGAATGAAAGAGAAGGGATTGCGGCATGGCCATCCCTTCTGGGGGATGATTTTTGCTGTCTCTCTGTCTGTCTTTGTCTCTGGCGAGCACATGCACCCTATAGCAAAAATATCTCTTAAAAAAAAAAAAAAAAGTACTGAATCCCTTCTGGAACCTCAGTTTATTTAAGCTGAATGAAAGTGGAGTTTGGATTTGCACTCAAGTCTGTCTAAGAAATTGAATACACATCTGTTCTAAATGAACTCCTAAAAAAACCCCTTTCAACCATTTCACTCCAAGTTACTCTTGTAGATGGTGAATATAGAAGTTAAATAATTAGTCTTGGCTGTTTGGCTGGTTGGTGTGCTTTTTATGTATAACTTGAACTGCATAGTGATTTTGCCTGGACAAATTTGCTAACTCCTCAGGTCTGTTCTAATACATTTTGATGGAAATCACAATCTGAAACAATTAGCTTAAGGAGGGTTGGGTCAGGAATCCAGGAAAGTCTTCAGAGATACTTAGTCCATCCTCACATAGATGGAAAATGCCGGCACCAGAGAAGCGTTGTAACCTGACCATTCTTTCAGTCAGTAAGTTACACAGCCTGAACTGAACCCAGGCTTCCAAGTTCCAGCCTGGGCTTGGTTCCATTACATAACACTGCCTGAAAACTGCCAAGTTCTTCTAAACCCTCCAACTTAGCCAAAATTACAACTAGCAAGTACAAAATACATCTGAAACCTCAGGCACATCCAGAAATGGGTGATAAGCGGATTCCAGCAGTGTAGAGATACAGCCGGTACTAGGAGAAATCTCACTTATCTCGCATGGCGCCAAGATAGAATAGTCCTTTCCTCTTATTTAAAACATAACACCCCACACTCTGATACTTCCCAAGTCGTCCTTATTGAGCAATCTACTTGGGACTTTTAGATTGTGACCATGCTATTTTATTTTTAATTTGCTAGAGGGCGTGTGCCCTCACCAGAAAGAAACAGGGTAGGAATGGGAGGTGAAAAAGCACTCCCCAAGGGGGAAAGGCCATACTATAATCCTCCTCCCCCATTCTCCACTCAGGATTTTGGGTGTACATGTACACGTGCCTGGCATTTTCTCAAGCCACCTGGTCTGGGACTCAAACCTCGCAGTTGGCCCTGTGGGATCCAGACACCTTAACCACCATGCTACCGTGGCCCCTTGAGCAAGCTTTTTTTTTCCATTTTGACCAAGCTCTGACTTCTCATTAGCTATGTGACTTGCATCCTTATTAGTTTACTTGACTGTAAACTAGGCTTAATATCACCTCCTTTATGAGGACGTTATGAAATTATGCATATAAAACACACAGGAGGTGCTCAATAAGGTTTAGTTCTCTTCTTAGCCTTCTTAAAGTATCTTGAAAGGGGAGCCAGCAGATGCTGTAGTGGTTAAGTCGCTGGACTCCCACATGTCCAACTGAGGCTCAAGTCCTGGACCCAGCAGCTTGAAAAATCACAGTGGGCAAGCATGCATGTGTGACCAAATCCTGAGAGGAGAGTGGAAAAGGGCTTGCAGCGTGGCCATCCTCCAGGGGGTTGATTTCTCACTCTGTCTTGGGTGAGCGTACACGCCCTGTGACAAAAAAACTTTAAAAACATGTCTCAAGGGCTATATCCTAGTGTGCTATGTAATCATATCATTTTTTGCCCCCAAGTTAATTGGAGTTATTTGTATTCTGATATTTCAAGTGATGATTATAGTACCCTTTTTCTTGAGTGAAAAAAAAAAAAAAAAAAACAGGTTCAGTTGTCTCTCTGGATATCAGCAGCCCAGTCACAATTACATTTGTTTTCTTCATGCTTCAGGGTTGCCAAGATTTACATGAATTGAATTACCATTTTTTTTTTTTTTTGCTTTAGTTTCTGCCACAGACTAATACCAAGCTCCTTTTCTTCTAGACCCTGTTTAAGTATCTAACATGTTTTCCACATAGACCTTTGTATCGTCTCAAAGCAACAATTATGTTTCAGGCAAATAACTTGGAAATATTTCGGAAAATATTATTGCGAGTAGAAAATATTTGCTTTTTGGGGCCGGCAGGTGGTGTGGTGGCTAAGGGCACTGGACTCTCACAATGTGGACCGTGGTCTGAATCCTGGACCTGGAGCTTCCTTTCTCACTTTCTCTCTCTCTCACTCTATCCCTCTCTAGTCACATTTTAAAAATAAATAAATAAAATAAAGTTAAATAAAATAATTCTTTAAAAAAAAAGAAAGAAAATATTTGCTTTTAATTTTGAAACATGTGCGACTTCCCTACCTTCATTTAAATTAACTATAAGGTTGAGTATTTTGGTTGTGTTGGCCCTGTCATTTTTTCTTTTTTTTTTTTGGTCACATGTTACTGACTGATGCATTGATAAGGAAAGCAACACTACAATTTCCCTCTCTCGCCCTAAGCACTTGATAACAACACTGGCCTAAATTACATCGCTGGAAGTATTCTGTCACACTCTTCTCCCAGCTGCAACACTTTGTCATATGACACTTGCTGACCTGCTTTGGACTTTGGAACCCAGTCTTTGGCAACAGGTTCTGTTCATCACATACGTGGAGGAATGCAACTGTTGTTGTTGTTTGTTTTTTACTTATTTGTATCTGTTTTTCTTTTTTTTAAATTAAGATTCTAAGCGACTTCAAATAGACTTTATTTTCCTGATGGCACAGCTTACTTTTCAGTATTTGGCAGATATGTATTGCAAGATGTGTGTCCTTCAGGTTTAAGGGGGTAGCAAGTATGTGTTTTATGAAGTGACTAATCTGGAGCTAGATGCTTAGAAACCACCAATCGCTGGGTCGTCCCTGACCTTATAACTAATCTCACACTGGTTATGTGTAAGTTTCAGCCCTTACCAAAGAGTCATCTTTAGAGCAACGCATAAACGTGCATATGCTTTAATGTGCATACAGGAATGAGTGTCTAGTTACAGTACAGATTCTGATTCAGAAGTTCTGGGATAGGACCTGAGATTAAACTTTTCTAGCAAGTTCTCATTGATAATCAGTCCTTCCGGTTTAAGCATCACATTTTTTTATTGACACGTTATAATTGTACATATTTATGGGTTACAATGATCAAATCAGGGTAGTTAGTATATCCACCATTTCAAACATTTTTCATAATTTTGTTGGGAACAGTCAAAATCTTCATTTCTAGCGATTCTTAAATATACAATAAGTTGTTGTTAACTATAGTTACCCTTTTGTGCTATAGAACGGTAGAACTATTTCTTGTCTACCTGTAATTTTATATCTGTTAGCCAACGTCTCCCAATCAACCCTTCTCCCTACCTTCCCCAGTCTTCAGTAACTACTCTCTACTTCCATGGGGTCAACACTTTTAGTCTCCATATGTGAGTGAAAGTTTTTCTCCTTCTGTGTCTTGCTTACTTTACTTATTTTAATGTACCTTGGGCCCATCATGATGCCACAAATACAAGGTTTTATCCTCTTTTATGACTGAATAGTATTACATTGTATATCTATATCATATTTTCTTGACCCAGTTTTCTGCTGATGGATGCTTAGGCTGATTCCATACCTTGGTGGTTGTCAACAATGCTGCAATAAACATGGGTGCTCATATATTCCTACAACATGGTCATTTCCTTTCCTTTGAATATATGAGCATCCAGTGAGATTGCTGGATTATATGACAATTTTTTAGTTTGTTTGTTTTTTGAGGAACCTCTATACTGTTTTTCATAATGGCTATACTAATTTACATTCCCATCAATAGTGTGAAAGATTTCCCCTTTCTCTGCATCCTTATCAGATTTTTTTTCTTGCTTGTGGTGGTGATGGAAATTTTGGCTTTTGCCTTTTTTTTTTTAGAGGTTTTTGCTATAGGGTGCATGCACTTGCCAGAAGACAGAGAGAGACAGAAAGCGAGAAATCACCCCCCAGGGGGGATGGCCACACCACAATCCCTTCTCCTCCATCCTCCTCTCGGGATTTTGGGCATGCACACACATGCGCCCGGTGTGAGTTTAAGCCACCGGGTCCGGGACGCGAACCGTGGTCGACTACATGGGAGTCCAGTGACATAGCCATTACGCTAACTGCTGGTCCCAACCTTTTTTTTTTTTTTTTTTTTTTTCCTTTCTGATAACAGTCCTTCTAACTGTGGTGAGATATCTCACTGTGGTTTTGATTTGCATTTCCCTGATGATTAATGATGTTGGGGATTTTATTTTTCATATACTTCTTGTCCATTTTTATGTCTTTTGAAAAATATCATTCAGATTATTTGCCTATTTTAAAATCAGATTATTTGTATTGCTACTGAGTTCTTTGAGTTTCTTGTATATTCTGATTATTAATCCCTTCTCTGATGTATAGTTCGCAACTATTTTCTCCAGTTCTGTAAGTTGTCTCCTCACTCTGTTGATTGTTTCCTTTGCTGTGCAGATGGTTTTAGTTTAATTTAATCATGTGTGTCTACTTCTGTTTTTGTTATCTGTGTTTTGTGGTCTTACCCAAAACTCTTTTCCCAGACCAATGTCCTGAAGCATTTTCTGTATGTTCATATGTTCTCTTCTAGGAGTTTTACAGTCTGGAATCTTATGTTGAAGTCTTTCATCTATTTTGAGTTTGCCTTTTAAAATAAGGTCTTGCTATAGTGGTCATTCTGCTTATCCTCCCAAGCAGCTAAGAACACAGGCACATGCCACCACACCTGGCACTTTCGGACCCTGTTGCCTATGCTAGCCTCAAGCTTGCAATCCTCCAGCCTCAGCATCCTGAGGAGCTAGGATTACAGGTGCAAGTCACCTTGCCCAGCTTTTAGAGTGGGCTGAAAATGAAATCCAGGCCTCCCATGTAGCTTCATTGTACAGGAAAGCAGCAATTTTGCCAGTGTGCCACTGTGTCTGGGCCTGAGTCAATTTTTGTATGTAGTAAGACTTAGGAATCCAGTTTCATTCTTCTACATTTGAAAATCCAGTTCTCCCAGCACCACTTATTGGAGAAACTGTCTTTTTCCCCAGTAAATGCACTTGGCACCTTTGCTAAGTAGTGTAAGTTCTAAAGTATAGTTATTACTCTATCGTGTGCTGAGTAGTGAGGTTCTAAAGTATAGTTGTTACTATATCTTATGTTGAAACTCATGCTTTAAAGGCTAAAACTAGACTCCCGTCTTATTTTGTTTGCTTGTTTCTTAACAATAGAGTGTCATGGCATCTTAAATGTGGAAAAGGTATAGATGGTGTTGTGCTAGTAAATCAACCAGCTTGCTAAGAAAAAAAGAAAAAAATATGTGTATGTGTGCATATGTAAGTTGACTGTAAATTTTACTGACATAGTGTGTAGTACAAAATTTACAAGTAATAATGAAAATACAATACTCCTTACTATAAATTTTCTATAGTCCATTGGGTCTTACAGAATGCTTGGAGTGGTTTTGCTGAGTTCTGTCTATAGCCAACCTATGGCAGTAGCTTCATAACCCTTGATGAAGAGTTGTAGTTTCCAATGTTAGCTGATATTTTTCTTTATGTTAATAGATAAGACAAAGGTGAAATAGCAAAGACACTTGTCAAAACTGTACTCATTCATCAGTGATGTGAATGATTTCTTTCCAGAGCCAGATAATAGTTTTTAAGTACTAGAAGGCTGTTTCCTCAAAAGTTCTATTCATAATGTAACAGTTACACATGCAAAACACTTTTTAATTTTAATCTGCATTAACATTTTTAAATTGTTTTCTTAATTCTAGATGATCAACAGAATAAAAAAGCAAGCCCTGATTTGTAGTAGTTGCCAATTTGTGTTGCATACATACTCCCACCATGGCCAATTTCAAGCTACCAAATGTGACTGAGCACAGAATTGGGAAGAAATGGCAC
The DNA here is from genome assembly GCA_026018925.1 of Tupaia tana. Lineage (NCBI taxonomy): Eukaryota > Metazoa > Chordata > Mammalia > Scandentia > Tupaiidae > Tupaia > Tupaia tana. The sequence continues at coordinate 64,691,717 of JAKSZU010000010.1, forward strand.
AGTAGCACACTATTGTGTAGGGTTTCTACCATACAAATATAATTTGTAAATAGCCTCATATGTATAGATAACAGTAAAACATAGTAAGATAATTAGAAAGTGATGAGTTTCGAGTATTTATTATCTTTGTCTATAGTGTAATTTATCAATTTATATGATTTAATTTTTAATACTGGAACTTTAATGAGAGAGAGAGAGAACGTGAATGTATGAGGGAGGAGGAGAGAAAAAACAAGAAAGATAGGTATTTTGGACAAGATCTTGTCCCAGTGATCCTCTACCCGAGCCCTCGAGGTAGCCAGGATTCAAGGTGTGCACTACAATGCCTGGTCTGCTCTGGTTGGTCGAGGATCTGAACCTGGGCCTTACATGTGCCTCATATAGAGACACTCTACTGCTTGCACCAAATGGTTGGACCAAAACTGGCACTATTTTAATGGACTTGCAGCATTCCTAAAAATCGAACACCTGGTTCTCATGGGCTAATGAGGGCTCACTCCAGCACACCTCTGGCTGTAAATCATCTGGCTCAGCAGTTCCTAACCTTGGCTGTACACTGTCATACCCCAAGGAACTTATAGCCCGCTGTTTTAGTAGGTATATATTAAGGCCCAGAAATCTTAACTTAAAATATTTTTGTTGAAGTGTATGTTATATAAAGAAAAATGCCTAAGCCATAAGTATAAAACAAAGAGTTTTCACCAACTGAACATACCCATACAACTAGCACCTAAATACAGAAACAGAACATTACCAGCATCCAGAAGACTTTCCGGTCATTACCTAGTCGAGATAACTACTATTTTGACTTATAATACCATTTATTAGTTTTGCCTACTTTTGAACTTGATATAAATGAAATTATGCCCTATGTGTTCTTTTGGGTCTGGCTTCTTTTCCCTCAGTATTACGCTTGTGAGATTCATCATAATGTATATAGTAGTGGTTTATCCATTTTAAGTGAGATATAATATTCCATGGTGTGAATGGACCTCAAATTATTATTTATTTATCCATTCTGCTCTTGAGTGTTGCTTGCAGTTCTTGGCTATTCTGGATAGTGTTGCCAAGAACATTCTTACACAGACAACAGTATTTAAAGCAAAACAAAACAAAGCCCCCCAGTGACTCTAGTGAGCATCCAAGCTCGCTCCCCTTCCTCTCTTTTATTTCTCATGTAACATAACAAAAGACTATTGATTCTTTCATGTTAATGTGCTTGTAATACCACAATCCATGGTCCTTGTGCTTACATTCATTACAGTATGTTCCCTGGCCTTTTTCGTACAGGTTTACCAACTCCCCCTTTCATCAAGACATCTGCATTTCTGTGCTCTAAATAGGGACAAGATTTGGCCTCACATCAATAAGCAAGGGGAATAATAGACATGGTAGACATGGAGCCAAAGGCTAAATTTGGCAGCTGATCATTAAGGCTCCTGGAAAGAGGCTTCAAAAAGGAAAATTGTTTCTCTTTGTGTCTATCAAACAAAAATCAACAGTGAACCCTTGGAATATTTCAGATTCAAATATTTTTAAAACTGTGTTTGAAGTAGGTTAGGGACTCTTCTGAAATGACAACTGGAATCTATCGAAGTCTGACGGCTTGATCTGGAAAAGCTGGAGAATGTTTTCCCATTGGCTTTTTCTTACACCAAGAGTTGAGCATGTGTACCGTGGTTGCATTGTTCTAGGTTAAGGGTTTTTTTTTTTGTAGTTGGACCTATGAAGATGTTAGTTCCTTTTATATAAGTAAAGGGGGCTGAACACCAGGAACTCTGAGATGACATTGTTGATGAATGAATTGGCTGCTCTGGATTGAAAGGAAAGCTCTAGAAGCAGCAGGGCTGTTTCCTACCATATGAAAGGCACTTCACATGAAGCCTTCAGGTTACACAGAGAAAAGGTCAGAAAAACACACTAATTTTACGTAATTAAAGAACAGTGTATTCTTGCACATGTAAGTATTCTATTTATTGGTAAAATTCCCTTGTTACATGAATAACACATGTTGATTACAGAAAAAAATGCAACTTATAGATAGACAAAAGAAAAAAATCAATATAGCCTTATGCATAAAAGATGTTACTAATATTTTAGTATCTATCACAAATTTTTTGTGTATTTTTAGATAAATACATTTTAAGGAATGGTATTCTGTAAATTTTGTCATTTTTTTTCATTTAAAGATTAATCATGAATGTTTTATTATAACAATAAAACTAAATATACTCCTTTAACACCTTTTCAATGACTGTATACTCTTCCATTACATGGAAATACATTATTTTTTTAACCAATTCCCTGTGGTTGAATTTCTGAAGTTATTTCCAATATTTTGTTTCCATAAACAGTGATATGATGAACATTCTTTCAATGAAATGTTTTTGTATACACTAATTATTTTTCCAGGGACGAAGTCTTATAATTAGATGAAGGTTACAAACATTTTAGTCTTTGACTTGAAATTTCTAGTTGCTCTTTAGATTACTGTTATTATCCATTTTCACAAACAGTGACTTGCCCTGCTGTATAAAATCATACAATCTTTTATGCAATAATTTCTTTCTAAATTTAGAAGAGATGGGAACATATCCTGAAAAATACTAGCTAGAATCTGGTCATTGCTATCAGCCAGTAACTGTAAATAAGAGATTTTAGGAAGTCTGGTTTACTGTCAACCAGTACCTTTGCATTTATGTTGTAACTTTTCTTAGAAACCTTTAAAAACACGTTTTTTTCATTTGCCTGAATCAGAACATAACTTAATCCTAAGCAGCATATTATAGTCTCATAAAAATTTCAGTGCAATTGCTTGGTTGTTACCACATTTGACTATTTCACAATATGCAGTCTTTCTGGTGCTGCAGAAGCTAACCTAGTGACATCTTTAGAGAGCGCTTTCAATGAGTGACTTACTAGAAAACACTGTAGAGACTTTTCTTCACGAAGATAGATTTTTATACACTCCTCATCTGCTGATTTGATGAGCACTTTCTCAAATGGGCACTTACTACTTTGACATCTCTAAGGCTTGACCAATATTTTAATTTTTTAAAAAAGAATTATTTATTCTTGATTTTATGTATTCATTTACTTATTTTAACCAGAGAGAGACACAGAGAAAGAGAGAAAGTGAGAAAGCAAGCCACCAGATCCAGGACTTGAACCATGGTCGGCCATGTGGGAATGTCCAGCGCCTTAACCACCACGCCACCTGCTGGTCCCCCTAATATTTTAATTATTAGTTCTTGACAAAGATATTAATAACATACATAAAGAAATGTTACAGATCACAAATGCACAGCACAGTGAATTTTTGCAAACAGAACATACCTATTTAACCAGCTACCTGCATCAACAGCCAGAACCCCACCACACCCCTCTTCCAGTTAGCACTCCACTGCATCCTCAGTGTGTTTGAAACACTCCCAATTTTTTATCTAAGTCCTTCATTTACAGATTTTGATTTTTATTTTTTTTTTGGAGAGGTTTTTGCTATAGGGCGCGTGCACTCGCCAGACAGAGAGAGAGAGACAGAGAGATAGAAAGCAGGAAATCACCCCCCAGGGGGGATGGCCACACCGCAATCCCTTCTCCTCCATTCTCCTCTCGGGATCTTGGGCACGCACGCACACGCGCCCGGCGTGAGTTTAAGCCACCGGGTCCGGGACTCGAACCGCGGTCGACTACGTGGGAGTCCAGCGACATAGCCATTACGCTAACTGCTGGTCCCCAGATTTTGATTTTTCAGTGAACCATCACATTATATGAACTAGCTACCATCAACCTCGATCGAGGTGTCTTCCCTGTCACTGAAAATGTGCGGAAATAAGGATTACAACGTTAAATTTGTGCACTGAGTGTGCATCAATATTTAAGTGTTTGTGATTTGTAGATACGAAAATACATACACAACTTACATACTAACAAATTTGGAACTATTTTTTTCTCAATGAATGTAAAGCTGAATTATACTATATTGACCCGTGCATAAAATACCTTAACTATAATTGATTGCCACAGAATATTTCATGTGCTCTGGTACCAAACAAGTTCTTAAAATTGCTCACTTCAGTTACCATAAGTATTTCCTTTGAATGTTCAGGACTTAAAAGTCAAAAAGTTTTCATCTTCTGTTTGAGATAGAATTGTATGTGTTTGCCTGAGTATCCACAGCTGTCTTTTTATGTGGTTCAATTTCTGTGACTGATATTCAGCGAAATATTACTTAGATTCCCATGGAATTTTTTCCTGTTTGAGAGCTCGTATCAGGAAAAAAGAAAAGAAAAAACAGGTTTGGGAGGCTCACTATACTTTATAAATACATGGCTTTGAAAAACAATGTATGTATCATCAAAAATAAATTATAATTGGATTGTACTGGTTTATCGGAAAAGTCTTAACATATTTTTCTATGTTTTGTCTATGCAAAAATGCGTCATGACTTTTCCAACAACCTAATATTATGTACTCCTGGTAGAATTAACAGTCAAGGTTATACTTAAATACCAACTACTTTTTTTGAAAGCAAAAACATTTTTCTCATTATAGAAATAATGCTTCTAGGAATATTGTTCAGTCATAAATAAATGAAGTACTATACCTGCTTATAGCATAATGAACTTGAAAATATGCTAGGTGGAAGAAGACAGACACACCATGCCACATATTCTGTTATTTCGTTTATATGAAATGTCCAGAAAAGGCAAATCTGTAGAGGTAGAAAGTACATCAGTGGTTGCCAGAGCTGGGAGGAAGGGGAATGGCCAGTGACTGCTAATGGGTTCAAGGTTTCTTTCTGGGAAGATGAAAATGTTTTTGAACTAGACAATGAGGAACATTGCACAACTTTGTGACTGTAATAAAAACCACTGAATTTCACACTTTAAAAGAGTTTTAGGGCTTGTGATATTTCAACCAAAAAAAAAAAAAGGCATGTGCATTATAGAAAATTTAGAAATTATTCAGCAACATTTACTGTTCACTGTTGAGTGTATTTCCTTCCAATTTATCTTCCTTGTTGTTTCAGTGACAAGGTTGATGTTGCAGCCTGTTAGAAGACAAAGACACAATTATTAAATCTTAAGTATCATGTATTAATACCCACCCTCATTCCCCCCAACCACTCCCTCGCCCCAAGAAAAGGTGGGTCTCAAGGAAAATCCATTTCGTTGCCAGAGAGGAGTAATGGTTGAGAATGCAAATAAGAAGCAGCGAGCAGTAGCTAGCCCTGTAGGAGGGGATGAGAACAATTAGAAGGATAAGATTGGGGTCCTGTGAGGGGGAAAGGCAGATCTGAACGGTTACCATGAAAGGGGGAACTCTGGAGGGAAACATTCCAAAGACACATCTTTAAAATAATTTTATTTCCATTTAATCATCATATATCATCATGGCATACACTATGTTTTTTTTCAAAGTGTGCATGCAGTGGATAATAATCAAATCAGGAATGTTTTTCAACAAAGACTCTTCAGGAGTTTTGCTGGGTGATCGTGATGCGTGATATGTTATATAAACCACACCTCTTGATTAAGTACCCCCAGTTTTCACAGCTCCCTAAGAGCCATGATTGTGCTTCTTTTAGTTGTGTCATTGTGCTAAGATGATGCTCCAAGTGAGGAAATGAAGCCCAATTTCATTTGGAATACACCTGTTTCTGTATTTTATCTTATTTACTTTCTGTCATCTGTATTTCATGTTACTGTCCTGCTCCTGCACAGTATAGTTATAATTCCTCTATATTATTATAAACTTGTCATAGCTTTTATGACAATCCTAATAGGTAAGACTTACTGAGTGTTCTCTTGATGCCAGGTAGTGATTAAAATATTTTACAAGCATTATCTAATTTAGTCTCTACAATAATGGAAGGAGGTAATTATGCCCAGTTTATAGATAAGGAAATAGAGGCTTAAGACAGGTTAAGTAATTTGCCCAAGATTACCTAACAAGTACTGTAATTAATGATTCCCCCCTTGTCAGAAATTTAGATTTTCATTTTTTCTTATTCTTAGTAAAAATGAAATAAATATACTTTCCTTTCATAAAGTTGTTTCCTTATATTGTTAGATCAGAAAATAATATTTAAATTTCCAAGGTTGAGATTTTTTTTTCTTGCTATCGTGAACTTTTCCTTTCAATTTTTCATTTATTTCTCTGTGGCCAGGGAATTCTATTGATGCAATTTATGCTTTGGGGGATTTTTGTCCTTACGGCGCAGTATGTAGCTGGCTTTTGTGAATGTGTCAAGAACACTGAAACCACACTCTTGTTATAGGCTTTAAAAATGTGCACACACCGTGTAACAATTTTCTTTTAATGTGAGGTATCTATGACTTGAACGTGATTAATTGTAATTCAAGTCCTGACATTGATTTATTATGACTTTTCATCCCATATGTTTCAGTTATTTATATGAATTTCCCCTTACACAGAACAATGTTTTCTTTATTTTTATTACATGCCTTTTTGTTTATAAAGGCTCGTTAATACTGTTAAGCCTTTACCATGAATCGCCCTCTTTTTTGACTTTCTTGATTCTCTTTTACAGATCATTTTTCTGTACAGTTTTTATAATCAAATACAGAACAACTATGTGAGCCCATCTTATATTTTTCTATTGGTTTTGGTATAAAGTTACAATTTCCTTTTATTTAAATTTTTAATTATCTCTGGGTATTTTGGCTAGTACCTTTGAGCAGTTTCATTTCTTAAGGGAATCTGGGTTTTTGCTTCCTGAGTCTCTGATATCTAGAACTAATTTTATGTTGCCTTCATATACATATAAACCTGACCCAATCAGACATGTATTATTATCATGTCTTTTCTTTTTCAAGGCTCTTCTATTTAATTGACTCAAATGGTGTATTGATAAGTTTGTGGGCGTACATATTGTTTATGCAGAATGTTTTTAGCCATTATTTTTAAGAGTCATTTTGACAGGAGACTTAGAAAATTCTTACATGTCGTTTTTATCCTTTTTTTTTTTTTTTTTTTTTTTTTTTGCCATTGATACTTAACCATTTGATTAGGGAAAAAAATGTATAGATTTGGAGTCTTCCTCTCTTTTTCTCCTTCTCCTCCTCTTTCTCCCTGTCCCTTCCCTCTTTTTGGTAATGGGAACATTTTGTTCTGTAAGTCACACTTTGCTCCCTCAGTTCTGCAGGAACACGTGCTCTGCACGAAGTGGCATTATGTCAGTTGGCCCTTTATTATCCTCCCATGGCCTCATGTTCAGATGGCTTTTACTTCTCTCTTTAGGGAGATTTTCTCACGTTTGGCCCTTACCTCACTAATTAACTACTATATTCTTAAGCGCGCTATTTACTGTTGCCAATATGGTTTTCATTTTGCCCCCTCTATGTTTCGTTGTACATGACCTTTACTTACCACATCCTGTTACCTACTTATAACCTCGGCTGCTCTTAGTTTAGATACCTGCATTATCTTCTCTTACATGATTAAACAGTACATGGATTGGATTTGTATTTTCAAGTGGCTTTTTTTTTTCTTTAATTGCTAGAGGACACATGTGCTCAAATATGAGAGAGAAGAGGAGAGCACCCCCCACACACACTGGGGCATGGTCATTCCACCATCCTTTCTCCTCTATATCTTCATCTGTCAGAATTCTGGGGACCAGCAGTTAGCGTAATGGCTATGTCACTGGACTGCCATGTAGTCGACCATGGTTCGAGTCCCGGACCCGGTGGCTTAAATTCATGCTGGGCATGTGTGCGTGCGTGCCCAAGATTCCGAGAGGAGAGTGGAGGAGAAGGGATTGCAGCATGGCCATCCCCCCTGGGGGGGTGATATCTTGCTTTCTATCTCTCTGTCTCCGTCTTTCTGGTGAGTGCATGCACCCTATAGCAAAAAACTCCCCAAAAAATAATAAATTCTGGGTGCATGTGCACACTTACCTGGTGTGTTTTTTAAACCAGCAGGCTGGGATTCAAAGCAGTTAACCATATGGGAACTGGCTCCCAATGTACTGAGCTTAACCACTGTGCTATGAGAGGTCCCATGGATCTCATTATTTTTTAATATTTGTCTTCTGTTATTTTTTATAACATATCTACTTCAGTGGAAGAACTTCCCTCTTTGTCTTTAGGTAATTACTGGTCCTTTTCTATGATTCAGGGCGTTCAGTAGACCATATGTTGAATGGTTTCTGTCTATTCCATCCATGTTAAAAAAGGATTCATGTTGGCCAAGGATTGAGGTATATATTGAGGTGTATTGAGGTATGCACTTGAATAATCTTAGGCTCTCTCCAGGACTAAAGTAGGGGGTCTATTTTATAGTCCCAGGAAACCACTTAGTTCTAGAGCAGACAAAGCCACTTAGTGTGACTCAGGATGAGAGGACTATGGAGGAAGAGAGAAAGATAGCAATGAGGAATGTGACCATGGAATGTCAATGTCCAGTTTTATGGACTGCACCTCCTTGCCCACTCCCTCTTGCATTAACCCCACAGGATCACTCACGTCTGTCACAGTGTCAAAACTGAAAGGGCCTGGTTGAGTAGGCTGTAGGAAGCAAAAGTAGAACGAAGATTTTTTTTCATACTCGGATCTCTCTACCTGGTCCATCTTCAGTAGCCATCTCTGGGATTACTCCATGCTGGTGGCAGCATGCTGGTTGCCTAAGGGCTTTCCAGTGGCTCCATGAACTGCTCTTTCCATGGACACCTGTGTTGAAGAACATCCTGATTACTTTCCTAGCCAATTTTTTCCCCCTAAGGAAATAGGCGGTCTTCTGGTTTTGAGAGTTTCTTGCATGGCTCCATTGTTGTGAATTTGGCAGAAATCTTCCCAGTTTCTAGCATATGGCTACTTCTTATCCTTAGTTTATGGTATTGTTATGGAGTCTGCTCTGTCTATAGAGTAAGGCTGATTTCAATGAGAAGTTGATAGAGGAAGGTTCAAGGCTTCTGTGCTTTCATTACCGTCTTGCCTTAAAGTTCAGCTAATCATGTTTCGTGATGTGGCCTTTTAACCATAGACCAAATTCCTTTATTCAAGACTCACTTTCATATCAATTAGAAATTATTCTCCATATGTAGTGGGTACATGTACCTCTCTTTTCTTAGTTTTTATTAAATGAATTATTTTATTTAACTTTATTTAATTATTTATTTTGGCCAGAGAGGAACATAGAGAGAGAGATGGAAAGTTAGAAAGCAGCTGCCAAGTCCGGGACTCAAACCGTGGTCAGCCATGTGGGAATCCAGCACCCTTAACCACCATGTGACCTACTGGCCCCTCTTTATTTTTTAAAGAATTATTTATTTATTCAATTTCATTTGTTATTCATTTGTTTATTTAATTTAATTTAATCAGAGAGAGAGAAAGAAAAAGCAAACCTCTAGGTACAGGACTTGAACTGCAGTTGGCCATGTGGGAGTCCACTGCCTTAACCACCACACCACCTGCTGGCCCCTTCTCTTCCTTTTCACAAACAGTGTGTCACCAAAAAAAAGAGTTGAAAATTCATTGGATTAGAATATTAAGAGACTAAAAGTGGATGAGAACTTTATGGGACCCTTATACCTAAGTATTATTATTGGGTCATCAAGAAAGTCTTAACACATTTTTGCCTAGAAAAATATGTCATGACTTTCTCGATGACCTAGTAAGATTCATAAATTAGTTCTTGACCTAGTAAGATTCATAAATCAATTCTAGGCAGCAGAGCACAATGAATTATCACATTCCTTTATTTTTTCTAAATCAAATCCAACTCTAAGCCCTTTTTGCCTCTATTTATTGGGCCTCTCCCTTGTCCCCCTGACTTTCCATTTGGTGGAGGGGCCTGGTCCTTGGTCTCCGGTGGTTTCCATGGTTACTGATGCTCTTCCTCCTGGGAAGCCATGGTTGGTGTAATGCCATCTGTCAAGTGCTGCTTTCATGGTGGGCCACACAGATGTCCTTCAAGGTGTTGCTCTCACCGACTGCAGGCTTAGCCACGTGCTGCTGCTTTCAGGGCCATGGGGCTTAATGATCAGTCACCAGAGACAGCCATGCGCAAGTCTTCCCAGCCCCAGGTGGAAAGTTTCCTAAGGAAGGTTGTGCTTTTTCCATGTATTCAGTTCAACAACCATTTATTGAAAGTTTCGTATGGGCCAGACACTATTTTTAAAATTGAGGATTTAAAGATTAATAGCAGTATGTATGGTCAAAATTGTTATAATCCTGGTGGGGTAAAGTAGAACACATGTAAACATAATTATGTGTTTCTCAAATCAGAATCTGATGAATACCATAGAGGACAGTATAAAGAAAGATGCTCTAAGTGCTTCTTCCAAAGTATAGCTTGAGTCTCTCTATCCTTTGCGTCCTCTCTACTGCTTCTACCCTGGTCAAAGCCACCTTCCTTTTTCTGCAGGAGAACTTAGTAGCTTCCTAAGTGGTCCTTCTGCTATTATTATGATCCTCCGCAGCATTTTCTCTACCCTGCAGTCTCAGTGATCAGGGAGACTTTAAAAGGCAAATCCAAACTTTTCACTCCTCTGCCTAACACACTCCAGCAATTTTTCATTTCATTAAGAATAAAATCCAAACTCTCAAGCGTGGCCTGAAAGGCCGTGAGTGATTTGGCACCTGCCTGCCTTCCTAAGCTTCTCTCTCCCAGTTCTCTGACTGTAGCTCCCATCGCCTGCTTCCTGTTCTACTTCATGACTGACCCTTCAGATGCAGGAAAGCAGGGCTGCCCCACAGAGGCCTCCCTCGTCTGCTCTGTAGGCCTCCCACCTGTTATTTTTTCCCATTGAACCTTTCTGTTTGTCCTCAAGGAGCACATGGAATTTGTGATTATGTATAATACGTGTCTACCTGTTTAGTTGTTTCTCCCCACCTGACGTTGAGGTCCACAGGGGCAAGCACTATACCTGGCTGGTTTACAACTGGGCACTTTGAGGCCTGGCACCAAGTGTGCAACTTATATTTCTTTAATTAAGACTTTCTGAGTCCTAAAGGTAGAGAACAATTTGAGCAGATGGATTAGGACGTGAGAAAGGGCATTCAAGAAGTACTGGCATAAGCCGAGTTGTCAAAGGACAGGTTACATGGCAGAGTTGTAATAGAAGAAAGTAGACCTTTGGAGCCAGACATTGGCACTGCTGTGAGGTGTATCCACATGGGAAGGTTCCCAGTTCAAGTCTGGAGACCTTCCAGAATATACAGAGCACACACTTGCCCATGATCTGGGACTGGCTGAGGTTGGGAGTAGATTGCAGTAGATTGGGGCATCAATACCCTTTTTTTTTGGGGGGGGGGGGCAGCAGATGGCGTGGTGGTTAAGACACTGGACCTCCACATGGCTGACCACCATTTGAGTCCTGGACCTGGCAACTTGCTTTCTCACTTTTCTTCTCTCTCTCTCTCTCTCTCTCTCTCTCTCTCTTTCTCTAGTCAAACCCAAAAATAAGAATAAATATGTAATTCTTTTTTTTTTAAAAAAAAAAGACGTTTTCTCACTCATGTATTAAAAATATAATTTTTTTAAAAAGACTTTAAAAAAAACAAAGTAGACCCATGTATCTAGAATGTAGCGCAGTTTACTTACACCCTGGGATTTTTATGCCTCTTTTAAATAAAGTTTTTGAGCTATCCTTTATTTTTTTCTATTAGCGTAGTGTTTCCTAAGAGCAGCAGATAGGTAGAAGAGAAAGTTTGTTTCTCATCCTGGCTCAACTCCCCCACTGACCTTGAGTTTTAAAAACAGCCTGATGTCTTGTGGTTCTCTGTTATCATAGGGTTCTGGTAAGAGTAACGTGTGGATGTATAAAAGAAAGTACTGTGTTATCAAAAAGCGGCTCTGTATTATGTGTGCCCTTGGACTCTACGCAGTGTCCTTCCCATTATTTACCTGTTTTGTTTTGTTTTAATCAAAACATTCGCTGTAAAAAATATTACTGATTCAAATGATGAATTCTAGTGATTTGAATGATAAAAGGCAATTTTATCCTGGGGATATATTTCTGTGAAGTTTTGATTTAAGGCCCTCCAGTCCAGCTCTCACAGTCTCCCTTCCCAGCTCTGGACTCATTCTTCATTTTAGCTGAGCTGTTTATTTTATGTATAAAACAGTTCCCGCCTGTCCATGACTGGTGATTAAGAGCTCAGGATAATGAAATCTGCACAGTTGAAATTTGGCTGTTGGCTATAGTTATTATGCAACTCTTAACATTTCCCTTTGGCTTTTGTCAATGGTATAAAATTCTCAATTTTTCTTTCAGTGCTAACTCTTCAAATACACTAAAATTTGTTCCACTAGTATTTTTTAATGACCAAGCTAAATTATTGCTTAAAGTTCAGATTATATATATTTTTTTGAAGGAATAAGAAAATTTACAACTGTGTATGCTGCGGCATCATTCAGATAATCTGTGAACAGCTGAGTGGACGTAAGAGTACAACGGCCCCTTCCTGGGTCTTAAATTGCTGGTTTTAAGCAGACAGTACCATGCCTTGATTGAAATAGCAACTCTAGGGTTGTCTCCATGGCCTACTGGTTAAGGCAGCTGGATTTCACATGGCTAATCACGCTGTTTGAGCCTCAGACCTAGAGGTTTGAGAACCACATCTGGTGTGTGTGCATACCTGCCGTAAATCCTGACAGGATGGAGAAATCGAAGAGATGGGAATGTGGTATGACCACACCCTGTGGTCAATGCTTTTTCTCCCTCTCTCTCTGACAAATATAGGCACTCTCTAGAGGCAAATTTAAAAGAAAGAAAGAAAGAAAGCAAGCAAGCGCAAGGGAGGGAGGGAGGGAGGGAGGGTGGAAGGGAGGGAAGAAAAGAAAAGAAAAGAAAGAAAAGAAAAAGAAATAGTAACTGTAGTAACTGTAGCAAGAGACATAGAAAAAGAGATGGTAAGCGGTAGCATATCACAATGGTGGGGTGACTCAGAGCAATTAGGAGACCCCTCATCTTAGACAAATGATAAACCTTTTTCTGAATTTCTGAATGTCTAATGTTTGAGGAGTCTTTATGGCAATAGTGACATTAAACAACCCAAAATTATCTGAATTCACTGAGTTGTTCTATACTAAAGTTCCTGTCTGGAGCAAACAGCTGTATCTTAGGGTTCATCAGCCATGTTGCCCCTGAATTACTGACTTTGAAGGCAAGACTGTAAAGGTCACCTAGTCATAGAGTGGGTGAACGAGTGGATTTGCTCAGCACTTCCTGGGAACCTGTTTTATAAGAGAGGGAGAGAATACCAGGAAGGCTGGTATCTCAAGGACTGAAGGTGGGGCATGGTACCAGCACAGGAAGAGGAATGATCTGAAGAGGCCATAGCACCTAAGGTCACATTCAACTACGTCACTATTTTGCCCATGGTTGGCCCTATGAGAGAAGTTAAATTAGGGAGCTTTAGGCCAGATGGGGGTAGTTATAGAAGAGTTTATGGAAGAGGGGAGTTATATATGTATGTATTCCAAACACTTTAGCAAGTAACCACACCCCAGAAATACTTTGTGATTCATTAAGTGCATGACATGGACACTAAGATTTAAACCCTCCTCTACACACAACCGTGATCACAAGTCACTGTTCCAAGTGACTGTTCCAAGTCTCTGCTAATATAGGAAAAAATGAATTTGTGGGTGTGCATGTGCATGCTTATATTTTGTTTGTGATTGTTTCTGCCAGAACCATTACTGGTACAGAGAAGAAAGTAAATTAGTCTGTAGAGAAGCGGGGGTAGCTGGCAAGTTTTTTAAGAAGGTGATACCTGAATCAGGTTTTAAATAATGAATAGAATTTTCCAGAAAAACAAGGAATGGAGAAGTGTTGGCCAGAGGGAATGGGCATGTGTAAAGGTACTGAGGTAAGGTATGGACTGAATGTTTGTGTCCTCCCCATATTCTTATGTTGAAGCCCTAACCCAGAATGTGATGGGCTCAAGAGATGTGGGGTATTTAGAAAGTGATTCGATTCAGAGAAATCACGAAGGTAGAGCCCTCATGATAAGACTAGTGTCAGAGGAGGAGATCCCAGAGCTTTCCCTCTCCACCTGCCATGGCATGACACAAGAAGGTGCTACCTGCAAGCCAGAAAGAGAGGCTTCACCGCAATCCAACCCTACCAGATTTTAATCTTGAACTTCCAGCCACCAGAACTGTGAGAAATAAATTTCTATTGTTTAGGCCACTGAAAGTATTTCATGTGGTAGTCCAAGATGACTTGGGAGAAGTAGTTAGAAAAACTTTTTAGCAGACGTGATCTTTAAATGAGGTTTTAAAGAATGAACAGAATTTGCTAGGATGACAAGGAACGGAGGAAGATTGTCAAGAGGGAATGATGTGTGTAAAGATACTGAGCTAACCAGCTACGTTGAGAATTTGAGGAAGCCATTCTATATTGCTAAAGCAGGTTGTGTTAGTTTTGCTACCATAACAAATTATCAGAACTTTGCCAATAGTGGCATTAAACAACACAAAATTATTACCTCATAGTTACATTGGTCTCAACGTGTCGGCAGACTGTGTTCTTCCTAAAGGCTCTGGGGGAGAATGTGTGTTTTACCTTTTTTAGATCCTAAGGGCCACCTATATTCCTTGGCTTTTGGCCCATTCCTCCATCTTCAAAACCAGCAGTATAGCATCGTACTGTTTCTCTCTGTGCTGATCTTAGCCAAAACGCCAAGAAGCAATCCTCTTTCTCTCTGACTCTGACCTCTTGCCTGCCTCTTACATTTAAATCCTTGTGATTACACTGGCCCCAAATAGATCATCCAGGATAATCTCCTTATATTGAGAAACCTTAATTCCATCTACAACTGTTTCCCCGAGGCTGTATAACACAGGTTCCAGGGATTAGGACACGGACATCTTCAGAGGGCCATGATTCTGTATGCTGCACTTGTAATGCAGAAAGGTGAAGGTGATTGTAAAGAGAAAAATTGTCATGATCCATCATCCCAAAGTAGAAAAGATCATCCACCCAAGAGTTGTTTACCATCTGGTATTTTTTTTTTTTTTTTTTTTTTTTTTTTTTTTAGAAAATGCAAGAAACAAGATTCTGGATATTTTCCTAAGATGTAATGGATACTTTTCCAGTAGTTACTGCTGCATATCAATTTGGTCCAAAATTTGGTTCCTTAAAACAACAACAATTTTTCATTGTTCATGATGCTATGGCTTGACTGGGTGATTCTTCCTCTTTTTTTTCACCTGGGATCACTCATAAGGCTGCCTTCAGCTGTTTGGCTTGGCTAGAAGATTCAGGATGGCCTCACATTATGTAGCATTTGGTGATGGCCATTAGCATGGTTTCCCTAGATTGTTCTCTTAGGTGGACTCTCAGCCTCTGCTTGGATAGGCCAGCTTTCTCATATGGCAGCCTCAAGTTAGAGTTCCTACCTCATGAAGGTAGAAATGTAGGATCTCTGGAGACCTGGGCTCCAGTCTCACATAGCATCACCTCCATCACAATCATTTTTTTTTAAGTTGTTGTTTTTTTGTTTTGTTTGTTTGTTTGTTTGTTTTCTGTAAGAGTGAAAACAGAAGAAGACAGATATATCCTCAGTAGGGTTCCATGCTCTGATCACCCCTATCCCCAGCCTTACAGTCAGCTAGGATCCTGGGCATGCACACCTGACACATGCAGTCTATCAGGCAACCAAACCCGTATCTTCTGTATGGACCCAGCTTCACTTGAGCAGTGTAGTAGCGCCCCACCACCAAGCCAGCCCAACCTCCACCACGTAGTTTTGGGCCAAGCAGTCACAAGGGCTAGTACAAATTAAAGAGCAAAGGAAATAGATCCTACCTCCTGATGGGACTGGCTGCAGTGGCCTTATTTCATCTAGCACTGGCTGTAAAGATGGGAATTTTGCTCTGAAGGTGGAATTTGGAAATTTGAGATCCCAGAGATAAATGTTTCTGGATGACAGCAATATATCCAGCTTGTGTCCAAAAGGACAAATGGCTCAAGTAACATGTGGTAAACACTGGCATTGAAGGAGGGAAGAAATTGTGAGGCGAGGCTGTGTGGCGCCCATCTTGTGGATAGGAGACCCCTGAGTTATAGTGAATATGGAGGCGTGACCTGAAGTCTAGTAGACGACAGTAGTAATTGCGGGACAGGTGTGGAATAAGCGAACCAACAGGGTGGTCCTGTAGACTGTGAAGATCATCACCACACTTTTTCAAGTCAGCCTTGTGGGTGGTGGGCACCCAGCACCCGGAGCAGCGGCCCTGCTTGGAGCCACTTCACCAAACATTTAGCTTCCCAACCTCCACGTTGTCTTGTTCACACACCAGTTTTCAAATACATCTGCCGCTTCTGACTTCCAGTCTGTGTGGAGGTAAGATTCTTCAGGTCGCATTTTCCACTGTCAGCATCCAGGATGTGAGGACTCTGCGAAGTATTAAATGTAAAGCATTAATGCAAGTCAGAATGTTTCAGTGAACAAGTTTCAGCAGTTCAACTTTATAACGATTATAAATAAACCTGTTAAATTTTTCTGGGCAATGCCAGCATCTGGATTATTATTATTTTTTTTTTTTTTCTGGAGAGGTTTTCGCTATAGGGCGGGTGCGCTCTCCAGACAGACAGAGAGAGACAGAAAGTGAGAAATCACCCCCCAGGGGGGATGGTCATGCCGCAATACCTTCTCCTCCATTCTCCTCTCGGGATCTTGGGCACGCACACACACGCGCCCAGCATGAGTTTTAAGCCCCCGGGTCCGGGACGCAAACTGCGGTCGACTATGTGGGAGTACAGCAACATAGCCATTACGCTAACTGCTAGTTCCCAGTATCTGGATTTTTTTTAAAACAAGTAAATTTCTTATTGATGGCAACTAAATGGTGTTTGTAGTATTTTAATCATACAGTAGATTCCATCCATTCACTTTACTTTTCTAACTGAGTTAGTCTACATGCAAGTACATGTTTTTAATGTGGTCCGTCTTCTGTGGCTATTCCTGTAAGTTTGCTATTAAAATACATTAGAATAAAAATTAATTAATTAATTAAAATAAAATGAAGTTCAAGTTGGTTTTGAGGAAGATGGCAAAGCTGCCCTAATAACAGGTTATTGATGTCTGTTCTTTTTCTTTTTACCTTCCTTGTCTTCTCAGGCATGTACCTACAGGCAAAAGGGTATCCGCATAGATGAGCAGGATTTATGGTGGTGAAATTTATTAACAGTGTTAAATGAATAATATTTATCACTCTCATTTTAGGTAAATAAAAATCAAAAACCAGATAGTCATTATCCAGATGGTCCGAAAAACTCACTCAACCATAAGAGTGCTAGATATGAATAAATTAGAGCCTATAACAAGTGGAGAAGAATAAAATTGCATATTTTTATAATTACTACCGTAATTTAATGTTTATTTATTTATGTGTAATAAATGAACAACTGATTTACAGTAGTGCAAGTGTAGCATGAGTTTACATCTTTGGTTGTGGCTTCACATTCTTAAAATACTTTGTAAATGACCACAAAAGGGCCCATCCTTAGAGGTGTATGCATCTGTGACGCTGTGATGCTGTGCTCCTCAGGCTGGGACTGCACAGGAAGCCCAGGTTTGGTTCCCGGTCCAACCTAAGGTAGTAATGGTGGCATACCCTGTAAGTCCAGCCTTTTGGGAGGCTGAGGCACGAAGATCGTGAGCTCAAGGCAGATCTGGGCAACACAGTGAGACTGTCTGCAAAGAGCTAGGGGTTGTGGTGTACACCTGTAGTTCCCAAATGGAAGGTCAAAGTCAGAGGATAGTGACAGCAAGGCCCTGTCCAAAAAAAAAAAAAAGAAATTACCACAAAAGAAATTTCTTTTTTTTTTTAAGAATTATCTAATTAAGGTAATTTGATTTATTATTATTATTGCTTTTTTTTAATGACCAGAAAGAGACAGAGAGAAAGTGAGAAAGTAAGCTGCCAGGTCCAAGACTCAAACTGTGGTCAGCCATGTGAAAGTCCAGCACCCTACCTGCCAGCCCCAAAATTTCTAACCCCAAATAAAACATTTTCAGTATTTATTTACTCTTTGTTGTTGTTAAAGAATTATCTATTTGGGAACCAGCAGTTAGCGTAATGGCTATGTTGCTGAACTCCCACGTAGTCGACTGCGGTTCGCGTCCCAGACCCGGTGGCTTAAAACTCATGCCGGGCGCGTGTGTGTGCGTGCCCAAGATCCTGAGAGGAGAATGGAGGAGAAGGGATTGCGGCGTGACCACCCCCCCTGGGGGGTGATTTCTCGCTTTCTATCTCTAATGT
The DNA here is from genome assembly GCA_026018925.1 of Tupaia tana. NCBI lineage: Eukaryota > Metazoa > Chordata > Mammalia > Scandentia > Tupaiidae > Tupaia > Tupaia tana. Next base: position 64,709,963 of record JAKSZU010000010.1, read on the forward strand.
CTCTCTCTGTCTGTCTGGCGAGCGCACGCGCCCTATAGCGAAAAAAATCTCTCCATAAAAAAAAAAGAATTATCTATTTAATTTTATTATGATTATTTTTAAATTTGCTACAGGACATGCCCACTCAAAAGAGAGACAGAGAGATAGAGGGAAATTGAAAAAGCAAGTAGCCAGGTCCAAGACCCAAACCACAGTTGGCCATGTGGGAGTCTAACGCCTTAACCACTATGCCACCTGCCAGCCCCAAGATTTTCAGTACTAAAAATTCAACAAAATACTTCCATATCTACAGTGAGATCTGGCTATGAATATTTGATTCTGCCTGCCTTTTATTTTCTCTTACGTGTTTACCCTTTGTACAAGTTCAGCACCTCTGGCAGTCACTTTGAACTTGAGGATTGCAAAGGATTAGAAGACCCATGGTGTTTTTCTCACCTTTGACACAGAAATTCTTTAAGGACTATGCATGAAATGTGTCTTAAAATAAGGGAAGTAATGATAGTTTGCAATCATAGCCTTAACATAAAACTAGTAGGGCTTCTGTCTCTCTGAAAGTCATCTTCTATAAAAACTACACTGCTACTCATGCATAAGTGCTGCCATGATTCAAATTATTTGTGGAATTCCTCTTTGGGGGGCTGCTGTCAGAGCTAGCAAGCTAAGAAAACATATATATACGTATACATATATATATATGTATATATATAATATATAGCATACATGTGTGTATACATATATACGTGTGTGTGTATATGTGTGTGTGTGTGTGTATATATATATATGTATATATATATATATTTATTTATTTATTTATTTATGAAAGAGATTTTTGCCTTAGGGCATGTGCACTTGCCAGAGAGAGACAGTTTCAATGAGAGGGAAAGTGAGAAATTACTCCCCAGGGGATGGCCACGCCACAATCCTTTCTCCTCCATTCTTTCCCCAGGATTTTGGGCATGCACACATAGTTCATTCTCTTCCCAGGATCTTGAGCATGCACACACAGCACCCAGCATGAGTTTCAAGTCACTGGGTCTGGGACTCAAACTGCAGTTGGCCATGAGGGAGTACGGTGACGTAACCGCTACACCATCTACTGGTTCCCAAAATTATATTTTTAGTATCCTATCTGTTTTTGCTAGGCCCAAATATGCGGCCAAATGTAAGAATAGACTCTGTACGATGTTTAAAATTCACCCTTAAGAGATTACGGGTTTTTCATTACTTAGGGCACTCAAAGTAATGTACTTCAGGTTCCAAAGTTGTGAGATTCCAGATAGAACCTGTTTTGCTGATTCAGGCTGTCCCTTAGCAATATGACCAGAAACTGGTCAAAGAGTGTTAAGAAATGTTACCATTTTTATTCTGGAATCCGGAAATGCCTGTAAAACATTTTCCAACATACCCTTTCAACTCTGTTACCTTTTGTTTAACCACGACCTCCTCTCTACCCAAAACCTTTTTGGCCTTCTTTGCTTCTCCATCCTGTGTTTATGCTCTCCATTTTCAAAGAGTTACCCCTTAATTAATTCTACTAAAATGTAGAACTTTATAGTCATTAAACTTAAGAGATTTCATCTAATTCTGACATTCTGCCTGACTCAGTTTTTGTCATGATTATAATATTTAAAGCCATCAGGGTGTGAGGTACTGCATCAAGGACTTAAAATATCAGTTCACTTCATCCTCACAACACGAGAAGTGGGTGTTATCCTAAATCCCATTTAACAGATTAAGAGACTGAGGCTCAGAGGTGCAAACTTCTTGCTCAAAGTCAAGTCACTGCAAAGTGGGCAAGCTAGAATTCAAACACACACCCACACACAGGGTTTATCAACTCAGCACTCTGACATTTGAGGCTGGACAATTCTTTGCCATGGGAATTGTCCTGTACTTTACAGTATGTTTAGCAGTAGCATCTTTGGCTTCTACCATCAGAAGCAGCTTCTGATCTAACCTTCCATTTGTGCCAAAAATTGATGTCTCTAGATATCACCAAATGATCTCCAGGAGGGTGTTTAAGAGCCAAGTTCTGGACAAGCAGATGGCGGAATGGCTACATTGCTGGACTCCCACGCACTAGACCACAGTTCGAGTCCCAGACCTGGTGGCTTAAATCTCATGCCAAGCACATGTACATGTGTGCCCAAGATCCTAAGAGGAGAATGGAAGAGAAGAGATTGCAGTGTGGCCATCTCCCCTGGGGAGGTGATGTCTTGCTTTCTGTCTCTCTGTCTCTCCAGCAAGTGCACGTGACCTATAGCAAAAAAAAAAAAAAAAAAAAAAAATCTCTATTAAAAATTAAAAAATAAGAGCCAAATTCATGCTTTTGTCATGTTACACAGGGAACTGATAAAAACCACACAATTTTAAAGCAAAGTTTTTTAAAAGAGATTAATTTTAGGAATTGTCACACCTGGCTCATCAGAATCAGAAGTTTTTTAAGACTTTCTTTCTGAACCCAAGACATGCAGAATTAGCATTTGCGAGTGAGGGGCAGGCATCTTCTATTTTAAGCCTTTCCACTGTGTAAGAACCATAGATCAAATCCTGACCTAACCACACATCTGTTCCTTGATTCACTCCACTCCATTCTTGCCAAATCATTCTCCAGCCTTGGGCTTAACACTTTCTAAGATGGCATTACAGTTGACAGTTCCATACCCTTCACCTTCCAAGATGATTCCACATTTACATAACCCTGTGAAAAAGCATTCTTAATATTCTTCCTTATATCTCTCCATCTATGCCCTTCATCTCATATTACCCAAACTATCACTTTTCTCAAGTCAACTGAATTACATAAACAGTTATCGAATCCCAATTATGTGGGCTCCACTCTGACCAGTTTCTTTACTATGGTCATTAAAATCATCACTGACTCTAAAAATGACTGTCTAGCCAGTTTTCTCAGCTTAACAGCAGACTTCCTCAGAAGGGCAATTACAATTCATTAAAATCTTTTAATCATCCAGGGTGGGTCTCCAGCTGACCATTCCCAGTGTGTGATGGGGAGGGGGGTGGAGAGTCCTGTCCTGGGGGAACTGAGTTAGCAGTAGCCCTCCCTCTTCTTCCCTTGCCCCCACTCTTGGCAACCCTCTTTAAACTTCCTTTGATAGTTACAAGAAGATTCCAAAGTAGCTCCTCTTTTTAGGAAAATTATTTGTTACTAGATGCTCTAGATTTCTTGGTTAAAAATACAAAGATAGGTGGGGTTTTTTTTGTAATTTATCTATTATTTTTAGAGATTTTTGCTGTAAGGCATGTGTGTTCACCATAGAGGCAGAAAGAGACAGAGGGTAAGAAATAATCCCCCCGGCGGGTTGGCCACGCCGCAATTCCTTCTCTTCCATTCTCCACTCAGTATTTTGGGCATGCACAGACAGGTGCTCAGCATGAGTTTTAAGCCACTGGATCCAGGACTCAAACCATGGTCAAATAGTGGGAGTCCAGCAACATAATCATTACGCCATCTGCCGGCTCCTAGAGAAGATATATATATATATATATATATATATATATATATATATATATATATGCACACATACATACATACACACACACACACACACGCACACACACACACACAGATTTTAATCTTGCTTTATAGTAGGCCTTCCTAAGAATATCTTTCCTATGAATTTGAACAATATGAATAAATGTAAGCTAATTTGGTTAATGTATCAAAATTCAGATCTACAGTTTACTGTTCTTTAAAGTCAGGTAATCTTTCAGCCTGAACTTTTGATTCTCCTCTAAGTCACTATAATAGTTTTGATCCTATAAGAAGTTGCTTTTCAATAGCAGGTATTAGATAACTGGAAGGGTGCAATGGGGTGCATGCTGGTATTGCCAAGGCAGCTGATGCCCCAGTGTCTAAGGTTAGCCGTACAGGTGACCCGTCTTGCTGTTAGGTCAGCAGGAGTAGCTCATGTGCTATAAATGTGCACTGGCTGTCCTGACGGCTCCTGGATGGATCTCCAGTAGGCAAGTTATGTTTAGAGAAAACCGAGGAGAAAATAACATGTTAACCAGAATAAACCCTTTGGGGTCAAAATAACAAGCCGGTGTTTTTATACTTGTGTGAGATATAAAAAGAAAACTCGAGTTTCAGTTAGACTCCTTGTCTGTACTTGGGCACCTCCAAAGAATTGACTGGACAAAGGACTGAACCCCTCATATCGTGGATTGCTCTGGAAAGCCTAAGTGTCTTTAATGTAGCATCCACTCTCTTCTTGCAGAGCTTTATAAATGGACACTGACATGGACTACGAAAGACCCAACGTCGAAACCATCAAGTGTGTGGTCGTGGGTGACAACGCTGTGGGGAAGACACGCTTGATCTGTGCCAGAGCATGTAACACCACGCTGACGCAGTATCAGCTCCTGGCCACCCATGTACCAACTGTGTGGGCAATTGACCAGTACCGTGTCTGCCAAGAGGTAAGATGCATGCAGTTTCTTCAGAAACCTTAGGGTATATTGTTGTTGTTTGCTAGTCTGGTTTTAGGAAAGAGAAGGGGAAGGCAAGTAAGTTACACATTTAAAACAAAACCACGGCCTAGCCTGGAGGCGTAATCCGTAGAGCATTAGACTGCAGTGCTGGAACCCAAATGAGCTGCCATGGGTTCATATCCCTGGATTGGCCTGAAAACACACAAAGCATGCACACATGTCCAGAATCCTGAGACTCTTGAGGACTGAGCAAAAGGAATCATGATGTGATAAGATCTTGTTGAGGGTGCTTCTTTCTCTCTCTCTCAATTTTTTCCTCTCTCTCTTTTATGTGCATGCTACCATTTAAAAACAAAACAAACAAACAACAAAAAAAACTAAACATTGCAGCGCCACAAGAGAAAACAAAAGCAAATGCAAACTTGACGGCATGGTTAGCATATCTCGAATGAGGATTTGCTTTCATGTAATTCTAGAAAGAGAATTAGGACTTAGCTTATTCCAGTCGGGTGTAATAAGGAAACTCAGAGTAAGTGCATAAGGGTCATTGAGAGGGGTGATCTCAGACACTCTTCTCATGGAAGCCACTGACCAACACTGAACACAGACGCTTTCTCTCTCCTGCAGGTCTTGGAGCGCTCCCGAGATGTGGTTGATGAAGTGAGCGTTTCTCTCAGGCTTTGGGATACTTTTGGTGATCATCACAAAGATAGGCGTTTTGCATATGGCAGGTAAACCAAGATTAGGCTGGTGTGGTGGAACTGGAGAACAATATCTTTTCAAAACCAGCAGTTGGCTCACAAATCAACAAACACCACATCCCGTGGCCTTGAAATATGTTGGGTTCTGTACTGTCTAAGAAAAGAAAACGTATTGTTTCCTGATAGCAAGTAAAGCAGTCTGCCTCACTACTCAGGTTTGAAACAACTGGTGCTAGTTAAACTGGAAAGTGTACTAGGCAAGATTCAGCCACGTCCTCCAGCCTTAGGCTTCTCCGATTGCTATTTTCCTGAGTGATACTTCACTTGCCTTTTATTAGAAGACTTTCAATTATGTTAGCACTTGACTCTACTTTGGAAGGTCTCTTTGGTCTTTCCATGACCATATTAGCAGTCTGATGTTATTTACTTTGGGCTTCGTGTTATCTGAAAAGTCCGTTATTTTTATTTGAAGGTCATTTTTTAAAAGAAAGAAAAATATCTTTGATGTTCTTTACAAGGCATATTTCCAAAATGAACTAAAGCATTAGTGTCTATTTTTCATTTAAACCAAAAAAAAGAAAAAAAAAAAAAAAAAGGAGAAGAGGTAAAATCCAATTAAGGGAAGATTGATCTAGAAAAACACTAATATGGGTAGGGTAGGAATATGGTCAAAGTGTTTTGAAATATTTAGCATCTTCTGTCACTATCACTTTAAGCCTCACCCAGTAAATGAGTTATAGCTGTTAAGATTTGGAAAGGTGGGGTCAGCAGTTAGTGTAATGGCTATGTCTCTGGACTCCCACGTAGTTGACTGTGGTTTGAGTCCCAGACCCGGTGGCTTAAACTCATGCCAGGCGGGTGTGCATGCATGCCCAAGATCCCAAAAGGAGAATGGAGAGAAGGGATTGTGGCATGGCCATCCCCCCCGCCCCGGGGGGTGATTTCTTGCTTTCTGTCTCTCTGTCTCTCTCTGTCTTGCTGGCGACCACACGCGTCCTATAGCAAAAACCTCTCCCCTCCCCTCCGCCAAAAAAAAAGATTTGGAAAGGCAGTTTTTTTGGTTTTGTTTTGTTTTGGCTTTTTTTTTTTTTTAACCACCTAATTGTAAGTGAACATATGTTAAGTTTAGAATTTAGGTATGGTTTAGGTGTCCCTTCTTAACATCCAAAATCATACTACAGGATTGGATTAATTAGCTGCTCCAAGCCATGAATTACTCCTTGGTATTGAAATAAGCTCAATTTCAAAGTGCTCTATTTCTTTGAGCCAGTAACTCTCTAAACAAACTTTTATTGTCATTTATCCAAGTAGTTTAAATTACTGAATAAACGGCCGAGAGAGTTTGCACTGTTCTTAAGGAGCAGTCCACACACTGAAGGAATCTGCAATTTAGAGCAGTGTGTTCAATGGGACTCAGAAACAATGGAAGTAAAACATGATTTTAATGCCCCCTTGTTAACAAGAACTTTTGAACTTAATAATCAACATTATAGATACTTTTCTTCTTGAATGTCTTGAGTTATTTTTTTTGTTCCAGATATTCTTGATTGCTCTTTTAATTGCTATTTCAGCTTTTCTTAAATCCATCGTTCTACAAATAAAATACTAATAATAAAACGAACCTGCTTGTAAGTACTATGCAATCAGATTTACAATACCTGTGGTTTGAAGTAAATGTCATCATTTAAAAATGATGACTTTAAGTAAGGTAAGGGTAGATGGGATAGATTTCGAAGGACTTTTTGTACCCCTGCTTCTGAAAAGGTGTTGTGAACATGATGGACCTGAAGATGAGCTTCCTGGCATATGTGAGTTGAGAATTTATCAGTGATTTGAACAGTGCCGTGTCTGTTGGCAGCTGAAATGTATGCATTTGAAACTGAACTTTAACATGGCTCCACGATGTGAAATGTGAACTGTGGTAATAGAAGGGCTGCTTCATCATCATGCGAGATGTCTGCTTAGGATTTATTTAATGGCGTGAGAGCCTTCGTAGCTCTACACCGAGCCTTGTCCAGCTCGCTGAGGTAGCTGGAGTCATTTTACAACTTGTCATGCTTGAGTCTGTTCACTCCCAACAAAAATAAGCTACTCTTTCCTGAGACTGCATCAGTTCAAAGTACATTGTTCTGCTCTCTTGTCTGTAATGTTCTATCAGCTGCAACCTGTTCCCCCTTTGTTGGAAACAGGAAGTGTTCTCCGAGCCAAGTTTGGCTCTCTGCACAACACAGGGGCTCAGGAAACATCCCCATGGTTCTGACCACGTCCTCCTCGGGGCCTCACTTTGCTTGCACACGTGCCTGGACCTTGCATTTTCTCTGTCTTTTCCAGTTCTCCACAGCCTCCAGGCATCCTGTCACAGAACTCACCTCTCGTAAAGAACAAAACCCAGAGCTACTCTGCCCTGGACTCCATCTTTCTGTAAATATGTAATACTGTATTGATGTCACACCAAAAACTTACCATTTCTGGAAATGTCTAATAGCTGCAGGAGTTCTTTTTTTGAGTATAAGGCTCTGACCAGTGAAGGTTATTGCTCTGAGAGATCTCTTTGACCTCTCAATGACTTCCATTTTTTAGCACTATGTCATTCGTGAAGTAGAAAAAACCTAATTACAATTTCAGTTTGGTTTGCAAACCTGTTTTCTGACTGATGTTTTCACTATTCTTGGGATGAATTGCAAGTCAGTGGGATGCACACAGATATAAACTCTGAACCATGTGGAGTATATACATTGTAATCAGAAATGTATTTGGAACCCATTTTAACTAATTAAATCAATTCTGTGGTGACAGTAAGAGAAACTAGATTCCTACCAAGATGCTTAAGCCTTGCCTTCAGTTTCCCCTGCTTCTTAGAATAAAGATGGTTAATAAGTTGTCCCCTCAAACATTCCTTGCCATAGACAAGCTCTAGTTTGCAGAGTGTGGGTCAAGGGAGTGTCAAAGATAGGAGGTCTCCCAACTGGAATTTACAGTTTTCCTAGCTAGGTATAACTATAACCAGAATAACCTCGCTTTTCTTCAAGATTTAAAGGCAACTGTTGAACCTATTTTTTTTTTGGCCAACTAGAACAATAGTTCCAGTTTCTCAAAGGCCTACTATGTGTCAGTCAGCAGAGGAGGCACTTTCCTTTCCTTTCAGGACCCCTAGAGGGCAGAAATGATTTCCCAGCTACAAGTGAGGGAAGAGTTGAGGTTCTTTTACTTGCCTAGAAGTGAGTGTTGGAGGCAGATTCAAACCCAGCTCTTCCTGCGTCCTTCCTGGCTCTCACTCTGTCCACAGGGTCACACTACCTCAACCTCATTTTAAAAAGCACGCAATTGAATGCTACCTCACATTGAGGAGCTTGGTTTCTGTTTGCTCTTGCTATTTGTACGAAAGCTGAGAACTAGAAGAGATCTCAAGAGGTCATCTGGTTAACCCCTTTCTTCAGGAAGGGAAATGATCCACCTAAGGAAAGTCTGGTAAGAGTCCTCCTATGCAGTGGGGATGAGAGAGAGCAGTGTAGCTTCGGCTGGTGATGCTTCAGGCATCCGAGATCTGTCAGGCCCTTTCTCCTCTGGAATGAGCGAGCCAACTCTTGTAGCCTTTCTTTCCCCCTCCTACTTTCTATCCACTTTTGGATGAACTTTTGAAGCTCTTTTCTGGATCTTTTAAAATGTCAAGAACAAAACTGTACATAGTAACTGTGACCGTGATCAGCTGCTCCTTTTTGGCAAGGAATGAGCCTCTTCTTAAAGGAACATCACTCAACTCAAAAGAGTTTTTTCCTGGCCTCTTCTGAGAATGAAAGGTTTACATTTAATCCCTGGGCCTGAAAAAGGAGACTAAGGGGGTGAGCTCTGCCTTCGGCCCCCTCCTCTAGTCACATCACATGTAAATAATCAGATTTTATTGTTTTCTTTCCTTGAAAACCTCCTCCATTGATCTGTCTCAGGATCATACAACCATCAGACACTGAGCGAAGCTTCTGGGGCTGAAGGCGGTAGTACCAGGAGCTATGGTTTCATCAGGGTGCTCAAGTACCAACCCATGCAAGGGGCCCTACCTAGCCCGCCCTGCTTCGTTCTTGGGGTACATTTTTGACCCTGCAAAGTCAGCTCCTGTCAGAGTTGAGGAGACAGGCACGGAAGGGGGCTGAGGTCAACAGCTAGGACAGAGGGGAGCTGTACTTTTCTTAGGTCTGTCTGACCCCAAAACCCACATCCTCTCATACTGCCTTGTTCTTATGGGCTGATGATGGTGACGATTGATGGCAGACTTGCTTTCAGCGTCCTCCCAGAACAGTCTACATCTTAACACTGTCCTGTGTGGACGCTAAGATCAGCTTTCACCATCCGTCACCAGCTCTAATATTCTAGTGCTCCTCTTAAATTCTTTAATGCGCAGCAGACATTGGGTCATCGGAAAAGTCATGATGCGTTTTTGCATAGAAAACTACATCATGACTTTTCCAACGACACAATAACTGTAGGTAGCTAAATATGAGCCCTTTCACTTTCAGTAAAAATGATATAGTCAAGCAAGCTTTCGAAGCTGAGTGGAAATCCTGACTAATTTATTTGGCACGTTTTCCCCCAAAATATTTAACTCAAACATTTAGAATCCCTGTCCTTCCTCTTTCCCCCAGAAGTTTCTGGGCATATTTTCAGTCTGGTTAGAACCCATTTATTATACAGTTTATCTTACACACTGATTTTTCTCAAATATTGTTACCTCCTCTGAGGGGAACAGTACGGGTTATAAATAGTAGTGTTCATCAGAGCTATGGTTTCTATGTGTCTGTTTAGAAAAGCTGGGTCTGGTTTCCCATTGAAGGCAACTGTAATCAGATATGGCATGAACACATCCTATTTTGAATGCTCTGTTGAGGCCCTTTAAAAAATTCAGGACTACGGGTGAGCAGTTTTGTGTCTTTGCCTGGGATTGGCTGTGCGTATGGTTAATTATAAAGGGAAAAGTAAGAAACAATGAATGTAGCTAGACAGAGTATTATGAGTTAGCTCTTACTGTCAGAAGGATCATTCTAATGATGATTCGGGGATGGCAATTGGCCTGTCATACAATAAAACATATCAAGTGGAGGTAGACCAGGGCAATGACTAGGCAAGGCAAGTGAGTCACTCATCCTAGGCAAAAAAATATAAATAATAATAATGTTTAAAAGACAGTAGCACTCTTACTAGTTTTTCTGCTTTGCACTCAGTGTGGCACTGTAAATAATCCAGACTTTTCTTAAATTTCTTATTTAGTTTATCCTGGAATTTTTTTAATCTTAAAGTTGATTTCTTAAAAATTATGATTCATGCGGGTCAACCAGATGGCACGGTGGTTAGGGTGGCTGGATCCCACATGCAACTGCATGCCTCAAGTCCCAGACCCATTGGCTTGAAAAATACACTGGGCATGTGTGTGAGTGCTCCAAATCTCAAGATAAGAATGAAGGAGAAGAGACTGAGGTGTAGCCATCCTTCCCTTGGGGGGATGCTTTCTCATTTTCTTTCTCTTTCTCTCCCAGACAAGTGCATGTGCCTATAGCAAATTTTAAAATAAATAAATAGATTTTTTAAAATTGTTATTATTCTGGATTCCTAATTTGGTGCCTCCTTACATTTTGCACATGAGGCAAGGGTTTCACTCTCCTCACCCAAGTCCTGGCCCTGAGGGTGGACTTTATAAATGGGTAGCAAAGTAGCAAAGGGAAGAAAGTTAGAAATGCATGTACCATACGGAAAGTAATCCAAAACACCCTTTTACATCTGATACCAAGGGTCTAGGAAAGTTCTTACAACCTGTGTCCTAAAGATATTCTGTCCTGGGTGCAACTGTAATAAAGACAACCAAAAATCACTAACGTTATAGAACAAAATAAAAAGATATAGGAAGAGCAACTATTTAGGCCAAGGAATAGGAATAATTGTACCCTAAGAAATTAGACTAAAACTAGGGGCTCCATACTTGAACGTGACTAAGCGTAGTGGTTCTTCAGAGAGAAGAGTTCAGGGGAGATGTGAATCAGCAGTTTCAGCCAGTACTTAGGCACTTATGAAGCAAGTGGTCCTCAGGCCACACTTGAGTCAGCGCTGTCATGGAATTACTACAGTGCCATACCGTTGACCAAACCTCAGCCAAAAGGAAGAATCCTTGAAGATTCTAAAGAGAACGATTTTGAGTGAGGGATGCCAAGCCAAAAAAAAAAAAATGTATACTATGTGACTCCATTTCTGTGAACTTCTAGAAAATGCAGTCTAGGGACCAGCAGTTGGCGTAATGGCTATGTCGCTGGACTCCCATGTAGTCGACTGCAGTTAAAGCCCTGGACCCAGTGACTTGGACTCATGCCGGGCGCATATGCGTGCATTCCCAAGATCCCAGGAGGAGAATGGAGGAGAAGGGATTGCGGCATAGACGTCCCCGCCTGGGGAAGTGATTGCTTGCTTTCTGTCTCTCTGTCTCTCTCTGTTTTTCTGGTGAGCACACGTGCCCTATAGCAAAAACCTCTCCTCCAATAAAGAAAATGCAGTCTAATCTACAGTGACAGAAAGTAGATGATTGGTTGCCCAGAGAAGAGGATGCAGGAAAGCAATGAATTACAAAGACACATAGGAAGTTTTGGGTGTGATGGAAATGTTTATTTTCATTGTGATGTTGGTTTAGGAGAAATATTTACATGTCAAAACTAATCATATTATAATGTCTTTGACTGAACTAATATACAATGTATTCATGCTGGGACAATCCATTGTGTATGCTATAAAGATCTACAGTGATTAAATGTAATAAAACACAATTAAAAACTAATCAGATTAAACACATTAACTAGGTAAAGCTTAAGTGTATTTCAATTATATCTCAAAATTTTTTAAAAGAGAAATATCTTTACTGACAAAGTAGTCTGTGATATGTGAGGGAAAGTTTATATGGTAGACTATGTTTTAGTTATTTACAGAGCTTTAAGTTAGTTCTCATTAAAAACAAATTGTTTGTTTATGTACTTAGAAACAAAAATGAAACTAGATCTTAAATAGCTGAATAAGGGAAATGGGCTATTATAGAATTTCATAGCTAATGATGGGCTTTTGTCAGATCGCCACACAAAATCATGCTGGTTCCCTTTTCTCCCCTGGAGATAGAGCCATCATAGTCTGACCAAGTGACCTGCTTTTTTGACTTTGCTTATATTTGTACCTTTTTCCAAAAAGATATATTTCCTATGGTACCTCAGAATAACCCAGTAGAGAACACCAAGTGCTATGAAAGTTTTATGTTTCTCCATCAAATAACTGTTTTGTCTTTTGTAGGTGGTTCATTCTAGAGTTAGAGACTGGTGGTAACCTCTGGGAGAATGCAGGTGGCCTCCATTTTGTACCCAGTTACCCTGGCTGGGACATGGATGCAACATTGACTGATCACATGTCCTCTCACTTGGGTTGGTAGCTACACCTAGTGTTAGACTGCACTCTTGTTTGATTCTCTGGATTGAGTCCCCATCCTGTATTTCTAGCTGAATATCTCCCTTCCAGAATAACATATTTATAGTTCTGTGTTCTCTGTTGCTTCTAGGTCCACAAACATACATCATATCCACGTAGATACTATACACTCAACCTACCTATTCTTAAGCTAATTACTGCTGATATTCTAAGAATGAGAACAAGTGTTACATACTCCCAGAAGTCCTCTCTACACTCTTCCCACTATCCCTCTCACCTTTAGAACCCAACTGAACTGTGTTCTCTCCTTTACATTCCCAGAGAACACCGTTGCAAATCTCTGTTCTATCATTGTATGAAAATTGGCTTCTTCATGTTCTCTCATTCTCCTTATCCTATTATCTCTAGTATCTTTCGTACAGAGATTTTGTCTTTCTGTTCTGTATCCTCAATGCCTGGGCCTGGTACAGTGTAGGAGCTTAATAAATGTTACATAAAAGAATAAGTAAATCTGTTCGTCAGCCTCTTAGATATATCAAGATCTCCTAAGGCATTGACAAAGAAATTTTCTTATTAAAAAACTCCATTATTTTACTTAGATTGAATTTTGATGTGCTCTTTTATTGTTAGACTAACAAGTGATGTTAAGAATAACAAATGAGGGACCAGCAGTTAGCGTAATGGCTATGTCGCTGGACTCCCATGTAGTCGACTGCAGTTCAAGTCCCAGACCCAGTGGCTTAAACTCACTCTGGGTGCTTGTGTGTGCGTGCCCAAGATCCCGAGAGGAGAATGGAGGAGAAGGGATTGCGGCATCACCATCCCCCCTGGGGGTTGATTTCTCTCTTTCTGTCTCTCTGCATCTCTCTGTCTTTCTGGCGAGCACACGTGCCCTATAGCAAAAACCTCTCCAAAAAAAAAAAAAATGAATAACAAATGAGAGACCAGCAAGTGGCATATTGGTTATGTCACTTGAGTTTCACATAGTCAACCGCGGTTCAAATCTTGGATCCGGTGGCTTAAATCTCATGCCAGATGCATGTGCATGTGTGCCCAAGATCCCGAGAAGAAGAATGGAGGAAAAAGGATCGTGACATGGCCATTCTTCCTGGGGGAGATTTCTGACTTTGTCTCTCAGTCTCTCCAGTGAGTGCCCATGCCCTATATCAACATTCTTTCTAAAAAAAAAAATTAAAAGATCAATAAATGATACACTAGTAAGGTGATGAAATGGGAAACACTGGTGGTTGGCCTCACCTTAATGAATTAGCAAGTGGAAAGATGAACTGTGAGGCCAGGAAAAAAATGGAAGGAGGTACACTCAACCACACCCACAAGTCTCCCATTTTCTTCCCAGTTTTTTGGATTTATAAATTTTTTTGAAATGCCCTCTTTGAATGAGTCTGATAATGCCTCATTTGAATTCTAAAACTGAGAATTACTTTGTATTAGTAATAATGCTTTTCCAATTATAGTTCATTTCTCCTCTGAGTATCATTTCCAGTATCTTTGTAAAAATAATTATTGAATATAATTTTACATGCATGTGTACGTAGGGAGAGATTAAAATCAATCTACTAAAATAGATATTTATGTATATATACATATACACACACACACACATACATATTTGTCCAAAGATGGGAGCATTAAGTAGAACAATTGAAGGTAGATTATCACTATTATTTTCTCATCCGAAACAAAGAAAAATATGTTACACTAAATGCACGCAAATAATTCAAAAAATTAAATCTGGTGCAAATTTATGAATCCTATACTAATGTACTCAGTCGTAGCACAGTAGTGAAGCAGAGTCATCGGGCACACAGAAGACTTGTCTATACCATGCTCTGTGCCACCTGCAGCCTGCTGTCCCAACGGTCCTTCCTGCTCTGAACTAGCACATCATGCAACCTAGCCAGAAGAAAAATCATCAGAAAAGCTGGGATTCCTGTGCCTGCTCCAGCCCTGCCCTTAGAAGAAAGAGTTCCAAATGAGATAGCAACAGGCTGACTGATGAGTGAGGCTCACCATGTCCCAGGACCTGGAAGAATTTTGGTACTGCCCAAGCACCTTGGGGCAGCATGGTCATGGGGCTAGGAAAGATGGTCCTTTGTGAGTCTGCCAGAAAAACAATATTGATGGGCCCAAGAGAGGCCATAGAACAAAGAATAATGTGGGACCAGCAGATGGCGTAGCAGTTACGTTGCTGGACTCGCACATGGCAGACTGCAGTTTGAGTCCCAGACCCAGTGGCTTCAAAATCCCGTCAGATATGTGTGCATGTGTGCCCAAAATCTTGGGAGGAGAATGGATGAGAAGAGATTGTGGCATAGTCATCCTCCCAGGGAACGGGGAGGGGAGAGAGGATTTCTCACTTTCCCTCTCACTATCTCTCTCTTTCTCTTTCTCTCTGGCAAGCACACATGCCCTGAGACAAAAACCTCTTACAAAAATGGATAATGAATAATGAGACCACTGAGAATATTGAATATTCACATTCAATACATTAGTAATGTCTCACATTCTGCCTTTTTTTCGTTTTATTTTTTCCGGTTACAATTTAGCAACTGCAAATTGTACAAGTTGGGTCAAATTTAGCCAAGTATGTTGACTTTTCATCATGGAAGAAGAAACAACAGTTTGTGGTGTATTTATACAGAACTTTCTAGCAAAGGAATATGTTACGACCCATACATTTTCTCTTTTAAATCATGTGCTAGAAAGAGACTGTTGAGTGATTCTGCAGTGTCATTAGTAGATAATTCTACTACCTACCTTTCAGCATTCCCATATCAATAAAAGACAGAGCTGATAAAAACCAAAGGAAAAGATCTCTTGAGGAAATGCTCTGCCATTCTTATTAGCTACAACAAGCAAGATACATCCTTGGTGATTTATGAACCCATAATCATATTTGTCAGACAATAATTGGTACTTTATGGTTTGTAGAACACTTTCACAGACATTCTTCATAGTGAATTTTAGCAACAATCCTACCAGCAAATTTTTTATCTAGGCCATCATTAAATTGCCAAAATTATCCCACCACTTTATTCTTCCCCTAAAACACCTGTGCTCTGAGTATAGGGCGTAGAGTCAGAAGGACAAAGTTCTGAGTTGCAGAAGGATAAATGAAATTCATGAGCTCTTTTTAAAATTTATTACCTCAACTATCTTTTTAGTGTTTTCTTTTTTGTTTGTTTTGTGTGTGCATTGTGTGTATATGTGTGTTAATATGTCAGAGGGTGCATGCCCTAGCCAGAGAGAGACACGGAGAGGGAAAATGTACTCTCCATAGGGCATGCTCACACCTCAATCCTTTCTCCTCCATTTCTCCATCCTGCTGGGATTTGGGGCACATGTGAACATATATCCAGAGTATTTTTCTTTTCTTTTTTGGAGAGTTTTTTTTTGTTTGTTTGTTTGTTTGTTTTTTGCTATAGGGTACGTGCACTAGCCAAAGAGACAGTTAAAGTAGGAAATCACACCCTCCCCCCCAGGGATGGCCAGGCCATGCCACAGTGCCTTCTGCTCCATTCTCTTGGGATTTGGGGCATGCACACACACATGCCTGGCATGTGTTTCAAGATGCCAAGTTCAAGATTTGAACCACAGTCAGCCATGTTGGGAGTCTAGTGCCTTAACCACCACACCACCTGGTGCCCTTTCTCCCCCTCCCCCAGAGTATTTTTTAACCTACCAGTGCTGGGACTCAAACCACATGGTTGGCCGTGTGGAATCTGGTTTCCCTGAATACCAGCTGTCTAGTCCTGTGTGTGTTTTTTAAAAAGATGATTAGGCCAGCCCTCTGGCCTGATGTTTAAGGCAGTCAAATCACACATGGCCAGTCACACAGTTTAAGTCCTAGACCTAGTGGCTTGAAAAACACACTGGACACATGTGTATGTATGTTCCAAATTCCAAAAGGAGAGAGAGCTGGAGAAGGAACGATAACACGACCATTCCCCAAGGAGGGTGCTTTCTCCTCTCCCTCTCTTTCTGTCTCTCTGTCTCTCTCTCGTGAACACATGTGCACTCTAGCAAGGGGGAAAACAGTAGTTTGTGAAATGTAAGGCTTCCTTTATTTATTTATTTTTTTTTTAGAGAGAGATCTTTTGCTATAGGACACATGTGCTCACCAGAAAGACAGAAAGCAAGAAATCACCCCCCAGGGGCGATGGCCACACTATAATCCCTTCTCTAGTCTTCTCTTGGGATACTGGACATGCATGCACATGTGCCCGGTGTGAGATTTAAGCCTCTGAGTCCAGGACTCGAACTGTGGTTGATTACATGGGAGTCCAGTGATGTAACCATTACGTCATCTGCCAATCCCTTCTTTTTCTTTCTTTCTTTTTTCTTTTTTTTTTTTCCCCCTTTTTGGCTAAAGAAATATAATGGCTCATATGCTATTTTCATCCCTTATTAAAACCCAGCTGACCCCCTAACTGATTATTTTAAGCCTAAGTTCATCCCTGTAAATGAGCTCCATGTAGTGGGGAGACAGTGACATATATCATTATAATTCAGTGTTTCCAGTACTGAACTAGAGGTGTCAGTTCCAGGAACAGAAGTGAAAGCATTGCTCTGGTCAGAGTTCAGTTACTCTTGACTCTTCTTGGTCACATCTCACATCTGGTCCTTGTCTCTGCCTTCAACATACATGCAGAATGCAGTCACCTGCCACCTGTACATACCCTCCCCCACCCCAGGGCAAGCAAAGTCACCATCCTTTTAATTGGGGTGATTACCTCTTTACTGGTCCCCTCCTTTTTTCCTGCCTTTCTTCCCTGACCTCCAACTTCCTCCCCCTGCTAGTTTTGTCAGTTCTCATTACAGCAATGGAGTGATCCTGTTACAACATAAATTATATCATGTAATTTGTTCAAAACTTCTGATAATCTGCCAGTTCACCCAATGTCAAAGCCACACCCGGTGAGGCCCTCTCCTTCTGCCCAGCACAGCTGCTGGGAGTTCATCTTCAGTTGTTCTCCTCCCATGCTCTGCTCCAGCAACATGGCCCCTTCCCTCAAGAAACATGTCAAACTCCTACTCCAGGGCCATTGCACTAGGTCTTTCTTCCTCCGTCGTGTTCTTCCCCAGGTAGCAGCATATTAGTTCCCGCCCTTCCTTGAGGTGTTTACTGAAATGTCACCTCCTCAGAAGGCTCACCCTGGCCACCTCATTTTTTTTATTATTACTATTAATTTGCTATAGGGCATGTGCACTCACCAGAGAGAAAGAGAGAGAGGGAAAGTAAAAAAGGACCCCCCTCCCAGTTGAGATGATCACACCACAATCCCTTCTCCTCCATTCATCTGAGATTTTAGGCATACGTGCACATGTGCCTAGCGTGTTTTTCTTTTTCTTTTTTTTTTTTTTTTTGAGAGATTTTCGCAATAGGGTGCGTGCGCTCGCCAGACAGACAGAGAGAGACATAGAGACAGAAAGCGAGAAATCACCCCCCAGGGGGGATGGTCACGCCACAATCCCTTCTCCTCCATTCTCCTCTCGGGATCTTGGGCACGCACGTACATGCACCCGGCATGAGTTTTAAGCCACCGGGTCCGGGACGCGAACTGCGGTCGACTACGTGGGAGTCCAGCGACATAGCCATTATGCTAACTGCTGGTTCCCCCTAGCGTGTTTTTCAAGCCACTGACTCTGGAACCCCAACAGTGTAATCAGCCACATGGAATCCAGCCACTTTTTTTCTTCAGTGTTTTTTTTTTTTTTTTTTTTATGTAGTTTTTTTTTTAAATATTTATTTATTTATTTATTATCCATACATTCTATCACTATACATCATTTAGATTGTAAAGAGACTTTACCCAGCATGATATACACCTCAGTCCAGCCCAGTTGAGAATACTATACACCTCCTCATCAATAAATAATAAACCATATCTGGGTCCCACAAGTGTCTTACTTCTCTGTTTTTTCCCCAAATTTCCTTTCCTGTGCTCTTCCCATCCCACACTCTCTTTCCACTTTGTCTCTAGTGTCCATAATAATTTTTATTGCTTTTATGTCCTCCAGGAATCCAGCCACATCACCACTACGCCACCTAGCTGTCTTGCCACACCTCATTTTTGATAGCAACATCTGCTTCCCACTATTTTTGTCCTCTTTTCCTGCTTTATTTTTTAGCTGTCTCTTTTATATAGTGTTCTTATTTATTGTGTTAAAGAATATCGGAAAAACCTCCATACTCCTGCTTGGTTTTCATAAAATAAATAAATAAATAAACAAACCTGTGACTTCATTTATTATAGATAAGGCTGCTTTTTTTTTTTCTTTTTGCTAGGTTCCAGCCAATCACAGCAGCAAAGCTTCAGTCAGTCACAGGCATCCATCCCACCTTTTAAACCGTGTAAATGAAGACAAATCCAGCATGTAACCAACCCAAATTGTTTTTCTACCTCATTCCTTCACTTCTGTTTTTGTACGTCACTTTCTTGTTCCTGTACACGTCACTTTCCTTTTCTGGAACTTAAGTACTGTGTCACCACTAAGCTCCCCGGAGTTGTTGGAAGTTCATCTGGCAAACTGCCCGATTGGAATCGTGTTAAGATTTGCTCAGTTAAACTACACTAAATTAAATGGTCTGATGTTTTCTTTTAACAATTGTCTCTGTCTTCCACTAGAATGTAAGCATGACAAGTGTTTTAGACTATTATTGTGTTGCTCACAAAAATACCTGAAATGGACGATTCATAAAAGCAGAGGTTTATTCAGCTCATGTTTTGGAGGTCCGGTACAGGGGCCACATCTGGAGAGCATCTTGCAAAGTCCTTGATCACATGGCTAGGGCAAGCACAGAGCAGAGCAGCTGTCTGTCAGTCTCTCTCCTGTTCTGGTCTCATTTCCTCACCATATGAACCCACCAGGAGTCAAGAATGGGCCCCACCCTAGTGACCTGAATCCTAATCTCCTCCCAAAGACTCCTCCTTTTAACACTATAAATAGATCAAGTGTTCCCCCTGTTAGTCCCCTCTCAGTGACTCAACACATGAATTTGGGGAAACATTTTCAAACTATAGCAGCAGGATAACCATGGCAGGGCAACAGTTTGTGTCTTCTGCTAATCGCTCTATCCCCAGTGTCTAGAAGAGTGCTGGTGTAAGATGAGCTGTCCGTTACTATTTCTGGAAGAAATGATTTGATGATTGTTTGTGAATTTGGATAAGCAGCTTGACAAATTCTGGTACCTTTACTGCTTCCAGGGACACTGCTAAGAAGCCTGAGTAAAGTCCCTTTCTCACTGTGGTTGGATGATCTTCCTGGCTTACACAATCTAGTCTCAGAAGAGTGAGGGAGGTCAGTCCCAGAGACCTCCCATGTGGCATCCGAGCTGACCCCAAGGTTTTCTTATATTTACAGCGGTTCTTGTCCTCAGGAGAAAACATTAAAAGTAAAGGAAGGAAGTTCCTCAGTCCTTGAGCTTCAGGGAAAACCAAAAAGGAATGGAAAAGAGAGGTAGAATTGGGAGGGAATTTATGGCCACATTTCACCTTCTCCTGTTAAGCATTCTTTATGTCAGTACTTTCTGTGTTCATTGACCAGGAGTTAAATGAGATTGTTTAAGCTGTTTCTCTTAATAAACGAATTGTGCTTCACCCAATTTCACCTTCATTCAGCTTCTGCTAGACTATGTGAAGTGTAAGAATATGCGAAAGGGAGCATAGTTTACCAAGTATAGATGTTGGGATATCAAGTGAAAAATAGCCGGACGCCCTTGAATGGCAACCCACAGTCTTCTCTGGTAGGCCTGTTGCCCCCTGAGATATATGTACAATGATGGCAGACACGACCAATGTGAAGATTCCAGTGTTAGCTATCTTAGAGTTTGGGGCATTGGTGGGAGGTTGATGTGGCTTCCCTGTACTTAAGAGTGTCTTGCTTTGGCCCCGTTTTTGGAGGGTGGGGGAAGGGCTGGTTTAAAATGGAGCTTCCTGCTAGACATGCAGTTAAAGGCTTGGAAGAAAGAGCTGCACATGCTAATCACTCCCAAATCTGGATATATTTCAGGGTGTTTTGACAGTTTTCCCCACATAACATCTGTACTTAAGAAGCTTCACTGCTATTGGTAAAGTATTGGCTTGATTTCTCTGCTCACATCCAGGGCACTGCATGGTTCTGCCCTGCTCTCCCAGACCCCCGTCAGGTGCTCCCCTATGGGCCTCTCCATCCTCCATGAGTATGAGCTTACACAGCCATTCATCCCAGGTGGTTACGTGCACCATCACTGATAACTCCCTCTGCATCTCATACACACTGGGCTGCTCCCCTACTAAAATCTTCCAAAGCCACGTGTTACACATTCCTCTTCTCCGCCATGCTCCCAGCTGTTTTGTGCTGTTTTGATCTGTCTGTTTGCATAGCACTGTCGGACTATATGCATGAAAGGTGTGTTGTCAACATGAATGATTTTGACAATGTTTCTGTAAAGAACCTGCCTCGGTTATCAGTGGACAGAAAGAAGCTTGACGCTCCAAAGGTGGATGGGGGTCAGGCTCTTCTTACCTGAATCTTTGCCAGAGGGGACTTGTGTACATTGGCAAAGAAAAGACGCCCATTAAAATGTGACCAGGATCTCTGTCAATGTAAAGGAGATGGAAGTCTCTACTAACAAATGATGACAAAAGACGGTGCTATATAAGAGGTGGGAGCCTACCGTGGGACAGAAGTACAAATGTACATTATAAAGAAGATCCTTTTAAGCAGAACTTAGGTTAATCTAATCGTTACTTTTTCTTAGTCACCAGCACTAGTTTAGAAAGAGGTTCAACCGGAAGTGGTACATTGGAAAAGGGCACTTGGCTGTCCCACTCACCTCTTCCTGGAGGACTACATGGGATCCGCTGTTCTTGGCATTGGCCAACGAGTTGGCCCAAACTGATGCTCTTCAATAAAGTATGATTTCAGAATTACTTTTTTACTTAACCAGATAAGAAAACCGAACACCCACAACTCTTCATCTGGACGATAGTGGCAAAGTAGCTGGAACTAGAAAAGGGAAGACAAACTAAGGAGACAGAAAGCACTTTTGTGGTAGGACAGAACTTAGACAATTCATTCCTAACAATAAAAGTACAATACTGAATATCCATTTCAAACATTCCTTCAAAGGATGGATTTGATAATTCAGATTGGAGAAATAGTTTTGCTTCTGGTTGCTTCTCCAATCTCTTCCCACCAACTTTCTGTATTTTATTGTAGATGTTAGAAAGACGAACTTTGAGAACATGTGTGGTATTTGTTATTCAGAGTCTAGCTCAGACCAAGATAAGTGGGTAAGATGCACATTTTTCAGATTTTTTTTTAATAATCCTCCAACGAAGATTGGACCCAACTTTGCCTGCACTCCTTATGTTATCCAAACAGCTTTGCCAATCTTCACATGCTATCTTTGGCGAGAGTTCCCTTGAAAAATAACTGGAAATATGCTTTTTTGTTTGTTTAATATCTGAAGAAAAACTGATACAACTGAGGTTGGCTTTATCAGCTCAAACATTTTTGGATGACTTGGTCTTTCCCTGATCCCCTCACATTCCCTGTGAAATTGGAGATTCCCCATTGTTTCAACACATTGATTTAGTTTGAATTGTTTTTTACCTAACTAGTCAAAACAGTGTTTCATGGGCATTACTTGATGTGTTCAAATACCCAGGTGGAACTTTTATATTGATATTTTTCCCTTAAAAACAAGAAATCGTATTTTTTCTCCAAAAAACAAACATTCCATTGGCAAGCAGCTAAAATCACACACCCTAAATCATTTGTAATGCTAGTTTTCTCTAATAAAGTAACTTGGCCCCCAAAAAATTTTGATGAATATAAACAGTCCAAACCTCTTTCTACCTCTTCTCAATATTCAGTTTCTAATGTTTAGAGTCTCGTCTACCCTGTGCTTTGCCTTTGCATTCTCAGATTGTTGTACTTTCTACCCCAAATAGCTGTACAATTCCATTTAAATCCTGTCCATTTTTTTTACAGTTGAAATAGGACCCCTGAGGTCATTTCTAGACTAATCCCACTGCCTAGAATGTGATAATGTCCTCATCACACTCTCTCCTCCAATTATTTTTAAACCCATTCTTCAAAGTAAAATTTAAAAAAAGAAGGAACAGAGCCATAGAAGCAGAAATGCTAGAACTTGCCTTTTTCTTTTCATCTTTCATAGGAATGGCATTTTTAAACAACAGCTTATGTCAGACATTGAACAGACTCCACATGGGAATGAATGTTTTGATTAAAAGTTATTAAATATCTCTAGTTCCTTGGAATTCTGCCTGAAGCTAGAGATATTCTTAGCTGCAGGTCTTGTGCCTTCTTTGACTAGATAGAAAAATGGCTCAAAATCTAGAAAGAATAAATGGTGTTCTTAAAATAGTTACTGATTGTATCGGTGTTTGTATCACAGGCAGTCCTGATGCGTTGAGAATTAGGAATTAGAAAAGCATGCTGGTGATGAGAAATGTGTTAAAGGAGCATCTTTCCCTAGCTCCATCATTATTTCCACGGATTCTCAGCCTTTTGGTTAAAATCGAGTTTAGGGTTCTACCTTCGTAAGTTGGATCTTAGGAAGACAATTCTGCACAGTCTGTATATAAAGTTTTCTTAACTTGCATTTGTGTTTAGTTCAGCAAGAGTTAAACAAAACACATTTAAGTAAGTTGGTAGTTAAAGTATGATCTGATTTTTTTAAATGCTTTCCATGTAAAATAATGGAGACAGACTCTTTTAGCACCTAAATGTGAATGTGAAAGGGAAACGAAAAATGTTATTCCAAGATACAAGTAGAATTTTGACTCAATCAATTATTTTCATTTCAGAGGTAGTATTACTCTCATACATTCTCTTTTATTTAAATATCAGCGTTATGAGGTGAAATATTTGCAGAGCATCGATTTATTTTTCCAGCTTTCCAACGGCATTTCATGCATTTAGATATTGATGCGACATAGTTAGAGGTTGGGCCCTCCGGACCTGTATTGTGTGATAGCATTGTGCTACTGTCATCACAAGATTCCATTTTTTCCAACCCCCAAGGTCCTGTCTGTACTTGTTTACAGGTCATCTGGATAGTAACTAGTATGTGTTCAATGGCTTGAGTGTTATCACAGTAACCTTGGCAACCAAGCTAGCTCTGATTTCAAAACCTCACATGCTGTATCATAAAATTAGATAACAGAATTGACATTTAGCTACATGTCTGTCATATAAATTAAGCCCTGAGAATGATTTCTTTTATAGTCATGTGCCTTCATATGGAAATAGAAGGCACCAATTAGGACAATTTGATACAAATACATGCTTTTCCACCTTTAGGTGCTATGCATAGTCCCTCAATTCTTTCTCTGTGATATCGAACCTCAGATATTGCCATCCTGTTCTCACTGTGCCAAAATTCCCGGTGACTTTATTTCATGATCAGGACAAAGCTCATAGCAAAGCTTTGTCAGATACCCGATATAAATAGGATTATGAATAATAGAAAACTCAACCTGTAAAAAAATGTAAAATTCAAAGCATTCTTGGCTTTACTGGATACTGTTATTTATGCTGATTGGAAGTGAGACTGAGCACAGAATATTCCACTAACTAAATCAGAATCCCAAAGACAAGACATGCTTTCCTTTCATTTATATATTTATGCATATTTTTACACATATTATCCTAGAATCCAAGACTGTTTGATAATATCTTTATTTCAAGGAGATTCTAAACATGCAGATTAATACAGTCATCTACTATGAGTCCTAGGCTCTCTTTCATAAATTGGAAATATTTTAATCTTGAGATTTTCCCCTATATTTTCTGTAGTTTGGTGCAGTTTTCCTCAGATATAAATTTAAAGACTCAACTTGTGAATTACATTTAATCTAAGCACCCTGCAGTTTTCTGCATTGCAAATGATTATTTTTAGAAATTTTATGGTGGCCTGCATATATTTGTTTGTCTTCATTGATATGTAGCAGAGAAAGCTCATTAATGATTTAAAAAGAAAGTGTTTTGATTCATCAACTTGATTCTTCTCATTACATAAACAATAAAGGCAATATTAACATCTAATAAAATCATAAGTGTTTATTTCTGAATTTAGGTGCAAGACAGTCTTGAATCCGTAGGCATAACTTTTCCTATTCTCTATATTCTTCTGCCTCAATGTTTTGAAAGTCGTCATTCAGCATTTTTAACCTAGAATGATGGTTAAAAATTCCCATTAAAGACCACTTTTAGCAGCTGCCCATCAAATACCATGGTTGAACAACCGTCTTGTAAAACAGATCTTTGCCTTCTAGAATGGTAAGTTGTTATGTAAAAGTAAAAGATATTTACATCAAAATTGACTAGGGCACTTTTTCTTCTCCCGGTGTACTTGCTATATGTCACATATAACATTTGAGAAACCAGCTTCCAGTATTTTCTCTTCGTATTAGCCATCCAGCCAATTCTTGCCCAGGTGTATGTTAAATCCTGCCTTCTTGCCTTATACCTACTAGATGCAAAACTCCCACAAATTCAGGATTTTTCTTTTCAGAAACAGATAAGTGGCCACGTTCTCTACCTATGTGCATTAAGTGGGAAGAAGGGCAGAAATCCTTCTGTGTATTTGCTGACTCCGTGCAGCAAATACTTGTTACACTTTCAGTAATGTTCAAACTGTTTGCTTTATCTCATTGGGTTGAGTCATCATCACCTTTATGTTTACACCAGTAAAAGGTAGTCTTTATTCTTTTCTTTTATCTTGAAACTATTTCTTGCGATGAACAGAAATAGTTCAGCATGTTGTGGTTCTAGGACTGAGAGAAATTTGGGTGACCATCTCCATTGTAAAATATCGTCATTGGAAACTTCGATGCACAAGCATTCTGTGGCGTGATATGGAAATGAACCCTTAGGCTATGTCGATGCTGGAATGTGGGGGCTTAGGCTGTTTGCATGACTTTGAGGCGTGTTTTAGTATCTGGGTTGTTGTTTTTTTTAATTATGATATGATAGGGCATAGATGGGGTGGAGGGAGAGAGGGGGGAGGAACTATTGGTGAAAAAAATACTAAGTTAAAAGGCAATTCGAGCTCCTTCTGTGATTTCCTTTTAGGTCCGATGTTGTGGTCCTCTGTTTTTCGATTGCCAATCCCAATTCCCTAAATCATGTGAAAACCATGTGGTATCAAGAAATCAAGCACTTTTGCCCTCGTACACCTGTTGTCCTCGTTGGCTGCCAGCTAGACCTCCGCTATGCTGATCTTGAAGCTGTTAACCGAGCCAGGCGTCCTTTAGCAAGGTAAGCCAAGGGACTCGGTGTTTCTTTGCACCGGTCAAATTAAAATTTAGAGGTAGCAGGTGTCGCTTTAGCTCAGCATTCTGTTCTTCAGTGGTTCTGGGATCCCAGCAACCAGCCACATACTTTAAGTCAGCCTATTACTCACAAGGGGTGCACCGTGACCCCGTCTCATGCTCACCGTCATCTCTTATGTCAAAACTCATTTTTGTAAAATGGTGGGCCAGTGCTTGAAGCAAATTCGCTAATTATGAATGGTATGTATAAAGGTGCTTTGAAATTTGTAAAACATTAGACAAATTGTTAGCTACCCATAACGTCACTCTTGAAATTATGATTATAATAAAGATAATTACACTCACCGTGATCAGCCATAATTCTTGGCCACAGGGAATATCAAGGTTATATATATATACATATATATATATATATATATATTATGCTCTAACAGCAAAAGCAAATGGTGTGTGTGTATATATATATATATATATATATATATATACATCTCCAAGTATTTTTAACCTTCTTCATATTCCTCAGTTAAACCTGTAAATTCTCCTCAAGATAATACTGTCCATTTTTAAAACTCATTTGAACTTATAATTGCCAAAAAAAATAAGAAAGAAAAAGAAGAAAGAAAGAACAAGAAACTCCTTTATAAAAATATTTCTAGTGGCGGCCCAGCAGGTGGCATGGTGGTTAAGGTGCTGGACTCCCATGTGGTTGACCACAATTTGAATCTCAGATCTGATGGCTTGCTTCCTCACTTTCTTTCTCTCCCTTTCTCTCTCTGTCTGTCTCTGCCGAGCACACATGCCCTATACCAAATTAAATAATAATGATAAAAAAATTAATCTTTAAGAAATATTTCTAGTGGTTGTATTTCTAACATGTCACAAATTCAAAATACAACATGAAGTACGATTTGTTTCATTATGTATAAAATAGATACCGATATTGGAGAGAAATAAGTTTTTATAAACCTGTGTTCTCTCAAATTACATTCATAAAAGAGAATTTCATGTGGTTTTTTGGTGTCCGTATTTTTTGCTTTTCCAAATCTTTGGCAATAACACCTTTCTTTGCTGTTTGCCTAATGAACTTGTCACAAGATGTTATACAGACACAGGATTTTATGCTCTCGCAGCAAAAGCAAATGGTACTTGGGCTAGACAATTCCTAATGTTCTAACTATGCATAGATCTTACGCATCTAGGAAGTGCATAAAATTTATAAAGACATTTCACATTCAATTTTCACATTCCTTCCATTCTTAAATGCATAGACCAGCGGACTAGGAATTGCATATAGGGACTCAAATGGAGTGAAAGAAGACCCAGTGGATGCCAGACTGTCCCTGGGCTCAGGGACTTCCTGGATAGAAGAGGTTCTGACCATCAGGCCTCCAACTAGGATGTGTGGAGGACTGGAGGAGAGCTGCAGAACTGTGGAGGAGATTGGAGGGGACAGTTCCTTCTGTAGAGCAACTCAGAGACTATTTCATGAGAGTGTTGGTTGGTACATGAGCTGAGTCTTAAAGAATTTCATCAGTTCATAAGTTTCAAAACAGTTCTAAGAACAGGAAACACAGCATGCTGGCCGGAGCAATTCTTGAAGTTCAACCTTCTTCCCTGCACTTCTCCTTTGCCAGCCCCCTACCTTCTCCTCTTTTCCACCCAGGTCCTCAAATTCAAATTCCAGTATCACCTTTTTTTCTCCTAAGACCCAGGGCCTGTCATATGCATTGCCTTTGGTGTTGAATACCAAATATTTATTTAAGAGGATCAATTCCTGGGAACAGCAGATGGCATCGTGGTTACATCACTGAACTCCCACATGGCTGACCTCAGTTCAAGTCCCAGACTTGGTGGCTTGAAACTCACACTGGGCATGTGTGCATGCGTGCCAAGAGATCAGGAGGAGAATGGAGGAAAAGGAATTGCAGTGTGGCCAACCCCTACCCCAGGGGGTGATTTCTCACTTTCCCTCTCACTGTCTCTGCCTCTGTCTCTCTTGTGAGCACACATGTGCCATGACAAAAACCTCTTAAAAAATAAGAGAGAGAGAACATTGTTTCCTAGGAGTACGTCTCAGAATCAAGTGTGTTTGTGAAGAGTGTAACATCACATCACACGTGCTTGTGTTCTAGAATCCTGTTCCTTTCCCATGGTTGTTTCATAACCAGGGCCCTGTGCTGTTTATATGGCTTCCAAAAATTTGAACTCCCTGAGCCTTGAGTGCTAGCCTAAAGGATGTGGACTTTATTCAGTGGGCTTTCTGGAATCAGAGAAAATTAAAACAGAATTGCCTCCAACTTGTACTTTCTTTATCTAAGTGATGAGGACTGAGGGCTAAAATGCGGAGAGTGTGAAGTAAGACCACCTAAGAAGATCATGCACCAGAGCGAGTAACAAAAAGTAACAGGTGATGAAGGCCTGAGGAAGAGACTGGAGGAAAAAGAAAGGGAGAAATATGAGAGAGGATCCATGAATCTGAGAGGGGAGACTTAATGAGTTACTGGATGTGGATTATTTAACTAAGAATGGGAAAGTCCAGACTAAATGTTTTCTCAGCAATTTGCAAATGTGACCTTAGACATACTCTTTACACTTTCTTCTTCACTTTCCTCAGAATAGAGAACAAAAACCACTTCATAGGATTATTGAGAGGCTCAAAAATATAGATAGATAGATAGATAGATGATAGATAGATAGATAGATAGATAGATAGATAGATAGATAGATGATAGGTAGGTAGAGATAGATAGATATAGATAGATAGATATAGATAGATGCATTTTAAAGTTACAAAGCAAAATTTAAACAAATGATGTTGATAATAGAGATGATGATGATAAAAAATGGTGACAATGATGACATCTTACAATCACCAAGCATTTACTGTGGACCAAGTACCCTGCTAAACATATCATCTTATTTAAGCCTTTCAGTAGTCCTTTATGATATTGATACTTGTTACTATCACTCCTATTTTACAGAAAAAACCAAGGCTGAAAGAGGTTAAGTAACTAGGCTTTGATCAAACAGCTAGTCAAAAGTTGATACTAACCAACTACTCAGTTCCTACTAAAAGCATTTGTTTTTCCTGAATTCATCACTCCTTTATATTTGAAAAGCTTGAGGGTGGTAAATTTTTCAAGAACTTTAGTAAAATCCTGAATAGGATTTCGAATGTATAATTCCGTTGAGTGCTTAGGCAGACCCTAGTTGCTCATTTGGTTATTAATTTCCTTCCCTAAAATAAGGCCGATTGTAATTTGTACAATGTTCTATTTCAGGCCCATAAAGAGAGGAGATATTTTGCCCCCAGAGAAAGGCCGAGAGGTGGCGAAGGAGCTCGGCATACCGTACTACGAGACAAGCGTGTTCGACCAGTTTGGAATCAAGGACGTGTTTGACAATGCCATCCGAGCCGCGCTGATTTCCCGCCGGCACCTGCAGTTCTGGAAATCACACTTAAAGAAAGTTCAGAAACCTTTACTTCAGGCACCCTGCCTACCTCCAAAAGCCCCTCCACCAGTCATCAAAATTCCAGAGTGTCCTTCCACGGGGACGAACGAAGCTGCCTGTTTACTGGACAGTCCTCTGTGTGCCGACGTCCTTTTCATCCTGCAGGACCAGGAGTCCATCTTTGCACATCGAATTTACCTCGCTACCTCTTCTTCCAAATTTTACGACCTTTTTTTAATGGAATGTGAAGAATCCCCAAACTGGGGGGAAGGCGCTTGTGAGAAAGAGAAGCAGAGCAGGGATGTCTTGGGACGGACGTTGAGTCTTGATCCAGACGAAGAAAGGGAAGAAGGCGCCCCTAGGACACCTCAGGCTGACCAGTGGAAGTCCTCAAGCAAGAACCTGCTGGAAACCGTGGGGCCGGAAGCCGAGGGCTCAGCCCCCGAGGCGGCGCAGACTCTGTCAGGCTGGAGCAAGGGCTTTATTGGCATGCACAAGGAGATGCAAGTCAATCCCATTTCAAAGCGGATGGGTCCCGTGACTGTGGTCAGGATGGACTCCTCCGTCCAGCCAGGACCCTTTCGGACCTTGCTCCGATTTCTTTACACAGGGCAACTGGATGAAAAGGAAAAGGATTTGGTGGGCCTGGCTCAGATCGCAGAGGTCCTAGAGATGTTTGATTTGAGGATGATGGTAGAAAACATCATGAACAAGGAAGCCTTCATGAACCAGGAGATTACGAAAGCTTTCCATGTCAGGAAAGCCAACCGGATAAAAGAGTGCCTCAGCAAGGGGACCTTCTCAGGTGACTGGGGCCTGGGCAGAGCGGTTGGTACCTGCGATTGTGTTTTATCAAACAGGAGCAGGGGAGACATAAACACAGCTAACATTATAAGGGCTTATTTTTTTTAATATCCTTTTTTAAAATTTTTAAATTTTTTTGCCACAAGATGCATGTGTTCACCCAGAGAGAAAGAGGGACAGAGAGAGAGAAAGTGAGAATACCCCCACCCCATCGCCAGGGGGATGGCCACACTGCAGTCCCTTCTCCATTCTGCTCTTAGAATTTTGGGCTCACACGCATATTTTTCAAGCCGCTTGTCCAAGACTTGAACCATGGTCAGCCATGTGGGAATCCAGCATCTTAACCACCATGCTACCTGCTGGCCCCTTCATGTACCATTTTAAGCTGTAGATACATATTTTTTTACACTTATGTATTTATTTATTTGCAGTGATTTTCAAACTGCTGGGTCCAGGATTCAAACCACAGTTGGCCATTTGGGAATTCAGTGCCTTAACCACCATGCCACCAGCTGGCCCCAAGCTATAGATATTAATTTACTTGATTCTCATCAGGCTGAAAGGATCAGATGATTACTCCCTCCATTTCGCAAATGGGGAAACGAAGGGATAGAGGGACTAGGTAACTTTCCCACAGTCACACAGGTAATAATGGTAGAGCCACGATATGAACCTAAGATTTTGTGGCTACAGAAACATGTTCCCAAAACCACCATGGGACCACATTGCTCCTCAAGATATGTCAAGGATGGGGAACCAGCAGTTAGCGTAATGGCTATGTCGCTGGACTCCCACGTAGTTGACCGCGGTTCGCATCCCGGACCAGGTGGCTTAAAACTCACGCCGGGCGTGTGTGCGTGTGTGCCCAGGATCCCGAGAGGAGAATGGAGGAGAAGGGATTGCGGCGTGACCATCCCCCCTGGGGGGTGATTTCTCGCTTTCTGTCTCTATGTCTCTCTCTGTCTGGCGAGCGCACGCGCCCTATAGCGAAAACCTCTCCAAAAAAAAAAAAAAAAAGATATGTCAAGGACCCTGAGCCTATCTCCCATCAGCTCGATGTTCAGGAACCATTCCTTGACCAGATCTAGTCTCCATTGACCCTTCAGCTTTTGCCCAGGACAAAAGTCAGTGACCTCTGGTCTTCAGGCCACTGAGGGCCTTGAGGCAATTTTGGTGGCCCTCTAACTTTCTTGCGAGAGGTGTCTCGTGTGTTTCTAGCCCCTCTTTCTTGTCCTCACTCCTTGGCCCTGCCATCCATTTTTTCTTGTCCCTCCTGTCTCTCTGATTGCTATGCTGTATGACACCCACCACACCCTTCTGTAGTCGCTTAGGCACGCTGTGGCCTGCATCCACTATGGGCTACTGACTCACGCCTGTACTGTCTTACACACGTGTACTCTTTTGGTTCGGGAATCATCTTGAGTGTGCGTGAGGTGTGCATATATGTGTTTGTGTGTGTGTGTCTTTTATTGCCAAAAGTTGACTACTTGAATTCTGTTTATATGGATACTTCTGTTTGTGTGTTTATCTTTCATAATCCCTGCCATGATACTACATATTTAGTAAGTAGTTACTGAGTCTGTTCATAATCTTAAAGCTTATGAGTAATATTTACTCCATTCAGTGACCATCATGGTACAGGAGGGGTTGTGAAAGTTAATGAAAAGAAAATGTTACAAACCCGCAGTAAATTAGATGGACCTTAAGCAATGTTAATTAAATCACCCTCTCCTCACTGCAAAGACATAATAACCAAATACAGAGTGGGAGCTTCAGTAGGATTCTGTTTTTTAAAAAAAGTATGAAATATAATGATATAATACAGGGATAATTGGAGATATTTTATTATAAACTAGGTAGATAACATTAGGAAATTATTTTTCATTTTCTCAGATGTAATAATGGATGGTTATTTGGGACAACATTCTCGTTTTTAGAGAATTCATGATAGAAACAAAGCATCCTACTCTCTGTTTAAAAAAAGTCTACACACATATATAAAAATACACATACAGCTAAAGAAAACATGGAAAAATTGTGTTAACAGTGGACAAATGAGTAAACATTGTACTATTCTTTCCACTGCTCTATATATTTAAAATATTCATAATAAGGAGGGGAAAATATTCTTCTCCTTCTCTTTACTTCAGAGAATATGTGTTGGGGCTTTATGTGTTATTTTAAATGCTTACTCCTCAATGTGGGAATTGGATTTAGCAAAGGTGGAGGTTGACATAAAACCAGTAAAGATTTGGAGATGGGCCAGCCCATGCATGGCATGGTGGCTAAAGCAACTGGATACCACTTGGCCAACCTCGCAATTCAGGCCCCAGACTAGGCATCTTGAAAAACATGCTGAGCACTTGTGTGTGTGTGTACCCAGATCCCAAAGGGAGGGAGACATGGAGGAGAAGGGACTATAATGTGACTATGCCCCATGGGTGTACTTTCTCACTTTCCCCTCTCTCTCTGTCTCTGTCTCTCTCCAGAGAGTGCACACCCCCTCTGGAAGATTTTAAAAAACGATAGTAATAAATGGGCTAGCAGGCAGTGTGGTGGTTAAAGGCTCTAGATTCCCACATGGCCAACTGTGGTTCGAGTCCTGGACCTGGCGGCTTGCTTTCTTGTTTTCCCTTTCTCTCTCTCTCTCTCTCTCTCTCTCTCTCTCTCTCTCTCTGTCTGGTCAAATTTAAAAATAACAATAACAAATGGAATTAAATAAATAAATAATTCTTTGAAAATAATCAGAGAATGAGAGTGGCGCAGGTTGCTAGATACAAGAGGCGCAGAGCCTTGGTTTAAGCTGTCGTGAGGCTGACTCGCGGTTATGTTCCCTCACTCCCCTGGCAGACGTCACATTTCAGCTGGATGACGGAGCCATCAGTGCCCACAAGCCGCTGCTGATCTGTAGCTGTGAGTGGATGGCAGCCATGTTCGGGGGGTCGTTTGTGGAAAGCGCCAACAGTGAGGTACGTGCCTTCCTAAAAGCCTCCTGGCGTCTTTGTGAATGTGCAGTTGCACGTGTGTTTGTATAAAGTACGTAACTAGTCGGATGACTTCAATTCTTTAACTGCTTCTGTGAAATAGTTCCTTAGGCAGTGCTTGAGAGTCAGCACACCCTTGTGATTATGAGAAGCTATTGCTTATTGTTCCCTTGGGAGACAGCACCTGGGTGACCTATGTTCGGCATCTCCTTTCATCTTCACAGCTCTCCTCCTGGATGACACGGTCAGCTATGCTTGTTAGCCAGTGTCAACACAGGCAAGGTATGATCAAAATAGACCTTGAGAAGGGCAGAGCCTATCTTCCAGAAGTTCTTCAGTCACCTAAGTCCTGGACTCATTCCTACCTCTAACCAGACAGGGGACCTTGAGAAGC
Source organism: Tupaia tana (assembly GCA_026018925.1). NCBI lineage: Eukaryota > Metazoa > Chordata > Mammalia > Scandentia > Tupaiidae > Tupaia > Tupaia tana. Next base: position 64,743,501 of record JAKSZU010000010.1, read on the forward strand.
TGCATCCTTGTGCCTCAGTCTTCTCATCTTGATGAGGGGTACATTAGACTGTCCTTGAGCTCTCTGTGAGCTACAACACGCCCTAAAGCTCTGCCCTGACTCCCCTGCCCATGTTGAAGGTCTATCAGAGTTTGTTAACTGTGAGGAAACAGGACTGGAGCAAATGGTGACTCCTCTGAACATGCCTCTCCAAGTCCCGAGGTCGAGTGGGACAGCTGGTTTGCTTGTCAACTGCTGGCAATATCTCCAAAGGAAGGCCATTCTTAGAGTAGAGCCAATAGTGTCTCCAGGACCCTGTGTCTGTTTACAATACACTCTGTTGGAACAGGAAAAATTTTTAAAAATCCATTCAGACACTTCTAACTTCAGAAGTGAGTAAGCATTTTGTTGTATTTTTGCAAGTATCTTTTAACATCTTTTTTAAAGAAACATGGGGACACCCATCAAGCTTATTGTCCTAAGAGGTTCGCTTTGCTAATCTCAGCATCTCTCCAATTTTTTTTTAAGAAATTCAGAAAACAATAGCTAACTTTTCAAAAGGGGCGCTCACTGGGGAAATCTGAGCACTCCCATTGTGACCCAGGAGCCTGCATTTCCGTCCCCATGTGGGAAACAGAATCCTAGAATCACAAGCTGAGCTGAGGTGGCTGAGGCTGAGAAGGTCACTAGGCCACCCTCCTGCTTCCAGAACAAACTGCAGCTGCTCCTAAATCAACCCCCCTCTATGGTCTGTCTGCTGTTTGGGGAAGGGACATTAGAATTATCCTGATGACCTCTTCTAGTGTCTGACAGCCTCTGGATTGTCCACTGAAACTCACTGAGGTTTCACCCATGCATTCCAAGGTGTTTTGGAGCATCTTCACTGAGACGACTGCAGAATGGAGGAGGCTACACGGATTAGGGGCAGTAGAGCTCAAATTGCAACTCCTCCACTTACAAGCTGTGTGGCCTTGGGCACATAGCTTAACCTTTCTGAGCTCCAGTCTTCCCATCTGGAAAGCATATTACCTGTGGTGTGGCTATCAGCTGTTTAAACGTCAGCACTTGCCAAGCACCTCGTAAGCATTAAGTAAGTGGTAGCAGCCACTAGAATTTTGATGTTGGTGGTGATGATGATATTCTTTTCCTCTTTCTTTTTTCCGAAGAATTATTTATGTATTTAATTTTGTTGTTGTTGTTATTTGGTAATTTGACCAGAGAAAGACAAAGAAAGAGAGAAAGTGACAAAACAAGCCATCAGGTCCAGGACTTGAACCACAGTCGGCCATATGGGAATCCAGCGCCTTAACCACCACGCCACCTGCTGGCCCAATATTCTTTCCCTCTACCACCAGGAAAAATTAGGGTAGCTACTGATCAGTAAAACCTAATCCAATGGCACTTTACAGTCTTCAGTAATTTACATAAAGAGGTGGAGGCTTGCTCCCCTTCCTTTCCCAGCTCACAGAAATGCCTGCTGATGGTGCAGTAGAGGCCTGCTGTGAACAGCAGAGAGGAGTTGATCAAGGTCAGGATCCCAGGCACAAAGGGACACTGTCAGAGCTGACCTCACCAATGCTAATCCCCTTTATCCCTTCCCAGAATGGACTATAATCGTCTCCAGATTAAAATGTAGAGCAGAGGTGACCAAAACAAAAACTTGGCGGTGAATGTGAATGCACATGCATACAGTTGTTTAATAGCCTCTTCTGGAAGGGCCCTCCTGTTTAGCACACCCTCCTGGAAGGACTAGGTTTACTCACCATTTAGAGCTGGAGCTGAGGCTAATGGTTATGTATGGACTCAGCTCAAAAGACAAAGACCGTGGAGCCAAGCAAGCACCTGAAGGTCTGTGCCAAAATTCCTTCAGTCAGTATATTAAGAATGCCATGAGCTGGGAGCAGCAGATGGTATAATGGTTATATCGCTGGACTCCCAGGTAGTCGACAGAGGTTCCAGTCCCTGACCCAGCGATTTGGGGCTCATACCGGGCATGTGTGCATGAGTGCCCAAAATCCCAAAAGGAGAATGGAGAAGGGATTGCAGCATGGCCATCCTCCATCTGGGGGGGAGGGGGAATCTCTCACTTTCTGTCTCTCTGTCTCTTTCAGTCTCTCTGGCAAGCACACACTCCCTATAGCAAAAATATCTCCAAAAAAAAAAAAAGAATGCCATGAACTATTAATGTCCCCACCTTGTCCTATCCCTTCTCTTTATTTTCCAAGTAGAGCATCCTATAGTAGTTATGAACCTCAGCTTGACCTTGGGCAAGTGATTGACCCTCTCCAAAACTCATCTGTACGATGGAAATAACAAGAGAACCTTCTTCAAAGGGCAGATAAGGCATGACAGTGCTTGTGTAAAGTATTGAATTTGGTGCCTGAAAAATACAAAAGGTCCATAAATATTAGTGACTGTTATCATAGAATATTCTTGTTAAATGATTACCAGGAAGGGTTAAAGGTCTTTGTCCCTGAAAGCCCTAAATTAAAAAGCAACTAATTCCCTTTCTAAACTAGAAGAGTGTGATAGAGGTAGTTTTCAGTGAAAAAGCACTCAGCTAAACACTCAATAAATGGGCCAGGATTAACCTAGAGGTCCAACTTCACACTTGGGATTTGGCCTCTCTAGGCCACTTTTTATCTTATTGTCTTGGGAAAATCTGAAAATCTGACTTCCCCTTCACAATTCAGCCTTATTTTTACTTATTTAGTTATTTAGGCATTAACAGAACACATGGACACTTTTTTTTAAAGTTATATATGGATATATATAAAAAGCCTCCATTGATTTTACTTTAGCATTTTTCATCATTTAATATTCAAGAAGACATTGTATTTTGCTTATATTTTTCTCCTTACTTTTAATGTTGCGGTAAGCATAATTCTCTCCCCAGAGGTACTCAGCAAGTGGTTCATTAAAAATGCATGCCCGGGTTATAGTGAGCAGTGCTCCAGATCTAGAATTCTTTCTCATTCTCTATGAGACCATCTCTAATTATAAGCCTAATAGTCTGAGCTAATCTTTGCAATTAAAATTTTAAACCAACTAAACTGGAATATGGGACATTGTTTAAGGTAATATTATATTCTCTTTTGTAGGGTTTTATTTTTCCAGCTTCATCCAGCAAGTAGGATGCAAACACTTCTTTTATTGACACAGCTTCATTTATATTACCGTTTAAGAGTATAGAAAGCTCTCTCTGTTGATATACAGTTCATTACAGATGTTGAACTCACAGAAACAGGCTTGGAAGTAGATGCTATTTAAAGGTTTTTCCTCTTCACTGAGACTCTAGGTTTTGAAGATATTCAGGTTACTTTTGCTTATTTAAGAAAATCAGCTGTGAGGGGGAAAAAGATAGATGTTCTGAAAGTGTTTTTAGTTTATCTCATTGATGGTTACTTCTAAGGGTCCCTAACATTTTTGGCCAAAGAGTCATCACTTCAAAAAAATGTTAGCATCCTATTAAGAGCAGGTCACGGGGGATTATAAATGTCAGAACACTCCAAGGACATGAGGAACATTAGGGCAGGGCTGCTCCCTGGAATCCGTCATCTCCTGCTGCCAAAAATAACTTCTTTTTATTTAGGATGTCCTCTTTGTTATTTATATTTCTAATTGTCTTTTTTTTTTTTTTAAGCAATGACTTAGAACATGCATTTTCCCAAAAATGTGAAGGTAGTCCATTCACAGTAGAGCAAGTGGTAGGGCACTGCTCTGGGAGGCTGAGGCCACAAAGGAGCCCTGGGTTCAGTTCCCAGACCAACCTAAACAAGCTGGACTCAGTGGTGCACTCCTGTAATCCTGGCTAGCTGGACTCCGGGGCAGAAGGATCACAGTAGGTGAAACCCTGTCAGAATTACCGAACTCCTCCCCTCTCCCTCTCCCCCTGACCTCCTCCTCTTTGTATCTCATATTTTAAAAAGAAAAAGCTAAAGTAATCTGAATATCTTCAAAACCCAGAGTCTCAATGAAGAGGGAAATAAACTTTAGATAGCATCTATTCTAAATCCCTCCCATGTAATAGATGAAGAAACTGACAGTCAGAGATGGTTAGTGACTAATCAAAGGTGACAGACAATTTTAGCAACATATCCCCCGGCCTAGCCTAGACTTTCGCCCTGTCCTCCAAGGCACTGGTTTTATGAGTAGCAGACACTCCCATCTCAGAGAATAGGCATTCACAGGAAACTCTGGAATTTCTTTTAAAGATAATTACTAGCATCTTACAGCATTTAGTCCTTTGTAAAATGTGGATCCTTTTACTATCCAAATGGTTCAAATTTTTAAAGTTGACAACCAAATTTTTCAGTTATCCAGAAAATTGCACTAATTCAAACATTATTCTAGAGAAATGAAATTTTCCCTTATTCATAAACCCAGAAAGCAGTTTGTATGGGTATCTATAAATAAATAGATACAGATAATGGTCGGTATCAGATAAATGCATGTGTGTATAGACATACTTGCATGTAAGCATAAATGCAGGTGTAATCAGTGTTAGATTCACTTGAATGACAATCACTCATATGTAGATACAGCTTGTTGGAGGGAAGAATAACATTCCACTATCTGTATTTTGCAGATGATCCAGCATGTACCAAGGCTTTCTTATTTTTAAATAATAAGAGCAGCAATAGTTTCTACTCATAGAGTTCTCTCTGTTGTAGAGGTTTTGCTCGAGACCTGAAATGATCTCACCTATCAGATGGTTGCTGGTAATGACCCATGTAGCTTATTTATGGACTCAAAACTGTTTTTCACCAACCATGTGTAAAACGGGGAAGGAAGGAGGAAATTTCCTAATATTTCTAGAAATTATTCTGGGCTTTCCTTATAATACATTAAGAAATAGCTCTACCTATCTGAAAGGCACTCACTCTCGGAGATGGCTGGTATCTACACAGACTACTATAGAAGGTTCTTAAACAACTGAACTACACTAGAATGCATAGGCCATAAGTCCCTTGTCGAGTCTGGACATAAAAATATATATATGGAGAGAGAGAAAGGAGTAATTATATATGTTACAGAGTGTAATTATATATGATATGTCCACATAACAATGTAATACAGATTAAATTGTATGTAATATAAATATACCTATTTTTATATGTTACATGAAGACTTATGAGTACCAACCAGAGTTAAGAAGTGTATAATTATTCATCCTTTTGAATTAGAAGTCTCATTCTTAAAAACTGTTAGTGAAATACAATACTTTACCCTTCTGTAGCCCAAACCTTTGCTCCCTTGCCATTAAGGGTTTCCAGTATACTATGCAGCAATATTGAACATAGACTCGAGAATTGTACTCCCTGAATATAAGTCCCAGTCAATACATATTACCTCTGTGACCTTGGACGCCAGACATAACATCATGAACCTTGGTTCTTGGTTTATAAAATGGCAAAAAATAATAGTCTCTTCCTGCTCTGGTAGATATAAGGATCGAGTTACATAATGCATGTGGAAGGCTTAGCATAGGGCCTGGTGTATAGGAAGCCTCCAATAAAGGTTAATTTTCTAGTCATCAATATTCCAATGGTAAACATAGTGGTACCATTTTATACTACTCCAGGGCTTGTCTCATGGAGTTAGAAATTTAAAGTAAAGAGTAGCTGCTGCACAGTGTACTTCGCAGTTGAACCATACCCACCCTTCCAGAATTCCACTTCCCAGGCTTTCTAGCAAAATCAGCACGCATTTATATGGACAACTTCAGATACTTGAGAGGGAGACTGGAAGTATCCTACAAACAATAATTCACCAAACTCAACCAATGGTTTCCCCAGATGTCCCACACAAGGACACCTTTGGATTCTCTGAATCTACTGATACCTGGTAATGTTCCAGTAATTCCGAATTCATAAGTTATAGGGGAAAAAAATCATAGTGTATGTATCATGCTTGTATATACCGATAGAAAGTCCAAATCAAGCCAGACACTGTGGCAACCAGAGTGGTTGTTCATCCTCCGTTTTGACATCTGAGAGATCTGGGCTCTGTCATGCGTTGGCAAGTGTGGTTTGTCCCCCCTCCCCCCGCCAACACCTGTCATGTTGCTAGGAGATTTCTTTCCCTACAATGGAGTATTAGAAGGTACTTGGCAAGGAGGGCTCTAATGTCATCGTACATTTACAGCCCATTTGTCTGATTTATAAGTCTAAACAGCCATTTAAAAATTCCAAATCAGGCTTTGTCAGGTGGCTCCACTCTTTTATCATCTACAGATCAAAATGGTATGTTTAAAACCATAAATACCGAATGACTTCTGTGTACAGCCTCAAAGCAGGTGTCTGAGCCTTGCCAGTATCGGGTCATGCTGTTGGGATATTTATAAGCAGCAGAGCCTGAAACTGGGCCCACTTCCGGCTTCCTTCAGCCAGGATTGAACTTTTCCTGTAACATTTCAGGTCTATCTCCCAAATATAAACAAGATGTCAATGCAAGCCGTATTGGATTATCTCTATACCAAGCAGTTGTCACCAAACTTGGACCTGGACCCACTGGAATTGATTGCCTTGGCGAACAGATTTTGCCTGCCACACTTGGTTGCACTTGCAGGTAAGACTGATGACTTGGGGCCATGCAGTATCTGACTGTCATATTTATCAAAATCACATTTAAACAAAAATAAGATTTCTAGGGAATGAAAAAAAAATTTTTTTTCTCACCCAAAATAGGCCTGTCTTCTACAGGGTGACGTGAACTCATCAAATGCATCAGAATTCCCAACTCAATTCAGCAGATGCTTCTTAAGCGCCCACTTTGTGGTAGGCCCCTGAGGAGATAGAAATTTAAAGATGAGGAAAGCATGACCCCTGCCCTCTAGGCACACACGCTAGGTATGCTGAATCATTAGTGGCCTCACAGTTCAAAATAAAGCTGTCAGCATTATCCCCATAATGTGTGTACAGACAGTCTTTAAGAAAAGGGCAGTAGACACAGTGGTTAAGAACAGGCTAGAGAGCCAGATTGCCTAGGTTCAAATCCCGGCTCCACCGTGGTCTGGCTGGATGACTGCCCTTTACTTAGCCTTGGCTCTGCGTCTCCGCTTTCCCTCTCTTTATAATATTATTCTGCCATAAAGTTGTTATGAAGATGAAATGAGTTGAAATATATAAAGTCCTCAGAACAGTGTCTGGCACATAGTAAGCATTATGTAAGTGGTTTTCTTAAAGCTATTTTAGAAAATGTTCTGACATTGTCAAGTTCATTTTAGGAGAAAGAGAAAAAGGGAGACTTGGCTTAACTTCACAAAATTCCATGTATTATTTCTAGATTTGTTCAGTTGGTAGGCTGAAACAGGTCTATATAGGACATATGCATTTAAATAACATTTTTCTTACATTGAAACCTTCCGCTTCATTCATCTTGAGCAGTCTGGGCTTCAGCACTCTATTTAGTTGGCTCTTATTAAGCATGAAAGCAGAGACAGACAGTACCTGTCTTATTCATTGGCCTTCCCTTGCACACTGGAAAGTGCCTGAGCGTATTTGGTTCACAATAATTATCTCTTAAAGAGTTGAATGAAGATGAACGTATAAACAAACCAACCAGTCCTGTCTTACTTCACTTCTTGGCAGTGTTTTGAGACAGAAGATTAAATTCTCTGTCCTCCAGGTTCCTATTACACACAGCCAACCGGAGATCAAAGTCCTCTCTTCACCCTATTTCCTCCCCAATTAGATAAAAAGAGAGAGTGGAAGCATTGCTATTAGTTTGTTTCATGTGTGTGTGTTTTTAAACTCTTAGCCAATATACCCGAAGTCATAGACCCAAATGAGTGTACCACTTATTAAATACTAACTCCGGGAGGTCGCAGAGGGCAATTTCTTTTCTTTTCTTTATTTTTTTTTCAGAAATATGAGTTTTGATCCATTTAGCTATCCACGGGTTTTTCAAGCATTTGTCCTTCAAGGATAAATTTGATTTTTTTTGAAATGGTCAAAAGTAATGCAGGGCCAAATCTGTCAAATGAGTTTCATGATCAGTCTCAGAGCAGTGCCGGTTTTGCTTCAATATTAAGTTTGGCAGTGAAAACCTGGGATTGATCTTTCTCCAAGAAAGTTTTCCTTTTCTTTTCTTTTTAACTGACCCAGAGAAAGCTTCTCATTTGAACTCTAGAGTGCTACATACATATGGTTTTGTTATTAAATTCTGTTATTACTGTTAATGATTATTTAACATGCACCTTCCCAAGACTATTCCTTTAATCATTTATAGTATTTGGTACCTCTTGTCTAAAGCATAGACCTTTTAGAACATGGTGTTTAAGAATCAGTGTCTGGGGTGAAAATGCTTTGCAAGCCAGTGTTAAATGAACATGAAGAGATGTTGCAATTACTTCTTTTTTTTTTTTTTTTTTTTTTTGGAGAGGTTTTTGCTATAGGGCGCATGCGCTCGCCAGACAGAGAAAGACAGAGAGATAGAAAGCGAGAAATCACCTCCCAAAGGGGATGGCCATGCCACAATCCCTTCTCCTCCATTCCCCTCTCGGGATCTTGGGCACGCACGCACATGTGCCCAGCGTGAGTTTAAGCCACCGAGTCTGGGACTCGAACCATGGTCAACTACATGGGAGTGAAGCGACATAGCCATTACGCTAACTGCTGGTCCCTTGAGAGGTTTTTGCTATCAGACACGTGCGCTCACTGGAAAGACAGAGACAGAGAGAAAGAAAGCGAGAAATCACCCCCCAGGGGAGATGGCCACGCCACAATCCCTTCTCCTCTATTCTGTTCTTGAGATCTTGGGCACGCACACACACGCACCCAGAGTGAGTTTAAGCCACCAGGTCCAGAACTCGAACCGTGGTCGACTACATGAGATTCCAGCAACATAGCCATTACACTAACTGCTGGTCCCAACAATTACTTAAAATGAAAGAGCCCAGGTGACTTCTCAGGGAAATTTCATTTGAAGTAGTTCTGGGTTTGTCAATCCAGTTTAGAAAGGTGGTGCCAAAGAAAATACACAGCTCCAGATACCACAGTGACTAGCTCTAGGCAGGCTGACTACCCAGCATTAGAGCCAGAGCAGAAAGTGAGCATGACGTGCACACTGAACTGGATTAGAACAGATGCCATGTGAGAGATGACTGCAACGTCAAAGAGCTAGAAGTGCTGGCCCAAGACTATTGCCACGCATGTCAATTCCAGAGGCAGGTGACTGTTCGAGCCGAGGCAGAGACAGCACAGTCTCAGAACCACAGTTAAAATACAGCTTAAGAAGCCTTGGACACAGTCCCCAAGCATAAATGGCCCTGCCAACTGGATCCTTGCTACTTCGGGCTGAAGGTCTCCCCGGCCTTTAGAATCTGAGAGACCATCTGGAGCTGTAGAGACAGACATATGCATTCACATTTTTATTTTTCCAAATAAACTTATTACTCAGGCTCCCCATTGTCAGAGGTTACGGAGAACTAGAGCCATGAGAATGGGGAAACTGCCAAACAGGAACATAGCTAGACTCTAAAGGATGCTAGGGAGGTGCCAGACTGTCTAAAGCCACACTGTCCAGAACTTTCTGCACTAATGAAAGCATTGTCTACCCTCACTGTCCAGGACAGTGGCCCCACATGGCTATTAAGCATCTAATGTGGCTAGTGTGATGAAAAAACTGAACTTACTGTTTTATTTCATTTTAATGCATTTAAGCTGAAATAGCCTCATGTCACCAGTGGTTACCATTCAGACAGGAGAGTGTGGGTCTGGTGGATTTGAACTCTTTCAGAAGCATGAACAAGGGTCCCCAGAGATGTCGGCACAGTGACTGAAGACCAGACACCCAAAGGCTACACATCGGAATGCACTCTAGATTCGATTCACATGGCTGCCCAGAGGCGTTTTCCATACTTCCTCCCTTCTTACCAGCCCCCCAGAGGAAGCACCCTGCATACAGAGTCACTAACATTCTCCTGCCCCTCTCCTCTCCAGAGCAGCACGCCGTTCAGGAGCTGACCAAGGCTGCCATGAGTGGCGTGAGCATTGACGGGGAAGTGCTCTCGTACTTGGAACTGGCCCAGGTTTGTAACAGTTCACTTTTCACCTTTCCAGTGTGTTCAACCAGTTCATTTAATGCTGATAAAACATTCCCCTGTTGCATCTGTCTAAATAAAGATGTCACCACTGAGTCACAGAGGCCCCCTGCGTGCACTGAGAAGATCTAAGAGTTTTACATTTCATGCACCATCAGCCTGCTGGGCCTCGTTTGAAAAAACAAGGACCCCCACCCCCGGACTAGTCCCTTGTCCCCTAGGGCACTGACTTCTCATGTGAGAACCACTTTGGGTATGATAGAGAGAAATTGTGTCTTTCCTCCTTATGATTCTTGGATGTGTATTTGGCCAAGAACAATTTTCCATGAAGTTCTTAATACCCTCTTGTTAATGAATATCTCACTGCAGCTTTCTTGAAGTTTTCTAAAATCAATACTTGTTAATATTGACATTGTAATTCTATAATCCTAATACAATACTATTCACACTTCTTCCAGAGAAGGCCCAAAATACACTGAATGACCTCAAGGCACAAAACTAGACTGTGCCTCAGTTTCCTCATCCATAAGAAATGGGAATGGTAGGTCTGGTCTTGTGGATTAGTGGTTAGGGGAGCTGGATCCCACATGGACAGCCACAGTTTGAATCTGGCTCCCAGAAGCTTGAAAAACACACCTGGTGGATGTGCACACATGCCCCAGATCTCAGTAAGAATGAGAATGGAGAAAATATTGATGCCCCATTATGGGGTACTCTCTCTCTCTCTCTCTCTCTCTCTCTCTCTCTCTCTCTCGCAAGTGCCTGTACTCTCTGACAATTAAGAAAAGAAAGAAAGAAATAAGAAATGGGAATGATAATTCACATATTACCAACCCTACGGAGTATTTTGAGAATTAAGTGGGAGAAGTTCAGGAGTGAACACTGAAGAGTGTAGGTCCTCTCACAGTGCAAGGCGCGGACGTGGGATGGTCTAGTCCCTGGCCTAGGCTGGCGAACAATGAGTTTACACTCTGAGGGAAGTAAGAATAAATGTTCCAGTCTTTTCTTCAGCCTTTGGAATATGGCTTTCTTTGTTCCCTCTCTCAGGGCCATGGTATACTGAGCCGGGTAAAATCGGTATTTCTCAATCAAGGACAGGAGATAGTTTCAGGCTGAGGATGGGGGCAAAGGCAGGTGCTGCTCGTGTGTTTCACCTGTGGCCAGAGGAGATAGCTCAGGTTTGAAAGCAGGGATGGTGGAATACATTCTTACAGCAACTCTTCGTTCTGCCTCAACATTCAACTAGTACTTGTTCTTTTCTCCTGAGTACCAGGCACCACACCAGGCAGAGGATATGTCTGTACAAACAGTAGATTCTCTGCCCTCAAGGTAATCATAGGCAAGTGAGAAGGACACAAACACAAATTATTCAAATCCAACATGAAGGATAATCTAATGGAAGTTACAGTGAAAACTTAGAACAGGAAGCCCCCAGTTGTCTGGGCCAACCCCATAACATAGTGGTTAAATGTTGTACTTAGAAAGCCAGATCCCACATGGCCAGTCATTGTTTGGCTAGCCCCAGGACTTGAAAAACATGCTGGGTGCAAGTGTGTGCATGCTGAAAATCCCAAGAGGATGGAGAATAGAGGAGGAGGGATTGCAGCATGACCACACCTCATTAGGGGGTGAGGGGGTGCTTTCTTCCTCTCTCTCTCGCGCTCTCTCTCTCTCTCTCTCTCTCTCTCTGGTGAGCACACACCTCCTCTGGCAATTAACAAAACATTAAAATTTACACATTTTAAAAAAATGGTTGTCCACACTTGGAATGTGGGGTCTTTTGATACAGATTTGGGGGACAGTTTATGACTTAGGCTCTTTCCAGTAAATATTCCTCCTAGAGAAAAACATGAAATGACCCAGATTCCATATAATGGCCATTTGCTTGAGTTTATGATTTGTAGTTGTCTATTTATCTGCTCTGTATTCCCACCCCATACTCTCCCTCCACCCAGTCCACACACACACACACACACACACACACACACACACACACATACACACAAATACAGACACACACCCCACCTTGCTAGAAAATAGTATAATTATTGATAAGCCCCGACAAGCCATACAGGAGGTGTTTAGGATGAGATGTCCCAGGTCTTAGACCTTAACCCTGTGATGTGCTCTAAAAAGTTCACATAAAATGTGTATTATGGGGGGGGGGGGAAGCATCAATTAAAAAATTTTTCCATTAAAATAAACTTGTATTTTAATTCCATTTTCCTCCAAGCTTTTGAAATACCCTTGTATTTAACAGCTTAGGGGCAGGTGAGACCCTGGTATGTTGCATTTCCAGCCTCAATGGTGTAAATACTTCCACCACGACTGATTTTAGCAACGCAAAGCCCCTGAACTCAGAGTAGGGACAAAGTGCACAGTCAGCTCTCTTGAGCTGGTGCAGGGCAACCTGGCACACCACCACTACCCAGATCTTATTTTCAGATAGAAAGCTCTCAAGAGAACTTGAAAGCACCAGCTCAAGTTGTCCCTGATGTTTGGGGCTCTGATTTGGAGTGTCTGGAGTGGGTTCCTGAGGAGTTGACATTTCTATGTGCTTTCATGGCTGTGGGCCCCAGGGTTTCACTTGACCCAGGACATATCAAAAGCAACAAAGGCAAGATGTCTGAGAAGGGCATGGACAGAGAGAGTGAGGGAGTGGCCATTCTGCCAGACCCAGGAAGTGCTTGGGCATCAGGTCTTCTTCAGTCACGGCAACCTCAGCTACCACCTCCCTGAGCATGGGTTTGCATACCCCTGCCCTGCCCACCCGCCTGCTCTTCTTATGTAACCAAAGGGCAGGCACAGGACAGTCGCACATTCCGCAGTCTCCTCTTTCGGACCTTCGGTCCAAGCAAGCTGAGCTCTGACATGCGACCCAGAGTATCCCATTGCTGAGGCTTCCTTAAACAGAGATGACACCGCTGCTTTCTGCTGCTGGCTGGTGCCTTCCAGAGGCCGCGGCCACTTACCACTCGGGGCCCAGGTGGCAGGGGCATACTTTAAACTTCTGATCTGATTCAGTGGTTACTTTTGGTGTACCTGTCAGGGGTTAGGGAGGGGTATGCCAAAAGCTTCACTTGACTGGCATCAGAGCCATAGCCAAAGTCAAAATATACAAGGTCAAAACAAGAGGTTTGCTCAATAAGTTACGTGAGCCCTTCATTCTTTTCATCCCCACAGTGGCTTCCAATTTCTTTGCAGACCCTTTTGAAAGTAGAGTCAGACCAGCTGGTGGCGTGGTAGTTAAGGTGATTAGATCCCCTGTGGGGAACTGCATGGTTAGAATTTCCAGACCCAGTTGGTTGAGAAATAGGCTGGGCACATGGGTGCACCAAATCCTGAAAGAAGGGAGTTGGAGGAGAAGGTATTGCTGTGTGACCATCCCCCATGGGGGGCACTTCCTCACTTTTCCTCCCTCTGTGTGTGTGTCTCTCTGAGTGCATGTGCCAACTGGTAAAATTATATTTTTTTAAGAATTATTTATTGGGACCAGCAGATGGTGTAATGCTTACATAGCAGGACTCCCAGGTAGTTGACCACGGTTTGAGTCCTGGACTCAGCAGCTGAAAACTCATGCCGGACATGTGTGCATGTACGCCCGCAGTGATTTCTCGCCTTCTGCCTCTCTCTGTCTCTACATTGAGTGCATATACCCAATAGCAAAAAAAAAAAAAAAAAAAAAAAAAATTATTATTACTATTTTTATATGCTATAGGACACATGCACTCACCAGAGAGAGACAGACAGAGAGAGGGAAAGTGAGAAAGCAAGCTGTAAGGTCCCGGACTCAAACCACAGTCGGCCACGTGAGAGTCTAGCACCTCAGCCATCACACCACTTGCTGGCCCTGGAAAAATTATTTTTAAAAAGAGAGAAAAGACAAAGAAAGAAAGTAAAGCCCAACCCCAGGTAGGCTGTTCTCTCTGGACTCACGTGCCCACCTGTGTCGGTCGTTCCCTGCAGTTTCACAATGCCCACCAGCTGGCCGCCTGGTGTCTGCACCACATCTGCACCAACTACAACAGCGTTTGTTCCAAGTTCCGCAAGGAAATCAAGTCAAAGTCTGCGGGTAAGACTGAGGGAGGCCCCCATTGATCCAACTGTCCTCCCCGGGAAGGAGTGGGCTCAGTGGACAGATCACAGAGAATTCCTGTGGCTGGTTGGTGGTCACATATTCGTGTGGCATGACCCAACAACTTTCAGGTTGGGAATTCTCTTTGGAGAACTGCCTGCTCGGGGGATCTGGGTGGGCTGGAGTTGGCGTGTTCTGCTGCAGAGCAGGCTGGGGGAGGCATGCTTAGGAGCAAGCTTGGACTCTGAAATCAGATGGTTCTGGGGTCACATTCCCTGTGCCCAGCCTCATGGCTGTGGGCAAGAGATTCTACCTCTCAAGACTTCAGTGCCCTTGACTGTACCTGGTCCTGATCAGTCTCTCTACGTCAGGTGTGGGGAGAGTGCGTGAGAAGCAGTACGCACAAGGGGTATCACCCAGAAACAGGCGTTACCGTCAGCCTCTTTCCTTCCCTAGACAACCAGGAGTACTTTGAGCGGCACCGCTGGCCCCCAGTGTGGTACCTGAAGGAAGAGGACCACTACCAGCGTGTGAAAAGGGAACGAGAGAAGGAAGACATTGCACTAAATAAACATCACTCCAGACGAAAGTGGTGCTTCTGGAATTCATCTCCAGCCGTCGCCTGAAGAGGAAGAGAGAAATAAATCAGTAATCTGATACACCGCGTTTAAAAGCACTACTGTAAAATTAGTCGTCCTAGAGATACGATGTAGTTCGGGTTTCAGGCACTGACCTTCCTCCACTTCTGTGCATTTATCTTTGCTAGGATCAAAGCACAAGCTCACCATCAATGAGCCTGGACAAAAAGGGAAGCTGACTCTCACTGCATTCCTTAAACTGATATGTATATTTTTTTGTTAGGAGGCTTAATAAACTTTAGTCCGTTATTTTGTTTCTTTTTATACAAGGAAAAAGAAAAATAACAATCCAGCTTTCATGTTTCAGATTCCAAATTGGAAACTATTTTTATATGGTCTCTTGTATTTTGTTGAAATGAAAATACTGTGTATTACTTTATTTTACAGGCCACCGATTGACCATGAAGTCTCCCTGTGACTCTCTGTGCCCATATGACCACCGAGCGTAACTCCCTAATTAGAGGGTTGCTCTTTTGTTGTGAAGTAAAGGGTTGGACTGAAATCCCCCAAAGTGCGAGTTGGAGAGTGTTTAATCTTTGTTCTGCTGAATAACATTGGTATAATTACCAAGTCAACTCCAAGAATGTGTATTTACAATATTTGCTGTGTAAGTGCTAGTAATTATATGGTTATATGTGCCATGGAAAATATAGTGATATCGAATATTCTGTTGTTTAAAATGTCTAGATTCAAGAGGATAATCTTTATAATCATTAGAAGGGCTTATTAAATCCCAGCATTATCCAGGGCAAACTCACTCGTGGACCTGAATACATGAGACACCGTTAGAGCACTGGTGTTCGGATTGCTGTCTGAGGGTTTAGGTCTCTCAGTATTCTCTGATCTCGCCATGCTTCTGCATGCAGATTCTCCACTGACTTGAATTGAGATGGGCAAGGGAAAAGGTCCTGGAGTCCATTCCGCCATCTACAGACTTGTCACATCTCACCACCGGAAACAGGCTTCCTCAGGTCTCCCACCTGTGGCCAACTTTGCTTTGTAAAACACGTATTTTTAACTCTTCCCAGGGAAAATTCTTGTCGCTGCAGAAGTAGGCTAACGCAGACCACCCACTCCTGCTGAAATTCAGCAGGGCCTGTGAAAGCACAAAGCTGGAGGCTGGGTCTCTGCCTTCTCCAACGCAGAAAGGAATCTATCGAATTCCAAGAGTCTAGGAAATGGTGCTATTGTGAGTTAGTTCTGATTCATTGTCATCCTGAGTTTTCAGTGTTAAAATAGAAAGTGTGGAGCAGGGGAGCTTTGGGAGGCAGTCAATCATTGCGTCTCTGTAAATTAAATGGTACAGCTCACACGGAAAGCATGTTTAGGCCAGAACTCCATACCTGCCATGGACATGGTATGGCCAGGGCTTGGGGCTCATTGGGTTGGAAGGTCAATTTTTTGATGCTAAGGGCTTTTGATTTTGTTTTTATTTTTTATTTTCTAGCTTTTCAGAAGATGGAAAAGAGACGGTTGAGTCCAACCCCAATGTTGACAGCCGTAGGTATTTGAAAATCTGCCTAGATTACAGATAGGCTTTTATTACTGGCAGTGGATATACCAGATATAAGAGCTTGGCGAAGCCCAGAAATGCATCACCCTCTCATCACAGAAGAGGGGGAAGTAGAGTAGAGATGGTTACAGATGCATCCATTTTCATTTTTTTTTCCACTAGGGTTATAAATCATCAGTAGGAGAAAGAAGACAGAATGAGAGGATAAATGTCAAGACTCAAGGAAGGGTTGGCATCTATCCCCATCATAAAATGGTAGAGGTTGTGTGTTCAGTGAGTAGTCATAGCAAATTGATACAACCAAAGCTCCCATTTGATTGTAATCTTGCCAAAATGTAATGGACATATAAATGAACTTGGGGTACAAGCAATAATATCTACTAGTGTTGTTATCACCTACCATAACCAAGTGGCTGGTTCATTTGGTTGATGCTGATTATGGCCTTTAACCATGGTGGTTTGTTTTGTGTTTTTTATTTCACAAGAAGCCAATAAAATCGTTTAGCTACAAAACGTCTCTATTTTTGTGTTCAAGACCACCATCATATCATGTGAAAAATTTAATAGCTTTTTAAAAAATATCAAAACCTTAGAGGTACTAAGTCACAGGAGTTTGTGTGTGCTCCAGTCCTAAACAGCTTGAATGACTGTCTTATTTGTTTTTAGTACTGTCCCCAGAAAAGCCAATGTCATGATGTAAATGTTTAGGATCTGGCTCTTTGCTCTTGGTGACTACAAGGAGACTTCAAAAGTTTATGGAGAGAGGCCAGCAGATGGTGTGGTGATTAAGGCACTGGGTTCCCACATGGTCAACCACAATTTGAGTCCCAGACCTGGTGGCTTGAAAATCGCACTGGGTCCATGTGCATGCATGCTCAAGATCCCAGAAGGAGAATGGAGGAGAAGGGATTGTGGCATGGCCATCCCCACTAGGTGGTGCTTTCTCACATTCTGTGAGTCTCTGTCTCTGTTGAGCTCACAGCCCCATGGAAAAATAAATAAATAAATTCATGAAAAATATGTATCAGGTTGTCAGAAAAGTCATGACATATTTTTGTGTTTCTTTCTATGTTTTTCTATGCAAAAATGCGGCATGACTTTTCCAACAACCCAATATTATGAAACAACAATACATGGGTCAAAAAATTTTACAGCCAAATACATTTGGACTTTAATTCTGTTTCCCATGAACTTTCTGAAGTCCCCTCTTGCCTTTATGTCTCTAGACATGGTGCAGATTTGGGAGGGAATGACATCTCTATGTGAATGGATTTATAATCTGGATTTGGATAATTCTGCCAACAGCTAAGTGAAAGGTCTGAATTGCTGGGCTCATGAAGAAGTCATTTCTTCAGATACAGGTCTGAGGAAGCTTTTGGAAAAATCTATAAAACATTTTTGGATTATGTAATACAATGTTTATCCAAGCTCAGAAAGAAGAGGGTCTCCAACAAGATCTCATAGAAGCGGGTTTTTCTGAGTGGTAGGTTTCCTATAACTCCATGGAAGGAACTGACCACTGTAAGAAATAATAGTAGGTCCAGTCATGGTGGCACAATATAGTGGGGTGATGCTATGCAAGCTGGAGTCATGTGAGAAGGCTGAGTTCAAATCCTCCATCAGCCTGGACAGAACCGGAGTACCCATAGACATGCCTGTGATCCTGGCTGGCCAGAGGGCTGCAGCTGGAGAGTAGAAGGTAACACCATAGTGAGATTTTAGTTGAGAATGGCTGTCTTTCTTTCCCTTTTCTCTCTCTTTCTCTCTTCCATGGAAGAAATATATATATATATTATTTTTTAGTATAGAAAGGAGACAATAAGATTTCCAACATAGTCCCACATCTTTTTAAATTTAGTGAGTGGTCCCAGTCATAGCACCTTTTACCTAAGACATTGTAGGGAGTCTTAACCTGTAGAAGACCTTGGTCTAGGGCCAGCTGGTGGCATCATGGTTGAGGCGGCTAGATCCTGTATGATTGACTGTGTTGTTTGAGTCCTGGAACTGGTATCTTGAAGAACACACCAGGCACATGTGCCCAAAATCTTGAGAATGGAGAAGGGATTGTGGTGTGACTCTACCCTCCAAGGGTGCTTTCTCTCTCTCTCTCTCCTCTCTCTCTCTCCCTGGCAAGAGCACATACCCTATAGCAAATTGGTTAAAAAAATGGTAAAAGAGAAAGTTTTGGTCTAAGTTTCTCTTAGGCTAATTCCTAGTAAAACAACAGGGATTTAAAGGGATTTCAACACCCCTAAATTGACATTTGAGGAAATCACAGATCCTACTGGTTTAAAGGAAACTCACATATTTTCATTGTGGACCCTCAAAGCAAAAGTCCAGTTACTTTTTTAAAATTTGCCTAAGCACATGTGGACCCATGCGAGAGAGACAGAGGAATAAAGCAACCCCCAATGGGGTGTGGTTACACTGCAGTGCCATCTCCATTTCTCCACCCTGTCGGGGCCTTGAGCACGCACTCACACACACATACACACACACACACACACACACACACACAAACACACATGCTCAGCATGTTTCTCAAGCCTCCAGGGCCATGATTTGAGCCAAATGTTTTGCCATGTGGGTCAAATCCAATTTTCCTGGCCACAGGGCCAGCCCAAATGTCCAATGTTTCTAAGATTTGTTTTTTCACACATCCTTCCATTGTATGATATATTTATTAGTTGTCAAAAATAAGCTTTTCAATCCTGTGAAATTGTCTAAATAGAATAAATTCTATTAGTCAGAGGTAAAAGCATTGAATCTCAAGTTAGGATTCTTTTGTGAACATAGCGTTTCTGCTTATCCATAAACTAAAGATCTGATAGCCTTATTCTTGAATAGGTAAATGGGTATATATTCATATCCTAATCGGGTGGTGGTGGACAAGTAGCAGCAATTTATTTTTTTCTAGAAGAATGTGACTGCAGCATAAAAGCTGTAGAGATAGGTAACCAAGGAGAATGCCTGCATTGTATGTGTAGGTGTATGTAAGTATAGTAATCAAGACACAGCACTATTAACCAAGGAGAAAAAAAGTGCTAAAAGCAATTTTAGAAATAAGGGAAGGGCCATAGGTTGACTCTTTTTGTCTTTCAAAGTGCCAGTTTATGAGATTCCACATATATCATGACTTCATTTTCAGATGAAGACTTTACTGTCTTAAAGTTCCAATTAGGAGACAGGTGTGTGTGTGTATGTGTGTGTATATATATATATATATATATATGAAAGATTTAACCTTCACTTAGAAGTGAAAGCACAGATGTGACAACACTGGTGGTCTCCTATAAAAGCAATGTTTTTGGGAGCCAGATGTTGGGACAGCCATAAAATATAATGCTCCGTGAGGCTGACCCACATGGGAAGGTTCTGAGTTCAAGTCAAAAGACCTCCCTGAGTATGCAAGGCATGTGCATGTCCATGATCCAGAGATGGGTGAAGCTGAGGTTGGATCACTGTTAAGGGTGTGTGTGTGTGTGTGTGTGTGTGAGATATGTATATGTCTTACTCATGGAAAAATAAATGATTTTTTAAAGAATTAGTAATATATTTTTAATTTTCTATAGGGCACATGTGCTCACCAGAGAGAGAAAAAGAGAAGGAAAGTGAAAAAGCAGGCCACCAGGTCCAGAACTCAAAACACAGTCAGCCATGTAGGAATCCAGTACCTTCACCACCACGCCATCTGCTGACCCCAGTAAATGAGTAATTTTTATTAAAAACTATTTTATTTAACTTATTTATTTTATTATATATTTATTTTAATTTGATCAAAGAGGGACAGAGCGAGAGAGAGATGGAAAGTGAGAAAGCAAGCCACCAGGTCCGAGACTTGAACCATTGTTGGCAACGTGGGAGTCCAGCACCCTTAACCACCTTGCCACCTGCCAGCCCCAAATGAGTAATTTTTTAAAAGAAAAGTAAGGGGACCAGCAGTTAGCGTCATGGCTATGTCACTGGACTCCCACGTAGTCGACCGCGGTTCGCGTCCCGGACCCGGTGGCTTAAACGTACGCCGGGCGCGTGTGCGTGCGTGCCCAGGATCCCGAGAGGAGAATGGAGGAGAAGGGATTGCGGCGTGGCCATCCCCCCTGGGGGGTGATTTCCTGCTTTCTGTCTCTCTGTCTCTCTCTGTCTGTCTGGCGAGCGCACGCGCCCTATAGCGAAAACCTCTCAAAAAAAAAAAAAAAAAGAAAAGAAAAGAAAAGTAAGCAATACTTCTAGAATGGCAATGATCTTCCCTTTGCATTTGAAAAGTCCAGCCTGTATTGATGGTGCCTCTAAACTGGATACTTATGCCATTTAGGTGCATGGGTTTTTGTGTTCGTTTGTTTTTGTTTTTGTTTTTTTTTTAAATGGGATTAATAGGAACATGTTCACTAGATAGTTACAGACTGTAATATATAAAATTTGGAAATAATTTATAAACAGATAACTGTGGGACAGAAACCAATCAATTACACAGTTACAACCACAGGAAAGTGCTATGAATGATAGTAGGAGACATAGCCAGGATTTGCTAGCTACCCACTCCTACTACTCACCATCTCCACAGAACAGAAAACCTACTGACATAAATTTCCAGTAGAGTGCAGATGAAACGTGGCCTCATGGAAGGAGTGGTTAGGTTCTTTGAGCCTCAAACTATAAAACTACTAGTAGAAAATGTAGGGGAAACTCTTAAAGACATTAGAGTTGGCAAATATTTTTAAAATAAGACCCCCAAAGCACAGGAAATAGTCCCCAAAATTGACAAGTAAGACTACATCAAGCTAAAAACCTTCCTCACAGCAAAGGAAACAATAATTAGAATGAGAAGACAGCCCCTGGAAAGGAAGAAAATATCTGCAAATTATTCCTCAGACAAGGGATTGAAAACCAGAACATATAGGGAACTCAAGCGGCTCACCCATAAAAAAAAACAATAATCCAGTTTAAAAATGGACAAATGGAGACCAGCAGATGGAGTAATGATTAAGTCACTGGACAACCACATGGCCAACCATGGTTCGAGTCTCAGACCTGAAGGCTTGAAACTCATACCAGGCATGTGTGCGTGCGTGCCGAAAACCCCGAGAGGAGAATGGAGGAGAAGAGATTATGGCATGACCATCCCCCTTGGGGGGTGATTTCTTGCTCTCTGTTTCTCTGTCTCTCCAGTAAGCACGCATGCCCTATAGCTAAAATCTCTCTCAAAAAAAAAAAAAAAAAAAAAAAAAAAAAGCCAAGTAAATTGAAGAGACAATTCTCCAAAAAGACTTATGAATGACTAAAATTCATATTAAAAAAAATGTTCTCTTGCCATAGCGAAACGCAAATTAAAACCAGTGAAGGGTTAGCAGGTGGCATGGCAGTTAAGGAGCTGGACTCCCACATGGCTTGAGTCCCAGACCCAGTGGCTTGAAACACACCAGGCGTGTGTGTGTGTGCGTGTGTGTGTGTGTGTGTGCCCAAAATCCTGAGGATAGAATGTGGCCATCCCCCCAAGGGATGATTTCTCGCTTTTTCTCCATCTCTTTCTGTCTCTCCAGCAAGTGCATGCACATATAGCAAAAATCTCTCTCAAAAAAAGAAGAAAAAAAAAAGGAGGAGAAGGA
Organism: Tupaia tana; assembly: GCA_026018925.1. Lineage (NCBI taxonomy): Eukaryota > Metazoa > Chordata > Mammalia > Scandentia > Tupaiidae > Tupaia > Tupaia tana. Next base: position 64,765,354 of record JAKSZU010000010.1, read on the forward strand.
GGAGGAGGAGGAGGAGAAGGAGGAGGAGGAAGAAGAGGAGGAGGAGGAGGAGGAGGAGGAGGAGGAGGAGGAGGAGGAGGAAGAAGAAGAAGAAGAAGAAGAAGAAGAAGAAGAAGAAGAAGAAGAAGAAAGAAGAGAAGAGAAGAGAAGAGAAGAGAAGAGAAGAGAAGAGAAGAGAAGAGAAGAGAAGAGAAGAGAGAAACTTTTAAATTCAGAGACTCAAGGGCCAGTTATATTCAAGGCCAGCAGGTGGTGTAGTGGTTATATCCCTGGACTCCCACATGGCCAACTGCAGTTCAAGTCCCAGACCTAGTGGCTTGAAAATAATGCTGGGCATGTGTACATGCATGCCCAAGATCCCAGGAGGAGAATGGTGGAGAAGGGATTGTGGTATGGCCACTCCCCGGGTGGTGATTTCTCACTTTCCCTCTCACTGTTCTGTCTCTCTCCACTGAGTGCATGCAACTTATAGCAAAAACCTCAAACAAACAAACAAACAAACAAAAAACCCCACAAGGAGATACTATTTAACCCCAGTTCAAATGACTAGGTAAACAAATGAAGAACTACAAGTGTTGGTGAGGCTGTGGTAAACAGGGAACATTCTTGCACTGTTGGTGGGAATGTAAATTAATACAACCTCTGTGGAAAATAATATGGAATTTCATCAAAAACCTATAAATAGAACTACCATATGAACCAGTGATTCCATTCCTTGGTATTTACCCAAAGGATTGGAAAACAGAAAGACACTTACACATCCACGTTTATTGCAGCATTATTCACGATTGCTAAAACATGAATCCAACCTAAGTATCTAAAAACTAATGACTGGGTTGAAAAATTGTGGCATATCTATACTATGTAATAGTACTCAGCTATAGGAAATAATGAGACCCTACCATTTGATTCAGAGTAGATGAATATGTAAGATCTAATGTTGAATGAAGTGAACCAAACTTTGATAGATATACACTGTATATCTCCACTCAATAGTGTACCAAATATCTGCACTCTATGGCATAAATTGAAAGATCTGAAGGTACGATAGTAGAGAGATACCAGAGACTGTAAGGGAGGAGCATGGATAGTAGAGCATAGGTGTGAGTTGCAAAGAGAAAAAACTTTTAACATAAAAAATGCGAAGTTACATGTTGGGAAAACGTACACACACACATAATACATCATAGGGACTCTATGTAAAATGTGAAATTATTCTGAAAATTAAAATAGATATATAAATATATATAATTATTTGTGATTCTATCCCACAAGTCATGTGAAACAGACCCATTACATGAATCAACCTAGAGATTTCATGTTTAAAAAAATTTTTTTGAGTATGAGTATGTTCTCTTCCACAAAGACAAAAATGGTTAGAGATTGCAAGTAATCAATGAGTAAAGGACTTGACTCATTTATTTTTGCTTGGATGCCAGCTAAAATTTGAGCATTTTTAAATGTCCTACCAATCTGATAAAATAAATATCCTTTTGACTTGGTGATTCGTGGTAGCTCCAGTTGAGATGCTACACCCATGCTATGTTAAGTTTAACTGTCATGTGAAGAGATATAAGCTTTAGTCATCTAAAAAATGATTTCCAGAGCAAATCAAGAAAGATGATTTGGTAATGCCCTGGGTATAATACATAACACATAGTAAGTACTCTGAAAATGGAAGCTAAACAGAAATGAAGGAGAGCCTGTGTACTTACCATGTTGAACTCTCAGGCAAGAAATCCAACAGAAAAAAAAACAATGTCCTTGTTACAAAATAGAACAGCATGGTCTTTTCTTGACAGTCTCTTCAGCCAAGTGCCAACCTTGCTGCTTAGTGCTTCATGATAGTGACTAAAGAATTAGAGAATAAGAGCCATGGGCAGGTTAAAAACCAGATTAATGGGCTGGAGGGAAAGATGCATGATGGATGGATAGAGAAGAGGGTGGCACTTTCTGTGAGGACATATTTTTTTCCTCTCTGGGCATCCATCATCTGAATTAAATAAGACTGGTCCACCACAGAGCCAAGCCTGACTGAGCATCTACTTCTCTTGCAGCTGCCAATCATTCTTTCTTACTTTTCTCGAAGTAAGGTGAGACCTCAGGTATATAAGATGCACTTTCACAGGCTTGTTCAGTTTTATTCCCGTGTTTCTCTGCCATGCCCAAGTAGATGGACCAAAGCTCCCAATTCTAGCACCACTGACCCCAGATCCAAAACACGGATGAGAGAACATGGTAATAGCTCACATTGTTGAATATGTACTATAGCCAAGCACTCTTCAGTGCTTTACACTCATTTATCTCATTTAGTTCTTTCAATATTACCTCACGGGGAAGGTATGGGTTCCGAGAAACAAACCCTTTGATGAAGACTCAAAAGTGAGCACTTTGTTTAGGTAATTGCATTCTCTTTTGACATGTATGTGTCAAAAAAGAAAGAAAGGAAAAAGAAAGAAAGAAAGAAAGAAAGAAAGAAAGAAAGAAAGAAAGAAAGAAAGAAAGAAAGAAACTTCTCAAATTATTCTGAAGAACATCAAAAGAAAAATACATCTTAATTTTTCAAAGTTCTGGAGCATCAAACATAATTATCCTCCTCCAAAAATGTATGCAAGGCCTTATTTAAAGGGCATCATTGAATCTCTCCTAAATTGTGCAAAACAAATTTCAAAATAACAAGCTTGAACCTAAATAATTTTTCTGCTACACAGCATTTTGTAGACATAGGCAATTTCTTTTTGAGAAGACCCAAGATGATAATTCTGATTGTTCTTTCATTACTTCTACCATCTACTTACAAAGTCCAGGAGAAAATTTCTTTTTTTAATGAAAGATTTGAGATAGACTTACTTGTTTTTCAGGGTTTTGGGCATAGGGTATGTGCAGTTATCAGAGACAAAGAGAGGGAAAGTGAGAAATCACCCCCCACCACCACCACCCAGTGTGGATCACCACACCTCAATCCCTTCTCTTTCATTCTACTCTTGGAATTTTCAGTATACACACACACGCCTGGCGTGATTTTCAAGCCACTGGGTCTGGGACTCAAACCATGGTTGGCCATATGGAAATCTACCTGCTAGTCCCTGAGACAGACTTTTAAATTTTTTATTTCAGTTGCCTGATTTTCATGAGGCTGACTGCCTGATTATTATTATTATTATTTTATTTCAATTGCCCGATTTTCATGAGGCTGACTGCCTGATTTAAAATTTTTCATTTCAGTTGCCTGATTTTCATGAGTCTGACTGCCTGGTTATTATTTTACCTATTACATGACCTTAACAAAAAAACAAACAAGTCAGTGCTCAGAGCCTTGACCCTGGAATCTAGACCTGACTAGTAGTTTTAGTAAATTAACAGGGCATTCTTCCAACTAGCCAAATCCTAAGCAACCCTGCCTGCTGCAGCAATGGGCAATATCTCTTCTTGGATAATTCTTTTGGTTGTGTGCTGGACAATTATGTAGGGAATAGAATAGTTTCGTTGATCCATAGATGATCTTGCAGCTTGCTGGGAGAGAGTAAAGAGTAAATATCTGAACTTACCATCGTGAGATCTCTTTTTTTATTTTTTTCCTAGTTGGGTTTGTTTCGGAGTTTCTTGATCTTTTTTTGTGCTCAGAATACTTGAGACTGGGAAATGTATAAAGGACATAAATTTGTTTCTTACAGTTCTGAAGACTGGGAAGTCAAAGGCTGGAGGATCCACATGTGGCAAGGGACTTCTTGCTGTGTCACTGCATGGAGGAAAGTGGAAGGACAAAAGAGAATGTGCACACATGTGCAAGAGCACACAAGAGAGTGAGAGGCAAGAACCCACTTCCTGATAACTCCTTCCTATAATAATGGCATTAAATCCACTGATGAGGTCAGAACCTCATGATCTGATCACCTCTTAAAGGTCCCACCTATCAACGCTGTTGCATTGGGGATTAAGTTTCTAATACATGGGACTGGGTGGCAGCCCAGCCATAGAACATAATTCTCTGAGTATGACCCATGTGGAAGGGATCCAGATTCATATCTGAAAATCCTCTTGAATACACCAGAGATGCATATGCCCATGATCTGGCAATGGCTGGGAGCAGATCACAGTGTTAGGATCCTGCTGAGTTGCATCGCTCTCTCTTTCTGAAAATAAACTTTTTAAAAAATATTTATAATACATGAACTTTAGGAGACATATTCAAACCATAGCATTGAGTGATGGATATATTGGTAATAGGGGTGGATCTTTACTGAAACTAAGTCTTTCTAAAAATGGCATTCTTCTCTCAGTTTCAATGGGATGGAGGTTCCTAACTATGCATCTCCTTAAACAGAAATGACTGCATTCATAACCAGTTCAGATATATTGGGTTGTCAGAAAAGTCATGACGCATTTTTCTATGCAAAAATGCGTCATGACTTTTCCAATGACCCAATATCTCCCTCCTGTCTTAAAAATACTTGATGTGAGCAGTGACAGCCAGGAAGATATTCTTCCATTAGAGGATCTTGACCCAAAATTCACTCAAAAAGTCAGGTCCTTCTATATCTCAGTTCTTCTAAAGCAGACCATCTGATTAAAGGGTTCCTTTGATCCTGAAGTTCAGAGATATATTACAGCTGTCATTTTTCCTACCCACTCTGTCTCTCACTCCAAACCTTACTCCTGCTGTTAGGCCTGGTCCTGTAGAAATTCCATTTGACCACCATCAGACCATATGCAAACAAATGATGTAAATGAAAGTCTAGATATTTTGTGATGAGATGGGCAGGAACATCCAATTTTCAAATCCCACAGAGGTTTGGATGTGTGAAAGAACAAGAGGAGAAACTCTATGCATAGCTCAAATCTTCAGGTTATCTACCAAAATTAAATTTGGAGTATATAACCTAATGTATCTAGCATCAGAACTGACTTTCCCATCTACTGTATTTTTCCAGGAGGTAGCATCATGATTTCCTTCAGTCCTGGAAACTTCTTCTAACAGTCTGGGGCCAATTACTGACTTGTTCTCATAGGAAGCTCGATGATCATAAGGTGATTCAGCCTTTCCCCACCTCCACCTTGCCAAAAGCTTGACTTGAAAATTATCACAAATTATTTAAATTTACCTAGGACTTTTTGAACTTTTATGTGCCAAAAATAGTATGGATGCAGTCTTTGGCCTCAGAGAGCATCTTGTATCTGGTTGTACACACTCAAACAATAGCAATAAGACAAATGAGCATATCAAAATTCATGCTGTAGAACAAGTGAGGCAAATATGTCTCCTCTCATCTGCTAACTCAGATCGGTAATGTGTGATTATGTCATAAGGGAATCTGAGGTACAGTCCAGGTTCAAGGCCAAACAGCTGAGATTGTTTAACAGTGTTTTACACGGCTCTGGGAAAAGGGACTAGTTACATAACTGCCAAGTGTTTATTCATTCCACAAAGACTCATTGCACTGATACCTGCCTAATAGGTGCTAGCTAAGTACCAATGTCTCTATCATTATGGAATTTACTTTCCACTGTGGAGGCATGAAATAAAGCTAACAAATATGTACTTTTATCAGGTAAGTGCTCTGAAGGGGGGAGGGAATAAGATAGAAAATGGTGAAGAATAACATTTTAGACAGAGGTATTCAGATATGTCCTCTCCAACAAGGCATTGAGTAGAAATGTGAATTAAGTGATTCAGAATTTAGAGAGAACAGCAGAGATAGCTTGTCTCAAACTTTGTGATCTTTGGAGCCTCAGCTAAGACTTGAAACCAGAGGAGACTAAATAAGTAGGGGCTAGAATCTTCTAGAAGCACACTCACATATTTGGTGGTTAGTGCCAGCTCTTGTCGGAGACTTCAGTGGAGCTGACTAGAACACATAGATTTTCCACATGAATTAACTAAAGGAGTTAGTCAAGCTAATAATTAGAGCATTCCAAGGCTGAAGGGAGAATCTGTCCAAAGACCACAAAGCAAGAACATGTTTAATGTATCAGAGGGTGATTAAGAAGACTTGTGAGGCTGGAGAAAAATGGGCAAGGGAGGAATGGTAGAACATTCAGAAAGGTAGGACAGCAATTCCCACTCTCAGTGCACATTAGAATTGTACTGTACACTTTAAAAATACAGACATCCTGGCACCATCCCTTGGGATTTTTTTTATTGACTTTTAGGACCTCTGGTTCCACCACTGAAAGTAATATCATTGTGCTGCTACTATTGTTTATAACAGAATATTTGGTTTTTGAACTTTTACTGAACTAAACGCTATTAGTTTAAGAAATTAAGTCTTTCTCTGAAGCGTCTGTGTAAGAATACTGGGAGGACACGATCTTTAAACAGGTTGTTTTCCACCTGGGAGATCCAACAGGAAAACAGCAAGGCCTCATCAGGACCAATCATCTTCAGATTATTGACACTGCTAAAATATGATGCTGCCCTACTTGGAGAGGTAACTATCTTAATGATCAAAAGCTGGTGAGAAGTCATGGTAGCAGGCTAGTCTTCCTGAGGTCTCAGTCAAGAGCCAGAGTTAATCACCAATAATATGTGAGTGTAGACAACAACCAGATGGTTCCAGCCCTTGACCCACCTCTAGCCTTCATGGCTTCCTAGCTGAACCCCAAACACTGGAGAGTAGAATTAAGCTGGCCCTGCTATATCCTTTCCAAATTTCTGAGTCCCAAATCCATGAGCATAATAAAATGGTTGTTTTATGCCACTAAATGTTGGGGTGGTTTATTATCTAGCATTGATAACTAGGACAGGTGTTAAAGACTAGTGAAGTTTAAAGCATTTTTCCTTTCTCAGTGAATAATGATAGGAGGCAGTATGATTGCTTTCAAGTTTTCAAGTCACCCTTGGGTTTGAATCCTAGCTCAGGCCACTTACTAGCAGTATGACTGGGACACAGGATAATCACTTTAGCCTCAGTTTCTTCATCTCTAAACTGGGATTGGAGCCAAAGTAAGGCATGAGTATGTAAACAAATATGGGTTATCTCTCAACCTCCCCTTCTCCCATTTTCACCAAAGACAGGAAAAGCTACTTGGTTTAGTCCAAGGACCCAAATCCTTCCAGTAGTGGGCCTCTTCTTACCTGGATGTCTACCACACAGATCTCTTAAAGTTTCTGTCCACTTGTATAATCTTATTCTCCAAGGAGGCCCAAAGGGCTCTTGAAACAAATGAGGTAGACTTCTCGGCTTCCAGTTGAAAAAGAGTTCAGCCTTGGAGTTCCATAATTACTCACATCACCACTCGCTTGTCTAGTGTACTATCAGAGCAAAGAAGCAGCACCTCGGCCTCCCACTTGTCTCCTCTGAAAATAGTCTCTTCATTGTTTCTAGGTAAAGTCATTGATCTTCCTTTGAACCAGTCTCTGGCCTGGCTGTGACCTCAACAAGCCACTCTGCCTATTCCTTCTCCCTGATTCTAAAGAGGCTTTATGAATGTGCAGGGAACATGGAGTGGGAAGCAACAGAAGGGGCACCAATTAGGAAGCCCCAGTGTTGTGATGAGGGCTGGAGGAAAGAAGTGTTGGGGAAAGAAAATGTCCCTTCTCTCCCAGGGTTACCTTTCCAAAAACAGGCATCCTGTTTTCTTTTTATTGAAATCGCCAACTCATAGGTATCTAGGGCATCTGACACTATAGAGTTTCAGTTGTTCTGTCCTTGGCTTCTACAAACTTCCACAGGACCTGATATCCACATTGTTCAAGGTGAATGGGAATGTGGCAGAGTACGTGGGGACTTCCACAAGCTCATAGGAAATTGCATTAAAGTTTTCTTTGCTGAAAAAAAAAAATTAACTCATACATAGTTTTTTTTTTTTTTTTTTTTTTTTTTTTTTTTTTTTTTTGAGAGGTTTTTGTTATAGGGTGCTTGCGCTTGCCAGAAAGACAGAGAGAGAGAGAGAAAGAGAGAAATCACCCCCCAGGGGGGATGGCCACGCCGCAATCCCTTCTCCGTTCTCCTCTCAGGATCTTGGGCACGCACACACACACACCTGGCGTGAGTTTAAGCCACCGGGTCTGGGACTCAACTGCGATAGTTTTTTCATAATAGGTCATTTCTATGAACTTTTGGAAGACCCCTGGTATGTCTAAGATAGGTGTTAGAGAGGACTCTGATGCAGTAGGCTTCTTGGAGCCATCCAACTGTCACTTGGAAATACTTTGAGCCTAATCTCACAGTAGTATAATTGTTATTTTCATGACCACAGGCACAACCATTTGAAGAGGGAACCCTCAGCCCTTGTTGGCATTTCACAGAAGAGTTTTCTCCTCTATCTTAGCTTGGGCTGCTATACCAAACTACCACAGACAGGGTGGTTTAGACAACGAACATTTATTTCTCATAGTTCAGGAGGCTGGAGTTCAAGATCAGGATGTGAGCATGGTTGGGTTCTGGTGAGGACCCTCTTCCTGCCTTGGGGATGGCCATCTTCTCCTTGTGTCCTCACATGGCACAGAGAGAGGAAGCAAGCTCGGCAGTCTCTTCACCTAAGGGCACTAGTCCCATTATGAGGGCTTCCCCTTCATGTTGTTATCTACCTCTCAGAGGCCCGTTTCCAAATCGCATTCACCCTGGGGATGGATGGGGGGATGAGTGGGAGGGTATGGGTGGTTCACAAATATATACTGCCCACTCAACAACAGATAATTGGGTTGACATTTCCGAACCCCTCTCTGCCTCCTACTATTCCCCTACTGTGCAGTGGCTGACCTTGTGGGTGGCAGCACAAGACCCACTGGACTAGGTTGCTGAGTTTCTCTCTGCCTTGCCTTCAAAAAGTGCAGGAAGGCCCAAGAGTCTCTGGATCAGGGCTGCAGGAGGCAGCCTACAAGTCACCATTCTCTCTGCCATCAGTAGATGTGTAATTCAGCTCTACCCCCCCCCCCCCCCCAGGAAGCCAGCTGGATAAGTGTGCTTGGAGTCCACTGTGCCACCTGGTCACCCCTGCCACCATGGTCAGGGCCAAGGCCTGGGTTTGAAAAAAAGCAGAAGACCCTCACATGGCCCAAGGCCCCAGCCATGGTCTCTAATCCACCTCCTCCAGGCGATCTTGAAATGGGATAACTGAGCACTTGACATCACTAGTATACATGTGAAACACTGACTATATTTTGGCTGCTTACAACTTTTCTCCACTAGTTAGAATCTAGAAGCAGAAAAGAGAGGACACGATGCCTTTCAAGGACAAGATGCCTTTCAAAGCATGAAACCACAAGACACCCTTGGAATGTGATCCTGACACCGTCTTCACAGCAATCTTATCGAGCGGACCCTGAATGCTAACCCTGCTTAGAGATGAGAAGATGGAGGAAAAGTCACGTACCCAAGGTCACAAAGTTAGTAAGTGGCAGAGGAAGGAGTAGAAACACAACCTGTCTGAATCCTATATCTACTCTCAGGTACTCTTCCATACTTGTTTTACAAATAAGACAATAGACCCAGAGACGCTAAATAATTAACCAGATTTACACAGCTAGTACCAGAGCAGAGATTTGAACTTACATCAGTACACACAATCATTATTTCACTTGCACCTTACATTTACTTACGAGGATCCAGAGAGCCAGAGAATGTAAGTGACTTGTCCAGGCCACACAGAGTTAATGTGAGGCTACTGAAGCCAAGGCCAGGGCCATTTACTCTGGGGTCTTTCTGTATGCCATCTCACTACCTCTTACTCCTGACAAACCCTCCTTTTCTCTACTTAAGCTTATATCGGCAAACTCTCTCTCCTACCAATAAAGAGAAAGGGTCAGTCCAGGATTCCATATTTTTTGAAAATTCCCCATGAAATTCTGATGACCAGCTACTTTGGGGAACCAAAGAGAGAGACAGACAACCAACTACTGGGTTGCCAGAAAAGTCATGACATATTTTTCTATATTTTTCTGTCATGACTTAGTTTCAGTAAGAGAGGAAGAAGGATCTAGAGACTTTACTAGGTATGTATTTGCACAAGTAATATACATCAAAAAGGTGCCTCCCGAGTTCATGTTCAGATGCTTGGCGTCAGGAAAATACTGTGCTGAGGTAGTGAGGAAAAAGTGGAGCATATAATTCCCGCACCTATCCCAAGAACTTTCAGCTGGTCCTCTATACAGATGAATCCTACAGCAGCTGCCACGGAACTGCCTTCATAGTGGACTCGTCACAAGCAGCAGCAGCCCTGAAGACAAACAGAAACAGAATCCAAACTTCCAGTGTTGGAGCTGGCTTGCATCAGTTTGAGAAAATAAATTTTTAAATTTTTGGAAATTTTATAAGCCAATTGACATGGAGTTGATAGCTTAAAAATCAACCATGGCGAGAGTCTTTACACCATGAATGTTGGAAAACATGACAAATCAGAGCATTTTTTTTTTTTTGAGAGCCAGTTATTAAACATTTACCAGAACCCTGCTGCCTTCTTCCCATTTGGGGGGAATAAAATGTATTTGGCACATAAAGCACTTGGCAATGAGCCACATAATTATGAAGCCACCAGCAACATGATGGGCATTTCTCAAGCTACTTGGAGAAAGGTGACATCAACTAGCAGGATAATTAGAAAGAACATAAGCAGACTGATCTGACTATGTGTCAAACACCTTGGAAACTTTGACAGGTGGAACAAACCAGTCAAACGTGGGCATAAAGGATAATGGGCCTTCTCTGAATCCCCAAACTAGGCACCTTCAGGTTGCCATAGAAACACCTTCTCTGAACTTGGTAACACACTTGTGGCGTTTCTTGATACAAATCTGAGATGGGGAGCTCACTGCTCTCTATGCTGACCTATTTGATCTTTGGATAGCTTGAGTTTCTGGAAAGTTCTTTCTGGTTTGCTGTCTGCTTTTAGTTTTGCCATAGGGCATATGGGCTCTCAAAGAGAGACAAATGGTGAGGGGATCATCCCTTAGTGGGGATAGCCATGCTGCAACCCCTTCTCCTTCATTCTCCTCTTGGGATTTGGGGCACACATGCACACCTGCCTTGTTTGTTTTTCAAGCTGCCCAGTTCAAGACTAAAACCACGCAGTCAGCTATGTGGGATCCAGCCGCCTTAACCATCTTCGCCACCAACTGACCCTTAGTTGGGGTCTTCCAGGGTTGCTTTCAGTAGAAGCCATATACACATGCTCCATGGTTTCCACGGAGCAAACACTGCCCCCTGCAAGGGCACAGCCACCTCTGGGACTTCTCAACAGGTGGGCTCTTTGCCCGGGTTTGTTTGTGTTCTTGAATGTTCTGCTTCTGAGGGCTATGATAACAAACAGCACTCGCAGAAGACCATATTGCTCTCTCCCCTGCCATTTAGTGTGATCTCCATTATTCATGAACTCTTCCAATTTTCTTAATGCCAAAAAGCTCTGCTGCCAGAGGCACAGAATTGATTTTGTGGAGTGGTTTGCACACTTGGAGATGTTCTCATTTACTTATCTGAAAGGATTCTTCCCTGTGCGGGGCATCAAAGTGGGCCAGGCAGTACAGGGCATTGGGTTTCTAGGCCACATTACTTTAGAAATGGGGAGGTCTGAGATGAAGCCCAACAAGGGCCATGCCAAGCTGAGACCTCCACTCTAAGGTACTCTCACAACTCTCCCATGCATTGGGACAGTGAGACTCTAAAGGCTACTGCCAGGTTCTTCTCTAGCCAGCCCCCAGCTGTAGAAACACTCAAGCAATATTTGTAAGAATGGATTCCATTGAGGACACTTAGCTTCTAAACAGGCATGCCCCATTGGACTCTACTTATTCTGAACAAAACACACGGTGTGGTAGGGAGACATGGGCTTTGCAACCAGACACACAAGCTCAAACACCAGCCCTGCCACCAGGACCGGAACCTCATCTCTCCCAGCTCCTGTTTTTTCACTTGCAAGATAGGCTAGTGTGCAAATTAAATCCTAACCCAACCCTAACCCATGGGAGCACCTCCAGCAGAGGACACAAATACCCCCAAATGGCACAGTCCTCTGATTACCAGGAGCTTCTACCAACCTCTGGTGAGCATTAATGAGGGCTTTCTGCATTTGTTTCACAAAGTAAACTGCTCCTGAGTCTCTTTGTCTCTTATAATAGACAGATAATGCCCCACTCCCTAAAAATGTCCATGTCCCACTCCCCAAAGCCTGTAAATGTTACTATACATGGCCAAAAGAGATCTTGTGGAGGTGATTCAGGTAAAGGCTGTGAGATGCAGAGGTGGTCCTGGGTTATCCTGGGGTACCACTGTAATCACCAGGGTACTTCCAAGTGAATGAGGGTGGCAGGGGAATGAGAGTCAGGGGAGAGGTTAGGATTGAGGCAGAGCTGGGAATGAGATGTGGACTTGTAGATGCTAGGCTGCTGGCTCTGAAGCTTGAGGAAGGGCCCCTGAGCCAAAGAATACAGCAATACTAGAAAATGAAAAAAGCAAAGGAATACATTCTGCCCCAGAGCCTTCAGAAAGAGGTCGGACGGGCTGACACCTTGATATTAGCCTAGTGAAACCCAGTTCACACCTCTGGCCTTCAGAATTATAACATCATAAGTGTGTGTTGTTTTAAACCACTAAGGGTGTCCCAGAAGCAATAGAAAACTAAGGCAGCCTTCAAGTCCTCTCCACCCTAGAAGACCTGCCAACCCTCTCCTCAATTTTTTTTTAATTTGCCAGAGGGCATGTGCACGTGCCAGAGAGAGTCAGAGGAAGAGAGAGCAAGCACCCCACAATGGGACATGGTCATGCTGCGACACCTTCTCCTCCATTTCTCCATCCTGTCAGCACGTAGGGCGTCCATTACATGTGCCTGGTGCATGTTTCAAGCCACGAAGGCCAACATTCAAACCATGGTTGGCCCTGTAGGATCTGGCTCCCTCAACCACAAGGCCATGGAACTGGCCCTATAGTAAAGTTTTATAAACATTTGTTTAACGAATTGAGTTTTCTCCCAGACCTGAAGGGTGCTGAAGGAAGAATTACAGAAGGCAGCACTTACAACATCACTTTGTTAAAGACCTGATTCTTGGTAAGATGCAGATTGGATTTAGAAGGTCTGAGATGGAGTCAAATCCTTCGAGTATGGAGAGTGTGAGGCACTGCTAACATAGATCCGAAAGCCAGTCTGACTGTGGGAAGGGCCATGAAGGTCCAGTGTGTACCGTGATGGCACTGTGAGGTCTGGCCTAGCAAACCATTCTCCCTTTTGAGGCAAGCAGCTCTGGGCAGAAGGCATCCCTCAGCCTGGCCAGGAGGGTGGCAATGGGCCATTTCCACTGAAGCCCTGGCTGCATCTCAAGCACACATGAGGCACTTAGCCAACAGGCTAAGGAAGAAGTTGACTAGGAGAAGCTTAAACCCTTCAACGCCTCCCATCTCCTACAGGATAAACACAAAGCTCCTTGGGATTGACACCCATGTGGATGCAACTCGAAATCCTGGTTTCTTTTCCACCACGTCACACTGCTCCACAAATACCACTGACTGTAAGCAGATGGCCTCTTGCTTGATCAAAAGATATCTCCTATCACTAGGAAGTCCCTCCCCAGACACCCTTGTGTGCTCAGACACCAGGTAAACCACACTCCTCTCAACCCCTGCAAGGCCCTTTCACATTCCCCTTCATCTCCTAAGTCCTCACTTCTCAAAGTGTGGTCTGAGGACCAGCAGTGTCGGCTTCACCTGGAAACTTGTTAGAAATTCAGACTCTCGGGCCGCACCCAGCCCTGCTGAATCAGAAGTTGCCTTTAACAAGGTCCCTGGTGACCTGTGTGCAGGTTACAGGCAGAGAAGCATGGGCCTAAGCCACTTTTATTTATATACTTGCCTCCCAGATTGTGCTCAACGCCTATCTCAACTTCCCCTTCCCAAGTGGGTCAGCATGACCTAGATGCCAAGTATAAATTTAGCCTCCTCCCCAGCTCTGGTTTACTTCTGCTTTCAGATTCTTCTAGTTCATTCCTCATCTTCCTCAGTCAGGAGCAGTTCAGCAACCCACCGCCTCCTTGCATTAGCCCAGAATGTCTCAATGGCTCTCCTCTAAGAATCTTTGCCATAGTTTTTCTCTTTCTAAATGAGAAATCATTTGCTTAAAAGGGTTTTTAATTCTGACCAGACAGGTTGTGCTGCACAAGCATATGGTTTGCATTCCATCATCTGCTCTGCCCACACCCCAGGAGGAGTCTGCCTTGGTGGGATGAAGTGGGGAGGCCTCCACTTGTGGGCATTCTGAATAGAGTTCTGTCTCTGCAGAACCTTGGCTTGTACCAAGGGATCACACCAAAACTAAGCAGCTGCTACTCCTCTAAACGGGAGACCCACACTGCCCCAGGTCATGTTGTCCCAAGGAGTCACATTTAGAAAAGAGCCAGAGAGGGTTCCTTTAAGGCCCTGAGGTCCTGAGGACCAGTTTGTAATGTAACATTGGGGTGATGAATGATCCCGCCTCCCTTCGGACCCCCATGAGATCAGCCTTAGAAACACTTCCTTAGAGTAGGGCTTCTCAGCTTGTATTTTACTTAGAATCCCTTCTATTGGTTCCTCTCAGAACATAAACATGCAGGCAAGAAATTTGTAAACTCAATACAGATACATCATCAAAGAACATTAAAAGCAGTTCAGCAAGCAGAGATGAAAACCACTCACATTGGGGTCAGTGTCCCTCCAATATTCTTTCCTTAATCTAACATATACATACTGTACACCTAATCTATACACACACACAATGATGTGTCATATACTAACATGTGCACTCGCCAAGATTATTTAACAGCCTTTATAAAGGGGGGATTATACCGTAGAGTTTTGCACATTTTTTGACTTAATAAGTTTTGCATCATTAAATATTCTTTGAAAATATTACCGTTCACATCATGAAATTATGTTATATGGTTCTAGTCATAATTTATTTAGCCATTCTCCCAATGTTAACGATTTCTTTTTTTTTTTTTGCTGTTTTTAATATTTGATACTTTTATGATGTGGCTTAATAATAATGAGTTGATTAAATCTTTCATTGACTTAGCAAATATTTATTGAGCACCTACTAAAATGCCAAGTATTCTGCTAGAGAATGGGGATGTAAACATGAATCTTTTGGGGGCTGGACAGTAGCACAGCAATAAAATGAGCTGCTCTACGAGGCTGATTTACATGAGAGGGTTCCATGTTCATGTCCAGAGACCTCCTTGTACACTTTGGGCACATGGGTGCCCATATCCAAAGCTGGCCAAGGCTGGGGCTGGACCATGGTGTTAAGACCCTGTTGTGGATGCTAACTCTCTACCTTCCTCTCTCTCTATCTCTGTCTCACTCGTGGAAGAAATAAATGAGTAAACTTCACAAAAAATAAAAAGGCATGAATCTTTGGGGGCCGCACAATCTTGTGAAGAGAAAGGCAGGTAAACAAATGTGGAATGTCATAGAGGCTATAATTAAAGAACATCCAGAGTAGGAATACAGACTCCTCAGTCACAAATAGCAAGATTCCAGAGGGTCCTTAGCATGATTGATCATTTCAGAGAGTAATGCATCCCCTGTAACATAAAAATAATTGTCACTTCCATACGTGTCTTGTCTTACACCACCTCTGTGTTTATGATGCCAATGTATTTTCATGACAGTTTCAATACCCATCACATTTTTAGCATCAATACACAGCTTCCCAACCCTCTTGAGATGCCAACAATCCTCTACAGTCCCCACCCCAGTATTTTTATTCTTTGAGTGGTTACAACCAATCCTAGGATTCTAGGACCTATTACCCTAGAGAGAAAGGCTGGGGAGGACTTCACGTCTGGCATAGGGTTAGCATAAAACTCAAAAGCCAGCAGCCCAGTGCCAATAATGGGACAAGTGAAACTGAGTAATCTATAGCTCATGCAGGCGCTCTGAGTCACCCAGGGGTCTCACTGCCTATCTGCACGCCTCCTCAGGACTCCACCACTGCAACCATGAGGAAGCAAGCCCCTGCTACTTACCTCCTATGCTGATCAGAAACATATAGCCTACATATTCTCATTGCTGCTTTGGGGTAAGTGCACACAGCCCTGGATAGAGAGTAAGAAGGTGGCTTAACTTGTACCATGGCAAGGGCTGGTATTTGAACTCTACTGGGTCATTCCTCTTGTCATTCTCCCAGGAGGAAGTAGCGCTTCGGAAAGAAAACTGGACTTTAGACATGAAAGTTTAGATGGGAAGAAAAATAATAATCTTGGTAATAATAACAAAATTGATTGATTGCTATGTGCCAAGCACCATCACAAGTGCTTATGGGTAAGAACTCATCTCATGCTCACCAATTTAAAAAGCAGCTCTCATTACTTTACAGATAAAGATTCTCAGACCCAGACAAGTTAAGCCAAAGGTCAGGCAGCTAGTCCGTGGCAGACCTCATTGCTCAGGCTGAATAGCGTTATGCCAAACTGCCACCCCGGGATTCTCAGTCCTTTGCTTGGAGTCTAGAATCTAGATGTCTAGAAGCCTTGGCATGTATAACAGAATTCCCAGGAAGAGGGGGACAGACAACTTCTGTCACTAGGAAGAACGAAGTAGGAAGCAGAAGATAACCCAGCTGTACCTCCTAAAGTCCTGATTCCGGAACCGCTTACTCCTGTGCCCAATCTGAGGCATTCTGAATCAGAATCTCCCTGGGTGGGGCCTGGGATCAGTAGTTTTTTTCCCCCGGTGGTTCTCTTACAACCAACTCATGAAGTAGCATTTAGGAACCGTATGATCAGCCGGCATGCTATTCTGTGAGTCTGTTTACCCTCTGTTTTCAAGTATGTCCTAAAGTCTCAGAACATTAGGGAATAAGCTATAGGCTAGGGTAGAGGGAACAGACGCAATAATGTGAACTCCCCAAGAGGTAGGTAAATCTAAAGGGATAATATTTAGAGCTATAAGAACTAGTTGCCTAGGGGCCAGTATTTGGCGTGGCAGTTAAGGCGCTGGACTCCCACATGGCAGACTGCAGTTTGAGTCCCAGACCTGGCAGCTTGCTTTCTCACTTTCCCTCTCTCTCTCTAGTCAAATTAAAGTAATAATAATAACTTATTGTTATTATTATTATTATTCAATAAATAATTCTGGGAAAAAAATAAGAGCTAGTTGCCTGGACCGAGAGGATGGAGTAGTGTGGACTGCCAGGGTTCGATTGAGTGTGTGCCCCTCTGCAATGGTCAAATTCCATTCTCCGTGCTCACGGAGGAGCAGTGAGCTCAGGTGCCACCTGAGGCCGTGTTACTGCAGGCACCACCAAACAGACGTAATTCCTAATCCTTGCATAGTGCCAGCCGAAAGCACACTGATACCCATTCTAAGAACATCAGAATTACATATTCAACAAAATAAAGAAGGCAGAGTACTTAAACCTGAAATATAAGATATCACGGTATAAAACCATTGCACATCGTGGGGCATTTGTCAAGCCATTTCATCATCTGGGGGCGCATTCCATCCATTCGTCACAGGGTGAACTGTGCCCTGCAATCCACGAAAGGATAATAAAATCTCAACCCACAGAACCTAGGAATGGGATCTGATTTGGAAATAGAGTATTTGCAGATGATCAAGTTAAGATGCAGTCCTTCAGGTGGGTCTTCTTCAGTGTAACTGGTGTCCTTATAAAAAGGGGAAAATTGAGGGCCAGCCCCATAATATTTAAAGGAGCCAGATCCCCCATGGCTGACTGCATGTTTGGAATCCCCAACAAGGCAGCTTGAAAAGCACACCAAGAATATGTGCATGTATGCCCCAAATCCAACAGGAGAGAGAGATGGAGAAATTGTGGCATGACCACACCCCACTGGGAGATGTTTTCTCTCTCTGGGTATCTCTCTGTTTCTCTCTGGCAAGCACATGCTCACTCCGGCAATAAAAAAAAAAAAAAGAAGATCTTTGTGAAAGTCAATTGCATGGTCAACAGGAAGCAATGACTAATCAGGCTGTCAGCAACTCTTTTTACCTCTTTTATTCTCTGTCTTCAATTTAACATAGCAGAGTCTCCTCTGGAATAAACTTTATCTCCACACCTTCTAAGCCCACAACCTAGTCACATCTAAGATGTTAGATCACTGGTATCCACAACTGAGCATGCACGTTTAGTATATGGCTATCTAGAATAAACATACTTTACACCATAAACATATGTAGGAACCACACTATCAAAAGAAAAGATGAAAAATAAACAGAATCAGATGTTCTACTGCATTCTTCTAAAGATCCATGGGAATATTCTTATGTACACCCTTAGCATCCTCAACCTTAATCACTGCTATAGATCTTGCCACTTAATGACAAAATAAGGCAAGAAAACATGGACCCGAGGCAATGAAGTCTACTGTACAGCTCAGGTAATATCCCTCACTCCACACGTCATTTGTTACTCATTGGGCTTTCTAGAGAGGAAAGGGCAGAGACGAAGGAGAAAAGAGGCTTCTTTTCAAGGAGGGAAGAAAGTCCTAGGTACCTCTCATGATCACTGTCATGAAGAATGTAAATTTTAGGATCAAGTGATTTGTTAAACAGGTTTCTTTAGCACAGGACTTCACAGAGTTGTTGTTAATATGCAAATATACTTTGTGAAGTCCCAGGAGAGGGCTGAAGTCTGGTTCCCCTGGAACAGACTATGAGAAATATACAAACTGGGAATACTGGGTTATATGATTCCATTGGTCTAGGCGCATTCAGTGTCAGTCAGAGGAAGGATTCTTCTCTTTGCCCACCATCCCCTTGAGTGTTACCTTCCATTTATTTCATCATAGAACTCTTTTCTGTGAATCCTTATTAACATTTTGAAAAACATGAGTTTGGATCGAGGCAGCCAAACGAAACAGTTATTTCAAAGTACTATTAATAAATAGGACCAGGTGGTGTTACATAGTGACACAACTGGACCCACACGGGAAAGGTCTAAGGTTCGTGTCCTGGGATCCTGAGCACACTGGGCACGAGTGTCCATGATGCTGGCCAACTGAGACTAGGATGATTGTCCATGGACTGGGGATTAAGGTAGCCAGATCCCACATAACAGCCACACATTGCTATTCCTGGACCAGCAGCTTGAGAAACACGCCAGGCACATTTGCATGCATGCCCAAAGTTCTGAAAGGAGGGAGAAGTAGAGAAGGGATTGTGGGGTGATGCTTTCTCCTCTCTCTCTCTCTCTCTTTCCTGCAAGGGCACATGCCTTGTGGCAAAAAAGAGAGAAAGAGACAAAGAGATAAAAATTTTAAAACAGCTATTACTAGACACAGGGAGAGTAAGAGAAAGGAGGAGAAAGGAAGAAATAACGAGAAAAAAAATAGACAAAATTCTGCTGAGTACAGTGAATATGCTGGTCTGATACATTTTAGTCCATTGAGACAATGTTTTATAAAGAAATTTAATAATATATATCCACAGCCAAGAAAATACCCTATCCCCTTTTACCCACTTATCCCATTTCTGAGAAATATGTTTTTCTATGGAAACATGCGTCATGACTTTTCTGATGACCCAGTAATTTAAAATCTGACTCTAGGACAGAAGAAGGAAGATCACTTTCCACATAAATACATTCACTGCATTTTTATTTTTAACAGCAAAAAAAAACTGGAAACAATCCACATGTTTTCTCCTAAGAGACTGCCATTAAGTAAATTCGGGCACATTTCCTGAAAGGAATACCATGCAGCCATTAAAATTTTAAATTAAAACATAGGCTTTGTAACAACATAAGAAAATACTTATTTTAAAATAATGGAAAAAGAGCATGATACAAATTGCATAACAACATAAAAACCAGACTCCCACAAGGGATTATAAAAAGAAAAGATAGGTTTCTGTAGTAGGCTGGCTAAGATTATACATGACTTTTTTTCTATTTTTCTAAAACTTTGTATGTTGTTATTTTACTTTCTCTTTTAAAAATATTTTTAAGAACAGAAAAGCAGTTGGCTGCCAACATACCAGTATACCGCTAAGGAAGTACCCATATACATTTTTTAACTCAAATGAATTTCTCACAGGGCACAAAACACATTTTTCAAACATGACACTCACTCATCTATAGATGCATTAAAATTCTACTAAATTTTCAATGATACAAATTATCTTTCAACTTGAAAGGTATGCTAAGGCCCTTAGATAAATATATCCATTTCTGGTGCCCAACATGATTATTTTAGGTAATTTTACAAAATCTGTTGCGCTCTTGCTGCACCTGGTAATTAAGTTCAAACATCCTGAAGAAGGCGGTCTCATCTCCCTGAGGCCTAGAAAGAATTTCAATTGCCATTTTAAGCTTCCAATTAGTTCACAACATAAAATTACAATTTACTTTTGATATTTTTTCCTCTGGGTCTAATTTTTTTTTTTTAACCACTCTTCTAACCTATATTGTAATTATGCCTGCTCAGTCTTTTGCAAAACATCCCCTCTTTTCATGCTGGGCTCGCTAAAAAACGATCTGACTAGGTAAGTCACTGTCCTATTTTAACAATACCTGTTCGTGAAGACAACCATCTTTCTATGCTTCTGGAAAAGGGTCTCGGACTGAAAATCTCCAAGTGCTGCCTCTCACCTCACACTTTTGTCAGCTGGCCCTTAATGAAGCTTGGTGAGCCAAAAAGAGCCACTGTAAAGCAGAAGTTATAAGAAAAAAGGGAGTTTATTGGTTTTACAAAGCTAGCATCAAACAGGAGTTAGACTCTGGGATGTGCAGTCAGCCTCACCGGCAGGATGGCTGTTGCCATGTCCACCTGTTCTTTTTTTTTAGAGGTTTTTGCTATAGGGCACAGGTGCTTGCTAGAAAGACAGAGAGACAGAAAGCAAGAAATCACTCCCCGGGGGGATGGCCACACCGCAATCCGTTCTCCTCCATTCTCCTCTCGGGGTCTTGGGCACGCACACACACACACACACACTGGCGTGAGTTTAAGCCACCAGGTCTAGAACTCGAACTGTGATCGACTACATGGGAGTCCAGCGACATAGCCATTACGCCAACTGCTGGTCCCCATGTCCACCCATTCTGAAAAGGACAAGGTCTGTTACACCTGTAAGAGGGTTACAGGCGTGAGAATTGTTCTGAAAGAGTTTACACTGGAGCAAAAAGACAGTGGAGGGTCTTATGGAGATGGGGAGAGGGACAGAACTGGGAGGAAGTCCACTAGCAGAAGCTGCCTGAAGCGATTTCCTGGCAATGTGGTAGTCCACTCAACAGACTACGTGATCACCCTAAGGGCAACTGCAAAGCCAGAATCATCTTGAAAGGGACTGTCTTGTTACTGTCAACCACGTCGTAAAACTGGTAAGCAGGCTGTCAACCACCCCGCCTTCCCCTTAGCTCTCCAGCCCTTGATATATATTTAGTGTGGTAATTTGTTTTTTTAGCTAAACTGTGTCTCCACATGCCATATCACTGCCTGGTGGGACTTGCAGGTTTTATTTCTAATACCTGTTTCCATTTTTCCAAACTGCTTCCCAGAACAGACCCCACTGTGATTCAGGGGCTGAAGGCGTCAGTTAAAATGTATCTTTCCACCACTTGGGAAGTAAATAGCCATGCTGGGCTGGATAACTTCTTGAGATATTAATTTATTCGTTTTTATTTGTTTTTCCTAAGTTCTTTTCTCTTTCTATTTGAAGCAGATAGCCAAATCCTCCCAACTCCTTGACTGATAGTTTCCAACTCCCTGCCTGCGGCAAAAATCTGAAACTAGCAGACATCAGAATCTTTCTAAACACTTAAATCTATAAAGAAATTAGGCAGAAGACAGTGAGAAAGATAGAAAGGAGGCAATACCTTGGGAGCAGTGAGAGTGATGGATAAGATGACCTGCTTCCATGTCCTCCCCTCTGGCCCCTCCTTCAGCCCTAGAGAGAAGTCACTGGGAGCCCAAGCTCCGGGAATTCTGGGGAACAACAGGGTAGTTGGTCCTGGAGGGGGTTCTTCCTTCCCTAAGTTTTATGATTTATGGGATTCCATTATCACAAATGCACACAGCACTGCATGTGTGTGTGTGTGTGTGTGTGTGTGTGTGTTCATTACATAGCATCCTAAACACCTGCTCTTGTGAATAACAACTTCCAGGCTCCAAGGAAATACTTCTCTTCATCTCTTGCTATATGTCCTCCAATTTACTGTGTCTACACTCCAGGAGAAGTTGGAGGTTATCTGGCTGACAACGCCAGAGTGGACACTGTTTGGTATCACGGGGAGGATTCAAGAGGAGAAAGAGTTTACGTATGAGAAAAGACAAATGAATTCATCCGTCAAATCTTTTGTCTCAATTAGTATGAATGCCATAGACTCCTGCGAGTGAAATATTAATTCACAGTACTGCCAAGTCGCAGTAATGCCAAGCCTTTTTTGTGTGTTTCTTCATGTCCCAATTTATAGCTACGGAACAGGTCAATGATGAGAGAGGCATTTACAAGATTTGCACATTGTAGCTGCGAATATTTTATAGTACTAAAGAATTCATATTACTGTTACATTTCTTACACCTGGTTCTTACACATGCTTCTACTTGCACAAAACGTGATCCCGATTTAATACAATGGCAACTAGAAGTAAGTCGAAGACTGGCATTATGATTTTTTTTTTTTATTTCAGAAGATTGAATCTCAAAGTTAGCCATATTTATTTACCTTTGATTTACATTTTTATATTAATCAGCCATAATATATATTTAACATTTTATTTATTTATGTATTTATTTTTGGAGAGGTTTTTGCTATAGGGTGCGTGCACTCACCAGAAAGACAGAGAGAGAAACAGAGAGACAGAAAGCAAGAAATCACCCCCTATAGGGGATGGCCATGCTGCGATCCCTTCTCCTCCATTCTCCTCTTGGGATCTTGGCCACCGGCCCGAGACTCAAACCGTGGTTGGCTACATGGAGTCCAGCGACATAGTCATTATGCCAATTGCTGGTCCCATTTTATTTTATTTATTTTTTTAAAGAATTATTTATTTAATTTTATTTTATTTATTCATTCATCTATCTTTAATTTGATCAGAGAGAGATATACACAGAGAGACAGAGAGAGAAAGTGAGAAAGCAAGCCGCCAGGTCCAGGACTTGAACCGTGGTCAGCCATGTGGGAGTGTCCAGCGCTTTAACCACCACACCACCTGCTGGTCACCCCCCCATTTTATTTTAAAGCTCAGAAGCAAAATAACTTTGAAAACAAACCAAAAAAAGTTAAATTTTAAAAGGTTTTCATTTACCTTATATTTATTTTTGCTGAAAAAATATTCAAATTTTATTTTTTTAACTCATTGGACCATGACTGTCAATATTGTAAGTTGATTATAAAATAGCAATTTGGGCTGACAGAAGTGGGAAAAAATGTATTTTATGGAATAATTACATAATAATTTATGAGATATGTGTATGCGCTTATTCTATTACTCAGCTAATCATCACCAACTCCTAGCACAGTGGCCAGTCACGCTCATAGTAATTTATCTGTCTTGGACCATTGACAATTTTAAATCCCATAAAAACTATGGCGTTAAACATGTGTTTTGATTCTGTCATTATGAAGGTATACCTGTCACCCTAGGATAGATCATATTTTATTTGGAGCAGGCTTGCCGTGATCACCCACCAACACCAAAGTTCAAGTTGCCCTGGAAGATGGGTACTGCACTGTTAGAGATTTCAGAAAGAGTTTCAAGGCAAAGCCAGGAACAGGAGAGGAAAGTAGAAAGAAGTTTTGTACAGCAGTGATCGGCCGAATTCTGACAGGAGGCCCAGATGAGCTCATCAGTATGGAAGGTAAAGGAGGAATGTGTTTGGGCAATAAAGATGTTTATAAAACAGAAAGTCCAGGGAAAGAGCATCTTGATCGATTTCAGGTGCACATTCCTCAGAAAGCCACAAGATGTGCCTAAGTTTTACTTCCTCGTAACAGTGACTTAAGTAGATTGAAATCTCCTGTTGTCAGGAAAAACTGGCCTGTTTGAGGGAAATCTCTCCATTTCCTTCAAGTTTTAGTTTGATGGTGGTTGGTCAGAATTTGTTTTGTATGTTTTGTGTTGTTTGGTTTACTCGTGTTTTTTTTTGCTTCGCAACTTGTGAACATTTTCTGTGTGTATTTATGATTATTGCCAAATCTGGGCTCGTTTTAATCTGTCTTCTGTTGCATAACAAAATACCACAGCATGGGTAATTTATGAAAAACAGAGAAAGGCTGACTTCATGGGCTGGTGGTTAAGTCAGCGGGATCTGACATGGACAACCACATGGTTTGAGTCCCAGGCCCAGCAGCTTGAGAAACATGCTGGGTGCACGTGTGTGCTCAAGGTCCCAGAGGAGGGGGAGATGGGATTATTTTGACACGACCATTCCCCCTTGGGGGTACTTTCTCTTGTCCCTCTCTCTCTGTCTCCCTAGCAAGTATACACAACCCTGAGTGATGGGGCGGTCTGGGAAATAGTTAGATGAGAAACCAGGAATAGGTATTTGCAGAAAAACAGGAATCAGGATAATTACTCAGGGGGGAAGCAATTGACCCTGATTGTAGTGAGGAATGATTTGCACATACTTTTATCTATACATACTGAGAACATGTTGAGCTTTGGGGACAGTTTGATGGCACTTGCTGATTCTCTCCCTGTAACTGGTTATAGTAATTATCCCCATCACTCAGGATTTGGTTAAATTGTTCTTATCAGAGTCCTTTCTTAATTTCGAAATGGCTGTTGTCCTGGTAAACCTTAGACTAGCCTGATTTAACACTGGTTTCTACTTTTGCATTTTTTTTTTTTGCTTTATATCAGTTTTTATTTGATCAAGTCACTCCCTTCTCACAAGGTCCAGCCCTCTGATCTTCCTATTTCAGGGCTTTCAATATTCGTTCTTTTGAATACTAGCCCTTAGAAATTCTCTATTTAAAAAAAAAAAAATGTTCTATGGTAGAAAGCATTTGGGAAAAATTATATAATGAATGACATTCTTCCTCTCTCTCTCTCTCTCTCTCTCTCTCTCTCTCTCTGTCTCTTCAAGTCTGGATTCTTTTTCTTTTCTTTCTTTTTTTTTTTTTTTTTTAATTTCCTATAAGGGGCATGTGCTCACCAGAAAGAGAGAGAGAGAGTGAGAGAAAGTGAAGCACACCCCCTCACACACACACAAGGTGGCTGACCACGCCACGATCCTTTCTTCTCCATTCTCCTCTTGGAATTTGGGCACATGAGCACACAAAGACTCAAGCACCTAGCACGTGTTTCAAACCACCAGATTCAGGACTCAAAGAGCTTATTCAGCCATGTTGGATTCAGCCACTTTAACCACCACATGACCAGCTGGCCTGGTAACTTAGGTTCTAAGATCTGCACTCAAAGAATGCTCATTACTGAGAACTGACTCTATACCAGCCTATTCTTCATATTTTACACGTCTCGCTTCCTTTAATCCTCTCTACTCACTATGGAATAGATTTATTTTATAGATGAAGAAATTCTAGGATTCAATAATTCAACCAAAATACCATCATGGGTAAATAAAAGATACAAAATTTGAACCCACACACTCTTGGCCACTGTGCTATACTGCCCATTTAGTTTTCAGTCAGAGCTTTCTAACACTCAATCCCAGACTTTTTTTCTGCACAACCTCTACTGCATTTCTGTGGGGGAGAGGGGAGAAGGGATGAGTATAGAGAAGGCTAGCACGAGAACAAGTAGAGAGGCATGATGGTTTATTGCCTGTTCACGATAACATGTACAGTATTCTCAACTGGACTGGTCTAAGAAGTATTTCATGTTGGGTAAATTCTCTTTACAAGCCAAATGATGTATAGTGATTGAATGTGTAAAAAAAAAAGCTAGAATAAATGATAATAATAATCACCTAAAAAAATGAAAAGCTTTTTGATGATGATGATGTGAATAGTAATGTCTTTGTCTTGACTGATATGCATGGTAATCATGCTGGAAAAAGAAATGTAATACACAGTAAAGATACATGTGATTAAATGTAATATGAAAAATATAATAATAAAAGAAAAAATGAATTTGCATTTCAAAAAAAAAAGTAGTCCCAAGGATCACGGTCACAGCCACATCCCTACGCCCTGCTCCCATGCCTCTCCTCAGCCCTGCCCCACTCTCACAGCAGCCATCTGTGTGTGTTTCTCATCTCTTTCTGCAGCTTGTAAACCCCCTTGAGGGACCTTCATCTTAGTCACCTTACTCCCCATGCCTCCCATAATATCCAACACCACAGGTATTCCATAAATATTGTTAACTGAACACATATTGATAGCATTTTAAACTTTCCCAACTTATATTTCATTCTACAAGGAAGGAAAGAGATCCAATAAATTAAGAAAATGGAAGCTGGAAGGCTTTATACAACGTTTTCAAATCCTTTCATACTGCCCCACTTCTGCTGTTTACCAAGCGAATACGGAAATTAAAAAGCAACTACAAGCTGCTTTAATAGTCAGACTTAAATTTAATTTGGAATGAGCATGGGAAAATATTATTTTTGAAGGCCCCGAAACTGAAAAGAACATGAAAACATATTAAATAAAACTCAGAAGAGAATCGAAGCCTCATATTTGCAGCTTCAAGAGAGAAAATACACAGTTTGCTTGCTTGCTTTTTTATAACAGCATCCTTAATACTGTTGAATAATTCCCATAGCATAAAAACACTAAAACCACTCATTCCTGTGACAGCATCGCAGTTCAGCTTCCTGTCCTTCAACCTGGAATAAACAAGGAGCCTCCCAGATAGCTCTTGTGGGAGGACTAACACAGAGGGAATTTTAATTTCAGAAGACTCAGGTTCAAACTACAAGTCATCTTCTCCATTTTAGTGAAAATTTTGGTCTACTTTATTAGTTAAAATATTTCTTCCCAAAAAAAGCAAACATTTCCCCCAGAAAACTGGCATCTTCACTTCTAAAAACTAATCTAAACACATTCTGCTACCAACCTACATAAGCCTTGCCCGATTTTTCCAAGGTCTTTTAAGAAAATAAAATGATTTATTTTAAATCTCTCTTAACATGTTACAAAAGTATGGCATGTCACAATTCCTTATTGCACTTTTTTGGTTCACAAGAAGCCAGTCCAAATATTGAATGTGGATAGTTCTGAAGAGCAAGATTCTCTGCGGGTAACAAGATGTTGACCAGAGTGGCCTGCTGGATAGATCCCATTCAGTAGCTCTCAAATACCTTCAGAAGAAAGTGTGGGCCAACAAGTTCCGCCCTGGTCCCAACTCTGCGCTCTTCTTTAGCCTGTTTCTCACCACTTTCTCCATAGAGGACCACTTCCAGTTTCCTACATATGCCTTTTTATCTTAAACTTCCATGGTTTTGCACGAAATGCAAAATAACCTTCCAATTCTCTTTCCCCCCCCCCTCCTTTGCCTCTCTGTCTCTCCCTTTTTAAAATTCCTGTTTCTCGGGAACCAGCAGTTAGCGTAATGGCTATGTCGCTGGACTCCCACGTAGTCGACCGCGGTTCGCGTCTCGGACCCGGTGGCTTACAACTCATGCCGGGCGCGTGTGCGTGCGTGCCCAAGATCCCGAGAGGAGAATGGAGGAGAAGGGATTGCGGCGTGACCATCCCCCCTGGGGGGTGATTTCTCGCTTTCTGTCTCTATGTCTCTCTCTGTCTGTCTGGCGAGCGCACGCGCCCTATAGCGAAAAACCTCTCCAAAAAAAAAAAAAAAAAAATTCCTGTTTCTCATTCAAAACAATGCTTAGCCTAGCAATTCCGCTCCTAGGTATACACCCAAAAGATGTAAAAGCATGTCCACATGAAAACTTGTCACAGACATTAGGAGCAGTGTTATTCATTAGAGCCAAAAATAGAAACATGCTGTTGTCTATAGCTTGACAAATAGATGATACAGTGTGGTATATCATACAATGGAGTATTATTTGATGATAAAAAGAAATGAGGCATTGAAACCTGCTATGATGTGAATGAATCCTGAAAACATGCTAAAAGAAGCCAGTTATGAAAGTCATGAATGAACATATTGATCCCATTTACACTAAATGACCAGCATAGACAACACTTCTCTTTCTTTCTTTCTTTTTTTTTTAGAGAGATGTCTGCTATATAGTGCATGCACTTGTTGGAGAGATAAAGAGAGAAAGAGCCAGAAAGCGAGAAATCACCCTCAGGAGGGATGGCCATGTGACAGTCCCTTCATTCTCTTCTAAGGATTTTGGGCATGTATGCACACACATGCCCAGCATGAGTTTCAAGTCACTGGGTCAGAGACTCGAACTACAGTTGGCCATGTGAGAGTCTGACGCCTTAACCACCACCATGCCACCTGCTGGTCCCCAGCATAGACGACGCTACAGAGCAACAAAGTGTATTAGTGCCTAGGGCTGGGAGGGTTGGGAACTAGGAGATGACTGCTAATGGGGACAGGGTTACCTTTTCAGATGATCAAAGTGTCTTAAAATTTATTGTGGTGATGATTACACAACCCTGTAAGTATGCTAACAGTCATTGAATTGTGTACTTTAATAAGTGAATTGCATGGTATATGAATTAGCTCTTAATAAAACTGTTACAAAACAAAATGGCCAGGTATCACCACCTCTGGGGAACTTTCTGATTTCTCCCTTCACAGTCTATAACTGTATCTTTCAATTACTTCTGTCCTTAGTACATGAATTTTATCACCAATTTATAACAATGAACAGAAGTCATTTTGCCAAGTACTTTATACCCAATATATAATAAATATATATTTTTTCTTTTCATAACAGTTTGGGTGTGTGTACAGGTGAGAGAGAGAGAAGTGAGCACCCTCCACTGGGTAGGGTCACACCTTGATCACCTTTCTCTATTCCTGCAGTCCATCTGATCCTGAAGCTTAAAATTCACGCTGAGTGCATGTGTATGCATGCCCAAGATCCTGAGAGGAGAATGGAGTAGAAGGGATTACAGCATGGCCATACCTCTGTACGGGGGGGGGGGGGGGGGGGGGGGGGATTAACTTCTTGCTTTCTGTCTCTGTCTCTATCTCTCCAGTGAGTACACTCACCCTACAGCAAAAAATCTCTCTCAAAAAATAAATCCATTTTGTTATCCTGTCTTGAAAATCAGAGCACCAAGTGACAAGATTTGACTAAATTCTCTAAATCTGGGAAGCCCTCCCTGACCTCCCTAGTTCTTTCTACTCTCTACTGTCTCCTATCAGTTCACTTTACCAACTCAATGCTCCCCATATAAGAGCACAAGAGAGTGTATAATCAGCCACTGCTGATTTTACACAATTCACATCTTCTTCATCTTTGCATCTCTAGCACCTGGACAACACTTAAAACATAGCATGGACAAAATCAATAGCCCTGGACTGTGAGCTGGTATTTTAGGGGAGCTATGTTTTGGGGAATGTTCCTGATTCTCTTCTATTTTTACAGTCAGCTAAAAAATGTCCAGCATACAACTGGCATTGAGCCCTTGGTCGAAATAGGTTTAACAAGTGTCCATCAAACCTTTCGAAGAAATAAAAGGAAGTAAGACCTCACTCTGAAAACCATTAGCCAATGGTACCAAACACAATTAGCACAACATAAATACGTACAAATTACAAAATCTGATCCCTTGTCACCTCCGAAAGAGTCAAGACTAGTAAACTTTAGACAAAATACATGTGTAATGTATACAAACAATAAAATCTAATGAATTTTTAATTACTCAATATGCACCAGTCTGATCTTATCTGAAATTGACTAGAGAGTATCTATGAGGGTATGTCTTGTCGATCAAAGTAGCAGAACAAATAGGATTTACAGGAGTTTGTTTAATTTATTTCACAAGAAAAAAAATTAAGAGTTTATTGAATCTATGATTGCCTATACTAAAATAATACTGATTAAAATGAGTCATCAGTTACTTAAAATATTTCCAGTCAGACCCCTTGAAGCATTCTATTGATAACTGGTGCTGATTTCAATGGCAATATACTGAAATTGAAATCAACCTTTCACTAATTCACCAGTGGCTCAGAAAATTAGCTCACTTTCGGGGGCCAGTGGGTGGCGTGGTGGTTAAGGTGCAGGAATTCTCACATGATGGACCACAGTTTGAGTCCCAGATCTGGCAGCTTGTTTTCTCACTTTTCCTCTCTCTCTCTGTCTTTCTCTGGCAAAACTCGTGTGAAAGAAAAATAATAATAAAGTAAATAAATAATTCTAAAAAAATTAGCTCACTTTCTCACATGGTATTATGCTAATTATGTACATACATTAAAATGCAATTAATCATGTATATACTGTACATACATGTAAGGTAAATCCTTAATCTACTATTAATATTTTAAATGAGTATATCTTTAATTATAAAAAATTCATAGTCATTATAGAAGAAATATATTAAATTTCTCACAATCTCAACCACCCATAGGCAAACATTTAATATTTTAGTAGCATTCCTTATAGTCTTCTATGCATATTTTTGCATAATTTTAATTATAAAGTAAATAGGGTTTTTTCCCCCTCTGAAGCTCCAGACAGTATTTCTTTTTCTTAAATGAAATCTAATTTTGGAATAGTTATACATTTATAGAAAACTTGGTAAAATAATACAGCAAGTTTCCTTCTACCTCTCTATCCAGTTCCCCTTTTATAAACATCTTCTGTTACTAACTGGGAGATATTTTTAACACAACAGTTTCTCCCTTGTTTGAGGATGTGGACACTTTTTATTTATAGATTGGATACCTCAAAGAGTCTACTCACATGAAAACAAATGGCAGAATTAAATGGTCTTTCACTTATAAAGTAAACTGAAAACAAAACTAAGAGCTGAGCAAAATAATGGAAATATTTTTAAATGGCTGGCATGGTAATTTTATACAAATGCTCAGACAATGCCATTGAAAGAATGAAGAAGTGAATGCAGATGCCCCATCTCTGCGCATTTAAATGAGAACCTCGAGTTCTTACAGCTTTTGTGCATTGCTTTCTAGTAAAGATTATAACCCAAATGTTTCAATGGTCGCGTAACATTGCAGTATGTGCATATACCCTCATTTAGGCAACTATTTTCCTATTACTGGATGTCTAAGTTATGTCTTCTTTTACAGATGTGGTAATAACATTGCAGTTCATGCAAGCACCTCGACTCTGCCTCCCTGTGTCCCCGTCCACCCTTAGGTGTGCAGGATCTCTGCCTTCTCCACCTGACTCCCTACTGGACTGCACATTCCAGTAAGGAACTCATCACCGGAGCCACACTGAGGAAGGAAGGGCTAATGGATGAGGTGTTCCTCCTAGAGAGATTTTGCAGCTGCAATTTTCTCAGGAGCTACACAGCTGATGAAAGGCTTTGGCGCAGCCAGTAACTTCCTGCAGCCCTTAAATCTCACCACATAGAAGGATGCTGGCCTGTTTTGAAAGAACTGTTTCAGGTTTGATGACCATTACTTATTTTTTTCCTGACTATAACAACAATATATTTTCTTTATTAAAAATCTGGAAAGTGCTATCTCCTCAAAATAAAGAAAGAACCAAAATTCACCCCGGATCGCATTCCCAGCTCAATGTGTTTACTCCAAAGACTGAACACTCCATATTCTCACATGAGCCCCTGTAGACACTGCTATCCCCAGGAGAAGCTGGGTCCTGCCTTATCCCTTCTGTTCAGCTCCCAGAAATCTGTGCTCAACTAGGTCACCAGAATCAGAACCAGAAAAGGCAATTTTACCCCTTGTAAGCTCAGAAAAGAGGTTGGCTACCCCGGCCAGTAGTTCTTCCTCATTGTCACTTAGATGATAACACGCTTCCTGTCTGTGTTTGGAATCCAGTGGCATTTCCTGGAATTCAACTAACTTCCTCTCTACAGAGAACAGGGACCATTTAGAAACCCAAGCTCCCCAGAATGGAAACCCAGTTATTGACATAAAGGTCTTGATACTGCTTCCCTTGAGTATAATTATCCAGCAAAATTCTCTCTTTTGCTTCTGGTCTGTAGTACTTGTGGCCAGACATTTGATGTGGGTCACTCTTCTGACCTTTTCTTACGTCCCTTCATTTCCTTGGACCCCACAGCTCTCCTACTTGTTGTCCTTGGGAGAGAGTCTGGTGCAGTGGTTGAGGGCATGAGCTTGATGACAA
The DNA here is from genome assembly GCA_026018925.1 of Tupaia tana. Lineage (NCBI taxonomy): Eukaryota > Metazoa > Chordata > Mammalia > Scandentia > Tupaiidae > Tupaia > Tupaia tana. The sequence continues at coordinate 64,797,395 of JAKSZU010000010.1, forward strand.
CACTCCATGTAAGTGTGGTCATGGTGAAATAGGCACTGGGGCCCACAGCTGGAGGAGACTGGAAAGCAACTGGCACTATCTATCAAAACTACAAATGCAGGGGCTGGCCAGTGGTGTGTTGGTTAAGGGCACTGGATTCCCACATGACCGATCATGGTTCGAGTCCCAGACCTGGTGGCTTTCTTTTTCCCTTTCTCTCTCTCTCTCTGGTCAAATTAATAATAATAATAACAACAACAACAACAAATGGAATTAAATAAATAATTCTTTAAAAAACTACAAATGTATTTGGCCTTTGATTCAGAAATTCCAGTTTGGGGAAATTATCCCCTAGAAGTGCACACCTAGGAATAAGAATGTACTTAAAAATGTTTGCAGCATTTATACTATTTTAACTGTATTGCATCCTAGTTATATATTATATATAAGTATACATTAGTTATATTCTAGCTTATATTTATTATACAAAAGATCTGGGAACAACCAACATGACCATCAGTAGAAGACCAGTTAAATTACACAACATTGGCATAACAGAATACTACGCAGATCTTCAAAAAATAAAAACACCCTTTATGTAGTATTACCTAGAGAAGATATATATGGAAGATATTATATAAAAGATGGTAGATTTTTTCACAATATGTGAATTGTATTTTACATTTCTGATGTATCTTTTTGTATGCAATATATGCCATGAAAGGCAGCTTAGCCTAGGGATTAAGAACACAGCTCTGAAACCAGAAGTCTGGCTTCACTTCCATGTGATCTTGGGAAGTCAGGTAACCTTTCTGTGTCGACGCCATCATCTTTAACATGGAGACAAGAGCACCTACCACACAGTGTTGATGAGAGCATTGGATGGGATACTATGTATCAGGCACAGCTATGACAGGTTAGCTACAATTGTGTACCATTAGCTGAATGGGGCAGTGTGTAGGGCTAGCCCAGATCCCACATGACTGTCTGTGGTTCAAATCCCATCTCTGGTGGTTTTATAAAATACATCAAGTGTGTGTGTTTGCCCAAACTTCCAGCAAGATGGCAAAATGAAAGAGAAGGGATGGTAGCATGGCCATAACCCATTGGGGTGTGCTTTTTCCCTCTCCCTTTCTCTGTTTCTCTGTCTGACTTGGGCAAGGCACATTCTCTGACTATTTTTTTAAAAGAAGAACGAGGGTGAAGGTGTATAATAACATGCAACTGCTATAAGCCTAAGATTCCTCTCTACAATAAAAATTGTATCCAGGGCCCAGCCTGGTGGCACAGGGCCCTGCAGCATACTGAACTGCAATGCTGGGAGCTGCATGGCTGACTAGCCATAGGTTCAGATCCCTGGCCTGGTTGACCTGAGAGGGCTGGAGAAGGGAGATCAGTGTAATGAGACCCTGTTGACGGTGCCTCACTCTCCTCTCTCTCTCTCATGTGTGTGTACACACACATGCTTACCATCATAAATAAATAAAAACATTTTTAAAAGAATAAACTTCTTTTTGAAAGCATGTCCACAAGTAACTTAAATATGTCAACACCATGGTGCTGGCCACGGTGCGTGCTGAGGAAGTGTGAGGGTCCATGGCACAACCACACCTGCACTTTTTTCCAGGTGTCTCAAAGACCTTGATTCTCTCCTCAAACTGCCTGTGTTCCAGGACCCAAGACCGGATTACTATGGCTGGAAGGGTGAGGCCAGACTGCTGGGCAAACACAGAGCAATGTCCCAACCCCAGCTAAACCATTAGCACTGACAGCAGGAACCGACTGGGTAAGTGGCACCAACTCTCCCAGCCTGAGCCTGGGTTTCCTCATTTGTAAAACGAAGATGATGGCAATATTCATGACCACTATCTTGCAGGGTTGTTGTAAGATCTAGAAACAATGTTTACAAAGTGCTCACACAGAAGAGGTGCTGCATCCCTGGGCACTATTGTGAAGAGGAAGATAGGAGGGTCCGGGAGACTTTCGGAAGGGCATCCATTCCCAGCGCCTCCTCCTCCAGAGGAGAAGGACCAGTTGATGAGTGTTGCCCTCATGTAGCTCCTGGGGAACAGACAGCACTTGGGTTAAGTGGACACGTGATCATTCTCCATGGTGCAAATAGGACAATTTCTCTTGTCACCCGTCAAGAGCTACACTGTGGGTGACCTAAACAAGTGCAGCAACAGTTGTTTTTCCTTTTTAATTTTTTTAGAATTATTTCATTTTTGTTATTATTATTACTTTTTAATTTGCTATAAGGCACACGTGTTCGCCAGAGAGAGAAAGAGAGAGTGGGAAAGCAAGAAAGCAAGCTGCCAGGCCCAGGACTCGAACTGTAGGTGGCCATTAGTTTTAATTTTTTAAAGTTTATTTCTTTCTTTCCTCAGAGAAAGAAAATATCCCCAACAATATCTTCATGCAGTCTCAGGCAGTCAGGATCATGGGCACTCACAACTACCTGGCATGTGCAGGCAAACCTGGGACCTTCTCATATGGATGTAGCTTCACAGAATATTGTGTCATGTCTGTGCCACTGTGGTGGCCCAGCAACACTTTCTGAGTGCCCATGTGTGCCAGACATTGTCACTGACACTAAGGAAACAGCCACCAACAGGAAAGAATGAGACCCTTGTTCTCACAACACTTACATTCCAGTTAGGTGAGGCGGCCATAAACAAATAATCACGAGAATTAGGACCTTGTTTTTGGGGTGCTACTACATGAGATGGCCATGAAGGTAAATGGAAGAGCTTGAGTAGCTGGTTTAAGATTTGACTATGCTGGGGACCAGGAGGTAGCGTGGTTGTTAAGGTGCTAGACACTGCCACATGGCCAACCATGGTTCGAGTCCCAGACCTGGTGGCTTGCTTTCTCACTTTCTCTTTCTCTGTCTGATTCTCTTTCTCTCTCTCTGTATCTCTCTTTCTGGTCAAATTTTTAAAATAAATGATAAATAATTTTTTTTTTGGAGAGGATTTTGCTATAGGGCATGTGCACTCGCCAGAAAGAGAGAGACAGAGAGACAGAAAGCAAGAAATCACCCCCCAGGGCGGATGGTCACGCTGCAATCCCTTCTCCTCCATTCTCCTCTCGGGATCTTGGGCACACACACATACACGCGCGTGCGCCCGGCGTGAGTTTTAAGCCACCGGGTCCGGGACACGAACCGTGGTCGACTACATGGGAGTCCAGTGACATAGCCATTACACTAACTGCTGGTCCCGATAAATAATTCCTTAAAAAATTAAATAAATTTTTAATTAAATAACTTTAAAAAATTTTTTTGACTATGCTATTTTCACACTAAAGATTTCCCAGTCTCTAGTTCTGAAAAATTGAGGCCCTCAGACATATTTTTCGTTGAAAAGGAGTCGAGTTAGCGGCTGACCAGTGAAATCCTAGCTCCACCATTAACCAGGACGGTAAGTGGACTGCAAGGCTGTTCAGCCTCAAGATCCTCTCCAGGCTCCACACCGCGGGTTCTGCTCCCGCTGGCATTAACCACAACACAGATGTGGTATCTTTGTAGAATTAACCGTTGTATCATTTCTATGTCTTGTAGACTTTTCCTTTTTCACTTTCCTTCTTGCTGAAAGCCCTGTCCAACTCTGTGCATTCTGGAGTCTAGTTTTTACTATCCTGGAAGGGAAAGGTTGAATTTTTGGAAAGATGTGGATGTCTATAAAACTAAATAGTAATTGCAAAGTATCTCTTATGAGCCTGAGATGTTTCCCAGATTTTAAAATATCTACTTTTAAATTCATCGTTCTTTGGAAACAGGCAGGAAAGTAAAAAATATCTTCTCTTTTATATACTAGTGTCTCAGGGAAAACAGAACTTTATGTAAATAACGGCAGGTGGTGATGTAACCATTTTACAACTAGTCCCTGTAAAGTTTTTAGTTTTCCAAGTGACCTAAGAGCAAAGACTGAGACTTTGCCAATTCTGTTCCTTCTCCCTAGCGTACCACCATCCTTTCTCCTCGCTTGCACCTAATTTACCCGAAGAATTTCTAATTTTCCTTCTGTTGCAGCTGACGTATTCCTTTCTTGGGGACATCTTTTACAATCTCTCTCCCAAATTAGGTTAGTTGCTTTCATCTGTGTGATCTTAACAACTGACATCTTCATCAAACAATTAAATAATCTCTACCACATTGTTTAGAGGAGGAAGAAGAATTGGGGGAGTAGAAGGGAATCAAGAGGAAGAAGAAGCAAAACATTTAAGGGACCCAAAAATGGAAAATTATCTGTTGATGATAGGTGTATAATACCTTTAACTGGACTAATAATATACAGAGTATTCAAACTAGGAAAATTCACTTTACAAGTTGTAATGATATACAGTGGTTGAATGAATTAAAAAATTAATTAACTCATTAACTAATGTTCTTCTTTACCTCAGATGAACAAAATCAGCTAAAAACAAGCCCTAGTTTGTAGTGCATTATCACCACTGCTATGTTTGGTCTTTTTTTTTATAATCAGTACAGTCGAGTATCCCTTTTCTGAAATTCTTGGGACCAGAAGTGTTTCAGATTTAGAATTTTTTCAGATTTTGGAATACTTGCATATACATAATGAGACATCTTGGGCATGGGACCCAAGTCTAAACATAAAATTCATTTGTGTTTCATATACACTTTCTACCCATAGCCTGAAAGTATTTTTTTAAAGAATTATTTTATTTATTTATTTATTTACTTACTTCTTTTCATTTGACCAGAGAGGGACAGAGAGTAGGAAAGAGAAAGAGAGAGAGAAAATGAGAAAACAAGCCACCAGGTCCGGGACTCAAACTACAGTCGGCCAAGTGGGAGTCCAGTGCCCTTAACCACCATGCCACCTGCCAGCCCCACCTGAAGGTAATTTTATACAATATTTTTGTACTGAGGTGTTTTGATGGCCACCAGTCACAAGAGGTCAGGTGTGACGTCACACTTGTGACATCAGGTCAGTGCTGGAAAAGTTTGGAACTTTGGATCATTTCCAAATTCATGCTTTCAGATTAGGGATGATCAGCCTGTATATTTATCTCTCTATATATTTTTAACAATACTGCCCAATAAAAATATAATGCAAGTCACACATGTAGCTTGAAGTTTTCTAGTAGCTCCATTTTGAAATGTAAAAGTAGCATGTGAATTATTTTATTTAACCCAGTATAACCAAAAGGCTATCACCTCAACATGTAATTAATTTAAGACCTAATCACATTTCTTTTTTTATTTTTTTTAATTTTAATTTGTCTGTTTTTGTTAGAGGGCACATGGCCTAGCCAGAGAGCGAGAGGGAAAACAAGAACTCATTCCCTAGCAGGGATGGCCACACTGTAATCCTTTACGTTTCAGTCTCCTGCATGCACATACACTCGGCATCATTTTCAAGCCGCTGGGTCTGGGACTTGAACCATGCAGTCAGCCACATGGGATCCATGGCCTTAACCTCCATGCCACCTGCCAGCCCCAGTCTACTCACATTTCAAGTGACCAGTAATCATATGCAGCCAATAGCTACATATCAGACAGCACAGATTTACAGTATAACCAACTCCCATGAAATGCCTAAAATTTACCATTAACTTCCACAATATCTACTTACAGACTCTTCTCTCAACCTGCCTCTTGTTGGCTGGTCTGCCTCTTTGACTAGATTTTGAGTTCTTGGAGGACAGACTACATATAGCATACAGATGTTAATAACTGTGCTTCCCAGACCCAGGGATGGAGGAGGTCCCTGAGGCATTTTTGAGTCAGCAGTATTTTTTACAATAATATTAAGAAAGTATTTGTCAGGGCCAGCAGGTGGTATGGTGGTTAAGGCTCTGGACTCCCACACAGACAACTGCAGTTCAAGTCCCCCTAATGTCCTGCTTTCTCACTTTCCCTCTTGCTCTCAATGTCTGATGAGCACACACTTCATGCAGCAAATTAAGAAATAATAATAGTAGTAATAATAATAAAACTAAATAAATAGTTTTTTGAAAACAGAACTGACTTGTCTTTTTCACTATGTTGATGTATGCACAGTTTACAAAAGCAATGGTGTATAAAACTGCTGGTACCATAACACAAGGCAAGGCACTGGTATCAAACTGTACTAACAACCATTGTCATCTGCTATGCACTTTTTTCCCCCCAGAGGGTGCATAAACTTACCAGAGAGACAGAGAACCCCAATGGGGCATGGTCATGCCACAATTCTTTTTCCTTCATTTTTCCATCACTTCAGGATTTGGGGACCCCCATACACATGTATGCCAGGCATGTTTTTCAAGCCACCAGGGCCAGGATTGGAACCACCATTCACCATGTGGGATCTGGGTCCTTAAACTACTACACCACGGGGCCAGCACCATATTTGGTTTTACTTTTTTAAAATTGAGTTTTACAGAACCAGCAGGTAGTATAATGGCTACATTGCTAGACTCCCACATAGTCGACCGTGGTTCAAGTCCTAGACCTGGCAGCTTAAAACTCAGGCATGTGTGCGTGCATGCCCAAAATCCCAAGAGGAGAATGGAGGAGAAGGGACGGCAGCATGGCCAACCTCCCTAAGGATGATTTCTCGCTTTCTGTCTCTCTGTCCCTCTAGTGACTGCATGTTCCCTTATAGCAAAAATTTCTCCTGGAAAAAAAAAAAATTGCGTTTTACTTTAAAATTTCCTTGATAAAGCAGTAAGATTTACTAATTTCATTAAATCTTGATTCCTGATTACTTGACTTTGTAAAGTCTGTGAGACAAGCAGAGAACTTGCATGAAACACTTCTGCTACAGAGCAAAGTGCAATGGTTGTCAGACGAAGCACTTGCACAATTGCTTTAGTTGTGAGCAGAACTGGTCCCTTTTTTTCTCATTGCACCATTTTTTACTTGAAAGAACAATTGACAAACAAGCTATGGTTATTCAGACTTGGGGATTTATTGGACATTTTCCCAAAATAAACTCATTGCTCAAAAGACAACTGACAATATTTGTTACTGTAAGAAAATTTAGCATTCAAGTGGAAATTCAAATTTTGTAAAACTTGTATTCACTACCATAAGTTTCACAGCTTCTCAATAATTAAGCACTTTCTGAAGAGATCAGGGTGATACTAACAAATGTGGGGGTTTTTAATTATTGTGTAATCAAGTAGCAACACTTGGAAGTCAGTATTTTTCAAATGACCAATGTATCATATTATAAAATTCATGTGTGAGTAAAAGATCAAAGTACACAATGTGGATTTTAATGTAACAGAGAGCAAGATACTTGTTGATATGGTTTCCAATTTTACATTTCAACTAACCTTTAATAAACTACCACTTATTAAGTTTTGCTATTGTATCAAAAAGATTATCTACAATCATTTGAAAAGCCTACTAAAGTACTCCTTTTTCCAACTGTACTAGTTTTACTTGGTTCTGTTTTGCCTTTTTTTTTTTTTTTTTTTTTACGAATTATTTTTTATTTTCTAATTTGACCAGAGAGGGACAGAGTGAGAGAGAGTGAGAAAGCAAGCCACCAGGTCCAGGACTTGAACCCTGGTCGGCCATGTGGGAGTCCAGCGCCCTAAACCATCACACCACCTGCCAGCGCCAGTTCCTTTTTGCTTCTAACAGAAATGCCTGGGTCTAGGTAATTTATAACAGAGATGTATTTATAGCTCACGGTTATAAAGGTCCAAGGTCAAGGGGCTGCAATGGTGAGGGTCTTCTTGCTGGTAGGGACTCTGCAGAGTACCAAGATGGCACAGGACATCACAGGACACAGCAGAACAAGAGCAGAACAAGTCTGTGTCTTGGTCTCCTTCCCTCTCCTTACGAACCCACCAGGATTCAAGCACAAGGGCCCCACCCTGATGACCTTCATCCTCATTCCAAATGAAGGGACAATTTGTTTCAAGAACAGCAAAGTAAAACCAAGAAATGGTTTCTGGGACCAGCAGCTAGCGTAATGGCTATGTCGCTGGACTCCCATGTAGTCGACCGTGGTTCGAGTCCCAGACCCGGTGGCTTAAACTCATGCAGGATGTGTGTGCGTGGGTGCCCAAGATCCGGAAAGGAGGATGGAGGAAAAGAGATTGTGGTGTGGCCATACCCCCTGGGGAGTGATTTCTCGCTTTCTGTCTCTCTGTCTCTATCTTTCTGGCTAGCGCATGTGCCTTATAGCAAAAACCTCTCCAAAAAAAGAAAGAAAAAAAAAAAAAGAAATGGTTTCTATTAAAGGAAGCTAAAGAGACATAACAACTGAGTATCATCTGGGAGCTTCTTTTAGTAAAACGACAAAAAAAATTCAAGTGTCATTTTGGAAGAATCTGAATAAAATCTGTAGATTAGAAAATAACATTGTCTCAGTATTCATTTCTTGATTGTGATCATTATATAATGGTTATGTAAGAGCGCGTTCTTGTTTTTAGGAAATACTCACTGAATGGGGGGAAAAGATGTCATTTCTACAATTCACTTTCGAATGGTTCAGAAAACAATATGAGAGTGAGAGGAGAGACAATGTGGTGAGATGCTAATATCTGGAATCTGGGAAGCACAGATTCAGAAATCCTTTGTATTCTATGTGCAACCTCTCTGTTCCGAAATATGTCAAAATGAGGAGCTGAAGAAAGTTTATGAGTGAATCTTTTTCTAATAACTCCACCTTTCCTCAGCTTCTAGATTTAGGCACTAGAAGGATTAGACGAAGGAAAAAAAGAAATTCTCCTAGTGATTATTATGTCTTTATATCGCATTAACAGCACGTGCTAACAGTGTCCAAAAGTCACTTCCCCTTCTGGTTTTTCGTAAAGGGCCGTTGGAGCCCTGTAATTGAGGTTTTCATTACATGAATTCTATATGATTTTGTTTCTACTGTGACGTGCGAAAAAGAGGCTCATTTGTCAGTGTTTGACACTGAACCTGCAGAGAGGAGAGTCATTATAAAACTAGTCTCTTAAGAGAAAGGGGGGAGACACCCTCGGTTCAGTGGTACCCTCTCTGGGTCATCTGAGATGGTTCCCAGGAAAGGTGCAGGTCAGCTGCTCCCCTCTACCCGAATAGGCGCTCGGCAGAGGCGAGAGGGAAGGAGGCGGGACCCTGCATCGGTGGTTCTTCACTCCACTTCTCTGGTCTGAAGTGCATCGTCTGTGGCCTGTGGTTTCTGTGCTTTGAGACTGAATAAAGGAGCCTGGGCCTTCTAGGATTGGCTGGAGATGTGTGTGGTTTAGAGTCTAGCCCTCTGTATAATTAGAAGCAGATCATGGGAGCGAGGGCTTTTTTTAAACAACACGCCTTCGGTCTTAACATTTCAATTCTGCAAAAGACAGCCTCGTCGGGCTCCCCCTAGTGGTCGCGAGGAAGATCGCCTTGAGCAGGGCAGCCATTGCGTCCCTGATTGTGGCGCCCTCGTTTAGGGAAGGGTATGAGCGGTGATTTTCTATTTTAAGAATAATTAGCTAAGGCATTATAGTTATTCTAACCTGAGTCAAGGACAGTAACGTCTAAAGAAGGTAAAGCAATCTTCTAAGGTCTCAGAGTAACTAAAGGGCCGAACCAGGACAGGAACGTTGGTCAACAAACCCCGGTCCAGAGCCCTACCCAAGACATCTTGAGGACAAACCCACTGCTCACTCAGACCGAATATGATTGCCAAAGCCACGCTGTAGAATAAAATGCAATGATCTTACTCTCTTAACCTTGCCACACCTGCAGAACCCGTCAGACCCTGCCCAACACACTCCCTGGATGACTCCCGTGCCTTTAGCCCTGCTTATAAAGGGCACAGCGTGCACCATGGCCAACATTACATCGTGCATCTCTGTATGTCCTTATTGTCTGTCTGCCGTATTAGAACATAAGCTCCATGAAGGCGTATTTTCTTGATTGCTATCTCCCCAGCACCTATCACATGGTAAGTGACCATATTGGCTTTCACGGCTACTGCAACAACTTGCCACAAACTTGGTGGCTTAAACAATAGAAACAGATTCTCTTCCAGTTTGGGGGCCAGAATTTCAAAATCAGTTTCACTGGGCCCAAATCAGGGTGCCAACAGGGTGAGGTTTCCTCCAGGAGCTCTAGGGGAGATGCAGTCTTTGCCTCTTCCTGTTTCTGGTGACCACCAGTATTCCTAAATTTGTGGCTGTCATTCCAGTCTCCAAAGCTAGCATCTTCAGTCTGTCTCTGCTCCATGGTTCACACCACCTACTCTTTTGTGTTTAGGACCAAATCTCCCTCTGCCTCTCTTTTCTAAAGTCTCTTATGATGGCATTTAGGGCCCTTCAAGATAATCCAGCCTAAACTCCCCAAGGACTCTTTCCAAATAAGGTAACATTACTCACCCAGGGGTTGGATCCTGACATCTTTCAGAAGGGGAGAGGGCCTTTGAGTCTACCTCAGTGCCCAAGGCATCATGGCCAAATAATTGTATCATCCCACATATCTAATTATTTTTTAAAATTATTTGTTTAATTTAATTTAATTATTATTATTTTTTATTTGACATGAGAGAGATGAGGGGAGGGAGTGAGAAAGCAAGCCTCTAGGTCCAGGATTCAAACCGTGGTTGGACATGTGAACCCAGCTTCTCAACCACCACACCACCTGCTGGCCCCAGCCATTCATTTTATACCACTTGAAAACTTGTTCTGAAGGCTAATAATGTCACGGAGAAGCATACTGGCAAACATCGGCGAGCCTTCAGCTCCCTCCCTGGACTAGCTCCTCCGAAAAAGCTTTCTCTTTCTTTATGCAGACAAAATAGGTTTGAAAAACACTAAAAATGGCAGCCAACCCCATATCATCTCTTTATAACTATTGTGATGCATGTGTGTAACATGGATAGTTTTGCTGGGCTCTTCTTTGAATAATGGTTTCCACAAGAGCAGGAAGCATCTTCCCCACACATCCACCACCACCCCCCATTTCAAGCATCACCTGGAAAGGCCCATTGACCCTTATTCCCTGAGCATGAACCAGAGCAAGACCCCAGCTGCAGGGGTCCCGGACACCAGACCTACCAGTAGCCGCTTGCCTTCATGCCTTCACGAAATCTAACTTACAAAAGGGAATATGGACAGCTGAAGAAACCTTTATGGGGCAGACATCTGAGAAAAAAAAGTGTTGACCACGTACTACGTGCCTGGCACTTTGCAGGGAACTTTCTGCCAGTATTTCATTTGATATCTTCGATATTCCTGTAAAGTAAGTTTTCTCTTTTCTACAAATCAGGAAATGGATAACCATAAAGATTAAGCAATTTCCTGTGGTCAGACAAATAGCCTGTCAGAGTGAACTCAGGCACACTGACTGCAGGGCCCCTCTCCCAGCCTACACAGGAGTCTCGAGGGCAGCAGTGTTTTTGTGGTTCCTATTTACATATGCGCACGATGACGTCTCTTCATCTACCCGATTCTAGACATTGCGGGGGTACAAAGAGATCAAGGACTGATCCTTGTTTTCCAGGATGCACCCAAGTAGTTGGTTGGAAAAGGCATAGTCAAATAGTGAATATCTTTGCAGAGCTGGGGTTGGAGCCATTACTGAGAGCATGAAGGGGTTTCGAAGAGCTGGTCATGTTCCTTGTTCTGATACTGGCTTCCACAATGTGTGAAACTCCATTTCTGCACACCTGTGATTTGTGCATTTTTCTGAGCATATATTATATTTCAGTCACTTGGTAGCCCTTTGGCTTAGATCAAGTATTTTATATGGAAAAAGGTATAAAATAAAGGCATAAATTTAGGACTCTGCAAAAGGTAGGGGCAGCCCCAAAAGGTCCCATGGCACTCTGTCTCACAGCCCTAGACTTCCAGTCTTCTGACTAATTGCCTCACTGTTTAACAGCTAGGAGGTAGAAGGCTGACAGAAATTTTTTCAGGGTTTTTAGTATCAAAATTCTCAAGATAGGCCCACCTCCAACTCAATTTGGTTACAAAACAGAGTTAAACAGCTTAAATAGCATTCCAAAATGTTGCCCATAGGGGTTGACCCAAAGACAATGAATCTATTATCATTTAAATCTGAAAAATCCTGTACTAAATAAATTTAGATTCGTCTTTGGTACAGCAGAACTTGTCAGAGCCTTTATATGAGTCTCCAAGAGGAAAGTATATTTTGCATTTCCTCCCAACTTATTTTACTATGGAATACCTTTTTTCTTAACACTTTCAGTAGTAATGATCTAAGGAACCAATTTGGGGAGCTGCTATAGTAGAATTTTGATTTAAAGATTCAGTTCAGCCAAAGATATAGATACTGAAAGTCGGGTTTTAAAGAATTCCTTGAAGAGGAAAAAAAAAATTTTTCTTTAGGATCTTCTAGATTTCTCCCACTGTCCCTCAGCCAACCAGGAGAGGCATTTCAGAGAACAGATAAAATATCCCATAACCTAGCTATTTAGATAAATGATGAAGGACAGAGGGTGATTGAGCAGAGCGGAGGAGAGTTGGACTATAAAACGAAAACGTGACTGTGACTTGTGTTTTAGATTATCTTCAAAAGTCTCTTCATAAATTAATACTTTTGTGTGGGCCAGTTCAGGGGTGCATCGGTAATGCATTGCTCAATGGATGCTGGGTCCACAGACAATCTTAAATTCAGATCCCTGGGTGATCTGTATGTGTTAGGCACACACACCCATGCTCCTGGCCGGCTAGGAAAGTTGGTGGGGTGGGGCATGGGTTGTGGGACTGGGTGGGGGGAGCGGAAAAGGGGACTGCAGCATGAGACCTCACTGAAAGTTCTCTCTCTCTCTCCTCCATGAAAGAATTTTTTTTTTTTTTAATTCTTGATTTCAATCAGGTATTACCACCAAACTCATTTGGTTAAACACAAAGAGTATTTACAATGAGGGCTTTCTCTTAGAAACCAGGAATGGATGACTGTGGGCATCAAGGAGAAGTTGGGACCAGACATCTGGATGCCGCCAAGGCAGCCATGATCCCTCAGTTATCCTTTACTCTTCCCTTTCCCTGTAGACCTTTTTTTTTTGCTACTCGATCCACAAGTCAGCCAATATGGCACCAACAGTTACAGAGTTTGTCCTGTCACCCGGAGACTCAACAGCCTGAATTCCAAGCTCCTGAGGAAGAGGTTTGGGTCAAACTACTAGGCAATAAAAGAAAGAAGGAAGGAAGGAAAAAAGAAAGACAGTTTTTGATGACCTGGTACATTTCAGATCATCAGAATCATGATCCAGACACCAGCTCTCCTCTACTGACCTGTGGACGTGTCCCATGGAGGCGACACTGCTGGCCGTGAGGGTCCTCTCTGAAAGTCATTTTACCTGAGGAGCAGAAGAGTGTACATTTTAAAAAATTATTTGTTCCTTTCTCCTAAAGTTTGAGTCTATGAAGGGACTATTGGTTCGTTAACAATATTTGTTTGTGGAAAGTGGCTATTTGCAATTCCAGATTTCAGTTGTTTTCAGTTCTTAATCGGCTTCGTATTCAGTGTCACCGTTTTGGAAATGGATTGACTTCAGAAGTATTTTTCTCTTGCTTTAGAGATTTTTCACATTGGCCCAAATGGGTTTGTATTTTCCATTTTAATTTATACTGTATAAATACGATGTTGGTCTTCTTTGGAGTTAACAGTTTCACTGTGCAGATGTTTCTTGAAAGCCTTTTCAATTCATAGTGTTGGTTTTAAAAAAAATTATTATTATTATTAAGCCTGGCTGCCTGCCATTTAAAAAATATATATATCCATTTTGCCTAGAACTGTAAGATTTTTCTTTCTTTCCCCACCCCCAGTCAGCTACACGACTTAGGATTCAAGATGTCATAGTGCCATCTTGTGGTCAACCATCAAAAACACAGCAAAAAGTCGTCATGGTGGGATGGAGGTGACCTAGTTCATTTTCCCACAAGTATTTCTTAATTTGCTTTATTTGCTTCTTACTTACCATTTGGCTCAAATCACTGTAGATTCCCAGGTTGTTTTGTTTCACAGGAAAGATTCAACTTTGCCTCCATAGAAAGGATAAACAAGCTGTGTTCTGGAAAGGAAAGAAGGGACATAACTCTTGCTTTTGGCTTTTATTGAGCTCCTTGTAAAAACAGTATTATGCAAGTTACTTGGTAATAACTTTGAAAAAAATCAAATCTTTTTCTTCAAAAAATCCATAAAAAGCAATGAATCTAAATGGGGTTTCACTCATTATTCTAAATCCAAGCTTTTGGAAATTAATTGATGGTTTATTTACTTCACTTGTGTAGTATTGAAATAAAAATATATAAATAATAAGCTTCCAACCTTTATCTTCTCTCCTTAACTGGTGTCAGTTAAGATAAAATTTGCTTCTACCATTCTTGACTTTTTTATTTTTTTTATTTTTTATTTTTTTTTTTTGCCATGGAGCACATGCACTCACTGGTGAGAGACAGAGAGAGGGAAAGTGAGAAATCACCACTGGGGGGGACGGCCATGCCACAATCCCTTCTCCTCCATTTTCTGTTTGGGATTTGGGGCACACATGCACACACACCAAGTGTGATTTTCAAGCCGCTGGGCCTGGGACTGGAACCATGGTGCCTATGTGGGAGTCCACATCACCGGCTAGCCCTCATTCTTGCTTTTTAAAAGATAAATGTACAGGGCTGGCTAGTCATGCAGTAATTGTGGTGGCTGGGATCCCACAGGGCTGGCTGCACGGTTTGAATCCCAGACCCAATGGCTTGGGGGACATGCTGGGCGTGTGTGTGTGTGCCCAGAATCCCGAGGGGAGAAGGAAGGAAAGGAGACTGTGACAGGGCCATCCCTCCCGGGGAGTGTTTCTTACTTTTCCTCTCTTTCTCTCTTTGATGAGGGCACACATCCTGTAGCAGGTTAATTTTTTTAAAAAAAAAAAAAAAAAAAAAGGGAAAGAAAAATGTACAAATTACAGCGACCAAAATTCCTGCTTACCAGAAGTTTTACATGACCGAGAGGAAAATTATGCTTGTGTTATACATGTGATATTAAAAGAGCAAGACTCCAGGGCTCAGCCACAGTGGCACAAGTGGCAGGATTCTGCCGTTCAAGGCTAGGGCCACACAGAGGCCTAGGTTCTGTTCCCAGACCAACCTAAACAGGCTGGGCATGGTGCCCCGTGTCTGTGACCCCAGTTAACTGGGAGACTGGGCGGAAGAAACGTGACATGTCGGACACCATCCGAAATACCTTTCTCTCCTTCCCACTCTCTCTCTCTCTCAAAAAAGAGCGTGCCCAATTAAATGTAAGGTATGCGTGATCCTGTCTAACATACTGATGTGAATGTCTACATGATTGTTCATGTCTACACAAATGTGCACACATGTCTGTGTGAAGGTCCATGTGGAGGAGGGTACAGACACAGCTGTGAACCCAGAAAGAAACATACATATGGAAACATACATTCTCTCTGCTTCATAGCATCATAACTAATATTTATTTTCTTACATTTGTCTCCATTTCCTATTTTTTCTTTTTTTTTTTGAGAGATTTTTGCTACAGGGCATGTGTACCCACTGGTGAAACAGAGATAGAGAAACAGAAAGTGAGAAATCATCCGATAGCTGTGCTGCAATCCCTTCTCTATTCTCTCAGGATTTTGCGCATGCATGCACACATACCTGGCATGAGTTTAAGCTGCCAGGTCTGGTATTCGAACCACTGTCAACTACGTAGGAGTCCAGCAACATAGCCATTATGCCTTCTGCTCTTCCCCATTTTCTTTCTTTTCTTACCTAAACATGTATTAGAATTATAATCAGGGAAAAGTAATCAGTGCTTTTTTAAGGATCAAGGTTCTGTTTTTATGTAAAATAACTCCATTTGAGGAGAACAAAGAAATGGGGGGGGGGGGGGGGGATCCTGTAAGTGAGAGGCACAGAAATGTCTTGAGGTGAGAGAACCTGAATGAATCTTAGAAAAAGAGCAGTCCTTCAGGAAGAATTGAAATGCTTAGGATTCAAGGAACATAAAGGGCTGGCCTGTCTCTTAGGCACCTCCTCTGTGGAGCTGAGGAGGTCTCTGTGGTGTGTGGGGCCTGTCTACGGAGTAGCAGAGGTTGGCCAAGGCCTTGGGAGAAGCCGTGAAGGAGTTTTAGTGTATCTGATGCAACACGTGTATCTAACACTTATTCACTGGCTAGTATATGCCAGGTGCTCTCCTAGTATCTCGACGTATTAATTCTACTCCTCGCAATTCCAGAAGGAGTCTACAGAGGTGAAAAAGTGGGAGCTGGAGAAATGACACCACGCTGGTAGAGCTGGGATTTAAACTCAGTTCTCAGGCCACCCGGTGGCGTGCAGGTTAAGGCAGGTGGATCTCACATGGGCAACAGCACAGTTGAGTCCTGAACCTGGTGGCTTGAAAACGTGTGGGTCAGGTGTGCATGCATGCCCAAAATCCTGAGAGGAAAATGCAGGAGAAGGAATTGCAGCATGGCCATCCCCCTAGGGGGTGATTTCTCTCTCTCTCTCTCCCTCTCTCTCTCTCCCTCCCTCCCTCCCTCCCTCCCTCCCTCCCTCCCTCCCTCTCTGAAAAGTGAACACATGTTATGGCAAAACTAAAAAAAAAAAAAAAAAAAAAATTAAATATAAAGTAAACTCAGTTCTCTTGGGCTCTAAATCCCTCGTTCTTCACAGTACACCTGCCTCTCACCATCCTTTCCAGCAAGTGAAAAACTGAACGCAGACTTCTAGTGACCCAGATCTCCAGAATAATAAGATCAAATTCCTTTAAGAGTCATTGAAAAATATCCTGAGGAGGAATCCTTGCCAAGTGCCCTTCAAATTCCACCGTCAAATTCCACTGCCTTTATTCCTCTTGCACCTCCTCTTCCGTGAGAGGGGAGGCTGTCTGCTCTACTCCCCAGGAAGGAGTGGTGTGGGATGCTCACTTCCATTTGCCTGTCTTCCCCCCCACTCCCCTGGTGCCTAGGCAGAGCAGCCTTCTAAGTGGTGCTGTTGGATTATACTAGTCAAAGGGCAGGACCTCTGCACCGAGAAGCCAACACACAGGAGGCTGCCAGGCCTCTCCTTATTAATAAGTGAATACGATAACATCACATACTATTTAAACTAAATTAGCTGATTCTAAAGTTCAAAATAAGACTGACAAAGAACATTCTGAAAAAGAATACTTACCAGATTTTTCCCAAAGCAGAACTTCAAGTATATCATAAAGTTATAGTCATTAAAACTGTGTAGTGCTGGGGCAGTAGCGTAATGGCTATGTCACTCCCACGTAGTCGACCCCGGTTCGCGTCTCGGACCCGGTGGCTTACAACTCACGCCGGGCGCGTGTGCGTGCGTGCCCAAGATCCCGAGAGGAGAATGGAGGAGAAGGGATTGTGGCGTGACCATCCCCCCTGGGGGGTGATTTCTCGCTTTCTGTCTCTATGTCTCTCTCTGTCTGTCTGGCGAGCGCACGCGCCCTATAGCGAAAAACCTCTCCAAAAAAAAAAAAAAAAAAAAAAAAAAAAAAAAACTGTGTAGTGCTGGGGCTAGCCCACAGCCTGGTGGTTAAGGAGCTGGATTCCACATGGCTGATTCAGAGGTGTGAAATCTGGTGTCCCAGAGTCAGAGGTGTGGAAAACATGCCAGGCATGTGTGCTTGTGTGCCCAAAATCTGAAAAGTAAAGAAATAGAGGAGAAAGGATTGTGATCTGACTGTTCTCCATGAGGGGTGTCTTTTCCCTCTTCCCAGTCCTGGTCAGGTACATGTGCATGTGTCCCAAGTCCCAACAGGATAAAGAAATGGAGGGGAAGGGAATGCAATGTGACCACAACCCATTGGAGGGTGCTTTCTCCTACTCCCTCTTTCTCTCTCACTGGCAAAAGAATGGGCTCTCTGACAAATTTTAAATTTAAAAAAAAAAGATAAAATAATGATAATGGTCTTATCTTCAATTTTGGAAGCAAGATATAAATCTTTTAGGACCCATTTTTACCTTTAAATTCTCTACTTTTTTGTGCTTGAGCTCTCCTCCTAAGCTCTGAATATCAAAAACAGTTGATAGGGGACCAGTTATATGGATGTAATAGTCGACCGCGGTTATGGCTTACACTCACGCCGGGCGCGTGTGCGTGCGTGCCCACTGGAGGAGAAGGGATTGCCCCACATTTCTCGCTTTCTATCTCTCTCTGTCTGAGCGCACACGCCCTATAGCGAAAACCTTCAAGTTGATAGGACCAGTATATGGAGTAATGGTTACGTCACTGGACTCCCACATAGCTGACCACGGTTCAAGTCCCAGCTGGGCTAACACGCCGGGCGCGTATGCACGCATGCTTAAGATCCCAAGAAAAGAATGAAGAAGGGATTGTGTCATGGCCATCCGCCCCGGAAGGTGATTTCTCGCTGTTTCTGTGTCTCTGTCTGTCTCTATCTCTCTCTCTCTCTGGTGAGCACACACAGGTCCTATAGCAAAAACCTCTCAAAAAAAAAAAAAAAAAAGCTGAGAGTTGTCGCACATTAGGCTTCTTGTTTAAACGCACATAGCAATATTAGGATGTAAACATTCTTACTATCTTCATTTATTAAACGGGAAGCAAAGACTCAAAGTGGTCAAATGACTATTGCAGAATTACACAAAGCTACAAAGTAGAGAGGTGGAAATTCTTCCAGTGTGATCTGACACCCAAGTTCTGTGTCTCTGTGTTGAGCAACTTCCTAATTCTCTCTCTACTGTTCTTCAGCACTCACTGAGGCTCTCATCACTTCATTTGTTGGTCCTCCTTCCTGCAATGTTAACTATCACAAGTTCTGGGACCAGCAGGTAGCCTTATGTTATGTCACTAGACTCTCATGTAGTAGACCACAGTTCAAGTCCCGACCCAGCAGCTTGAAACTTACACCAGGTACATGTATGTGTGTGCCCCAAATCTTAAGAAGAGACTGGAGAAGGGATTGCAGCATGGCCATCCCCCCGAGGGGTGATTTCTCGCTTTTTGTTTCTCTGTCTCTGTCTCTCTGGCGAGCGCATGCATCCTATAGCAAAAATCTCTCAAAAAAACAAAACCAAAAAAATCACAAATTCCTCTGGCTCCGGGGTCCATGAATTCTAGTGATCACAATCCTGGCTGAACCCTGGACTCTGAGGAGATTTCAAAGGTGTTTTACCAATGCTCAGAAAGCCCACCAGACTCTCTTCTAACTGGCCTAGAATGGGGTCCAGGAATCAATGTTTTTTAGCTCCCGTTTCTACTCATGAGCATCTGATTCATCTTCGAACCCCAGGACTTCGTAAGTACTCACTAAATATTTGTTAAATAAATAAACAAGCAAGCCTTAAGCTAAGGTAGAAGCCAAAACTTAGTTTAGACAGTAAAACCATACAGCCAGATGGAAGCTCTGTACAAACGCAGAGTCGTGTCGATGTCTTCCTGGGACACTGGAGAAGGAAGCCACATCCCTGTAACCCAGTCTGGGCCCCACACAATGGAGAACTATAAATAGCAGCCTGAGTCACATGAGGGTTATGTAATATAAGGGTCACAGAACTCGCTGCCTTTATCACTCAGGCTTAAGTTGCACTGAAATGGAAACGCAGCGGATGCCCTCAGAATTAGCTTCCCTAGAAGATGAAAGTCTCCCTGCGTTTGTCCAGACCATGTATTGGCTGGTATTCGAAGCCAGGTGCTGGGGCCCTTCCTTTTAAGGAATTCCTGCTATCTTTCCAGAAAACGAGGAGGCAATTTCAGCAAAAGAATTATTTTTATTTGTGAAGAGAAGACCAGCCTGTCCTCTGATCAAGTAAGAAGGCAGTGGGTCCAGGCGTTTCAGACCCCGAGCTCAGCGAGGAAGCAGGCTGCGCTACTGCAGACAGTGGTTTTCCCCAGTAGACATTCACTGAACACCTTCTGTGTAATACCCAAATCCACTTGGTGCCATTGAACTCTATTATAAGAGGTTTGTCGTCCTCTATAAAGCAATAGGGGACTCACTCGCCTGAGAAAGGGACCCAGTACTAACTCTGAACACGCAATTGATTCTTACTTGTGGATCAGTGAAGGGGAGCTTTGCAACAAATTTTCCTAGGAGCAAAAGGGTACGTAGCAATGGCAAAGATCAGCACCCATATTCTGATTTTTCCTTCAATGTGTAACTGGCCCTTATTTTCCAGCCCCATTTGCCATTCGGTATGGTGTGTGAGTGGCGATGGGACATAAGTAGAAGCAAGAGGTGCCATGTCCAGACCTAGCCATGCACGCTTCTCCACGTTTTCTCTACCTTGTGTATGGCTGGATACCCTGAGACACCCCCTGAGACAATTCTAGGAACTATGGATTGAGGATGCTACAGTGCCATCAGCCTTGATCCCTGAATGAGTTCCTGAAGGACAGCCATCCTGCCATGCTTTGCTTGATACTGTCAGAAGAGCAAGAAATAAATTTCTATTGTCTTTGAGCCATTATATCTCCTAGAATCTATTTCCCACAGCAGTTGGCCTTCCTGGTTTAATTATATAAATTACTAATATTATTGCTATTTAATTTGCTGGGGCATGTACTCACTGGAGAGAGAGAAGGAGAGAAGGAAAGAGAGAAACACCACCACCACCCCAGGGGCAGGGAGATAGTCACGCTACAATCTCTTCTCTGTTTCTTCTTCTGGGATTTTGGGCATGCATGCACATGGGCCCAACATGTTCTCAAGTGGATGGGTCTGGGGTTTGAACTGCTTAGTTGACCATGTGGGATCCAGCCACCTTAACCACCACACCACCGGCTGGCCTACTTATATACGTTATTAACATGTCAGTGCACTTTGACAACCAAGACAAAAACCTCTTCTTTGCTTTGGAAGAGAAAAAAATCTCTTAAAATGACCTACCTAAAAACTTTGCCAGCCTGCCTTTGTCCCCAGAGGCCCTGGAAGGTGATAAACTCAGCAATCTATGACTGTCAAGCCAGGAGTGGAAGTTTGCAAGGATTATCTTGTTATTTCCGATGTAGATGAGGCAGTTTCCCCAAACTCCACCTCAAAACAGACACACCAAGCAAGGGCATTAGTAAAGGCCTGAACTGGAGGAATTTTATTTCCTGTAAAATTCACATTACATAACAGATGATTTTCTAGGACAGTAGAACAAAATGGATCTTTGTATGAACTTACTCATACATCAAGATGAAAAAGAATCTCTTTAAAGATCTCCCTGCAGTTCAAATAATCACAATTCACTTTCTCTACCTATATACTTTTTGAATTATGATAGATTAAGATTTCTTTCTTTCCTTGTTTTTTTTTGTTTTGTTTTGTTTTTGTTTGTTTGTTTTTTTAATTGCCAGATGGTGAGCACATTCACCAGAGACAAAGGGGGAGAGAGAGAAAGGAGGAAGCACCCCTAATGGGGCATGGTCATACCATAAGCCTCTCTCTTCCATTTCTCCTCTCTAGATATTAGGCATGCACACACATGCACACACACACGTACACACACACACACACACACACACACACACACACAGTTGCTGGTGTGTTTCTCAAGCTACCTTGGCCAGATTCCAAATGCATGGACAACCACATGGGATGTGGTTCACTTAAGCACTAGGCCATGGACCTGGCTCAGTCAATACTTCTTTACTAAAAGAAGCACAGCCAATATTTTGCAGAAGTTATTAGTGATTTCATTGAGGCATGAGAAAGGGCAGAATGGAGAAAGAAATAAAACTTTAAATGAAAATGAAAAATAATCTTCAGTCTAGACATCAATACAGCATAAAGGATCTTGGGCAAGAAAATGGGCAAAGAGTGCTTGATGCACAGATTAGTGGAAGAACTTGCTATTGGTGGAGTCAATGAGATGCTTTCTGAAAATGACAAATGGGGGTTCTGCTGGCATCTAGATAGGTGAATGGCAGTCAGGACCCCCACTGATACTTCTTCATCTCTAACTAGAAGACAGCGAGGGGCAGCAAGTGTGGTGGTAAAGTACCTATGGGGAAGTCCTCCAACAACAAAATCTATACACAATAAACTCTCCAAGCTTTGAAACTCTGGATGCTGACAGGAAGGAAGGGGCATATTCAGGGAAGATGAAGTCTCTCTGTCCTGAGTGTTAGAGAGATTTGGCACCGTCTATGGACCTTACTGAACTTGACCATTCTAGAAACCTTGTATAATTCTCTCTTCAGCCATCGGTCCAAATCTGAACTCAATGACTTTGGAAAGCTTCCCAACAAGCCTGTCAGCAGAGTTTCATACACTGTTGGAAAAGGAAAAGCAGAGTCGTTATGGCCTTAGAGCAGTAACTGCTACATTCTCCATTGTCCTCCCTACGGATGAAATACCCTGAAGACAGGACGTAATCTATGTGTATTTATTTATTCATGCAATGTGTGTGTGTGCACACTACTGTCATAACGTATCATATATGACACGAAACATTCTCAATAAAAGAAACATTAGAAGAATACAGGAAAAGAAAATATAAAGTTTTGTTTTTGTGTCCGATATGGATTGTCTCATACATTCCTTGTTGGACACCACTGCCCAAAGTTCTGGTCCTAGAATAGAGACCTTGGTCACCAGAGTGATCATGATTCAAAGAGATGAAAAACTCTTGACCTGTTCTTTAGCTATAATAATTGATATCTTCACAGAGCTGTCTCTAAATGGTGTCTAAGTTGAAAGTGTGGACTGCAGGTTACCTAATAATGCTGTACTTGAAGTCTGTTGCCTGAGTAACCAAATGATGTAAAAATGGAGCCCCGTAGGGGATAAACCATGTTTTATTTATCTCATCTCTCTCTAGGGTTAGCAGGGTGCCCTGGGGGACATGCTGGGTCCTCAGTAATGCCTTTTTAATTCAAACATAAGTGAATAAATGACTGAATATGTGAAACACTTTTAAGCCACAGGGGGAAAAAAACATACAATTAAGATGCAATTCTCACCTGTCAGTGAGAAATCTTCATTGCAGGTAGGATGTGTATCTTGTGCTTGCCTGCAATCTAGAACTCCCAGGTCCAGATCTCAATTCTCACCGGGAGCTATCATTCCAAGGCCTTCAGATCTAGGCGTAGATTCCTGAGACCAAGTAAGGCAACAGGGAGAGGTGATGGAGGCTGGCTTAATGGAGCTGGGTAGGGTCCCATGAGGGCAGCCATTTTTACCACCGCTAGGCTAAGTGTTTTCTTATCCAGTGTCTAATGGTTAGGAGACTTGTGGCATCAACTACACTGTCAACCGAAAGGGGCCTGGGAATGTAAGACATTTCTTCTTTCTGCAGTTTCTACCATGGTCTGGTGGAATGCAAACTAGACTTGTCCAAACCCCAACTCTTCTGCCCAATTAGCTGATGGCCTTAAATAAAGCATCCAACCTCTTCGACCCTCTCTTCAATCAGCCAACGAGCACTGTGATAGTTCCCCCAAGGAGGTTCAGAAATGCAATTGAGACTTTTGCAAACTGTGGTACAATATACAATTGTAAGGACTTGCTATTTTAATTAAAGGAGTAAGTAAATACTTGTTGGTGTACATCGATTTAAACAGAGGATTCCTTACCTGAGGTACATGATCAATAAGTGTCTTTATTTAATAAGATGTTTTTTAAAAATAAAATACATATTTGGAGAATACACACATACATAAAAAACTAGATAGCAAGTTACTACATATTAATATATCACACGGTTGTCACTGATGAACTGGAAAAATGTAAACATTTGTGGTTTTATGGTAAATTAATACTTTTAATTTTATAGTTTAAAATATATGTTGCATTTGTGTTTTATTGAAACATTCAACACACCTATTATAAAATATGGGAGTCTTAGACACTGGAATGATTATCACTGAACGTGTCTGGGTAGTAGAATTAGTTTTTTGTTTTTTTTTTTTTCCCAAGAGATTTTGGCTATAGGGTGTGCATGCTCCCCAGAGAGACAGATATCATGCCACAATCCCTTCTCCTACATTCTTCTCTTGGGATTTTGAGTATGCATGCACACGCGCTGAGCGTGAGTTTCAAGCCTCCTAATCTGGGACTCGAACCATGGTTGGCCACATGGGAGTCCAGCAATATAACCATTATGTCATCTGCTGGACCCAAGTAGAATTACTTTTAACTTTTATTTTCTTCTTGGTGCTTTCTAAAATTCTCCTAGATTTTTTAAAAGAGGTTTTTGCCTTAGGGCGCATGCACTCACCAGAGAGACGGAGACAGTGAGAAGGAAAATGAGAAATCGTAGCCACACTGCAATCCTTTCTCCTCCATCCTCCTCCTGGGATCTTGGGCATGCACACGCACATGCCCGGCATTATTTTCAAGCCACTGGGTCCAGGACTTGAACTTCAGGCAGCTACATGGGAGTTCAGCGACATAACCTCTATACCATCTGTGGCCCCCAATTCTCCTAAATTTTAAAAAAGAAATACATACAATTTTTTTATTCTGAAATATTAAAAAAGAAACAAAATCACCTTGTTTATATCTCAATATTACTTCTGTCTTGGGCTAGTGATTGACCATAAACTTTCAAAAAAAATAAAAACTTAAGAATTATTTTAGAAGCTAAGATAAGAAAAAAAAATAATACAAATAGCACTTAGTTCATAGGAAATATCTAATTAAATAAAAGCCTGCTTTCTGATACTGTACCCCACAAAGGTATACAATAAATATATGTAAAATATAAATTATAATTTTTTACTCTGATTTAAAAATTCTTGATCAAAGTTGCCTAAATCTGTAATTAATGGTTTTTTTTTTCCATTTTCTCTTTATTTTTGAGAGATTTTTGCTATAGGTCATGTGCACTCACCAGAAAGAGAGACAGAAAGCAAGAAATCACTCTCTAGGGGGATGACCACACCACAACTCCTTCTCCTCCAGTCACCTCTCAGGATTTTGGACATGCACACACACACACCCAGCAAGAGTGTTAAGCCATCAGGTCTGGGCCTTGAACTGTGATAGACTATGTGGAAGTTCAGAGATGTAACCATTATGCCATCTGCTGGTCCTGTAGTTACATTTTTTTTTTAAGTCCGCTTGTATAATAAGCTATTAAAAA
The DNA here is from genome assembly GCA_026018925.1 of Tupaia tana. Taxonomy (NCBI): domain Eukaryota; kingdom Metazoa; phylum Chordata; class Mammalia; order Scandentia; family Tupaiidae; genus Tupaia; species Tupaia tana. The sequence goes on from JAKSZU010000010.1 coordinate 64,822,336, forward strand.
CAACAACAAAAACAAACCAAAAAAAAAATAAAAACAGGGATATATGACAACATATATTCAAATTTGCTTAAATTTGTATAAAGAAAATGTTATGGGGGTAGAGAGAGTAAAAGGTGAGAGAACCCAACCGATGAGGATAAAAAAGAATCAAAATTTTGTCTACTTTTTGTAATAGTCCTTGAGTTTTTAAAGCAGTACATGCAGTAATGGCTGTTCTAAAATGCCAGTGTTATACAAGCTCTTGCCCTTCGCTCTGGGGAGTCGGTCCTCACAGGGGGCAAATGCTGGCGCTGCCATTGCTGGGGAGAGACGAATGTGCAGTCCTGTGCGGCCAGGGATGGTCGGGCTGGTCCACAGCTCATTCTCCTCGGCCTGCTGAGCAGTCGTGCTTGGATGTGTCTGTTTCCTGTGGCTACACTAGGCGCAGCCCATCCGGTACCTGTGTACCCTCTGCCCCAACCCAGCATGACTCTGGCTGCCACTTGGGCACATTGAGCAGAGCCCAGTGAGACTTCCCTGAAACATAAGCTTATTGGAATAAGCTTTCCAAGTTGGACTCAGTATGAACATATATATATACACCCATTATAGGCTTGAGTTCTGCTGAGTCTGGAATACAGTTAGGCTAGAAAATAGAAAAGCTTGGGAGGTGTCCTTAGTAAAGCCAGGTGCCCTCCCGTCTCCCAGCTGGGATCTGCAGCAAACAGGGCCTGACAATTCCTCTTTGGAGTCCAGTCATCTACACTGTTAGAAAATGCTGACATATGGCTGCCCAGCTGTGAACCACTTCTCTGCACATGCTCTGTCTGGGGAATTTGGGTTGCAGAAGATTGTCGATACAGGTAGTCTGCTCTTGCAACCAAGTTCAGGATGGGTGGATCATGTCTTATCAGCAATGTCCTGCACAGCTTGGAGAAACAAAATTATTTGAGAACTACACTGGAAACAGAAACGTCTGCATAAAAACACACCACTGAAAAATGACAAGCCAAGACAAAGAAGACATGTGGCCACACCTAGAGCCAGCAAGAGGGTAGGATGTTGGGGGCAGTAGGTGGTGTGGTGGTTAAGACGCTATACACTCCCACATGGTAGATGGAGAGATGGAAAAGGGTCGTCATGCAACCACATCCTATTTGGGGATGTGTTCTCTCTCTCTCTCTCTCTCTCTCTCTCTCTCTCTCATCTCATTAGCACATGATCCCTCTGGCAATAAAATTTTAAAAGTACAGATTTTTTTGTTAAAAAAATATATAAATTGTTACTTTGAAGAGCGATTTGTAGCTGTAGATGTGCATATTAGGTCAAAACCTAGAAAGCAAAATTTTTACAAGTATTGAAATTAAAGGACTTTAACCAAAGAATTTGGCTATCTGGGGACTGAAAGAGCTCAAACAGTAGACAGTGAAACAACTAGGGATGAGCAATTTCAGAAAGCCACTCCCATTGCCACCCCCAGTCCATAGAAATGAAAGATGGGGTTACAGAGTTAGCTGGAGTCCCTGGGAGGAAGGTGGAGCCAGGTTGGCAGTCCAGTGGGTGCGGGAGAAGCAAAGTGACACTGTCTAAGTCTGAGGGAAGGAGATAAGCGCTCAGGCGTCTCTCCCCACCAGTCTCCACCACTGCCTCCTAGTGGCTAAACCCAGAAGCGAGTTGGGTGACACAGGAGCCTGGGAAATGCGTCCTATGTGGATCAGATCTCCAAGATCCAGAGCAAAGCAGAGGAGAGGCAAGAAGTGGATCTGCAAAATGAACAAAATCCTTGCAGGTGAGCAAATGGAGACATTGCTAATAGAACTTATAGCCCTATTGTTCATAAAAGCAAAAGATGACAAATAGCTATCAACAGAGAAAAGATCAATGACCTGTGTTCTAGCCGAACAATGAAATACCCTGCAGCCGTGAAAGCCAATGAATGATGGCTACATTTGTCAACATAGAGGAACCTCACAAAGCAGAACCAAACAAAATAAACACATCTCCAAATACATAGTGTAATATCATTTATGTGGAACATGAAAGCATTCAAGATGATGATTGATAATGTATGAACAAACAGGCAGACAAGTAGAAAGATGATAAAAGTATTGGGTTTTCAGAAAAGTCATGACACATTTTTGTATAGAAAAACACAGAAAAAAATGTGTCACGACTTTTCCGATAACCCAATATAAAGAAGAGTGAGGGGACCAGCAGATGGCATAATGGTTACATCACTGGGCTCCTACATAGTCACCTGTGGTTCGAGTCCCAGACCAGGTGGCTTGAAATTCTGGGCACAAGTGCTTGCATGCCCCAAATCCTGAGGGGAGCATGGAGGAGAGGGGATTGCAGAATGGCCCCTGCCCCGGGGAGAAGGGGGTATAATTTCTTCTTTCTTTCTTTCTCTCTCTCCCACTCTCTCTTTCTTTCTCTCTCTCTCCAGCAAGTGCACATGCCCTATGGGAAACATCTCTCAAAAAAAGAAGAGTGGGGGAACCAGCAGTTAGCGTAATGGCTATGTCGCTGGACTCCCACATAGCCAACCGTGGTTCGCGTCCCGGACCCGGTGGCTTAAAACTCACATCGGGCACGTGTGCGTGCGTGCCCAAGATCCCGAGAGGAGAATGGAGGAGAAGGAATTGCGGCGTGGCCATCCCCCCGAGGGGTGATTTCTTGCTTTCTGTCTCTCTGTCTCTCTCTGTCTGTCTGGCAAGCGCACACGCCTTATAGCAAAAACCTCTCAAAAAAAAAAAAAAAAAAAAAGAAGAAGAGTGGTAAAAAAATATAAAGAAATAAATATTTGGGGGAGAAAAAGGAAATACACCCAGTGAGAGAGAGATTACAGGTACATTTGGGCAGTGTATGGTTATTAATATAAAGTACCTAAAATGTTTCCTAATATGTTGAATTTTAATTTTACAAAGGAACCTGGAGGAGTGTGGATGATATGGTAGGAAGAGATTTTTTTTTTTTACCTTTTCTAGAGGCAGGACTCAATGTATTTGCCAAGAGCAGACTGGCTCCAGACACCTCCTCTCCAGCTCTCCCTCTTGGCTCCAATCTGGTGGGACGTTCTCCTGACAGTCCTACAGCCTTCTTGCATTGGACTTATGTTTCAGGGACAGTCCGCTCTAGTCCTCTCATGCTTCAAACAGGCATAGTTCTGTGTCTCACGATGACAAGAAGCATTTCGGAGTCCTCAAGGGTCCCTTGGACCACTCCCCATTAGACCTGTGTTAGACGGCAGCATTCTCAAAACACCATCAACTCTCCAATCATCAACCCCCAATCTCCCTTCTCCACTCTGAGCTGTTTTCTTTCTTTCTTTTTTTTTTTTTTTTTGGCTGAGGAAACTCAGTAAGGCCAGCCTTATGGGTCAGTGACTTGGGCAGTAAGAAGAACCCTGTCTTGGTTTAAAAGCCAGTTATTGCTATCTGGGATTTCTTAATTTCTGAACGAGAGATCCTACTTTTTATTTTATTTTATTTTATTTATTTTTTTTTTTTTTGGCATGGGGCTCCACAGATCATGGGCCTAAGAGCCATGAGACAGATTCTTAGTGCATTTTCTTTATTCATTTATTTTTTGACTTTTGCTAGTGAGTGCATGTGCTTGCCAGGGAAAGACAGTGAAAAAAAAGAGAGTGGGAAAGCACCCCTTACAAGGAATGGACATGGTACAATTCTTTTTCCTCTGCCTCTCCCTCCTTCCAGAATTTTATACACACACACACACACACACACACACAGTGCCCAGTGTGTTTTTCTGGATCCAGAACTTGAACTGCAGTCGGCGATGTGGTATTCGACCCCCTTCACCACCATGCTACAGGGTTGCCCTAGTGCCATTTCCTTACAAACATGCATACCAGGTATGAAATTTCAATAACTATGTTATCAGCCCTAGCTGAACCTGAGGCAGGAGGTGCCCCATTCTAAAATCCTACTACATTTACTTACTTGCTTATAATCTCCCTCTCCATGAGGGAATGCAAAACTCACCAATGCAAGAACTGTTAGGACAGTTCAAAACTGTCCTCACACCCCAGCATACTACCTGGCCTATAATAGGTACTCAGTAAAATACTTGTTGTATGAATGAGCATTTATAGAGCCATTAGATCTGTGTTTGTCCCAGAATTTTCTTTGTTTTTTCAATTTGCCAGAGTGCATGTGCTCATGCAAGAGAGACAGCATGAGAAAGAATCCCCCATGAGGACTGGTCACACTACAAACTCTTCCCGTCCATTTCTCCGTCATTTCTGGATTTGGGACACACACGTGCACACATGTGCCTGGAGTGTTTCTTGGCTGCCAGTTCTGAGGCTTGAACCAAGTAGTCAGACGTATGGGATCCAGATGCCTTAACCACACCACAGGCTGGCCCAGAATTGTTTTCTAATAACACTGTTTATGTAAAAACCATGTACCAGATCTTACACAAAAGCTATATTCTTGAAAAAATTGGACAACTCAATAAACTTTTTTCCATAGGGATAAGTATAGGAAAACCTTCCTGAAAACCTGTAACTACTACTGTATCACATTTGTGCTTTAATGCTGATTTTCTGAAGATTATCGTTTACTTTTATGGAGAACTCATTCTAAAATGTACCTCGGGAGTTGTTCGGTGACATTAACGGTATATCTCAAGTTCATTCCACAATTCCCAGTTTTGCAGGCCTAGCTTTGGGCACTAGCATGGTCACCTCTATTTGAGCACTGTGATGAGGTTGCTTTAGCATTGAAGAATATTTCAAATTTTACAAGTAAATGTTAAAACTAGTAGTCTCACCACAGGTGGCTGCAGGAGTCACGATTCATAGAAACCATTGCCAGATGCACACAGGTCCGACCAAGGGCTGCAGGTATTTCTTTCTCATGCTTGGCCAAAGCACCATGTACGATAGCATAACCAGCTCGCAGTTTATTTGGTTGGCCAACCTGGAAATGAAGTTTCAGAGATAGAGGGTATTTGTACTGCATCTAACTGTACAGATAAAAAGAGACATTACTCATAAGCTTTATGTTGACATCTGCATAATGAAACACATACATATGCAACCCTATGGCGTTGTCACGGTTATCTGCCTCTTACCGTGTCCACAGCCACGTTGCTGTCCACCAAACCTAAGAAATGGTGGATGGCCAATGAGCAGGGAAGCCGTGGCTCTGTGCCGCTCCAGGAAACACGAAGGCACGCAGGAGCTCAAACACAAGGCATGCTTCTTCAAACCCATTTGCTCCCCACTGTAAATGATAAAGTGAAATATCTGACTCATACTCAATCTTGAAACTCTAGACAAAATATCTCAGTGCAAATCGGGAAGTGCTTTACTTCCACGGATCCAAGTCAAAGGTAGCTGGATAATTAGTTTTCTTTAAACAACATTCGTTTGCTGACATCTCATTTTCCAAAAGCAGCTGTTAGCCAAATATAGTGTTGTTTATTCGCTCCCTGGAAGGCTGTTTTGAAAAAGCACTTCTTCTGGTAAAAATGTTGCATTACATAATTGGAGATAACAGGAAAAGTAGAAGTTGCTGTTTGTATTTAAATAAACATCTGCTCAAAAGTCCAGTTTTCTATTTGGGAATAATCCTTTTATTTTAGGCCATTAGCCATACTGAATTATTGCTCATTCTTTGCTTTTGGCCATGCTGGAAACTATTTGATAAAATGGAACACACATAAAGTATTCCTCTTGAGGAAGGGTAAGAGACAAAGTTGAGCTTTGTCTTTTCTCTTTACCACACGTACATGAGGTATTTCTGTGCCAGAAACCTATGGGTGTGTTATGTGTGTGTGTGTGTGTGTGTGTGTGTGTGTGTGTGTGTATCACTCATGCACACGTGCCTTGTGTGTTTTTCTGCCTCCAGGGCCAGGATTCAAACCTTGCTTTGCCATGTGGGATCTGGCTCCTTTAACTGCTGTACAATAGGACCAGTCCTATATTAATATTTATCAATACATACTTTTTAATTAATCTACAGATGGATAGTTTGCTTTCTCTTTGGATTATTTAAAAATACCTGTAGATGTATCTGTACAGCAGATGATGTAAGGGTTACATTGCTGGACTCCCATGTAGTCCACCATGGTTTGAGTTCTGAGCCTGGCAGTTTAAAACTCACTCCAGGCATTTGTGCATGCATGCCCAACATCCCAAGAGGAGAATGGAGGAGAAGGAATTGTGGCGTGGCCATCCTCCGTGGGGGAGAAGGGGTAATTTCTCACTTTCTGTCTCTCTGTCTCTCTGGTAGCACACACGACCTATCGCAGAAAATCTCTTTAAAAAACAAATAAAGCAAACCTGTAGTATCTGAGCTAAATCCCAAACCATGCTCTGGAGGTAGAGAATGAAAACTGCCACACTAGCAGCAAACACCCGGCATCTGTCATTACAGTGTGCTGATCTATACCTACTTGCAATGTTGGCTTTTTCATTCCTAATTTCTAGGAACTAAAAACTCAACCCACAAAATTTTTTCTGGTCATCTAGTTTCTCCTCACTGGTCATTTAGGTTCTCCGAATATTTTTCTCAAAATACTCATCCTTTCTAGGCTCTCATTGATTCCAACTCACTATTGGACCCGATTTAAATAAAACACAGTAGACTTCTTTATAAACCTGAAATCAGAAAACCCAGGTTCTATTTCTCACTCTTGTTGAAATCTGTAAGGTCCTCATTGAGAAAATGAAGATTGCCTCGAATCATGTCCAGCATCGCGCTCAATTCTCACATTTTGCCATTTCACTAACTAGCAAATGAGATTTAATGCCAAAAGCAGGTGGGTTACACAGTGAATGCCAAATTTTGCGGGGGAGGGGAGTCTTTGCTCTTAGAGGCTATCCAGGCTGTTGTGGCTTGTTACTATGGGCAATGAACGGCTCCCAAATATTGCATCCATTATCCAATTCATGGGGCCTCTGATTCATGTTGACTGGTCCAAAACATGGCATTTTGTGCTCATCTTGAAAATTGCAATTTTTCTGTCCTAAACATTTTCCATTAGTGCTTGTGCATGAGAAGTATTTTAAACAAGAAACCAAAGAACATTGCTAAAACTGAACAGACTCTAAAAGATTTAAGACAAAGCAAATGCTCTGCTTCCCATTTGGATCTTAGAAGCAGGGAACACACTTTATGAAAAATACATTTATATTCTCTTGCACATAAATACATTTGTCATGATACCAGAAACATTGAGACAAATGGCTGTGTTCAGTTGGGAAATGTATCTGTTCTCTCCGTATTATGAAGAATGGATTACAGTATAATTATTCTTGTGGTTTTAGTTCAGAGCATTTTTATTGTATAGGAAGCAGCTGTCTACTGAAATAGCATATGCTACTTAATTACTATAAAACTCTTTACAAATATAAAAAACAACCAATACCCATTAGCAAATAAATTCTTCAAATACATTTTGCTTTTGTTACTGCATTATGTCCTTAAGAGAGAAGCATAACATGATTTTGAAATCATACCTCAAGGGAAGGGCTGCCTGTTGCAGTGTAGTCTATGGATTCCTACCCCTAACTAGTAGATACTGTATATACACTTACTCAAGAGTGTGCAGGTCCCTTGAAAGGTCAATACCCAATGTCTTTATAAAAGTTGTATTATATACAACCAATATTAGAAGCTGCAATGAGTGAGTGAGCAGTAAGAAGCTTTTAAAGTTGAGATATTTAATTATGAAAGGATTTATAACTGTAAAGGTGCTTGCACAGAAATTATTTATCCAGTTGTCTTGGAATCGACAGTATGTCAGGACTCTGAGGTTTAAATGACAGAAACCCAACTCAAACAAGGTGTGGAGCCCTCGCAGCTAGACTGGGTCACTCACAAACTCTAACGGGGTACTGCAGAACAGGGTTCTAGGATCAAAACCAGGGAGCACCTACTATGAGCATCTGCCTTACTCTATGGAGCACTCAGAAATGACAGATTTTTTTCAGAGTGGGCTCTTCAGTCATGGCACCCCAGCATAGGGACCATCAGTAGAAAGAGAACTTTGTTCTCAAAGTTTCACCATAGCAGAAAAGAGTCCTGACAGGTCTTGCGAAGTCACCTGCCCACCCCTTGGGACTATTACTGCTGACAGGTATATTGGGACTGACCCAGTGTGGGTCACCCTGATAACAAGGACTGATGAGCCAGGATTTACAAGAGAAACTTGCTAGGATCACAAACAGTTGTGGAGTTCCTCACATGAACGGAAACACTGCTACCTAAGTGGGATAGGAAATTGGGTGGGATGAGAGCTGTGTCTTGAGTCCTTTTGCCTCTGAGGAAGAGATGTGATGAGGTCATGAGCTTCACTACTAAAGGGCGGTCATAGGCCTCTGGAATTGGTTTTGACAACCCTGAGCCCACGCTCTGTGGCCTGTCTGAATTGCATAGGCTTTACTATTTGCCTGATTCTTCAGTTTTTTCTTGTCTGGGAAACTCTAGACATGTCCTTTTTAGGGACTTATCTTGGGAACCAACATGATATCATGGACAAAGAACAATTTCAATCCAGAACACCCAAATCCTTGGTTTGGTACTTAACAAAACTCCGACCTCCAGCAAGCCACTGAAGCTCTCTGCACCTTAGTTTCACCATTTCTAAAACAAGATGGGCTTTCCATTGTCTTCCCAATGCTCTTACACTGTTATTGTGACAAATAGAGAACAAAGCATAGTAGCTGCTCAGTAATTAGTAGCCATTATTGAAGGTAAGGTGTCCCTATATTTGATAACCTTAAGGACTAGAAAAACATCTAATGCTCTATATCCTAGACCCAGACAGCGAGGATGAAAGGACAAGGCAGGACCTCTGCCCTCAATGGAGTCACAGTTTAGTAGAGGAGGAAACATTCCTGTATGTAAGGAAAGACAAAATGCTATATAAAAAGGTATTGAGGGGGGCTGGCAGGTGACATGGTGGTTAAGGGTGCTGGACTCTCACATGGCTGTTGACAGTTTGAGTCCCAGACCTGGCAGCCTGCTTTCTTACTTTCCTTCTCTGTCCCTCTCTGGTCAAATTAAAATAAATAATGTGGGGGTTTTTGTTTTTAAAGGCATTGAGGAAAAAGTACTGAGCTCAAAGGAAAAGAGAAACGACCATGCACCAAGAACTTGACCTAATGTGCTCCAGTTAGCATTGCCATTTATGGAACGTAAGTGCCACTTACTGTGGCAGAAAGAGCTCTAACTGCCCAGTTTTTGTAATATATGGGGGGAAAGCTGAACACAGGGCATTTAGGGAATCCTACCAAACCCAGGCACATTCATACATAGGCAAGACATCTGGCAACCCTGTCTCCACCAGTCAAAACAATCCTAAGGGTTTGTCTCCATTGTACAACCAAGGACAGATGGCACATTCAAGGGTAGACAGAAATGGCAGATCTGAGAGCCAAACCCACCTGCCTGGTTCTCAGTCCTCTGAGTCTTTACAATACACCACACTATTCTCTATGACAATGGAAGACTGGAGTCCAGTTCCAGCCCAACCTCTACATGTATGTCTGACTGTAGGCCTATTTCTTCTTCTGTATCTATGAGCTTCCTCTACAAACATGACAAGTAGACCAAATGGCTGGGCTTCATTTCTAGAATTTGAGAAACCCCGAGGCAGTGATTCTCCTAGTAGGCCGAGTCATCAGAATCACTACAGGGAACTTGTTGGGCCTGTATATTCTCAGACCACACTAGATCCACTGAAAGCAGAAACTAATAGGCTCAGAGAGACAGAAAGTGAGAAATCACCCACCAGGGGGGATGACCACGCCACAATCCCTTCTCCTCCATTCTCCTCTTGGGATTTTGGCCACGCACGTACACACGCCCGGCATGAGTTTAAGCCACTGGGTCCCAGACTCAAACCGAGGTTGGCTACATGGGAGTTCAGTGACATAGCCATCATGCTAACTGCTGGTCCCGCAAAGTGTATTTTAACAAAGGTCTTAAGGAGATAGTTTGAAAACCACTGACCTTCAGCATTCTAGAGGAATACTACTGTGTGGTATCTTTTTCCTCAACGAACAAGTCCATGACTCCCCATGCATTTCTTCTGAAACTATAGCATCTTAGAAACACGTACTTACACTATGGCCAGACTGACCATCTACTCTGGCTTCCAATTCCTTCATTAAACTTTGCCTTCCCCGAAATGAAGTCACAATCTTTAATACCATTACTGTCCTACCCTTGCCTTTTCCTGGGCCCCATTTTTAAGTCTGAGGTATCTCTCCCTTTTCAGGGTCTTTTTCACACCTTACCTCTCCTTACTTCCCCTTTAGTAATTGATCCCTCTTTATCCATCTTGTCCCAAACTCACAATGACCTCTACTCTCATCACGTCACATCACACAAACATCACTAAATATTTGTCTACAATGCGGAATTCTATGGTCCTACACTTCAAAAATTCCTTTGAATATTGCAAGCAGGACTTAAGGTGATGACTAGTATAAACTAGTTTACTAAAGGAACTACTGTAAAATTTATTCCATCCAACAGAAATTTTAAGTCTTCTTAACCACTTTAAAATGTTATTTTACAGGAACCAGCAGTTAGCGTAATGGCTATGTCGCTGGACTCCCACAGTCGACCGTGGTTCGCGTCCCGGACCTGGTGGCTTAGAATTCACGCCGGACGCGTGTGCGTACGTGCCCCAAATTCCGAGAGGAGGATGGAGAAGGGATTGCGGCGTGACCATACCCCCTGGGGGATTTCTCGCTTTCTGTCTCTATGTCTCTGTCTGTGTGGTGAGCGCACGCGCCCTATAGCGAAAACCTCTAAAAAAAATGTTATTTTACTAATAAAAAATAATTTTAGCATGGAACTCAAGTCCCTAAAAGTCCTTTTTGAGTCATTTTATTAACTCAATTCTGAAACACTTTCTCAACGTTTTATATATGCCATGCCCACATAGTTAAGATTTAATTATGTATTATGTATATGTATTTAAATTAAAAAAAAAAAATCTCCAGGGACCAGCAGATAGTGTAATGGTCACGTCGCTGGACTCCCATATAGTCAACTGCGATTCAAGTCCTGGACCTGGTGGCTTAAACTCACGCCGGACACGTGGACATGCATGCCCAAGATCCTAAGAAGAGAATGGAGAAGGGACTGCAGCATGGCCATCCCCCCAAGGGGTGATTTCTTGCTTTCTCTCTCTGGTGAGTGCACACACCCTATAGCAAAGGCCTCCCCCCTCAAAAAAAAAAAAAAAAAATCTCCAGACTACAGAAACATTTTCTCTTCAGAGCAATTAATACAATGCTGTGCATGAGCCTACGAGAGCCTTAGTTACCATACAAGAAACACACAGCCCTCTGTGCTCACTGACAAGCGCAAAGTGAAAGATGTGAAAGGTATTATGTGTTGCACAAGTTTTAGGACAATTAAAACAAGATATAAACTAAATTGTCAAGCTGAAGATTACTGGCTTCCTCAAAATCAGCTTGGAGAGTATCTTTTTAGAAACAGAATCTTGGATTACATTTCCCAAATTTCAAAATCTGAGTTGTTCATGGTGGTACCAGAGTTAGTGCCCATGTTTCTAGTGCAAAATAGATTTAACAGCCACTGGCCTAGAGAGTTCATTTTAAAATTTGTCACAAGTATCACAACACAAATTTACACATGCACAGAATGAGGGCCTGATTCAACAGTGTTTCACTGAAGTGAACATACTTCCCACAGAAAGATATTCAGTTAGTGACTCATTACGACACCTGATGTCAGTGTTCCATCTACCTCATTTCCCTGATCCACTAAGTCAGTTCTAAACTGATGCACCAACTTTTCAATTAGACTCCACAGAGCAAGATCAGTGAGGCTGGAAGCGGATTCTCTCATATCTGAAGGCTCCAAACATTTGTATCATCCATGTTTCTATTACAGAAATGTGAGACTCACTAATACCAGGTCATCGGGAAAGTCGTGACATTTTTCTATGCAAAAATGTTTCATGACTTTCCCGATGACCTAGTAATTTTTACTCTACACTTGGGTGGGGGAGTGGATGGTGGCTAATACCAGTCCTGAACCACTAAAGCCTACAATTCACATTAGAAAAACAGGTCTAGTTCAATGTGCCACTCCGGAGATAAGGAGGACCAACCCTGAAGATGAGCTGTGACACCATCTCAATTCTTCTGTGTGATCTTTCATTTACCAAATTCCTGCCATGAAGTCTTAACAACCCTCCATGAGGACCCCAAATAACACGAACCCAACAAGGTCTGCGTTCCCTTACAGCATACTTGTTTCCATCAAAGGCCCTAAAACAAGGCAATCAACAAACAAACAAACCACACACCTTATAGGTCAAACTGCCTAAGAAAGTGACATCCATTTTCTCCTAGAGCACAAAATTTCCTAGACAACTTGGGTTACATAGAGCATTCAATCAACTGGGTGTAAAGATAACAGAAAAGCCCATTCTATCCATAGGGAACCAGGGGAAAATATAAGAGGCATGGTTGGAAAAGGACTCATGTACACTAAAAATGAAACTATTTCTATAGACCTTTCTCTTGACTATAGCAAAAAATTTAAATAAGAATGCTTATAGTAAGAATCACAAGGAGCAGCAGTATCAAACTACTGAATTCCCAAAGTTACTGGTTTTAGCTAAATGCTTCCTACAGTACAGCCTTTTTGGAAGACTGCTAGAAGTCAACACCACCATTTCAAAATCTGTGAGTAGTTTCTCAAGCAGACTTGAGAGCCAAGATAAGCAACTCCTTCGTACAGTTATTACCTCTGAACAAGGCGCAAGAATTCACTTAGACAAACAAGATCTTATAACCTACCTAAAAATAGGATAGTTCATAAATTTTCAAAACTGTTCTTCCCTGCTGTGAGCAGCTCTTGATCTCTGACTGGAAAACTTAGCAAAACTTTGGCATGCTCTAATGTGAATTTTATAACTTACTGAAAACTCCTATAAATTTAGCATCATTTCTCAAGTTTGCAGTGTTAACACTATATACTCAATCATTTAGGTCACAGATGGAAATACATGTAGAAAAAGTCATCTTTAGGCAGGTTGTATAGCTATCGCATAACAAGACACTAAAAAGAAAATTTAAGCATTCATAAAAACACTTTGAAGTTTAAGGAACTTGATCTTAGCATACTTTAAATTTTAGTAGCTCCAACTACAGGAAGATAGAACTACCGTCAAGACTGAGATGATTTAACTCAAATTGTTATCCAATTCCTGACACCAATAGTAGATTTATAGTTTTATTATAGTAACAAACATGTTACAGTGAGATCTACAAACATATACAGAATTATATTTAAATTCATATAGAACAATATTTACATTTTTAAGTTATACTTTTGAAGTTAAGAGGATGAAGTACAGCATAAGTTTTACAACAAAGAAAAGAATAATATACATGACAAAAATAGAGTTAACAGTAAAAGTACAGCTCTCTGTTCATGATACATGTGGAAACTTCTTGTCAGAAAGCTACATCTTCTTAATCTGATTGTCCAAATCATTAAAATAAGGATGATTCAGGGCCATTTTGCCAGAAATTCGTTTGGCAGGATCATAGACTAACATTTTCTGGAGGGGAAGAAAAAAGGAATTTATTGAGTAAATGAATCATCTTTAAAAAACTTCCACAAAACCTTAACTCCTCTACCAATAAACCGTAAGCTAATGTTACTATAAATCTATTAAATGAAAATTTTCATTAGTTAAACACCAAACTACATGTCTCACCCCTCCCCCATATTTCACCCTCTATCCTTTGTGAATAATCTACTCAAGTCATGGATATCTTGATAAACTCTTTTTGATACTAAGTTATGGTATAAGATAAGCATTTAGAAAGCTTTAAAACCAAGACATAAATTTAGGATTGTTATCTAGTTAATTTTATTTATTTTCAGATTTAAATGGCCATCTGAGTTATATATAATATTCTTGAAATGGTGGCATTTAAGTATAGTGGTTTCTTATGTGGCTTTCAACAAGTTGTAAAAACCCAAAAAACCAATCCCAGAGCATAACATGCTATAACTATAGCTAAAACCAAATCATTAAATAAATTACGATCAGATATCCTAGCTATTAAAGTTAACTTACACACCATCAGAAAAAGTTAAAGTTTAGCATTGATCTTAAATAAATATTAAAATTAATTAACAACCAGTCTAGACATACTTCTACCAACTATTTACCATTTGAGTTCTTACGTATCTAGTACGGTTTATCATGTTACTGAACCCTCACAATAAACAGTAGGCACTGGTTCCCTTTTACACATGACTCTGGTTCAAAATGGTTAAGTAGTTTGTCCAAGTTCATAGAGCTAAGGAGTGATAAAAATGAAATTCAAAAGCAAGGCTAATTTATGATTTGCAGGAGTGATCTCATCTGGGGGAACTGGCCCTCAGGGGACACTTGGCAATGTCTGGGGACATTTTTGGTTGTCACACTTGGGGTGAGTGTGCTAGCAGCATTTATAGAATAAAGGACAGTCATGCGGCTGAATGTGCTACACAGCACACAAGGATAGTCCCAATTCGAGGATTTACTCAATCCAAGATATCCATTGCAGGGTGGCAGGTGGAGAGGTGAGTAAGGGCGGTGGACTCCCACATGGTCGACTACGGCTCAAGTCCCGGACCTGGCAGCTTGCTTTCTCGCTTTCCTCTCTCTCTGGTTAGACAGACAGATAGATGGGTGGGTGGGTGGATAGGAGGAAGAAAGGAAAGAAGGAAGAAGGAAGAAGGAAGAAGGAGGAAGGAAGGAAGGAAGGAAGGAAGGAAGGAAGGAAGGAAGGAAGGAAGGAAGGAAAATAAAATGATTCTTTTAAGAAAAAAGATGTCAATTGTGGCTAGACTGAAGAATCTGATTCTTTAGTATTGGATTTTTGTTCTGTTAAGCGAAGTGAAATACTTTTGTGTTCAAGTCTTACAAGTTAAAAAGGCAGGGGAAGCTCCATAACACTATGATAAAACATTATACATAAGGAATCAGATGCCACATTGCCAAAGCTCCCAGACTCCCTGAGACTTGAAAAATACAACAGGATCATGTTCATCTGAGCCCAGAATCCTCATAGGATAGAGAAATGTAGAAAAAAAGGACCGTGACCATGATCTGTAGGGGAGTGTGCTTTCTCTCTCTGATTAGTAAATGTGCCCTCTGGTACTAAAAATAAATAAAGGCTTTTTCATGCCCTAAAAAAACCAGAAAGAAAAGGGCAGACTACACCCAGACTATGGAAGAGTCAAATCATCAAAATCAATATACATACTACCTGAATGACAGTTAAGACTCTGGACTTCACTCTAAGCAACTGGGAAATCCAGCTTAATTTAGTGGCAGTGCAATGCTCAGAGATACTTGGCCACACAAGAAGGCCCTATATTCATATCTTGATATCTCCTTGTGCACGCTGAGCATGAACCAGTACTGGGGTTGCCTGACACATACACACACTCTCTGCCTCATGAAAGACATGAACTTAAAAAACAAAAACTGTGATACCCAGTCTAGGTATCAGTTGACAGCACAAGAGACAGTGCTGGAAGCCAGATGGCTGACCCACTTTGGATCCTTGGCCTGGTTGACCTGAAACACATCAGGCCTATGTGTGTACAGGTGTCCAAAATCCTGTGGAGCTGGAGGGCTGAGGGAGAGGAACTGTGTGGCACAATGAGGCCCCATTAAGAGTACTTTTTCACCTTCTCTCATGTGAGCACACACATACTCTTAGTCATAAAAAATAATAATAAAAATTAAAAAAAACCAACAAAACAAAATCAACACCAGGAAGTTTATTAGCCCTGACCCTCATTTAGAGTGTCTATAGTCACCTGTCAGTAAAAAATAATAATCCTAAGTCCCCCTCTCAAAACCACTATTGTTTCTTTATATCTAAAATGGGGTGAGTGAAACAATGGATGACTTCTAGCTCAATAAATGTTGGTTTCTTTCTATTTTCCAGGTAAAAGGAAGAATTGAATACATTCAGAGTCACCAATAATGTTAAAGTCAGTATATAAAAGGCACTCCTCACCGAGAGCAGATCCAAACCATTTTCATCCAAGTTTTTTACATGGGATGCTAGACTTCCTGGCTTCCACTTAGGAAATGTATTCTTATAGTCCTGTAAAGATTCCACTTCTGGCCACACTTCATTATTGGGGGTGCCCAAAGCTCTAAAAACCACAGCAAAATAACAAATTATTAAAGCATAAAAATAGTCTCATTGTTTTATATATATGTTGCCTTTATTATTTAACTTATGTTTTTGACAGCTTAGGTAAAAAAACAAAAATACCTGAAAATTCTGAAGAGTTGGTCAATTTCTGAATCCCCATGGAAAAGTGGTTTCTTGGTGGCTAATTCTGCAAATATGGTCCCTATACTCCAAATGTCAATCGGAGTCGAGTAACGGGCTGACCCCAGTAATACTTCTGGAGATCTGTACCAGAGTGTCACTACCTATTAGAAAGGAAATTTTTATAACAGATGTGGTGTGTTAGGTCACTTTATATTTCATCAAGACTGACTTTTAGGAAATTGTAAGACTGCCATCAACATTATTATATAAAGTAGCTATATAAAAGTACTAAATTGGAGATAATTTCATGTTTAAGTTCTATTCACAAGAGGGAAAAGCATCATAAATATTTTCTTGCTTTCCAAGTCATTAAAGTGACTTAGTTAGATCAAAACAGTTAGTCTTATCTAAACCCCACCAAAAAAATTGGTAACTGATTTGGCAGTGTACTCTTTCCATGCTAAACTAGAAGCGTTATCACTATAACATAAATAAGCCAAATATTAGTTTATTAGTGGTCTAAAACTAATCAACCAGTCAGTATATATAATCTATCATACTGAAAAAAAAATCACCTCTAACTTAGAACAGAGCTAATGGGATCCACAGCATTGTTCAAGCCAGAGAACCAAATGGTTTATACTCATTTTTATAGCCATCAGGAAAATAATGAAAGGGGATAACAAGAAGCCAAGACAACTAACAAGATGAGCACTGTTACTAAGTTTTGATTTGAAAACTGTCTTTGGGCCCAAGGGTAGACAAGTACATAGAAGACAAAGTTTTTCTATAATCCTTTACTGGCAATCCCTTTCCCTCCAGAAACGGCAAATGAAATGTCAAACTACCAATATAACAGAGAAAACAAGACATTTAGTAACTTCTAAAATGTGTCAGAAATAGTACCCCTTAATCTTTTATCCAATCTGATTATATTACCAGTGAGGGCACATACAGTGATTTGAATGGGAAGAGTTTAATATAAAAATTAAAGTATAGGGGCAAGTGGATGGCATAGTAGTTAAAGCACTGGACTCTCCCCAACACGGTCGACCACGGTTCAAATCCTAGACCCAACAGCTTGGAACTCATGCCAGACATGTGTGCCCAGACTCCCCAGAGGAGAATGCAGAAGGGACGGTGGTATGTGCATCTCCCCTGAAGGGTGATTTTTCACCTTCTTTCACTCTGTCTCTCTTGTGAATGCACTCACCCTATAGCAAAACAAAACATAACAAAACAACAACAACTTCCTAAAAAAATGAGAATTAAAGTATAATAGAAGATAGGAACAGCAGTTGGCGTACTGGCTATGTGGCCGGACTCCCATGTAGTTGACTGCAGTGTGAGTCCTGGACGCGGTGGCTTAAACTCACTCCGGGCACATGTGCGTGCGTGCCCAAAATCCCAAGAGGAGAATGGAGGAGAAGGGATTGTGGCGTGGCCAACGCCCCAAGGGGGTGATTTCTCACTTTCTGTCAGTCTTTCTGGCGAGCGCACACGCCCAATAGCAAAAACCTCTCCAAAAAAAAAAAAGTATAATAGAAGATAAGGAAAATGAGATTGCCTAGTAAGAAATAATGAGAATGTTATAAATCACAGCAAGGAACACCTTTCTCTCCTGCAATAGAATGCTTCTTCAGTCCTCTCTACTGAACAATCTTAACAGATCAACTGCCAAAGGAAAACTATTTAAAGGTTCTAGGTCCATTTTCACATAACATGCAATGAGGGGTGAATCTGAAGCTTAGACATAATAAATGATAATTGGCAATGAGTAGATATCTTTGAGTTTTCCTTTGACTTACAGAATACAGAAACAATCCAGCAATCACACAATCTGAAAAGTAAGAAACAAACAACATTATATTTACCTCATGGGTGTATACTCTAATTGGTATTCCAAAAGCTCTGGCAAGGCCAAAATCAGCCAGTTTGATTGTTCCTTTGTCATCGATTAATAGGTTTTGAGGTTTTAAGTCTCTATGAAGAACTCTTCTAGAGTGACAAAACACAATCCCTTGTAGGATTTGGTACAAATAACTCTGGAAAAGAAAACACGTTAGAAACTTAACCATACCACATATGATTAACTAATTTATTTCAAATATGCAAAACATTATAATGCAGGGAAATAACTTATCAAAAAGCTTTTGTGCTACTTTAGACTAAAAAGTATTTGTAGGTGGGACACTCATTTATATATAATAAAATGTACACCTAAAACAAAGATACCAATATTACAAACCTATCTCTATTTGTGTGAACTCTATATTTCAATTGTTTTACTCATTTTTTTTTTTTTTTTTTGGAGAGGTTTTTTCGCTATAGGGCGCGTGCGCTCGCCAGACAGACAGAGAGAGACAGAGAGATAGAAAGCAGGAAATCACCCCCCAGGGGGGATGGTCACGCCGCAATCCCTTCTCCTCCATTCTCCTCTCGGGATCTTGGGCACGCACGCACACGCGCCCGGCGTGAGTTGTAAGCCACCGGGTCCGAGACGCGAACCGCGGTCGACTACGTGGGAGTCCAGCGACATAGCCATTACGCTAACTGCTGGTTCCCGTTTTACTCATTTTCCATCTCTGATTAAGTTAGATTAGTTTCTTGAACTTTCTTCAACATACTTATACCAACTCTACCTTGACTAAGGTTGATCTCTTAATTCTTTCATCTTTACAAATTCATTTCCTCTTTGGAAACACTGGTCAGATTCCAAAAGAAATGGCAAAAAGATTTATGATTTTATATTTAAATGGATAAAATTATCTTAAGATGTTGTTTAGTGGTTCAGAGATCAATTATATAACATTTGTTGTCAAAGACAATTGACATTTAAAAAACATGGATATTACAGAAATATAAAGTCTACATAGTATAACAGTGACTTAAAAGTGTTGAAATTGGAAATAAAGCCATAGTTAGGACTGGCAAGCCATTTGGAAAAAAAATAAAAGTTGGATCTATATCCTAGCTTTTAAGCCAAAATAAATCTTTATTCCATCCAGAATTTAAGATGAAAGGGGGAAAGAGGTCAGTCCCATGGCCTAGTGGTTAAGGGAGCCAGATTCCACAATGGCTGATCACACAATTCAAAACCCAGATCCAGAGGCTTACAAAAAACATGCCAGGCCACCAGCAGGTGGTGTGGTAGTTAAGGCGTGGACACTCCCACACAGTCAACCAAAGTTCAAGTCCTAGACCTGGTGGCTTGCCTTTTCATTTACTCTCTCTCTCTGTCTCTCTCAGGTCAAATTAAAATAAAAATGAATAAACAAAATTAAATAAATAATTCTTTTTTAAAAACGCAAGGCATGCATGTATGTGTGTTCAAAATCCCAACAGGATGGAGAAATGAAGGAGAAAGTATCACAGCATGACCATGTACTCGCTTCCCTCTCCACTCTCAGCCTCTCTGTCCAGTCCACATACCATCTGGCAGAATTCAGTTTTTAATCGCCATTTACTGTTCTAATTTACTGTTACTCCTTGAGCAAGGAAGGCTTAAACAGACAGAGGCTGAAAGTCCAAAAATCATTCAAGACCG
The DNA here is from genome assembly GCA_026018925.1 of Tupaia tana. Taxonomy (NCBI): domain Eukaryota; kingdom Metazoa; phylum Chordata; class Mammalia; order Scandentia; family Tupaiidae; genus Tupaia; species Tupaia tana. The sequence continues at coordinate 64,842,186 of JAKSZU010000010.1, forward strand.
TTAAATATATTCTAAAAATTAATCATTTATATTAGAGGTACACGCTGTTTAGTCAAAGAACAAAAAATGTTAAAGAAAACTGCCAGGGCTGGCAGGTGGCATGGTGGTTAAAGATATTGGATTCCTACATGGCCGAAAGCAATTCAAGTCCCAGACCTGGCAGCTTGCTTTCTCACTTTCCCTTTCTCTCTCTGTCTCTAGTCAAATTAAAAACTAGTAATAACAAATGGAATTAAATAAGTAATTTTTTTAAAATACTGCCAACATGTTACCAACAAGAGTAACTTTAAAGTCAGTAGGAGAAAGAAAATGTACTAATACTGAGAGAAAAATCAGTGGAGATGAAGCCAACAGGTGGCATGGTGGTTAACAGCACTGGACACCCACATGGCTGGACCACGATTCAAGTCCCAGACCTGGTGGCTTGCTTTCTTCCCCTCCTCCCGCCCAGGTCAAATTCAAAATAAATAAATGAAGTTAAAGTAATTCTAAACAAAAAGGGAACCAGCAGTTAGCACAATGGCTATGTCGCTGGACTCCCACGTAGTCGACCGCGGTTCGCGTTCTGGACCCGGTGGCTTAAAACTCACGCCGGGCGCGTGTGCGTGCGTGCCCAAGATCCCGAGAGGAGAATGGAGGAGAGGGGACTGCGGCGTGACCATCCCCCCTGGGGGGTGATTTCTCGCTTTCTGTCTCTATGTCTCTCTCTGTCTGTCTGGCGAGCGCACGCGCCCTATAGCGAAAACCTCTCCAAGGAAAAAAAAAGAAAAAAGTAATTCTAAAAAAAAAGAAGAATATGTAAGCAGTTATTAAATGCCTTTTTCATATGATTGATAAAATAGTTAAAAGACTGATAAAACCAAGTTTTAGCAGCAATGCACTAAAATGATAACCGTCACACATTATGAGTATTCACCAGTAAATCCTACAATTTTTTGGAAGGCAGCTGGCAAGATCTCATATAGAAACAAACATCTTCAGGACCAACAGTTGGTGTAATCGCTGTGTCGCTGGACTCCCATGTAGTCAGCCATGGTTTGAGTCCTGGACCCAATGGCTTAAACTCACACTGGGCGCGTGTGCGTGCATGTCCAAGATCCCGAGAGGAGAATGGAGAAGAAGGGATTGTGGCGTGGCCATCCCCCCTGGGGGGTGATTTCTGTCTCTCTGTCTCTGTCTTTCTGGAGAGCACACGTGCCCTATAGCAAAAACCTCTCAAAAAATAAATAAATAAAATTTAAAATAAAAAAGAAATAAATAAACATCTTCAACCTATCAATTCCAGCTCTAAGAACTTATCCTCTGAAGTTACACACAAAGATAAATATACCCAAGGATAGCCACTGCAACATCATTCATGGGGCAACAATTACCAAACTGGAAAGCAACTTATATGCCCGTGAATATGGAAGTGGTTTACATAGTTATATTAAAAATGTAAACAAACACAGGTAGATCTACTTGTTCAATAATGTCTTACATACAAAAGGGAAAATAATATGCATGTGTGCACATACATATGTATAATCTACCTCTTAAAGAGTATATTTCTGTACATACAAAGTGGATATGACAATATCTGTATGATTATGAATAAAATTAACAATGGCTATGTGTGAGAAATTATTTGGTAGCTGGCATGAGTATAAGACACTTTATTTTATACTCCGTACTTTTTTAAAAAAAGCTGGCATTTATAATTTAACTGAAATCTAATAAACGTCCATAATAAATTAACCAAAACATACTCCATACCAGAGTAAAATAAAACATTCTGCCACTACTACCCTGCTCCAGGCTTTCGTTACTGTGTTTTATTTATTATTCTGTTGGAAACTAGAGTGTTTTGGTTTCTGGTTGTCAGAATTATATTGTTTCCCAACAATATAATAAATACTTCAAAGTATTATATTGTGCTCATTGTGCATGAATATTAATACAATTAGGTAAGCTTCTTACCTTAACAAGTGAAGAGTCCATGAACTGACCAGGAGGGATAGAATCCAAGTATTTCTTGAGATCCATGGAAAGAAATTCAAAGATGAGATACAACCTGGAATCCTGCATGAGCACATCTTGAAGACTGAAAAATAAAACAATTATATGAAAGAAAGAAAACAAAAACAAACAAACAAACAAACAAAAAGTATTTCTAACCCCTTGCTTTCACAAAATAAGATTACTTCTATAAATTTCAGTAACCTGTAAAAAGTGGGAAAAGAAGGGCTGATAGCTTCCCTAACAGAGAAAACCTTAATGCAAAACTAGAATTTGCAAAAAAGAATCATAGGGCTACAATTTAAGTCTTCTTACAGAAGGGGCTAATTTATAAATAATCCATTTTCTAAAAGAACATTCCATCTCTAGCTTTACTGCTCACTACCCAGAGCTTTCCTTTCTGCTCAAGTAAAAAGATTCTGGGGGTCAGAGGGTGGTGGCACAGTGCTAAAATGTGACTCTGAGAAGGTTCCCAGTCTCAGACTGGAAACCTCGCTGGGTATTCCAGGCATGTGTGTGTCCATGATCCTGGGCAGGCTGAGCATGGGGGTGGATCACAGTGTCAAGGGCTTGTTGGGATGCCATCTCTCTCACTCATAGGAGAAATAAATAAATGTTAAGAAGAAAATTACTATGGCCAGCAGATGGCATAATGGTTATGTCCCTGGACTCCCACATGACTGATTACAGTTCAGTCCCAGACCCAGTGGCTTGAAACTAACGCTGGGCACATATCTGTGTGTGTGACCAAGATCCCAAGAGGAGAATGGAAGAGAAGGGATCATGGCATGGCCATTTCTCACTTTCTCTTTCACTGTCTCTCTCTCCATACCTGGCCCAGCAAGCATACAAACCCTAATGCAATAACCTCTGAAAGAAAAATAATCGGGACCACTAGATGGTGTAACGGTTACATCGCTGGACTTCCATGGAGTTGACTGTGGTGCAGGTCCCAGACTCTGGGACTTAAAACTTACACTGGGCCCATGTGTGTGCATGCCCAAAATCCCAAGAGAAGAATGGAAGAGAAGGGATTGCTACATGGTCATCCTCCGGGGAATGATTTCTTGCTTTATGTCTCTCCAGATAGTGCACACGCCCTATAGCAAAAAATCTCTCTTAAAATAAAAATGATTTTAAATACTATCATCTGACCTTAATACAATTTAGTCTAACGTGGCCTTTGAGAAAACCCTACGAAAAGGGCCTTTTTTCGGACACCTTCTCTTGCTTTTCCAGCCTCAATGCTCATCTGTAACACCACACTCCTCTAACTACGTTCCTGTTTTAATTGCCTATTGTCTTTTACCAAGGACCAGCATTCTCAATTAACAAAAATCATAGGGCTATATTATACTGAACAAGGTTAGGCTAGAAATTATACAAACGTAAAAATGTCCACATTGAATTTCACATTTGAAATAATATGGGGAAATGGTTTAAATTCAGATATACATACCTAACTATATTTGGATGACGAAGTTCTTTTAATAGGGAGATTTCCCGAATTGCAGTACTAGGAACCCCTTCCTCTTCACTTTCTAGTCTTATTTTCTTCATAGCTACCACTTGACCTGTAGTTTTATGTCTACCCTTATACACAACTCCATAGGTACCTGAAATGACAAAGTGAATTTCTGCCATGTGACATGCCCCCCACCATAAACTTTTACAAAAGATTGTTTTTGTAAATGACTGAATCCTATAAAGTATCACGATAGAAATCTCTGCTGTGACCAGATGAGAAGGATCTTACTCATAATTATACACTCAATACTTCCAAGAAGAAATAAAAGATAACTATAACCTATCACATACATGACTTAGAAATAATATTATTATTCATCATAATTTCCCAATGCATTTAAACCATCTTTAATGCTCCAGCACATTTTAAGGCTCAGCCACAGAACTGCAGAAGGCAAGGAGTAGTCACATGAGAAGGAGCTATAGGAAGGCCCTATGTTTTAGTCCCTGGTCAACCCAAACCTGCCAGGCACCTCTGTGATCCTAGTTTGCAGGGAGGACCACTGCACAAGACCCTGTCAGGAGTCCTTGTCTCACTTATTCTCAAGAAATAAATTTCAAAACATTGAGCACATTTCAGGAGAAAATTAAGACCTCTTGCAAATAAACATGCATGTCCTGCCAAATATCCCACCTGACAATAAAGCATGCATAAAATACAGTGCAATGATTGGGGCTCAGGAAATACCACTGACAGGAGTCACCATGACATTTTGAAAAAATCTGTAAAGAGTGTTTTTATATGCATCTCAAATTATTTGGTCAATAATTCTCATCCAGAAAAGAATGGAGACAATAAGACCATGTGTTTTCATTAAAAATTTGTTAAAATTATTCATCCTGAGCCAGCCAGATAGAGTAGAGGTTAAAGCAGCTGGTTCCCAAATGGCCTACAGCACAGTTGGAATCCTGAACCCTGTAGCTTGAAAAACATGCAGAGAGCTTGTCGTGCATGTCCAAAATCCTGAAAGGAGAATGGAGAAGGGTTTGAGGCATGGTCATCCTTCCCAGGGAGTGAGGGGGAAACGCCTTTCTCCCTTTCTCTGTTTCCAGAGTGCATTTTTTCCCTCCATGTCTCTTTGAACCCTTATCAGTTTTTAAACTACTAAAATAGGGATTAAACAAAGAATTGTTCCACCAGTTAATCACCAAAAATTACTTATGAATACATGTTCTATGTTCTGATATGAACTAAGCATTCTAAATATAGGAAAAATTAAGTAGTTTACTAAATAACTAAGGAGACAAAAGAAAAATATTAACAGCATCACAGAAATAGAAGGGAGTTTCAAAAGTTCATGAAAAATGTATATCGTGGAAAAATGATAAACACACACTTTAATTCCATTTTTCCACAAACTTTTTTTTTGGGGGGGGGGAGAGGTTTTTGACATAGGGCGGTGCGTTCACCAGAGAGAGACAGAGAGACAGAAAGCGAGAAATCACTCCCCAGGGGGGAGGGCCACGCCGCAATCATTTCTCCTCCATTCTCCTCTCGGGATCTTGGACACACATGCACACGCACCCGGCATGAGTTTTAAACCACCGGGTCCGGCACGCGAACCGCAGTCGACTACATGGGAGTCCAGCAACATAGCCATTACGCTAACTGCTGGTCCCTCCACAAACTTTTTGAAGTCCCCCCATGAAAGTAGTAACACAAAAAAGTCTAGAAGGAGATCAGTCTAAGACTAACATAAGACTTATCCCAGGAAAGAAGGAAAAATAATGTAGGAGACTGTCAGATCATGGAGGTCTTGAACAGTAAGCAGAAAACCTTTATTTAACAAAATTCAGAGTGTGTACTAATTGCCCGTAAATTTTCACTACCATGGCTATAGCTACTATTACCCAAAAAGACATTTATGAGTATGACAGCACTCAATTTTTGTAATTAAGGTGAAATCAGAAAACAATTTTGCAATATTTGATATAAACCTAGATGTAATTAAGAAATGATTTAGCTTGTCAAAAAAACTCAATGTCAAGAGGAAGAAAAGGCAGAGAGACTGCTCCAAATTAAAGAGATCAATTAAGGAAGCATTACCTGCCAAATGAAGACTTTGGGTGGTCTTCAAAAGATACACACTGAGGTATTAGGGGTAAAATATAATACATCTCTACAACTTAATTTAAATTGGTCAAAAACAAAAACAAAATGCTAATACACACAGATAATAAAATACAGCACTGGACATGTCCTGTTTTTTTCTATATGACCATACGTTAGGTGAGTTAGGCACAGTAAGAGCAGGTGGGATGTAGTGGGTCGGTAAGAGCAATTGACTACTGGTAACAATCTTGGAGAGCCCATTTGCAAATAAGGAAGAACTCCCTGTAGTCTCCTGTGGGTTGGACACTATCACCAGGCAATGGGCAAACAGTTGTGAAGAGGCAAAAATCCCGGCCTTTCTCGGAGCTTATGGTATAGCAATTGAAAAGGATACTAAGAACGATGCGAGGGGGACTACGAAATGCTCTTAGACTAAGACAAGGCGATGAAAAAGTAAGCCAGTAAAGAGTCTTCCCAAGGGACTGGCAGGTAGCATGGTGGTTGAGGGTGCTGGACTCCCATATGGCCAACCATGGTTTGAGTCCCAGACCTGGTGGCTTGCTTTCTCATTTCCCCAGTGTTAAAAATAATGATAATAATAAATAAATTTAAATAAAAATAATTCTTTAAAAAAATAGTCTTCCCGTTGGTAAAGGCCCATAGGTCAAAAAGCAGGGTATATTTGAGGACATCAAAGAAATCTAAACTAGAGAGCTGGATGGCATTAGATGAAGCTGGGAAGTGGGTTACAATGTAAAGAGAAAGTTGTGGACATGGTGGAAGTCCGTGTAAATAGTAACAAAAATGGCAAAAATGGCTAGCGCTTGATTTTTTTCTGAGTTAAAGCTCTCAAACAAATGTATCATACATTGTCTCACTGTATAATCATAATCTTTTGTGGTTAGTACAATTATCCCCATTCGCAGAGGCAGCAACTGAGATGCAATTAAAATGCCTCCTTTTATTCCAGAATAAAATCAACACTCATTACAATCTGTGTGGATTTAAGAAATATACATCACAAAGCATTAGACATGCTAATCAAACTTATTTTTAACGCAGCAGTAAAATTAGTAGAATGGGCAGAGTAAGGTTTTTTATTCCAATAATCACAATATGCCTCCAACCCAACACCATCCTAATTTGTCATTTCTATCTTATGAAATCTGTCTGTATTTTACCCCTTTTAAATATTCCTTGTGCAAATTAGGTCTTTGAGCACACTAACACTAAAAATATAGATGGAAGTACTCAAGCAGAATCTATATAAACTGGATTCTATTAACAAATTATTTTATGTAAGTTTTCACTTGTTCCCAGAGAATTGTGAATGTCAAAACTTTGATGCTCTGCTGAAAAAGAAAAACAAGCAAAGAGATTTTTGTTTCTTATTTATATCATGTAGGTCCAAAAATTCTTTTAAAGTACTAAAAAGGAATGAATGATTAAAGATATGAGCATGGCAGGTCATTTACCTCTATGGCAACTAAATAAATGTGTTTAAATCAAATTAGTTTAATAGTATTATAACCCGTTTAGAAAGCTCAATGAAAATATTCACAATCCTAAAAATTAATGAGACTAAAAACACATTGTAAAATTAGCATAATTCTACTACCCCAATCTCAGCCCCAATACACATACAAATTATTAATAGTGTTTTCAAAACACAAGGGTTGGGTCAGTCAGCAGCATGGTGGTTAAAGTAGCTGAATCCCACACAGCCAAGTTTATGGTTAGAGTCCTGGACCTAGAAGCTTGAAAAATAAACCAGACAAGTGTGTATGCTTGTCCAAACTCTCAAGAAAAGAATGGAGAAAGGATTGTGGCATGGTCATCTTCCCTGGGGAGGTGATTATTCACTAGACCCCTCCCCACAAGGGCAAGTGCCCTATAGCAAAACTAAAAAAAAGTGAAAAATAAAAGCCCACAAGTGCTTATCAAAAGAATTAAGATAAAGGGGGCAAGGAAAAGGTGTTAGAATAATTGTAAATCTCTTTAAATGTGAACATTTTTGTGTTTCAGTTTATTACATAGGGAACATACATTACAGTACTTTAAGATTCCTTAATGGTTGGGAACCAGCAGTTAGCGTAATGGCTATGTCGCTGGACTCCCACGTAGTCGACCGCGGTTCACGTCTCGGACCCGGTGGCTTACAACTCGCCCCGGGTGCGTGCGTGTGCGTGCGTGCCCAAGATCCCGAGAGGAGAATGGAGGAGAAGGGATTGCGGCGTAACCATCCCCCCTGGGGGGTGATTTCTCACTTTCTGTCTCTATGTCTCTCTCTGTCTGTCTGGCGAGCGCACGCGCCCTATAGCGAAAAAACCTCTCAAAAAAAAAAAAAAAAAAAAAAAAAGATTCCTTAATGGTTGAGTTTTAATAAGTATTTCTGTCTTTGTGCTACAGAAATTGCAGCATTATTCAACCTTTAAAATAATTTTTGTATTTTTAAAACCACTTACCTTCTCCAATTTTCTCTATTTTTGTATAGTCTTCCATAATTAGTCAACAGGTATGGTAGTAGATCCTAAAATGAGGGAGATAATTGGTTTGATTACATGCCACTTACTCAAAAGGTAGTTTTAATATTACTGAGATGCTATATATATGTAAACTTTTTCCACAGTGCCTTCTGTAATATAAATGTTCCACAAGTATTAGTTATTAAAATATTAACAAAGGTAAGGACTCCTACAATAATACTTCCCCCTTCTTAGCTCTTCAATCATTGGCAACATTTGTATATTCTGTGTAGTATTTAGCCCCTTTTGATCAAATTAACCCTCAAAATCAGACATCAACTATCTATTCTCCCCAAACAAAAAGTAAAATTACATTCTCTTCATGTAACATTTGTTAAGTAGCACCGATGTGTGCCAGAGTTATACTCAAATATTTCAACAAATTATGCTATCTGATTGCATTTGTAGTGTTTTACATGTTTATAAACATGATTCAAAATAAATTCTTTTTTAGAAGCATGAGGGAAGAACTAAAATGTGACATGTGGTCAGATTATTTAACCTTTTAGAAAGATTTAGTTTACAACTGCAAAAGACATTTAAGGGTTTACAGATGCTCAAGGACAGTTTTAACATTTTCTTTGTTTTAAGCAGTCACACAGGCAAACATGACCAGAACCTTCAAGAGCAGGTAGTTTTTCAAGTGTAGGAAATATCACTACACACCCTAAAGAATAAAAAACACAATTCCACAGATAAATATCTAAGAATGCCCTACACAATGTCAAGAACCAAGTAAAAAATCACATACTCGAATTGCAAAGAATGAAAAGAGCTGACAACCAAACATTCAAGACTTCCTCAGCTGGTCGGTAAGTTTGCCAATGCAACTTCAGAAGCCCAAAGCATAATTACCTTGATTTTTCTAACAGCCCACCACTGAGGATAAAATTATTAGAAAGGTCACTGAGTAACTGACTTTTAATTAGTTCTATTCCTCACATTGATCTTCAGTTTTAACAATTTTAAATACAGGGTATTGCTCTGGAATGCCTTTGAATGTCTCCTGGGGCTATGTACTAAGATCTAAAATACCAAGGATAACATCTCCCTACCTAGAGACCCCAGGTCTTTAATGAACGCAAAACGTACACCTTTTAACTCCAGTATTATATTTTTAAATTGATTAAAGGACATTAAAACAAAAATAGTTCAATCTCTAGACGGTTCTTAGTTTTCCGCTTCCTGCCAACTCCATAGTGCATAAGCACCAACTACAAAACAAAGAGAAAACCAAGTTCCCTCTGGCTCTGCGCCTGGGCTAAGTGCTCTGAAAAGCTCCGGTGGGCCCGAGAGTTCACCGGATCGGTCTCCCAGGACCCGCCGGGTTTAGACACCAGGCCAAGGTGCGGTGTTGCTTCACATCCCCCGACCCCGGCTTCGGAACACCGCCTGGCACCTCGCAGGCGTTCAGCGTGGTGGAAACCAAGAGCGGATTTAGCTTCGAACAGGACACAAAGGCCTCCTCGGGCAGGTTCCCGGCCCCTTCTCCGGCCTCCCCTGGGTAACTCCGCCAGGCTGGGCTCCCCTGGGCCTCCCTCTAACGCCGGGCCAGGCGTAGCCCACACGCCCAGGCCCCGGGCCCAGGTCAAGGCCCTGCCCACCCCCCGCCCTTGAGGCCGGACCTCGGCTCCCCAGCCCGGCCTCCTGAAGTTCACCCCGCTTCCCAACCCTCGCGCTCCGGGGCTCCCGGGCCGGCCGCAGCCGAGGCGACGCCGGTAGAAATGAGCCCGAGCCCGGTAACTCTACCTGGCTTAGTATTCTGCGGCGGCCGCGGCAGCAGCTACCAGGTCAGCGGCGCTCTTCACTCAACCTCCAAATGCCAGCTTAGAAGCTGAGAGCGAGCAGTTTCAAACTCACCGCGCTAAAGAGCCTCGTATCCACCAATCAGGGAGCCCGTAGATTTTCAAAGGAGCCTATCAGAGCTCAGCTACGCGTGGGCTGGGCTTCCGGAGTGGCTAGAGCGCGAAAGAAAGAGAAAACGGCGGCTGAAGAAAAAGCAAGAAGGCGGGCGCCGACTGAGTTTGCACGCACGCGCTCTCTTTCATTCCCCGAGAGCATCGTCCTACTGTTTCTAGTCATCGAAGATCTACTGTTCATTCTGTTCTTTTTTTCTCCCAGTATTGGCACAATTAAATACACTGCATTCAGATAACTCAGGACAAAAATGATACTGCACTTAACATCAAGATTCCGTTACTTTCACTTTTAATACTTAAGGTTAGTACAGGTAAGTTTTTCTAAATGAGTGATTTGAAAGCTAGGATGAAGGAAATAATGGAAAACCAAAGCCCTCCTTAAAAATGTAAAGAAAAAATATATATTTATTTTTGTTTTTCCCTCATTTTTTTACATTTAAAAATTAAATTTTAGGGCCAGCAGGTGACGTGTTGGTTAAGGTAGTGGCCAACTCCAAGATTCAAGTCCCAGACCCAGCAGCGGGGGTGGGGGGTGGGGGTGGGGAAGGTGGGAATGGGGGATGCCTGAACATGTGTGCCCAAAATTCCAAGAGGAGAATGGAGAAGGGATTGGGGGTAGCCATGCCCCCGGGGATGGTTTCTCACTTCCCTTTTCTCTCTCTCTCTCCCAGGCAAGCACAGTCATCATATAGCAAAAACCAAATATATATACATATATATATATATATATACATATATATACATATATATACATATATGTATATATATGTATATATATATATATACACACACACACACACACACACACACATATACAGTTTTTATTTATTGAAGAAATGTTTTAAAAAAACATTTTAAGTGTTTTAAACTTTAAAATATTTTTACATCGGAATTTTAAACATTCTTTAAAACACAAAAATTCATAATTATCTGAGGAGAGAAAAAGAGATCTAAATTAAAAATAGAACTGGGAATAATGAGATGTCTCCCTAGTAAGGATTTCTCTTTGCATTGACCCTAACGGGACATAGAACAAAGACTGTCTACCAGGACTTCTACAAATAAGTACTGGAAGACCCAGATTAGAGTAAGGAACAGGAGTACATCACATGCGTTAAGTGTTTCAGGCTTTCTAACACAATGAGCATGTCTGTTATCTGGCCCTGTAAATTGCATGAATGTTTATTCTTGACCATTTGTTGCTCCTACATGACAAAGGCAGAGCATTTGGGATTCATGGTGGAGGTAGGGATTTGAGAACTACCTGAGCCTAATAACTTTAAAGTTTTGTTTTTCAAATCCAAAATTTACTTTTTAAACAAAAACTGACTGTCCCAAAAGAGTGCTATAGTGATGCAAGGTGTTCTCCACACTTCGGGGTACCAATTTTAATCTATCTCTTTCTAAGAGGCTTAAGCAAGGAATTCAACTCATAGCATCTAGAAACAGCAAGTCATTCATTGAATGCATTTTACATTCAACTCTCTAAAAAGGAGCACAAATCGCCCACAACTGTGATGATACGTTTTTTTCCACTTAATTCGATTATCTTTCCTTTTACGGTTGCAGGGATTATTGTAAATCCATGCTATCATTTTAGCAAATATAGTTTATCACACTTTGGGCCAATTCCAATTCAGTGTCTCTAAAGTGCAACACTGTGCTTTATAGACACAAAAATGAATAGAATACAGTTTCTGTTGTGGGTCTTAAGGGTGGGGCGCACAGCGATTATTTAGAATTGTCTTCTGGCACTCGTGTTGTAACTTATAAGGTGATATGATGGTCTATGGGAGAAAATCATCCATTTTTTTCCCTCTTTCTTTCCTTTATGCATGATAGAGTGTGTGTGTGTGTGCGCACGTGAGAGTGAGAGAGAGGAGCACATGCCACAAGTTCTGGTCATGTCCTCATCCTCTTCCTCTCACCATCTAATCCATGCAAGCTTGGACACTTAGAAACATGCCTGATGTGTTCTTTGGGGCTGACTGGGCTGAGAATCCAAACCACAGTCAAAATGTGGGATCTGGCTTTTCTTGGACAAGATGACACTGCTGCATCACAAAACTTGCCGGAAACTAGGAATTCTAACAGAGGAAGTGACATTTGAACAAACACTACAGCAAGGGTTTTTGGGTGGGCCTTCCAAGTAGAGGAAATTGTATGAGTAAAGCACAAAGGCCAGCCTACTCAAGGAAATGTAGGGGATGTGGCTAAATATTAACTCAGAATCTTGAAGAGCCTTCAGCACTCTTCCAAGGGTTCTGGGCAGGAGAGGTACATACAGCCTTGGAACTGCATTTTAGAACTACTCTACAGGGGTTATGAAAAAAAGAAGCAAAGAGAAGAGGACTGATAGGGATGTACTCCCAGTTTCAGAATTATATTTTGGTAAGCATTTTTGAATAAAAAGAAAAAACAGTAACTGACTTGCATATAAGTTTGTTTTGTTTCGTTTTGTTTTGCCAGAGAGAGTGTTTGCTCACCGGAGAGAGTCAGAGAAGAAAGTACCCCCATGGGGTGTGGTCATATCACAATCCCCTCTCCTGCATTTCTCCATCCTGTTGGGATTTGCGGCAAGTTCACACATGTACCCAGCATGTTTTTCTAAGCCACTGGGGCCAAGATTCAAACTATGAATTTGGCCATGTGGCATCAGGCTTCCTTAACCACTAGGCAACCAGGCCAGCCCCTATTTTTGTTTCTTGGGTGTAAGCATTGCTATGGATTGGATGATTTCCTTCTCCCTAAGTTCACATATTAAGGCCCTCTCCTTGGAGTGATGGTATTTGGAGATGGGGCCTTTGGGAGGTAGTTGGGTTTAGGTGAGGTCCTGAAGGTGGGAACCTCATGCTGAGGTTAGTGCTCTTGTAAGCAGAGCCTTCAGGGGCATAGTAGCTCCCACTCTGCTACGCGGGTTTAGAGTGAGGAGACAGATGTCTGTGGGGAAGGACACCTTCTTCAGAACTGACCCTACCCACACTCAGATCTTGACCTTCCAGCCTCCAAAACTGAGAAAATTAAAGCCTATTGTTTAAGCTACCCAGAATATGGTCTGTTACAATAGCCTAAGCAAATGAGAGAGGTCTAGTTTAGTTTTTTGTTTGTTTGTTGTTTTTTTTTTTTTCAATTTGCCAGAGGATACATTCACTGGTCAGAGAAAGACAGAGAGATGGGTGGGGAGAGGGAGACAGAAAGCATCCACCAGTGAGCATAGTCATGCCATAATCCCTTCTCTTCCATTTTTTTCATCCTGTTGTGATTTTGGGTAGGCACACACACACATACACACACACACACACACACACATACACACATCCAGTGTCTTTCTAGCCACCGGGAACAGGATTCAAACTACAGTTGACCTTGTGGGATCTGGTTCCCTTAATAAGTAGGCCACAGGGAAGGCCCTGGAATCAAATATATATTTCGAGAGAGATTTTTGCTGTAGGGCACATGTGCTCGCTGGAAAGACAGACAGGAAGTGAGACATCAACCCTGTGTGTGTGTGTGTGTGTGTGTGTGTGTGTGTGGGAGGGGGGTGATGGCATGCCATAATCCCTTCTCCTCCATTCTCCTCTTGGGATTTTGGGCACAGCCCAGCATGAGTTTTAAGCCATCGAGTCAAACTACAGTCAAGTATGTGGGAATCCAGCAACATAACCATTACGTGATCTGCTGGTCCCCCTGGAATCATATTTTAAGTGCTTACTTATCCACGTGTCTGACAAGGTCTTTAATCTTTGTTTCTTCATATGACAAAATTGTGTAATATTTTCTAACAAGGGAAAAAAGATAATTCAGTCTTCCCCCCAGCATGGTTGGTCAATTTTTTTAATGATTAATCATTTTTCAAAAGATTTTTTTTTTTTTTGCTTCATACCTCATTACTGGTAATGTCATATAAATTTTTAGAATTTCTGTCAAATTTGAGAAAATATGGTCACATCTTTTTCACATATGAGTTATTTGTATAACTGCTCTAATTTGTGCTCTCCAAACAACGGGGATTATGATACATTCCAATTTGCATGATTCTCAATATTATAGATTCCAAAAATCATCTCGTACTTTTCTCATTGTTTATACCGTGTTAACGAGTAAATTCATGACAGAAGAAAAGTTGCAGTTAGATGAGGTAATGATGAAAACCAAAGTCCCCTCTGTATGTGATTTCCTACATCTGAGAACTCGGAGAACTTTCTATAAGCTAACATCTTCTCTCTTACCCACTACCTGCTCACTGCTGGTTCAGATAAAAGATCTTTGACTTGTACCTGCCCTTGTAGATGTGAGGAGAGTCAGCAGAACAGGTGGAAGGAATATTCCTGGAAGCCAGGCCTAATCAGGACTGTTGGCAATAACGTGAGAATGCTGTGGATAAACAACTAGATACCACGAATCTTAATTTTTATTTTGTTTTGGAGAAGCTTTTGCTATAGGGCACGTGTGCTTGCCATAAAGTCAGAGAGACAGAAAGACAGAAAGCAAAAAATCACCCCCCGGGGGGGGGGGCACGCTGCAATCCCTTCTCCTCCATTCTCCTCTCGGGATCTTGGGCACGCACGCACACGTGCCTGGCGTGAGTTTAAGCCACCAGGTCTGGGACTCAAACTGTGGTTGACTACATGTGAGTCCAGAGACGTATCCATTATGCCATCTGCTGGTCCCTGAATCTTAGATTTTATGTCTGAGTCCATTTGGGCTGGTATAACAAAATACAATAGCCTGAGTGGCTATTGACAACAAATTTACTTTTTGCCACTCTGGAAACTAGGAAGTCCAAGATCAAGGCTCCAGTAAACTCAGTGAGTAGTGAGTACCTGATTCCTGATAGACCGCTCTCTGTTCTCTTCTCCTTTTTACTAGTGGGTGTGTGTGCTTGCCCAAGATAGAGGAGATAGAGTGAGTGAGAGAGAGAGAGAGAGAGAGAGAGAGAGAGAGAGAGAGAAAGCACTTCCCATGGGGAGTGGTAATTCCACAATCCCCCCTCCTCCCATCTCTCTATCCTGTTGGGATTCGGGGCACAGAAGCTCATGTGCCCATATGTTTCTCAAGTTGCTGGGTCCAAGACTTGAATTGTGCGGTTGGCCATGTAGGATCCAGCTGCCTTAGCCACCAGTCAGCAATTTTCTAACCTCACATGGCAGAAGGAATGAGGACGCTCTTTCAGGCCTCTTTTATTTTAGTTATATTTTAATTGCCACAGGGTTCACATGTTGACGAGAGAGGAGGAAAGCAGCCCCCAATTTGGTGTGGTCATACTACAATCCCTTCTTTTCCATTTCTTTTGTATTTGGAGCATGCATACACATGTGCATGGCATGTTTTTCAAGCCACTATGGCCAGATTCAAACCTCTGCTGGCCATGTGGGATCAGACTCTTTTAACCACTAAGCCTGGGGCTGGCCTTCTTGAGCTTCTTGATAAGGGCATTAATCCCATTCATGCAGTCTCCACCTTATGACCTAATCACCTCTCAAAGATCCCACCTTCTAACACTACATCCTTAAGGGTAAGATTTGGGGGAAACACAAACCTTCCAACTGCAGCAATGTATCCTCAACCTGCTCTGAGCTGAATACCCAAAATGTTCTTGGTCAAATCAGTGCCACTGGACAGGTGCTAAAATGTGACTGATGAAGCAACAAACAACAGTCTTAATCAACTATGGTCAAAATATCTTAATTTATACATTGTACAAAAACATACAACCATGTGAGTGCACTGCTTATGGTCCTTCTCAGAGCCAAGGAAAGGTCCTGTGTAAAGGAAGGGCCCTGATCCTTAAGCTTCATTAGATTCTGGGGCATCTAACAGCAAAACTAGTGAATGAGTTTACATATATTTGGAAATGGAAAAAATAACCAGGGCAGTTGTTACAATTAAATCTCTGAGATTTTATGTGTCTATCTGTACCTATATCTCCATGCATTTTTAAAAGAATTATTTAATTTTAGTTACCATTATTATTTTAATTTCTTACAGGACACACACACTCACCAGAAAGAGACAGAGAGAGAGAGAAAGCAAGCTACCAGGTCTGGGACTCGAACTATAGTTGGCTGTATGAGAGTCCAGAGCCTCAACCACAACACCACCTGCTGGCCCTTGTATTTTTGTTTTTATTTAACTTTATTTATTATTTTCCAGTTTGATCATCAGACAGAGAGAGAGAGAGGGAAAGTGAGAAAGCAAGCCACCAGGTCCAGGACTTGAACTGCGGTTGGCTACATGGGAGTCCAGTGCCTTTGACTACCACACCACCTGCCAAACCCAGCCCCTGTATTTTTTTAAAACAGGTTCTCACTGTGTCACCATTTTCTTGCTTCACCCTCTTGAGTAACTGGGACTTCAGGTTTGTGCCACTGTGCTCAGCTTTTAGGCTGGGCTGGGAATCAAACCTATGGGTTCTAACACTAAACCTGACCTTCATGTGGCATTTAAATAATGCCTGCCAAGTAGCGTCATCAACCAACACTCATCACCACAGCAGGACCCTATTTTTAAAATATTTTTAATGGACTCCTGATGTCCCTTAAAGTTTATCACAACGTTCCTTATGCCTAAAGTAGAACCTTGTGCCAAAGCTAAAAATGTCCTATGAGATAGTGAGAGATAATTCCTAAATCTTTGTAACGTGAGCCCGACAAACAAAGGCAATGGATTATGATCAGTTCTCTAATCAGCAAGTTAAAGAATAAATATAAAATCCCATTTCTAGTGATGTTAAACAAATGAAGTTCTAATTTAACTCAATAAACTGTCATCTGGAATGACAGAGGCTTGTAATTTCACAGTATAAAGTATTCTGGTTCCTTTTAAATGTTTACTATAGTCAACCAATTTCAAAGAGCATAGCTACAATAACATCCTCTTACTGCTAAAATGATATAGAATGTAATTTACTCCTCCCTCAAAAAATGAGACAGGCACTTCAGAGTCTTTTAGTAAGGAGCTCCATGTGACCATTCATTCGTTTTGCTCTGGGCTGTGCGTCATTTTATACCAGTGATATGTTACTGATGCTCTCTACGGCAATGTATAGAAATGTGAAAAGGCAGAAAATTAAATTAAACTGCAGTTTCACTCACCACATATTGAATGCCTTCCATTTGCCTGGCCTTATTTGAGGACTACTGAAGAGACAATGATGAATGAAACATTTTCTTTTCTTTTCTTTTTCTTTTTTTTTTTTTTGTTTTTAAGAGGTTTTTGCTATAGGGCGCGTGCTCTAGCCAGACAGAGAGACAGAAAGCAAGAAGTCACCCCCCCCAGGGGGGATGGCCACGCCGCAATCCCTTCTCCTCCATTCTCCTCTCGGGATCTTGGGCACAAAGTACGCACATGCACCAGGCATGAGTTTAAGCCACTGGGTCCAGGACTCAAACCGTGGTCAACTACATGGGAGTCCAGCGACATAGCCATTACACTAACTGCTGGTCCCTGAAATGTTTTCTTTAAGCTTGAGAGAAGGGACCAAGCTAAGAAAAATAATGGAACCAATGATTACACTTCTTTTATACCCATTATCTTCCTTCAGCTGGTTTTTGAACCAAGTGCTATGGGGATGCGAAGGAAAGAGATGTAATATCCAGATGCACATCTGATCCCTTGGAATACACATATCAAGCTACAGAATCTAAATGACAATAACTGTGCTACCTTGACAAAGAATCCTTCTGAAATAGTCATACCATTGTGAGAGCTAAAAGCTTAGGATCTAGACTGCCTGAGCTTAAATCCTTTTAAATCCTGGCTCCTGCCCCTACCTGATCTGTGGCATTGGGAAAGTTGACTTCGATAGGTGCCTCGTCCAAGGTAAACACTTCATGCATGATTTCTTTTCCTTAATCCTGTCGATGGTTATCTCTCTCACAAAATGAGCTCTGGTGGTGGATACTGGCCCAGAAACTTGAATAAATTGTAATGGGGGTCACAAGAGAGAGGAGGAGGTAGAGAAGCTTCATTAATAATGTGATCCTTGTGGCAGCTTTATGAGGAACGATGGGGTCTGGCTAAATGGAAGTTGAAGGATTGGGTTAAACATCCAGGCAAAGGGAACAGCACTGTGTCACAAAGGTACATGGCGTGCTTGAATCTTATGCAAGGAGCTTGTTAACATTGAACAAAGGGTGCATTTGAAGTCATTCTTGAAATATGAACACAATTTTGGCAAGGAGACATGGAAGAAGAAAAGAAAAAGGATTCAACTGAAGGGTAGGGTGTGTGCTTGGAGTGAAAGGATAAGAGTATTTTTAGTTTAATTAAGATCTTTTGTGAAACAGTAAATGTGAAAAGAAGGGAGGGAGGGAGAGGAAAGGGGAAAGGAATTAAAAAAGTAAAAGTACATTTAACTGGCCAATAAATGAGAAGCTATTTGCTGATTATAGTGTATATAGTAATATCTTCGTCTTGACTGATATAAATGAAATTCATGTTGGAAAAAGAAATGTTGTACGTCGTAAAGATATATGTGATTAAACATTAATAAAAAGGAAAAGAAAAAAGAAAAGTAGAATGGAGAGTCAGATACCTGTTGTGAGGAACCCTGGAAAACACCAAGAGGGAGTTTGTCAGCAGCCCTGCAAGGTATGGATGGGAACAACTGAAGGTTTCTTTTTTGTTTGATTGAACAAGGGAATGATAGGATCAACTTTTCCCTATATACAGATTATTCTGGCTGTACTTTCATAAAGGATTAGTGTGAGAGGGGAGAGGAGCAAGAATGTCAGGTAAAAGGCAATTTCCTTCAGAGTTCATAATATCTAAGACTGAGACCATCCGTGTAAAGCTGAAATGAATGAGAGCAAGAGTATGGTCCAGAGGCAATGCTATAATGATATTATGACTATAATTCCACTAGAGGGTAGTAGAGACAAACTGGTAAAATGAAGCTGCTATCTTCCCTACCTGCTATTAAACCAAGGCTTTTCTTCTTATATTTAAGTTGTAAACTTAATTCCGTTTTTCCGTGGCTAAGAAAAATATGACAAGTATATTTAGTGGGTTGTGGCTCTTTGATAACGTAATAAACGCAAGATTTTCACTTTAGAAGTGGGTTGACAAGACCAGAATACTAGATGGCACTTAGCCTTTTTACAGTAACAATACAATTATAGCCTTGAATAGAAACTCTTAAAATGAATGCTAAATAGTACATCTAAATTTTTTGTTGATTATAGTGGGAAGGAGAAGGAAAAAGAAAGATTGTTAAAAAAAATTAATTCTGGTGTGTTCAATTGGTTAGCCTATGTAAGTTAAAAAATCACTTTTTGGTATGCTCACTTTCAGATAATATCCAAAAATATAAACAGCTATATTAAATATTGGATCATTGGAAAGCCATGACACATTTTTGCATAGAAAAATACATCCTGACTTTTCTAAATTAATTTCTGTATTTTAGAACACACACACACACTCTCTCTTTCTCTCTCTCTTTTGGAATGTAATATAAGAAAAAAGAGCTATTATGCCTGTAATGTTCTGTTTTAATATGTCCTCTACTGTTTCTTCATCATATGAAAATAATTCTATATAAGTACAAGTCATATACTTGAAAAAGTTTATCACAACATTTTCTATAATAATAAAAATGTATAGCCAAGCTAGAATCCAATAGGAAAATGGTTAAATAGATAAATTTGGTTCCTCCTTTAATCAAATAGCACTTGCCCAGACAGGCATACTGTGACTGCAAGTTTGTAAATACATGAATTTATACTTACTAGGAATAAAAAAAAAAACCCACGAAATTATTCTCCTAGTGTCATAGAATGTGTGGCCATTTAAAAACATTTCTTCCAGGATGAACAGTTAGCGTAATGGCTATGTCGCTGGACTCCCATGTAGTCGACCGTGGTTCGAGCCCTGGACCTGGTGGCTTAAAACTCACGCCAGGCACATGTGCGTGCATGCCCAAGATCCCGAGAGGAGAATGGAGGAGAAGGGATTGCGGCGTGGCCATCCCCCCGGGGGGTGATTTCTCGTTTTCTGTCTCTCTGTCTCTCTCTGTCTGTCTGGCGAGTGCACACGCCCTATAGCAGAAACCTCTCCAAAAAAAAGAAAAGAAAAAAAAAAGACTTTGCCATCCAAAATCATTATATATTAAACCTTTAATCTGAGTAACTCTCTCTAAATTCCCTATATTGCTAAAAGAAAGGAAGGAAGGAAGGAAAGAAGGGTGGATGGGAAGACAGAAATGAAGGAAGGAAAGGCTACATTGAGATTCCTAAAATCTACTCTCATATCTACAACCAAAATATCTCTGGAGTGAAATGTAGTATTTTAAAGAATGTATAAATACCTTCCTCAACACTTCAGAGAAGGAATGCAAAGAGGCCGGCCGTACAAACAGAAATCTACCATGGCATTTGCCCAAGTCCCAGAAGTACTGTGTTACTAAATATCAAATGGGCATGAACTAGTACAGGGAGAAGAAGCTTTGTAGACTTGATCAGTTATGAAAATGTCTAAACCGAACATCCTCTTCCACATTAAAAACAAAACAAAAAAAATCCAAAACCAAAAATAAACTTATTTTATTGTAAATATATCTAAACATTTGCAAAGGCAATGATCATAGACATAGAATAATAAAATGTTAGGACCAGCAGATGGAGTAATGGTTACATTGTTGGACTCTCACGTAGTCAACTGAAGTTCAAGTCCCGGGCATGGCTGCTTAAAATTCATGCCAGGCACGTGTGTGTGTGTGTGTGTGTGTGTGTGTGCCCAAAATCCCAAGAGGAGAATGGAGGAGAAGGGATTGGGGCATGGCTATCCTTCCCTGGGAGGAGTGATTTCTCCCTTTCTGTCTCTGTCTCTCCAGCAAGTACATACACCCTATCACAAAAATCTCTCTAAAAAACAAAATGTTAGAGTTGATGGAGCCTCAGAAATCATCTAATGAAAAGTAAAGACAGTGGTAAGGACTCTTTCTTTAGAGAGAATATTTACATTTTCCCCATTTTCAAGGCTGAGAGTACACATTTGTTATTTAAATGTCTGATAAAAAGGAGTGTAACTTTGTTAATAAATACAAAATATAGATTAAATAGGACGGGTTTTCAAAACCATGGAAAATGTGTATTACAAAAAATTATGTATGGATTTCATTTTTTTAATCAAAATTAACATTTACTTTAATTCCATTTTCCCACAACCTTTCTGAAATAACCTCATATGGGTACGTGTGTATAAGTGGATAGATAAAGTAAACCAGTTTAAATGTGTTTCAACGTGATAATAATAGCTACACTTTCGTAACACTTAGAATTGGACATATGCTATACTACACACTTTAAATAGACTGTCTTTAAAAATGCCACAGTCCTGCGTGTGCAGTACCAGTTTAAAATGAGGAAACCGACATCTAGAGACTTTAAATAATTTGTCCATTGTCAGACACCTGATAAGAAGCAGCGTGGGGGGACCAGCAGGTGGAATGATACTCACAGCACTAGACTCCCACATAGTTGACCATGGTTTCAGTACTGGACCCAGCGACTTAAAACTCACACCAGGTGCATGTGTGTGCATGCCCAAAATCCAGAGAGGAGAAAGAGAAATGGGATCGCAGTGTGGCCATCTGCCCTGGGGGGTGATTTCTTGCTTTGGGTCCCTCTATCTCACAGTCATATAACAAAAATCTCTCTAAGGGAAAAAAAAAGAAGAAGCAGAATCGATCCTCAAACTCAGGATTTTGTGGCTTCAACGTCCAGCTTGTCTATCAGCAATGGTCCCCTTAAGTGTAATAAATTAAATATGAGTGTGACAGTTTATTAAGATGATAGATCACTTGAAATATAATTAACACTAATTTTGGTAAATAGGAATTACATATTGAGTCATCTTACGCTATGTATCTTAATGATCATTTTATTCTCGTTGGTGTCTTAACACTGGAAGTGTATCATTTTCTCTAAATAAGAATGTGATTAAAGAAGGTTGAATCATTGGTTAATAGTAGAGTATTTAAAATAGTTGTTCATTATTCTTGGAATACCATAATGATTAGCTTCAGATGAAATGGATGGAAAAAAATGTCAGAGCTTATTCTCAAGTGGCTATAGGTCAAGCTTGCTTCCACCAGTAGAATTTCTCACTCAGGACATACGGTTGCTTATTTTCAGCACTTTTGTGGGAATAGGCAGGGGGTACCTAATGAATACAGAAGTAGAATAATGTTATTCGTGGTTCATGATGTGCTCTCATCATTGATGCATTTATGGGCATCTTTATTTATATAATTATTCATTTATATCGATAATATAATAAGCACCATTTGTGTGCTCTTTTTTTGCACCCTTTTATTTCACTATCACCCCAACTCTAGAGAACTGCTATAATCCTGGATCATCATACCTTGGCTTACATTTTTATTTAGTTCTGTCTTACCCAGATAGTCTTAAAAAATGTATAGCCTAAAAAAGTCCCCTTGAATTTTATTTGAAAAGTTTATACCTGCAAAAAAATTTAAAGAGTAGTAACAATAAAACCTATATAACCTTTAGCTAGACTCACCAATTATCAACTTGCTAAATTTCTTTTCCCTTCCCTCCCCTGCTTTGCTCTTCCCTCCCTTTCCCTTCCCTTTCTTGGCTTTTCCTTCCCCCACCTTCTCTTCTCTTTCTCCTCTTTCTTTCTCTTTCTCCTCATCCTGTCCTTCATCTCTCTCTTCTTCACCATCTTAAATTACAGACACCATAACCTTCCCCCATAGTGTCATTTTATTATTTTATTTATTTTTTTTTTAGAGAGATTTTTGCTATAGGATATGTGCACTCGCCGGAGAGACAGAGAGACAGAAAGTGAGAAATCACGCCCTGGGGGGGATGGCCTCACCACAATCCCTTCTCCTTCATTCTCCTCTTGAGATTTTGGGCATGCACGCACACTCACCCATTGTGAATTTTTTTTTTTTAAAGAATTATTTTTTATTTAACTTTATTTATTCATTCATTTATTACATTTTTTAAATCTGACCAGAGAGGGACAGAGCGAGAGAGAAAGAGAGAGAGAAAGTGAGAGAGCAAGCCTCCGGGTCCAGGACTTGAACCGTGGTCAGCCTTGTGGGAGTCCAGCGTCCTTAACCACCACGCCAGCTGTCGGCCCCACCCATCGTGAATTTTAAGCCACTGGGTCCAGGACTTGAAATGTGGGAGTCCAGTGACATAACCATTACGCCATCCACTGGTCCCACCATGCATTTCTTAAGAATGACATTTTCCTACATAACCAAATCACCATTATCACATCTAAGAAAAATAACACTAATTCTACAATACTTTCTACTATATTGTCTACATTCAAATAACAATAATTTCCACCAAAACATCTTCTAGACTTAAAAACCTTGAACTACAGTAAGACGAATGAATTGTGTTTATTTTGTTATATCGCTTTAGCCTATTTTATATAAATTATTGTTAAGCTGGTTGTCTGAAGACCATTTCCTCATTGCGCATTTATCTGATCGTTTCTTCATGGTGTTTATTTAACTTGTTCCAACATCTCTGTATTGTATACAGTATCATCTGTATTCTATACCATTCTAGAGACATGATTAAATTCAAGATAGGGACCAGCAGTTAGCATAATGGCTATGTCACTGAACTCGCATGTGGTCTACTGTGGTTCAAGTCCTGGATCCAGTGGCTTAAACTCATGCCAGGCACGTGTGCATGCGTGCCCAAGATCCCAAGAGGAGAATGGAGGAGAAGTGATTGCGGTGTGGCCATCCTCCCTGGGGGGTGATTTCTCTCTTTCTGTCTCTCGGGTGAGCACATGCGCCCTGTAACAAAAATCTCTCTAAATAAATAAATAAATAAATACATTCAAGGTAAACATTTTTGGCAAGGATGCTTCATTGTGAAGTTGTGCATGTGACATTGTATTCTATCAAGAGAAACAAACTTCAGGCTGTCCACTTCATTTAATTGGTAACTTTCAATGAACTCTTTCCATTTTAAAGGTATATCTACAGAGGCCAGCAGGTGGCCTGGTGGTTAAGGTGCTGGACTCCCACATGGTTGAATGTGGTTCAAATCCCAGGCTTGATGACTTGCTTTCTTGCTTTCCCTCTTTCTCTCTGGTCAAATTAATAATAATAATGATGTTGACAAATAAGATTAAATAAATGATCCTTTGAAAAAAGGTAGATCTACAATTTCTTTATTTGCCAGCAGGCAAATGCACTCACCAGAGACAGACAGAGAGACAGAGAGAGGGAGAGGAGAAAAAGTAACCTCCTAATGGGGTGTGGCCACGCTACAATCCTTTCTTCATTTCTCTGTTCTGTTGGGATCTGGGGCACACACACACACACACACACACACACACACACATGTGCCCGAGGTGTTTTGCAAGCCACTGGGGCCGGGATTTGAACTGTAAAGTGGCCACGTGGGATCTGGTTCCCTCAACCTCCAAGCCACAAGGCTGGCCTTACCCACCAATTTCTTGATACTCTCCTGTTTATGAAGTAGATATGAATTCTCCTCCCTTGGCTGCTGTGCCACGAGACACAAGCCACAGCTGGAGATGCCATGGGGTAAGAATCTGAACTCTGCCGAGAGCCAGCAACAAACTAGTTTTGCTACAGAATGAACTTAAAAGTAGATTTTGTGTCAGTATTTGCTTATTAAGTTCCATTTTTCAAGATATTTGTTCCTTGGGTCTGAAGGTTCAAACGGTTATCATACAGGTGATACAGAGTTCTTGTTCTGGTTTACATCTCCAGGAGATATACGGATTGTTTTATATTTATAGCACTATTTATTTGTGACTGTCACTTTTTTTTCTGGTATGATCTTGCCAGAGGCTTCTCTGTTTTGTTTGATTTTTGAAGAACCAGTGTTTTGCTAATATTCCTTTATACTTTGGTTCATATTTCACTGATCTCTGCTCTTTACTTGGGTTATCTTTCTCCTCCTACACACTGATTTCTAGCATCATGTCTTTCCTCGCATATTAATATCAAAAATCTCTCTCATAGTATCACTTTTGCTGTATCCTCTAAGTTTTTAAATGTCGGGTTCTAGCTTTCTGAACATATGGGATACAGCAAAAATCACGGTTCCAGTATCATTGTCTGCTAATTCTAACCCACGTCTGGTCTACTTCATTTTCAGTTGGTTCTTCTTATCATTATTGGTTGTATTTTCCTGCTTCTTTGCATGCCTGGTAACTGTTTACCATGTCTAACATTATTATTGTGTATTCTTAACGCTGTTTCCAAGCTTTGTTCTAACATGCTGAGAAATTCCTTGGGAACAGTTTGATCCTTTCCAGTTTTGCTTTTATGATGTGTTAGATAAAACCAGCGCCGTGTTTAGTCTAGAGCTAATAATTCCCCACGACTGAGGCGAGACCCTTCCGAGTACTCTCGCTCTTTTTCCCAGAAATTAGGAGGTTTTCTAGACTGGCAGGTGGAATCAGGCACCATTTTTTGCCCTCAGTGGCAGCAGGTATCATTCTGTTTCGTATTTTGGGGTGGTTGTATCAGTCAGGGTTCTCCAGAGAAACAGAACCAGTAGATTGTGTGCGCATGTTTGTGTGTGTGTGTTAGAATTTCTGTATGTGCACAATTAGTTAATATGTGACAAATTAGTTAGTTAATATGTGACGAAATATATGCCTACATAGATTTAAAAGAGCTGTTTAAACTAGCATAAAGTCTAAGTGATCAGAAAGCTTTTGTCATAATTTAATTGGTAGCACTTCTTTTTACCTTAAATATGCTTTATTCACTATATATCTTACATGTGATGGCATGTTGATTTGATTAAATAAGATTTCTAGATTTCAGTTTTGCTTTCATACAATATGATCATTTCCTTTTTCTTTTTAAAAAGAATTATTTTATTTAATTTTATTTATTTATTTTATAATTTGACCAGAGAGGGACAGAGTGAGAGAGAGACAGAGAGAGAGAGGACGAGTGAGAAAGCAAGCTGCCAGTTTCAGGACTTGAACTGCAGTTGGCCATGTGGTTGTCCAGCGCCTTTAGCCACCATGCCACCTGCTGGCCCCAC
Organism: Tupaia tana; assembly: GCA_026018925.1. Taxonomy (NCBI): domain Eukaryota; kingdom Metazoa; phylum Chordata; class Mammalia; order Scandentia; family Tupaiidae; genus Tupaia; species Tupaia tana. The sequence continues at coordinate 64,868,248 of JAKSZU010000010.1, forward strand.
AATATGATCATCTCTTTAACTGGCAAGTTTTGTCCATGTATATTTATATTTGTTACAATTGTTAATTTATATATGGATCTATTTCTATAAACATAGTTTATTACTTCAACATGTACCACATATTAAGTCCTGTTTAACACCCTCTCTTATTATATACATTTTCATTTGGCATGCTCTTATATTCCTTAATTTCTAGAATATTAGATTTGAGCTATCTGTCAACTTCTCTGTTTCTCTCTCTGCGATACAAATATTATGGTGATCAGAACAAAGGCATCCCAAATATGTCCACATTATAGTCCCTGAAACTCAGTAATACGTTACCTTACAGGACAAAATGGACTTTGCAGATGTGATTAAGGCTAAGGCCTTTGAGGTGGAGAAATTATCCTGCATTATCAAGTTGGGCCCAGTCTTTTCTTTTTTCCCCCTACTTATTTCTTCCAACAGTGAGAGAGACAGAGAGAGACTGAGATACAGCACTGCAACCCACCACCAGTCTTCAGGCTGCCCTGGATCACGGACATGTGTGTGCCCAGAGTACTCAGGAAGCCCTCCAGACTTGAACTGGGAACCTTCCCATGTGGGATTGTCTTGCAGAGTTTGTGTTTTGCAGTTGCACCCCAATCCTTTCCCCACATGCGCCCAACCTAGTCACAAGCATCTTTGAAAATGGAAGAACGTGTCAGTCAGTCAGACATGACTGGAAGAACGGTTAGAGAGAGCTTTGCTGCTTTGAAGCTGGAGGAAGAGGAACCAAGGCATGGGTCAACCCTGGGAGGCTGGAAAAGGTAAAGAAACAGGTTCTCTCTTAGAGTTTCCTGAAAGCAAAGCTGCATACCCTGCTGATTCTTGATTTTGAGTGCAGAGAGACCTCTGTCGGACTTTTAACCTACAGAACTGTAAGATAATCGATTTGTGTTGATTTAAGCCACTGCATTTGTGATCATTTGTTTTAGCAGTAATAGAAAACTAACGCAGATATTAAAGTAAACACAATTTTATCAAGTATTTGGAAGCATTTACTGCTTATATATCTTGCATACTTTTTAGACATGTTTTCCTTTGATTTATTTTTCTTAAAGTTGTTCTTAGGGTGTGTCTTTGGTAAATTTTCTCAGCCTTATATACCTGAGAATATTTTTACCATGACTTTATTCATTAGCTGAATAAAAGATTCTAGGTCCTGATTTTTGTCTTTTATTTTAAAAACTACTCTTTCTATAAGCTTTTAGAATTTCCTTTTGATTTGATATATTTAACTTTTACTTAACAGGTTCAGGCAAGGTTTCCCCCCCCCTTTTTTTTTCTTATTTTTGGGGAGTATAGGTCTTTTCATTTGAGGGACTTGATGTTGTGAACCACCACCACCCCCCTCCCCAGCCTCAGCCAGCCCCAGAGTATGGCATGTGTAAGCCCAGCCCACTCGGGGAGGTCTCCTGATGTGAACCTGGAACAGCCCCATGTGTGTCAGCCTCACAGAGCATTGTGTTTACCACTGCACCACCATCCGGCTCTCACCTTTGTCTTTTTTGCTTGTTTGTTTGAGAGTTTTGTCTCCATTATTTAAAAAATATTTACTCTTACTTTCTGTTTTTCTCTATTTTGGAGACTTTTTAACCCAGAGATTTATAACTACATTTCTTTGCTATATCTTCAATTTATTTTTACATTTTCTTTTCCTTTTTTATCCTTTTTAAAAATTACATTATTTATTTATTTATTTATGTATTTTTGGAGAGGTTTTTGCTATAGGGCGCGTGTGGTCACCAGAAAGACAGAGAGAGACAGAGAGATAGAAAGTGAGAAATCACCCCCCAGGAGGGATGGCCACGCCGCAATCCCTTCTCCATTTTCCTCTCGGGATCTTGGGCACACACGCACACAGAGAGAAAGGAAGGAAAGAGGAGATGGGGGAGAGAAGCAGCCTCTGCAGGGTCTGGTCATGCCATATCCCTCTTCCTTCAGACCTCTAGCCCACAGAGTTCGGGCACCTGGGCATGTGCGTGCTGTGCTTCTGGCTGTCCAGGCTGGGGGTTCTACCCCTATTCCCCCTTGGGATCTGGCTTCTAGTGAACAACACATTGCTGCTGTGCCATGGAGCCAGTTTCTTGTGTATTTCTTTAACTATCTGCTGTGTTTTCCATCACCAATTTTTCTACTTGTCTTTCTTTTTAACATAGTTTCTTTTTAAAAAATACCATCAATATTTTTCTTGTTCTTGTTCAGTGTATGTTTAAAGCTTAAGTTTAAATTCTTTGTTCTGATACTGCTTCTAAGGAAATCGTTTTTAAAATTATTTTTTAAATACATAGGTATTTGGCTGATTGAGCCTGTGAGGTCCGATTCTTCCAGAGGCTGTGGCTGTTTCGAGTGTTGGGAAAAACCAAGTCCACTCCTGACTGGGTGTCGGGGCAGTGGAATGAGCCCTAGGGTAGACAGTACCAGGCACTAGACAAGCACAACTAATCACTGCTGTCTCTGCACCTGGAAGAACGAAGCTGCTTTTAGAGGACAGGCTCCTTAGATTGTGTATTGAGCCCAGGAATATCAGGGGGGCAGGGTGGGAAACAGCTGCTTAAGGCTCCTTGTCCCAGCAGTTTCCTCCGCCCTTCGCCTGCACAGCTCCTCTGTGGCCCTCTGGCGCAGCATTTCCCCTCAGTCTTATGACTTTCAGTTGTTTAATTTAAGATGACAAGAATGAAAAACTCGTAGGTCTGAAGACAGACTGTTTATCTGCACATCCACAGCAACCAGGAGACAGTCTGGCACGTGGTAAGGGTTCAGTGGATACTTTCACAGTGAAATAACCAGCAACAGCGATAAATTTGGGCTGGGGGGCACAAGAATGGCATTTATATATCAGTTACAAACACATATTAGCTACTTAACAAAATTGAAGGCTTTCCGTTCTGTTTCATTGCTAATGACAAATTCTTGACACTGGGTGATTTGTGAAAATAGAGGTTTCTTCAGATCATGGGTTGGAGGTCCAAGTCCAGGAACCCCTTCTGGTGGGTTTTGCTGGCTACATCATAACATGGAGGCTGCCAGGAGAGTGTGGTCTGGGTTCCATGTGGGTGTCTGGCTCATTCTCTTTCCTTATAAACTCTCCAGAATTCAGTTATGGTGGCCTCACTCTAATGACCTTCACCTCAATCTTTTCCCAAAAGCCCCACCTTTCGACATCATAACTGGATCAAGTTTTCACTTTCTTAATCCTGTTACAATGGCTCATCACATGATTTCAGAGGATATATTCAAACTGTAACAGAAAGTAAGACCATTAAGGGAATCTGAAGAAAAATTTAAGTGCATAAGATTCCTCCACGGGGAAAAAAAAAGTATTTGGTTTCTTTTGTTTTCCTTTTCTTTTTCTTTCTTTTTTTTTTTTTTTTTTTTTTTTTTTTTTAATTTGCTAGAGAGCTTGTGTGCTCACCAGAAAGAGATGGAGAGAGAAAGGGAGAGAGAAAGTGAGAAAGCACTCCCTCAGGGGGCATGGTCATGCCACTATCCCTTCTCTTCCATTCCCCTCTCTAGATTTTGGGCACACCACTGAGTCTGAAACTTGAAATTGTTAGGGACCTTGGACTCGTCCGCTCCTTCTTGGAAGGGATGATGTTGGGAGAGGTCTGTGTTACAAACAAATAATGAAGTCATGGAGGGGAAGAAAATGGTTCGTGTGTACTATATACAGGGTATAACTTGATCCTGTGCTTGGCGGCTTTCTCTACTAGACACCTGTGTTTTCCTCACTATTTTAGTCAGAGTCAGTGTCAACTAGGAATGCATGTGGTTTTAAGTGTCTCTTATAGTCTATCTGCATGTTACTATTTGGGAGAAAACTCCAGAAATTGAGAACCTAGACCTGGGAAAGACACTCGCTCTCTACCTTAGGTTCTGAACCATCTAGCAGTTTGCTGCTATCTTGCTTTTCCTGTCCTTGCCTCTCCTGGGTGAGGAGGTGATATGGGGTGGTAGAGAGGACAAGGTCAAGTGAATCCAAATCAAGGGGATTAGAGCAGGGCGCTAACGTCTCTAATGAATGTGTAAATAAACTCTGTCTCCTCAAAATGCAACCGTTATGCTACGTTGATATTAAAAAAAAAAAAGAGGTTTTGGGGGCGAGCAGGTGGCATAGTGGTTAAGGCACTGGATTCCCATATGGTTGATCATGGTTTGAGTCCTGGACCCAGCAGCTTGAAAATCACACTGAATGTCTGCGTGAGTGCCCAGAATCCCAAGAGAATAATGGAGGAGAAGAAATTGCTGTGGGGACATTTCCTCCAGGGGTTGATTTCTCATTTTCTTTCTTTCTGGCGAGTGTACAAGCTCTATGACAAAAACCTTAAAAAAAAAAAAAAAAAAAAAAAAAGAGCTTTAGGGGCTTGTTCCATGGGCTGATAGTTAAGGCAGCTAGACCCCACATGGCCAACTTTGCAGTTTGAGCCCTGGATCCAGTGGCTTAGGAAACACAAGGCATATGTATGTGTGTGTGCAAAAAAAAAAAAAAAAAAAAAAAAAAACCAACAAAACAAACAAACAAAAACAAACAAACAAACAAAAGGAGGAAGAGTTGGAAGAAAAGGGATTGTGGCATGACCTTTGCCATGGGGATGATTTTGCCTCTCTCTGTCTCTGTCTCTTTGTCTCTCTCTGGTGAGTGTATGCACCCTCTAGCAAAAAAAAATTTTTTTCATTTAAAAAAAGAAGCTTTGGACTGGTCCCATGGCTCAATGGTTCTCTGGTGCTCAAGAGAAGCCAGATCTCCATGGTGCCCATGGTCAGAATCTCTGACCCCATCAGTCTGAACACTAAAGGTCTACACCTGAGCATCCCAGATCCGGTGGCTGGAGGACTGAGGACAGGAGATCACCCATGATCAGACCCTGTGGAAGGTGCTCCAGCCTCTCTTTATTCACTTTCTCTCTCTCTCTTTCATACACATGCAGCTGCTCCATCATTTCTATCATGAATCAAGGGGAAAATTTTTGTAAAGTTTCAAAGGAGGAAGGGAAAGAGAAAGTTTTCTATGTTCCAAATGTGTTATCTTCAATATATTGTTACATGGTAATAGAGTAAGATGCAGAACGGTGAGTATCACACGCTAGTTTTCATGTAAGAAATGGGAAAATAAGAACATATAGGGAATATTTGCCAGTGTTTGAATAACAACACTAACAGATTACATAAGAACCTAATTAAAATGGGTTCCTATGATTGCAGGAAGTGAAAAACAAGGTGAATTAAGATGGAGTATTATTGGGAGCCAGTAGGTGGTGTGGTGGTTAAGGTGCTGGATTCTCACATGGCTGACTGCAGTTCGAGTCCCACACCTGAAGGCTTGAATATCATGCCAGATGCCAGGTGGAGGAAAATGGAGAAAGGATTACTTATGGTCACCCCACCTTGGGGATGATTTTTCACTTTCCCTCTCACTGTCTCTTTCTGTCTCTTTCCTGTGAGCACATGTGCCCTATGGCAGAAACCTAAAAAGCAAATAAATAAATAAAAATAAGATGGGTATCAATATCTTAATTTTGATATTGCTTATTGTTTTGATATTTGAAGTATGCAAATGTTTTATGTTTTGAAAAAATCAAATTTAACTATTGCTGTTCATTTTTTTTACCTTCTTAAACACATTAGAAAGATGATTAGACAGTTGGCAGGAAGGAGAGAGAAAAACAGAGCGAGAAGGAGAGACAGAGAAAGGTTCATTACAGTGTTATTTCTGTTTTTTTATTTAACAAATTATTTTTTTAAAGAATTATTTATTTAATTTTATTTATTAATTAACTCATTTTAATTTGACCAGAGAGAGACACAGAGAGAAATAGATGGAGGGAAAGTGAGGAAGTAAGCCACCAGGTCCAGGACTCGAACCGTGGTCGACCATGTGGGAGTGTCCAGCGCCTTAACCACCATGCCACCTGCTGGTCCCATTACAGTGTTGTTTCTAATAGAACAAAGGAAAATAGCCCTTATGGTCACTCACTAAGCATCAAAATGTGCAATCATACAATGAAAATATGGAGTAGCTAAAGAGTATTATGTGTGGAGCTAGCAGGTGGTGTGGTGGTTAAGGTGCTGGGCTCCTACATTTCCGACCAAGGTTCAAATCCAGACCTGAAGCCTTGCTTTTTCACTTTCCCTTTCTCTCTCTCTCTCTCTCTCTCTCTCTGTCTGTCTGGTCAAATTAAAAATAATAATAAAGATAAATAAATAAATATTTTTTAAAAAATGATTATTATGTGAATATACCTTTTTTTGGTAATATATAATTTTTTAGCAGCAATAGTGGGGAAACATGATACCAAACAGTATGCTCATATCATCTCTATGTCTGTGAATAAAAAGTTGTGGAACAAGGCATCAAAATGTTAACTTGAATATTGGCTGATATGCATAGTATTCCTTCTGGAAAAAGCAACGTAATACACTGTAAAGTTATATGTGATTCAATGTATTGTAAACAAGATTATGATGATAATAAATAAATAATAATAATAAAAAGGTAATGGATGAAAATGGATTTTCTTCTGTATTATTACATAAATTATCATGAACGGAGGTGAGAAATACAACTCCTTTAAAATCTGTAAAAAAAATAAAATAAAAAAGTGTTACCTTGAGAATGCTGGTGATTTTTATTTAACTTTTGTTCTCTAATACGGCTGTTTTGTTTTGTTTTGCTGCCAGAGAGAGTCAGAAAAAGAGAGATAGAGAGAAAGACTTATAAGACATGGGAACATCCAACAGAGGGGATGGCCACACTGCTGTCCCTTCCCCTCTATTCTCCTCTTGGGACTTTGGGTGTGCATGCACAGACACACACACACACACACACACACACACACACACACACTGTGTTTTTAAACCTATCAGTCCAGGACTCAAACTACACAGTTGGCCATGTGGGATCCAGTTACCTTAACTTTTGTGCTACTTACTGGACCTAATGAGTTAATTTTTTTTTTTTTTGAGAGGTTTTTGCTATAGGGTGTGTGCGCTTGCCAGACAGACAGAGAGAGAGACAGAGAGACAAAAAGCGAGAAATCACCCCCCAAGGGAGGATGGCCACACTGCAATCCCTTCTCCTCCGTTCTCCTCTCGGGATCTTGGGCATGCACGCACACATGCCCGGCGTGAGTTTTAAGCCACCGGGTCCGGGATGCGAACCGCAGTCGACTACATGGGAGTCCAGCGACATAGCCATTACGCTAACTGCTAGTCCCATGAGTTAATTTTTATGAATTAAGTAAATAAAAGTTTAAAAAGATGCTGTCTCTCACTGACCCTCTCTTGACTCAAGTATCACATCTTTCTATATCCAGCACTTCCTCTGTATAGCTGTAGTAGAAGCACTGTCATTTATTGTGTGTTAACCATGACCCAGGCATTGTTGCAAGCACTTTGCAAAGATTATTATTATTATTATTTTGGCCAGAGGGTATGTGCACTCACCAGCAAGAGACAGACAGAGATGAAGAGGGAGAAAGCACCGCCCAATAGGGCATGGTCATGTTACAATCCCTTCTACTCAATCTCTCCATCCTGTGGGGGTTTGGGGCCCATATGCCCAGTGCCCAGCATGTTTTTCCAGCCATCAGGGCTGAGACTTGAACTGTGAAGTCAGCGATGTGGATTTGGCTCCCCTAATCATGCCACAGGTTCAGCCTGGATTATGAGTCATCAGAACAACATAATGAAGTTCCAGAAGTCAGTATATAAGGGCTCTTCCAAAAGTTCATGAAATCCATATTATGAAAAAAAAAAAAAAGCTACGCATGGTTTCTTTTTTTTTTTTGCACCCAAACAAGCTTGTACTTTAATTCCATTTTTTTTAAGTTTTTTTTTTTTTTTTTTTTTTTGGGGGGGGGGGAGAGTTTTTTCTATAGGGTGCATGCACTTGCCAGAAAGACAGAGAGAGACAAAGAGATAGAAAGCGAAAAATCACCCCCCGGGGAGGATGGCCACGCCGCAATCCCTTCTCCCTCCATTCTCCTCTCAGGATCTGGGGCACGCACGCACGCACACGCGCCCAGCGTGAGTTTAAGTCACCAGGTCTGGGACTCGAACCGCAGTTGACTACATGGGAATTTTGCGACATAGCCATTACACCAACTGCTGGTCCCATTTAATTCCATTTTTCATTAACTTTTTGAAGTCTTCCCACATTAACATCCCACAAGTAAGGATCATAAGGCTTAGAAAGAGCAAGTGCTGAGCCCAGGTTTCCCCTCCCACTCCCGTACTATCAATAGGGCAAGTCATGAGCCTCAACAGTTTGCCTGCGGAGCTTATGATGTCCACCCCGTGTGATGACATTTTATTGATACGAGCACCTGTATGGTCTTATCTCCTCTTATCTCACTTTTCCCTATAACTATACAATCCAATCTCACTTTCTTATAACCATACAATCCAGAATTGTATAGTGAGATAAGATTGCAAACAGAGGTGCATGTGAAACCCTGGTATTCCCTTTATTCTCTGGGTTTATGCAAACTAGTTTAGCACCTAGCTTTTAACACACAACTTAATGTTCGTTGGATGAATATATGAGCTCATTTGAGCTGGAGAACTTACTCAGCTTTCGTAGTTCTCTGGATATTATCTAGTGTGACAGTTCCTAATCATATCTGTTGGTTTCCTTTTATGCTGCAAGTCAGGAGTAACTGTCTAAACACATTACTCTGGTTTCCACATTTTTTCAGAGTTCTGTATTCTGTTCTGTGTAATTGAGGAGTAATTTTTTATTTGATCACTAAGCCTGCCAAAGAAAGTTGTTTTGTTGTTGTTTTTGCTATAGGGTGCCTGCTCTTGCTGGAGAGAGAGAGAGAGAGAGAGAGAGAGAGAGAGAGAGAGAGAGAGAGAAAGAGAATGAGAAATTATCTCCCAAAGGGGGTGACAATGCCACAATTCCTTTTCCTTCTGGATTTTGGGGATACATGCACACACATGCAGCATGATTTTCAAGCTATCATGTCTGGGACTCAGCCACCTGGGAGTCCAACGCCTTAGCACCACCTGCTGGTCCCCCAAGGGAAATTTATGACACTTGTACTGAGTGTCCAGCATTTAGCAGGCTGTAGGGTGGGAGAAGGGATTACCCAGTGATAATATCTTTACAAAATAAATGGAGGAATACGCAGATCACCAGAAAGTTCAGGGGAAGAACTACTCCCTCCAACTGGGATGGAATATCCTGGAAGATTTCCCAGAGCAGGTGGCAGTGACTGCTCGGCAATTTAAAGGGCGGGGATGAGGCTAACCCTAAGAAGCAGACAGAGGGAGGGTAAACCAGGCAATACTTTTTAACTCGTTTCTATGTGACTAGGTCAATTAAAGTAGACAGGATTTAAGAAATGTGTGTGTGTATGTGAAAAGGCAAGCCTGCGTGAGTACGCAAGATGAAAGAAGAAAAGAACAGTCACGTTTAGTGGAAAGCTAAATCTTGATACAGATCACATCTCTGTTTTCTGACATTCTTAACAGTAATTGCAGTAATTGTGACCAGGCCAGATCTCTCTGCGTTGGCCAAGGCACAGGGATTCCTTTCACTGACTCTGGTATTCTTGTGCATGTAGTCAGAGTAATTTCCTCATATGACTCATTACCCAGTGACTAGGGAAAAATTAACCAGCTTCAAAATGTGTCTTTTTTTTTTTTTTTAATCCAGAGAGCACTTTTAGGCCTTGCATGATTTCATACCAAATAAATATATGATCTCCCTAATTCTAAAAACTTCTTAAAAACAAGAGAATTGACTGGGCTCATTCTTCACGATCTCCAGAGGTCCAGCGGTCAATGCAAAAATGCTCTGAAAGATGACCAGGAGGGGACCCAAGAAAAATGTCCTGAAAGAGGATTGAATTCATATAATCAAGTCACCCTATTTTTAAATATATTAATAGATAAGCGCTTTTTTTCTTCTTCCTACTTTGCCAGAGGGTGCACACGCTCAGCAGATAGAGACACACACAGAGAGAAAGTGAAAAAAACAGCCCCCGTGGGGCATGGTCACGCAATCCCTTCTCCACCGTTCCCTCCTTTCAGGATTTTGGGCACGCATGCCCAGAGTGTTTTGCAAGTCACTGAGTCCGGGACTCGAATTGTGCATTCAGACGTGTAGGATTCAGTCATCACACTACTTGTTGGCCCTCCAAAAAAACTATGTTTTAATTTCAGTTTCTATATTAAAAGCCATACTCTAAATTTCTTGTCCTTGGCTGCTTTGCTTGTGAGAGTGGAGGAATTAATTAGACATTAATTAAATTTCAGGCAATTTTTAATTAAGGGGCTAAAAACCAATTAAGACACTTAGAAATGTTCTCCAGCTCTAATTAGGACAGCAGTAAAAATCAAACAAGTAATCCAATAACCTTATATTTTACCTATAAAGGAAGTTTTACATCATCACTACCTAATTACATGGAGGGGAAAAAAAGAAAAGAAAAATGTGTGCGTGTGTGCGGAAGGGATTATATTTAAGTAAGAACAATTTGGAGAAACGGTAACAGAGATGGGTAAAATCAGATTTTTATATTGATCAGATTTTTACTTCTCCTAAGCCTTTAGGGAATCATTTATTTTAAAAGCATTATTTATATATTTCCATTTGTTATTACTATTTTTAAAATTTGACCAGAGATAGAGAGAGGAAGGGAAAGTGAGAAAGCAATCTGTCAGGACTTGAACCGCAGTTGGCCATGTGGGAATCCAGCACCGTTAACCACCATGCCACCTGCCAGCCCCTAGGGAATCATTTTCTAAGCTCTCTTAATTGAACAGCTGGTAGCTTGGGCAATCACAGACGGGAAGTAGCTGTGCATTCTTGGCACTCATAAAGTGCAAAATACTAGCCTCTTGGATCTCTCATCACACGAAGTCATGGAGAAGTTCATTACAGGCCTTCTTTTATAATGAATAGGTTTTACTTTCACTAGTTAAATGATGAAACGATACTGATGATTCAGGATGGGTAATTTGTGTTTGATGTTCAGAGGGGGTTGGATAAATAGTACATTTCCCATCTGAAAGCTAAATGTATCCTTTGGTCCCACCCCCCCATGCAGGACCAGAATTGCTGATGTGGAGACAGCCATGCCCACACACCGGGAAAGAGCTGGGCTGAGGGCCTGGATTGTGGGCGTCCAGATTCCTCTAGATGGAGAAGATGGGGCTGTATATCTCTCTCACCATCTCTCGGTCCTCCAACCACTTACACTGTTCTCTGTCGCTCGGACTCAGTCTGAGTACTCAAACATTTACTCCCACAAACGTGAGGTTTTTACTAAGGCTGGTATCTACTATGTGACTGCCCTAGGCAGGGTTTCCCAACCTCAGCACCATGGTAACATGAAGCCAGGTCATCCTCGAGGAGGCCTGTCTTGTGCATAAGTAGGATGTTCATCACTATTCCTGGCCTCTGCTCACCAAGTGCCCCTGAGAAACCCTGCAGGTTCTGGCCATCAAAAATGTCCAGACATGGGACCAGCAGTTAGCGTAATGGCTATGTCGCTGGACTCCCACGTAGGCGACCGCGGTTCGAGTCCTGGACCCAGTGACTTAAACTCACGCCGGGTGCGCGTGTAGCGTGCCCAAAATCCCGAGAGGAGAATGGAGGAGAAGGGATTGCGGCATGGTCATCCCCCCTGGGGGGTGATTTCTCTCTTTCTATCTCTCTGTCTCTCTCTGTCTTTCTGGCGAGCACACATGCCCTGTAGCAAAAACCTCTCCAAAAAAAAAAGTCCAGACATTGCCACATGTGCCCCAGGGAACAAAAAGCCCCAGGTTCAAGAGAAATGTCTGTTTCCTGCTGAGGGGTGCTGAGGGATGAAGAGCGCAGTATCTCCTCTCCATGCTTGTCGCCTTCACCGAAGAGGAGAAAGGAATCCCTCTCCCACAGCACGTCATACCCCACCACAACCAAACTGGACTTAAGGCACCTCCTAAATTGCCTTTTCACCAGTTTAACAAATTCTGCTGCAGTCGTCCAGTAAGCTGTCAGTTTCTCTTGGAATGATTTTGCTGGGGGAAGCCATCTTCCTTTCTCTGCTGTTTTGTTCAGAGACAGAACCTTCTTTCAGGCCAGTGAATTACTGTTTCTACACAAAGCAAGTCCCTCTGCCATACTGATTGCCATCACTCAAAACCACGCTCCTGCGTCTTCCCGAATACAGCCCACAGCATTAGGCACCTTTCCATCCTTTCATTGCTGAGCTGCTGGACAATTTCATTTCTCCTGCTAGCCATGTTCAGATTTCTCCACTCAAACATACCTGAGAAGAAAACACATTTGCTATGGGTTCAATGGGCTGCCCCCCAAATCATATATTAAACTTTGGATCTGGGCTAGCAGGAGGCGTAGTGGTTATGGCGCTGGACTCTCACATGACCCACTGTGGTTCGAATCCCAGACCTAGAGGCCTGAAACTCATGCCGGGCGTGCGTGCATGCGTGCATAATCCTGAGAGGACAATGGAGGAGAAGGGACTGTGGAGTGGCTATCCACGTTGGGGATGAGACTTATTGGCACTTTCTCACTTTCTGTCTTTCTGTCTTTTTGTGTGTCTCCTCTGCATGCATGTGCCTTATAGCAAAAATAAATAAATAATTTTGGGGGGAGCTGTGACAGGATTAAGAGGGTGAAATCTTTTTTTGAGAGAGAGAGGTTTTTGCTATAGGGCGTGTATGTTCACTGGAGAGACACTGAGAGACAGGAAGTGAGAAATCACCCCCCAGAGGGGATGGCCACACTACAATCCCTTCTCCTCCATTCTCCTCCTAGGATCTTGAGCACACACGCACACATACCCAGTGTGAACTTAAGCCACTGGGTTTGGGATTCAAACTGCAGTCGACTACATGGGAGTCCAGCAACATAGCTATTAGGCCATCTGCTAGTCCCTATGAGGGTGAAATCTTAATCTAACTGATGCTGAAAGGTAGGGCCTTTGAGAAGTGATTAAGATTAAAGCTATTAAGCATGCCCCCTCTCCCACCCCCATTGGCTCCTGGTGGGTTTATTTATTTATTTGGAGAGGTTTTTGCTATAGGGCGCATGCTCTAACCAGAAAGACAGAGACAGACAGAGAGACAGAAAGCGATAAATCACCCCCCAGGGGGGATGGCCATGCCGCAATCCCTTCTCCTCCATTCTCCTCTTGTGATCTTGGGCACGCTGGCGTGAGTTTAAGCCATCAGGTCCGGGACTCGAACCGTGGTCGATTACATGGGAGTTCAGCGACATAGCCATTACACTAACTGCTGGTCCCTCTGGTGGGTTTATAAGGAGAAAGAATGAGCCAGACTGGGACACAGGCAAGCTCTTGCCATGTGATGCTCTATGCTGCCCCTGGGCCCCAACCACCGAATGTCCACCCCAGGTGCAGCTCCTTGACCCTGGGCCTCCCAACGCTAAATAAACCTCTATTATAAATGACCGTATTTCAGGTTTTCAGTGATTAAGCAACAGAATATGGGCTAAAACAACATCTTTGATAAGGCTCATTTCCACAATCACTCTCCACTGGGGAAGCAAGCAAGCTCTTGCTCTTTTTTCTCTGCCCGCTGACCCCCTTCACCCACAGAAGTCTGGAATTACCTTAAGGAAGTGGTTCTCACATGTTAGCTTTCATCAGAATCTTCTGGAGGGCCTGTTAAAACACTGCTTGCTAGTCCCTGACCCCAGACTTCTAATCCAGGCTGGAATGAGACCTGATCATTTGCATTTGTAGTAAGTTCCAGGAGATGCTGGTGCTTCTGCTGAAGACACTGCACCTTGAGAACCGAAGCCATAAGGTAAAACTTCAGAGTGAATCTGGTTGAGACAGTAGGCCCACCTACCAATAGTGCAGAATCTCTGACTTATCTCTCTCCTTTTCCAAAAGATCATTATTTCCTGGTGAGGTCCACTTGCTGACAGGGTGGACCTCACCAGGAAAAGCCAGATGAAAAATCTCCCAGACTTCCTGGAACAAAGCAGATGGGCTTGAACAAAGACACATAGCATGACAACTCACGTTCAGTGAATTTCCATCTGCACTAGCTTTCAAAGGATTGGTTTGCCATAGTCCTTCCAACAGATAACATTTACTAACTTAGAAAGGTACTGGATTTGTTAAGAAACTATTACGTTGAGTCCTCTAAAGATATAGGAGAGAGCAAGCGACTTGGACTATGAACACATGGGCTTTGATCTGGTTGAATAACCTGGGCAAGTTGCCTCGTGGCGTTGTGCAAGTAGTCAGTCTTCTCTTCTTAAGACAAGGGATTTTAGATTTCTACTCAGGGGCTCCTTACTGTTCCATGACTCTAACAACACAAGATCCTGGGGTTGGAACATGGCTAACATAATATGCCAGGGATCTGTCTGGTCCCCCTGGAGGCTCAAATATGTCTATCTATATCTATCTATCTTTCCTTCCTTTCTTCTTTCCTTCCTTCCTTCCTTCCTTCCTTCCTTCCTTCCTTCCTTCTTTCCTTCTTTAAATTTTATTCTTATTTTTTGAAGTCGACCAGAGAGAGACAAGGAAAGTGAGAAAGCAGGCTGCCAGGTCCAGGACCCGAACTGCAGTCAGCCATGTGGGAATCTAGTTGCCTTAACCACCACGCCACCTGCTGCCCCCTCATTGAAATTTCTGACCTCCAGAACTGAAAGAGGATACATTTGTGTTGTTTTAAGTGACACGTTTGTGGTAATTTGTTACAGCAGTCTTAAGAAACCCATAACCCAAGCTTAGACAAGTATGACACTTTCCTGGTTCCCAAAGTGGAAGCTTTCAACAGAGCTGACTACAGCCGTTCAGTTGGAGGTATACTGCCCCCCACGCCCTTCCAAGCAGTCACATTGCCTGCCCTTCATCATAAGAGCTGCCTTTCTTTAGATCTGAAAGGGTTTTATGATTATCTATTCCAATCGCAATACTAGAGACAATGTGGAAGGAGGGTGGACAGTATGTGGAGATTGGAAGGGGAGGGAATCAAGGAAGGAAAAAAAAGCAAATCATTTCATGAATGCAAAAATGGAAGATTATCTGCTGATAATAATGTATATGGTAATATCCTTGGACTAATATTCACACTTGGGAAACGCATTTTTTGTGCTGTAAAGATGTACAGTGATCAAATGTAAAAAATAAGAAAATAAAAGTGAAATTAAAAGAACAAGCACTCTGCCTTACTAGACAATGGGTTTAACCCAAGGCTTGACATATTGTAGATGCTTCCTGAGTGATGATTAGTTGACGTTCAGCTGCTCACAAGGCACCATTTGGGGAAAAATGGGAGGGTGCTCTCTGCAAAGGTATAGGGTGCCTGGTCTAATTTATCACAGGGCTCCCTGCGTTCCTGCCAAGTTTATACTAGGACCAGGTGTGCATCATCTCACATGGCCCTGGGAGGACATTTCTATTGCTGCTGCAGGTTAAGATTACTTATTCTACTGTCCCATTGAGCCCAAGGATTCAGCAACAATGTCACAGGCTGTACTGTGTCCATAACTACCTTGGATCTTCTTTGACCCAATTGTACCTGGTAGCTGACAATCATTTTCTCTATGCTCTCACCAGATATCAATGGTGATAATAGTGATGAGAACCACAGGATCTGTTTATGAAGGGCTGACTTTGTGGCAGGTGTTTTACAGAGTACCAGTACTATAGCAAAATAGAAAGTAGGAATTATAATGTCTTCTTAGATGTAAGTGAACTGAAGCACCCAAAGTTAAACTGTTTACCCCAAATCATACAGGTCAACAATAATGGAACCTGGATTCAAACTAAGGTCTATCTGATGTCAAAGTCTTTACATTTTTCTACAATGTTTCTGATCAAAAGAAAATGTACATCCAAGTATATGGTAAGGTTAATGTTAGCTTATATTATTATCATTATACGTCTATTTCCCTCTAGGTTTATGTCTATGACTAGGCCGTCCATCTTAATGTACCTGGAGCCAGCCCCCAGGAAGGTTGGTCTATGACCCAGTAAATGGAGGGGCTCCTTTTACCTTTTCAAACCCTATGTTCTTGGAGAGCTTCCAAGCTATGCAGGAGCTCTTCTACTCCTTCCTTCTTCCCCAACATGCTTGATTATTTCTAGAAATGAGAAAAGGCACTACAGTCAAAGGGAATGAGTGAGGAAATGCATGCATAAGGGGACTGTCTTAGATTTAGCCCCTCAGATTTACCTGACATCCTATCCAACGGATACCCAGCTTTCTGGCCCAAACATACCATTCTGTCAGCATTGATCTCATCTTAGAACCTCTACACTCTCAACTCTCACCTTCTGCTGCACACATCCAGTTGTCTCAGAGGAGTTGAAGGGTAGCAGGGTTTGGGAAGAAAGTAAAGGAACATTTTCCTGAAAACAAATACCTCTTCTTGTTTTCTTAGGTCCTCGAGAGAGCTGAGCAGGTATGACAAACATGGGCACACAGGGTTTCTCCATCTCTGCTGATGGTGCTTTTCTCCATTGAGAGAACCAATCACTTGGGGATGACACTTAAGAGGGAACTCATTGGGCATGCCCAGAATATGGCATGAACTGAAGTTGAAGGATGGTGTAATTTCTTAAGTTGTGAATCTACTTAGCAATTCTAAATTCCATTTTTAAAATTTCATCAAAGCCTAAGTCCCTTCCTAATTATTTTGAGAAGCCTTCCATAACCATACTGATATTTATCTCCTCTAAATTCTTCTTTTGTATTGACATTTCCAGAAGAAAATCTAGATTTTATGGGGACTGGAACTTAACAACAGCTTTGTAATGTTTTCTACAGAGAAGATGGAAAGATAACTCAGTGTTTACTTTTGACTGTTTCAAATTTGTTTAGAAAAGATTAGGTTTTATTTTCATCGTTGATAATGTCATGTAAATTTTCAAAATGTTTAGTTTGGGAAAGCCACTATCCATTTTCTTTCATCTATTAGCTTAGAGCATTTCAAGTTTTCTGTGAAGTGTCTAATTAGAAATTGATGATACTCATTGATCAGTTTTCCTTCAGTGTCCTCACATCTTCAAGCTTTATTTTTAAGAAGAGTGCATCTAAATTTTAAAAGTATCATGGCGGATCCATTATTGTCTTTCACAGGACACCAAACAGATCAACCCCCTGGAGCGTGTTCCCTCCCAAGCACTATGGTTGGGATCCCTCAGTGTGAGTGATGTTATTTTCCTTCCGAAGCAGGAGCAAGGTCTTCTATTTATATGTGTAACTTGTATAAACTCAAGAATCTTCAGAGAGTCAATCCAATACCTTAGCCAAAGAAAATGGTGTCTTTTAAAAAATGCTGTGAAGTTACTAACCCAGAAAGTTGGAGGTAGAACCCTGGACTAGAATCAGGGATACATACTCCAAGCCTCCTTATCTATTTAGGAAGCTCATAATGTACTAAGTATGTGATGCATATCCCTACATTTTAGTCCAGTCACAACATCTAGAAAAATATCTATAACTGTGCAAAAATACATCATTTAATGAGCAAGAAGTGAATGAAGAATGTAGGTCCAAGCCTCTCCAAATATTCTGATCATTCTTTTCCATATTTCTTATTTTAAAATGTAAAATCTATTATTATTATTAAAGAATTATTTATTTTAATTTTATGCATTCATTCATTTATTTTCATTTGACTAGAGACAGACAAAGAGAGAGAGAGGGAAAGTGAGAAAGCATGCCACCAGGTCTGGAACTCCACCATGGTCAGCCATGTCGGAGTGCCCAGTACCTTAACCACCATGCCACCTGCTGTTCCCAAGCATCTATTGTTATTTTTTTAAAACTTTGTTTATTTAAATTTGACCACAGAGGGACAGAGTGAAAAAGAGAAGGAAAGAAACTTGGTTAACTATTTGTAGAAGCACCAACGTGTTGAGAACAGAAAGTAATGGTAATAGATAAAGAAGGGACCAGATTGGACTAAAGATTTGTCAAGACTGTTTCTGAAGTTACCAATTTTTACTAAGTCAGTGATCCCTAATTATGGTTTTATCAGTATCTTAAGGGTTCCCACAAGAATTTTACATGGCTCTCCAAAACTTCCCATGAGAACTCTGAGCAAGCTCTATATTATAATTAAAGAAATGGACAGAGAAGGAGCACGGCAATGTGAAGCGATCAACTGTAGGATGTCTAAGTAACCAAAAATTGTTATAATTCCCCGAAGGTGGAACTGGCTTGCACATGGTCTTTGGGAGTTGTGTTGGTACATTCCTATTTTCATTAAATCTCATTTCTTTATTTACTCTCGGGTTTGAATTTAAAACTCCAGACTTGAATCCAGATTTGAAGGATTTATATTATGTATGTGGTGTACAATTAGAACTTCAAGATGAAGAAGCTCCCCCTTAATGGTTTTAACCCCATTAAAACAGTTTTATAAAAACACTACAGGTCAGCAGGCGACATAATGGTTAAGGTACTGGACTCCCACATGACCATCCATTGTTTGAGTCCTGACTTGGGGGCTTGAAACTCACATTGGGCATGGGTATGTGTGTGCCCAAAATCACAAGAGGAGAATGGAGGAGAAGGGATTGCGGTGTGGCCATACCCCCAGGGAGTTATTTCTCATTTTCTGTCCCTCTGTCTCTGTTCCTCTGGCAAGGGCATACATCCTGTACCAAAAAATCTTTAAAAAAAAAATGCCAAGAACACTAAGACTAAGACGGGCAATTCCATCAGAGTGGAAAGCAAAATGTGTGTGGAGTAGGTCAAAGAGTTTCATGCTTATTTCCTCCCTTTCTTCAGGATAAAGATGAAAACATACATGAATTGAGAGAGCCTCATTCTGAGTTAAGTTAGTAGAATAACAATGGAGTAAAGTAAAAGGTGAAGCAAGAGAGGAGTGCGTGGAAACGAAGACAGTATTTGGCCAAAAATCTGATCATTTTCATTCTCCCAAATCTTGTTCTCAATGTGTCACTTTCTTTATTCCTTTTCCCTTGGGGGCTGGGTGCCATGCCAATAAACAAAACAAGTTTCTCTTTCTTTTTCTTTCCTATGCACCCTCTACTAGAGTCAACATGGTTCATTTCTCCGGGAATTCAGGCAAAGGTTAGAAGGAAAGTTTGCTTTTCCTTATTAACATGGGGTGCAAAGTTACTAAGTTATTCCCATTGCTAAATAGTTTTGCTTCATGCCAAGTTCTATGTATATTTTTAATGATTGCTATCACCATTATTCATACAACCATTGCTTTATGTGCTTTTGAAATTCCAGACCAATGTGAATAAGAGGAAGTGGTTAAAAGTTAGAATTCAAAAGTGAAGAAAAAGCAGAACTAACCACATTGTTTTCTCTTCTGTAACTCTACTAGGAAGTTCATTATCGCATTTCATAAACTCCTTTGTGATTGTTTTTTTTAAAGAATTATTTATTTATTTTTATTTATTCATTCACTTTTAAAAGAAATTTGACCAGAGAGAAACACACACACGCGCGCACACACACACAGAGAGAGGGAGAGGGAGAGAGAGGGAGAGGGGGAGAGAGAGAGAGAGAGAGAAAGTAAGCCACCAGGTCTGGGACTGGAATGGTGGAAAGCCATGTGGGAGTGTCCAACGCCTTAACCACCACGCCACCTGCTGGTCCCATGATTGGGTTTTAAAAATCAACAATTAGTTTTCTCTTTGCCATTTCACAGAGGATATCAGAAAAATCTCTGTTTCCTTTCAGATATTTTTTTTTTTTTTTTTTTTTTGGAGAGGTTTTTTGCTATAGGGCGCGTGCGCTCGCCAGACAGACAGAGAGAGACATAGAGACAGAAAGCGAGAAATCACCCCCCAGGGGGGATGGTCACGCCGCAATCCCTTCTCCTCCATTCTCCTTTCGGGATCTTGGGCACGCACGCACACGCGCCCGGCGTGAGTTGTAAGCCACCGGGTCCGAGACACGAACCGCGGTCGACTACGTGGGAGTCCAGAG
This sequence comes from Tupaia tana, assembly GCA_026018925.1. Taxonomy (NCBI): domain Eukaryota; kingdom Metazoa; phylum Chordata; class Mammalia; order Scandentia; family Tupaiidae; genus Tupaia; species Tupaia tana. The sequence continues at coordinate 64,888,186 of JAKSZU010000010.1, forward strand.
ACATAGCCATTACGCTAACTGCTGGTTCCCTCCTTTCAGATATTTAAGGAACTTCAGGAATTAAATAGAAATAGACCTAGCCATAAATCAAGTTACTTACCGTATTCTACATGACGTTGCAAAACTCAATAAATAAACATTATACTCTCATTTTACACGATGTTAATCAAAATATTGGTAAATCATAATCTTTATTGTCTATTTGGAAGTGTGAGTTTCTATCCAGCCGAGACCATATTTGAGATGAAGATCCAAAAACCACAGGAGAGAAAATATTTTGGTTCAACTTTGTGCTTAGTGAACTGTTTTCCTTCATAAAATTTACAAATCTAGGGACATATTTCCACATACTATTACAGTTCCCATGGTCAGTGGTAACCAAATCTATGTCTCTTCTGTTTGCGAAATGCTTTTCTAGATTTGCTTATTTTAAGAAACAAACACATTGACTAACCATCATCTCCTGAAATTTAAAATTTTTGCAAGCTAAAACTTTCTGTATTAATCGCTTTTCAACCTTTTGGCTAAGACCAAGTGTAAAACTTTCTGTATTAACTTGTGTTTCCTTGGTTGTTGTTATATGTGAAGTTACCTAACAAACAGGTGGGAAATTTCTACTATTCAAATATAGTCATTAGTTAGGGTCTAACTAGTTAGAAACTACTCTGGAAGCAGGTGGTGTAGTGGTTAAGGTGCTCAACTCCCACAGAGCTGGTGGCTTGCTTTCTCTTTCTGTCTCTGTCTGGTCAAATTTTAAAATAGTATGAATAAATAAAATTAAGTAAATAGTTCTTTTAAAAAGATATCATTAGGTTTAGGGGCCAGGCATTAATTAATACTGAATCACATTGGGAATCAGTTATATGAAAATACAGTCCGAATTAATACATACACCCTGAATTTATTCAGTAAACCTCTCTTGAGCCAGCTATTGTGTTAGGTACTGGGATATGGATATGAAAACAATACAATCAAAGCATCAAGGAGTTTATGATTACAAGGAAATATAGACAAGGAAAGTAATGATTATATAGTCTGTATCCCTTATCTGAAACCCTTGAAGGAAGATGGGTTCGCAATTCTGTTTTTAGAATGGTATTATGATGTACAATCTGTATATCATATATGAGTTAGTCTGCTGTTGTGTTGCTAGTTGAAATACCCAAAGCTAGTGAACTATTGTATAAAGAAATGGGATTTTAATAACTTACAGTTCTGGTGGCTAGAAAGTCCAAGAGCATAAGAAAATGGTGGAGGGAATTTTTAGCAGAGCATGGTCTATATCCATGTGGCTTTCCCTGTGCTTTTGGACTCATTCTCTATGCTTTAATACCCACCATAACTCAGTCATAGGGCTCTGAACTAATAAATAATGCTATCACACTGAAAGGCCTCAGTCTAGGAGACCATGAAGGGATTAAAGTTTCACCTAATATCTTTACAATACAATCAAGTCCCAAAATAAGTATCTTGGGGATATTCAATTATCACCCAGTAGATTAAATTCCAAAACATGAAATGTTGGAGGATAAACCATGATCCAAACCATAGCAACATAACACCCACAAAACGATCTAGGGTGGCAGCCCATAATTAAAATATATGAATTGTCACACTAAATGAATAAATATGATTTTAAACATCTCACATCAGTTCAGTTTAGGATTTTGTGAATTTTTAGATTTCTGAATTGCAGAAATATTCATAAAAATAATTGGAACTTTGCTGTAGGGTGTTTTAGAAGAAAAGAGGAAAGACAACAAACCTTATTGTAACAGAAAGGGGATCAAGGAGGGTTTCCATGAATGTGTGTTTTCTGAATGGAGTCTTGATGGATGAGAAGTTAACCAGACAGGAGACATGGGGGAAGCAGAGGACTAAAGGATGGGGAGAAGGGTTTTCTAGGAAGAAGGAATGGCCTATGAAAAGACAAATGGCTGTGGTATTTGGGAGAGGGGCTGTAAATAATTCAGAATGGCTGTGTGTGTGTGTGTGTGTGTGTGTGTGCACACGTGCACATGCACATGTGTGTGCGTGCATGCTTAGGATTGACAAGGGGGTGGAATTGAATGCTGATGGAGAGTAACTGAGAACTGGTGTAGGAAGTGGGCAGGGACCCCCAGGCCAAGTTTAACCTTTGTTCTGAAGGGTGGAGACAGCTGCTACATTTTAACGGTATACAGCCATAAGAACAGACTTCAGATTTTAGGAAAATCATCACATTTGAAGACAGAGCTGATGTACGATGCAAAATTAAGAGGTTATTATAGTTATCTAGGTGAGAGAAGATGAGAAATTGTAAGTTGACATGGGTTGACACATAATAATTGCTCAGTAAATCATAGCAATTAGAGGGTCAAAGGCACAGATTTGGTGGAGATGGATAATGGGATATTTTAGTCTTTTTTTCTTTCTCTCTTTTATAGTTTGCTGTAGGGTGTATGCATTTGCTGGAGAGAGAAAGAGAGAGTGAAAATGAGAAATCACTCCTCAAGGGCGATGACCGTGACACAATCTCTTCTTCTTCATTCTTCTCCAATTTTGGGCTCGTACACTCAAGCAACCAGCATGTTTTTCAGGCTGCTGGGTCCAGGACTCAAACTGTGAAACTGGCCCTGTGGGATTCAGCCACTTTAACCTCCATGCTACCTACTGGCTTCATAAAGGGATATTTTAAAGAATTATTTAGAACTCAATATCTGATTGAACTGAGAGGAAGAGAGGCAGAAGCTCCTCCCCTGGCGTTGAGGTTTGGTTGCTTGGTGGTGCCACTAATAGGCTAGAGGACATTGTTCTGTTGTCCTCAGGGGTAGAAAAGGAGTCATGAAGTGTTCTATTTTGGATGTAATCATAATGGGTTTGGGGCTCAGAGAAATGGTCTCAGTTGGACTTGGGAGTCGTTGCGTGACCGCTGAAGCCTTAGTGTGAAGGAGCTCACACAGTAATGGGGTCTGACAGAGGAAGAAGGAAGACTGAGGTCAAAACTCTAGAAGTTATTTAAAGGGAAGAGAAGATAATGGTCAACCACATCAAGTGCTTGAAAGGTCCACTGAAAGTCTAGACAGCTCCTTGATGGACATGGCAAATAAGAGATCAATCATGATTTGTGATCAGCTTCAGTAGCTGAAGAAGGGCAGAGGCCCAGTAACTCCAAATAAAGAAGCATGCAAGTGAGAGAGAGATGCCGGTATGGACGGTTTACCTTTGAGGATACTTAGCTGTGAAGATATCAGAGAGAAGGGGCGATCACAGGCTGCATGGAAAGGTTTTTAGTTTTGTTTTCACTTTGAGAGATGGAAGAGAGGTGTAGACCTGGGTGCTCGCAGTCAGCATTTTCAGTGGTCTTGCAGCCTGCCTCTGGAGGAGAAGGAGGAGAGGTGTGCTTATGCTCCCGAATACAAGTGTTTTTCAGAAACAGAGGCCAGATAAGCAGAGCAGGCTGCGATAGGTCCCCAGGAAAGTCTTTTTTCTGGGCTCCTCTCCTGAGTACTGCTAAGTTCCTGTAGAGCTTCCAAACCTGCATCGCTCTACTGTCAAGCTGGTTGGCTTCTTGCCTCATGTTTAAGATGGGTCTCATGGCTGTAATGGTGCCAGGGAGCTGGCTTGTAAGATACCAGTGTGTATTGGATTTACCGAGGCCATGTTCTTCCCAAGCCTCCCCACTCATAACTTCCCTCTTTTCCTGCTTCACTCACTCAGGTTAACACAACCGATTCCTTTGAGTGCCTGATGGGCTAAAGGCCCAGGCTAGGCCAGTGTGAGATACAGAAAGACTAGGCCTTTGCCCCCATGGACTTTACAATCGAAGGCACAAGACAGCTGAGATAACAGTGCTTCTTACACTTTTGGAGGACAAACAGAATCCTTCAAAAAGTTGGAAAAATTTTGAGACCTGCAGTTAGCATAATGGTTATGTTGCTGGACTCCCATGTAGTCGACCACGGGACTCCCATGTAGTTGACCATGGTTCGAGTCCTGGACCTGGTGGCTTGAACTCATGCCAGGCATGTGTGCACGCATGCCCAAGATCCTGAGAGGAGAATGGAGGAGAAGGGATTGTGGTGTGGCCATCCCCCCTGGGGGGTGATTTCTCACTTTCTCTCTTTCTGTCTCTATCTTCCTGGCAAGCGTACGTGCCCTATAGCAAAAACCTCTCAAAAAAAAAAAAAAAAAAAAAATTGGAACCTTTTTTTTTTTTTTAAAACTATGGAACATGAAACAACACATGGGATCTAATATAAAATTTTCAAGGGGGTTGTGGACTTGCTAAATTCTGAAGTAGTCTGTAAAACTCAAGAAGGTCAAACTCTAGAGTGTTTGGTGCCCTCTTAGCTGGTGATCTCAGTTAAATGAATGTTTTGGAGACTCAGTTTCTAGCTTGTGCTGTGTCTTGCATGGATTTTGTGAGAACCAAATGAGATAACATGAACAAGGTGCGTAATACAGGGCCCAGCACAGAGCTGATGTCCAGCCATGTGATTTCAGCTTCCTATGTGCTCTGGAGGAAACAAGCGAGTTGTTCAGTGGGTGCTAAGGCTCACTCACTGTTCTCAGTGTCCTCTGGTCAGAGAGGTATTCCAGCTTTCAGCTGTCACTACTTGGCAAAAACAGCAGTTTTCCCTTTAATCCTTCTGTCTTTAGAGTTTTTGTTTTTATCCCAGTTCCATCTCAACTATTATTCTTCGTAAACATACTTTTAACTGATAGACACTGGCTTAAAGAAGAAACTTGGACCCCTACCATAAATAGAAAACCACTCTCACTTGCTGTAAAGTAACAGTAACCACAAACAATGAAACTAAACAATGAATATAAAAGAACGCTACAGGGGGAACTAGCAGTTGGCATAATGACTGTCGCTGGACTCCCATGTAGTTGACCACGGTCCGACTCCCATGTAGTTGACCACGGTCCGATTCCCGGACCGGTGGTATAAACTCAAGCCAGGCGCGTGTGTGTGCGTGCCGAAGATCCGGTGAGGAGAATGGATTGTGTTGTGGTCATCCCCCTGGGGGGTGATTTCTCGCTTTCTGTCTGTCTGTCTTTCTGGCCAGCACATGCACCCTATAGCAAAAAATCTCTCAAAAAACAAACAAACAAACAAAAACAAACAAAAAAAAAACAAAAACAAAAAGCAGAAAACAAACCAAAATAACAAAAACTACAAGAGCTGGCAGGTGGAGTGGTGGTTAAGGGCGCTGGACTCCCACAAGGCTGACCATGGTTTGAGTCCCAGACCTGGCAGCTTGCTTTCTCACTTTCTTTCTGTCACTCTCTTGCTCTATCCCTCTCTGATCAAATTAAAATAAATACAGTTAAATGAAATAATTCCTTAAAAACAAAACAAAAACAATCAAACAAAAATATGCTACAAATTCTAGTCAGATCCAAAAGCTTTTCCAGGGCTTTGAGCCTGGGGCCTGCTCTCTCCCTGTGATGAAAAGGGAACTTAGCTGGTTTGAGAGAGAATACTTTCTCCTCATCAGAAGAACTGAAAGGGAACCAAACAGAGTAAATTTCTTGCCATGTGATTGGCAATCAATCAACGCGCTGGCCCTGCTGGTGCGAGTCGAGCCCCTCCAGTGAGAATTGCTCTTTTTGGGAGAGTGTGTGAGAGCAGTTGCTTTGCTCCCCTTCACCAAAACAGTGCGCTCCGTGGAGGCGGTGCCCACATCCAACTGTCCCGCCAACCGGTGCAGGGCAGGAGCGCTGCACGCCCTTGTCATCTGAGCTCCTGGAAACAAGGACACCCAGAGGTCCTGCTCCCTGTTTCCCTGAAACAGGTTCAGCGTGTCCCTCACACCCCACATTGCTCTAGAGTTTTCTTTTCTTAAGTGCGCACATCGCTGACGCCACCTGAACACTCGGGGACCTCGGCGGAGTGGAAGGGGGACGGTGGACACTGTTTCGAAGCTGTCCGCCTGGCAGACGTTGCTTTTACATAGGTCGTACGCTAGAGGTTAATCATCATAAAAAAGCAAAAGCAGACTAGCCAAACGATTATTTTTATTCCCTAAGCGCTAATAGGCACCAATGAACCCAGTACTATTGTTTCATGATGATTAAAGGGAATGGCCGGCGGCCCTGTGTTCAGCAGCCGGGAGGTACCAGCACTCGCCCTTCTTCTCCTCCCGAGACCCCCTCCGCGCTCCCTAGTCCCACCGGGCACTTCCGCGGCCACGGCCCGGCCGCTGCCCAGACCCGGCGCCCTACTGGGCATGCTCGCGGGGCCCGGCGGCCGGCGCCCCTGCCCGCCCTGCCCGCCCTGCCCGCGCCCGCCGGCCGCCGCCTCTACCTGCGCCCGCCCGCCCCCTGCACCGGCCCGCGCGGGCACCTGGCGGCCACCGGGGACACCGCAGGCAGCAGGCGGCGCGCGGCGGGGCCGGACTGGGCGCTCCCGAGCGGCGGCCGAACTTTTCCTGAGGAAGTCCCACATTTGCGGCCGGGAGGAGCGGGACGGGGAGGAGAGAGCGGAGTTGTTGGAAGGCGCCGCGGGAGCCGCAGCAGCCCCACAACATGGCCTCCTCCGCCGCCTCCTCTCTCGCGGGCGCCGAGAGCACCCCTCCTGCGCAGGTGAGCGCCGCGCCGCCCCCCTACCTGTGGCTCGTCCTGCTGGGGCGCGCGGGGTCCCGGGTGGGCGGGAGGCCGGGGACCGAGGGTCCTGGGAACCCTGGGGACGCAGGGGCGCTGCCTGGAGCCCTGCCCTCCTGGGGTCCGGCGTGCGGCGAAGACCAGAGGGGAGCCCGATGCCCGCGGGTCGTCGGGGCCCCACGCGAGAGCGCCCGAGCGGAGCTGCGGCCCCGGGCAGACCCTGAACTGGTGACCTGCCCGAGCATCCCAAGGAAGCAGGGGCGTCCCGAGGACTTGGGGCTCCTGCGTCTTCACATTCGTCTAGAAAAGGAACAGCGCGGCCCAGGACGCCCTCCCCTCTTCCTCCTGCCCGGGGGCTTCTCTCGCCTCGCCCCTCCAACTCCGTGCCAGGCCGAGCCCTTCCGAGGGACACGACGGAAAGTCACCTGGGTCTGAAAGTTACCTTCAGAGTTGTTGTTTGTTTGTGTTTAAGTGCGCCGAGATACTTCATTTAACCCGTAATGTACTTAGAAGATGGGGGCAGAAAAGTGCGGAGCAGCGCGCGGGCCGTGGCCGTGCGGGGCCGGGAGGGGCGAGCGGGGGGTTTGCTTCTCCCGGCCTGCGGGGCCTTCTAAAGGCACGCAGGTAAAACACACGCGAAGAAACCGGGTCCTGATGAACAAAGCCGCAGATTCGCGATAGGACTCCCCCTCCTTACCCTCGCTGCCTGGCAGATTGCCGCCTTTAAGCCCAGAGGCGTTTAATAGTATAATTTTGGCGTTGCCGCTGTGTGCTTCATACCGGATAATTGGTCGAAAGCACTGGTGTGTGTTTGTTTGCATGTGCATGGAGTGTCTGGGGAAGGCTGCTCCAGAAACAATAGTTGACCCAGGGAAAGGGAGGAACCCGTGAGAGGGAGAGAGACTTTCATTTATCTTTTGGGACTGCAGTACACACACAGACGGACAGACACACACACATACACACTCACACATTGTGGGCATGCATTATCTATTTTAAGAAAAAGTTAACTACTACTTTTTCTTTAGGTGAAATACTGTCAAGTAGTCTTGAAAAATAGTTTAACTCATTTCAAACTATGTAGAATTGCCCTTGAAACACATATGTCTTTTCTTTAGTTGTCATCTTTTAAAAATCCTCAGGGAATCAAGGGGAGTTCTTTAAGGGGAGACCATTAAGTCTTGACAAAGTCATTTGTAGGTTTTAATGCTACCTTGAGTCTGAGTTTTGATTTTGGTTAAGAATAAGAGTAGCTTGTCTCATTTGAGGGGAAGAGGTCATTTCCTTTTAAAAGCCAAGAAGATTCATTCTAGGGTGATTGCAGACCATATTTCAGGCGAGTCAACCCCTGGCTTTAGTAGGAAAAGGAGGGGGAGACAGACGGGAGTGTAGGAGGATTGCTGCTTTAGCGTTTTAGGCCTCCTCATAATCTGCTGACCTGGGCTCAAGCCAATGCATCTTGAAGGAAGCAAGTTTTCTATACTGAAAGTGAGTGTGAAGTTAAAAGCACAGTTCTGAAACAAAAACTGAAAGTGACCATTTGAGTATCTCCAACTCAGCTCCTAATAACTATCTAGAGGGTCCATCTCTCTTGGTTTTCAAGTCAGTGGAGGATAAATAAGTGAGGTGAGACTTTGGACTACAGTTAGAATGTTGGTTATGGTGGTTCTCAGTGTCCTTTCTGTTAAGGCATAAATATCCGATAATCTGCACAGTGATGTGTGAGGCTCCTGGCAGAAAATGTGGCTCCGTGTCCTTCGGACAGTGTAAGGAGCAGTGGCATGTTTTGGAATCCAAGGAGACACTGTAGATTCTGAATTTGTTTGCATTTTGGTGGCAGTGGTTGTATTAAGTCTGCGCTTTTTCTTTTTTCAGTATATAAAAATGTCTTTTTTATAGTGTGGATGAGTTTAGAGAGTGAGGTGTGCCTAATATAGAATAATATTTTGCTGATGGAAAAGAATATCGCTGTTCTAGATTCACAGTGATTTTCCCCAGGTTGACCTCCAACTAGTTATTTTTATTTAAAAGTTAACTTTTTTTTTTAATCTACAAAATATTTGTGTATTTTTGCAGAATGTACTGTTGTAATGATAGGAACTGCGTATAACCCAAATCAATAACTTGCTTATCCAAAATTTATTTGACACTTACTAGATATCAGGCACATATGGGGGAAGTACAGATAAATTAACAGTTTTTGCTTTCCCAAATGTCATGACTTAGCAGGCTGTTTTAATGAACTTTTAAGTAGAGAAAAGGCTGTTGTACTAAAAATGGTTGACCAGGTCTCATTCCACTAAGCATAAAGTAAATACCAATTAGATCCTCAAAGATCTGGGTTAGATATGAAAGAAGTAAGGCCTGTTACTGGATTATTCAGTGTTAAGGTGATAGAAGGTGATTTTCAAGACCTGTATCTAAGGATGTCAAGGTAAGCATAACAGGTTCTTCTTCTTGCGTATGTATTGATATGTGTGCATGCTTATTAATCACTTTTATTGAGATCTAGGTCACCTACAATAAAATTCTCCAAATGTAAGTGTACAGTTTTTTTTTTTTTTTTTTTTTTTTTTCTGTAGGGCACATGCGCTCTCCAGAGAGATGAGAGATAGAGGGAGGCAGAGAGACAGAAAGCAAGAACTCACCCCCTGGGGAGATGACACACCACAGCTCCTTTTCTTCCATTCTCCTCTTAGGATTTTGGGCATACATGCACATGCGCCTGGCATAGAGTTTTAAAGCTACCAGGTCCAGAACTCAAACTGCGGTTGACTTTGTGGGAGTCCAGCGAAGTAACCATTACACCATCTGTTAGTTCCTTAAGTGTACAGTTTAATAAATTTTGTCAAATATACCCCATCAATACATAATATTTTTACAACCCTTAGAAGCTCACTGTGCTCTTTTCCAATTAGATTCCTTTCAACTCTTCAGGAAACGTCTGTTCTGATTCTTTTCCATACTGGTTAGTTTGGGCCATGTGTTTTCTTTTGTGTCTGTCTTCTTTCCCTCAGTAGAATCCATGTTGTCGAAGGTATAAGGAGATATATCCTTTTCATCGCTGAGTAGTATTGCATTGGATGAGTACCTCAGACATTTAAGCTGCTTTTAGTTTTTTGCTGTGATGAATAAACATGCTATGAACATTTGTGTATATATCTTCTTGTTGACATATTTTCTTTCTTTTCTTTTCCTTTTTTTGGGAAGGTATAAATAGGAGTAGGATTGGAGGGCCAAAGGGTGGTGTGTACCTTACAGTAAAAGTTATGTCTTACCTTACTTTTCTAAGAAATAAATGATTTTAGATAAAAATGGTAGCATAGTGGAAAATCCATTGGAAGAATTGTCCCTTTGGCATTTACGTAATATGAGAACTTTGCAAATGTGGTTATATCTACTCATGAAACGGTAGTATTGAAAAATAGACATTGCTCTTAAGAATATGTAAACTTGTAAAAGAAATTAGTTATTGGAGGAAAAGCACAGTTTTTAAAAACTTTGTTTATTAGAAAAAAAATTAATTCATGATAGAATGTTTTGTGTGTGTGTGTGTGTGTGTGTGTGTGTGTGTGAGAGAGAGAGAGAGAGAGAGAGAGAGAGAGAGAAAGACCTTCACCTTCTATAGGGTCTGGTCACACCCCAGTCTCCTTCCTTCTGTCCTCTTGGACTCATGCCCAAGTCTGCTGTGCTTCAGGCTGACCAAGCAGAAGACTTGAACCATATTTACCATGTGGGGTTCAACTTTTACCCAGTAACACTTTACTGCTGCACCAGAGTGACCCTAAAACTTAATTACTGGGGCCAGCAGATGGCATAGTGGTTAAGGTGCTTGACTCCTACATGGCTGACTGCAGTTTGAGTTCTGGACCTGGCAGCTTGGAAATCATGTTGTGTTTGTGCGCGTGTGCGTATGTGCGCGTGTGTGTGTGTGTGTCCCCCAAATCCTAGGAGGAGAATAGAGGACAAAGGATTGCAGCATGGCTGTCCCCCCTGGGGGATGTTTTCTCACTTTCCCTTTCACTGTCTGTTTCTCTCTGGTGAGTGTGTGTACCCTATAAAAAAAAACAAAAACAAAAACAAAACAACTTATTTATTGAGATATTTATATGCCATGAAATTTACTCATTTTAAGTGTACAATCTGGTAAATTTTAGTATATTTACAGTTGTGCAACCATCACTGCAATCTAATTTTAGAACATTTCTATTACCCTCAAATAAGTAGCTATTTCCAGTAAAAAGCCATGTTTTGGAGTTAAGAAGTCCGGTGCTTTAGCCTGAGTTTTCCTTGTGTGGCAGCTGGGTGACCTTAGCAAACTAAACCTCAGCTTCCACCTCTTTAAAACAGAGATGAAGCACAACTTGTGTAATATCCTAGTAAGCGTTATAGATAATACACATAGAACACTTGGTTCATAGTCAGTATTAAGTGAATGGTGTTAATTGTACTGTGTCTGCATTTTTGTGATTCCTGTGATTTTTCGTTCACATCCTTATTATGCCTACCACAGTCTGCATTGTCCTAAAGCTAGCTTTCTATAGATCTTTGTGAGATAGAGTGAAAAGAGGAAACCTGGCCTTTAGAATAATGTGGTTTCTGGTTGTACCATTCAGCTGCTTTACTGAGCAAATCTCCTAACTGTGTCTAATCCATTGTGTGAGGGACTAATCACATCCACCTTGCAGAATTGTTCTAAGTGTGCGAAGGAGTACATATATGACATGTTAATATAGTAGGTGCTCAGTAAACCACAGCTGTTATTCTATGAGATCATAAGCTATCATCTTTGAAGTAATTTTATTTAAGAATAAACCTTATGGGAGCTGGCAGGTGGTGTGATGGTTAAGGTGCTGGATTCCCATACGGCTGACCACAGCTTGAATCCCCAACCTGGTGGCTTGCTTTCTCACTTTCTCTCTCTCTCCTTCTCTTTGTCTCTTTGGTCAAACTGAAAAATGATAATAATAAATAAAACTAACTAAATAAAAAAGAATAAAACTATGAATAAAATTCAGGCATGTACCATGTGCATTTGCTGTACAAAGTTTTGTTTTTGAACATTAGAGTGGCAGATATATAATTAGTTCTTAATCAGCTCTTTTTATTTTAAGTTGTTTTTTTTTTTTTTTTCCTTAGGATGTGCTTGTCAGAGAAATACACAGTGAGAGGGCTAGTGAGAAATCACTCCCAGGGTGGATGGCCACGCCACAATCCCTTCTCCTCCATTCTCCTCCCAGTATCTTGGGCACACACTCACACGTGCCAAGTGTTAATTTCAAGTCAACGAGTTTGGGACTCGAATTGCAGTTGGCCATGTGGGAGTCCAGTGACGTAACCACTATGCTATCTGCTGATCTCCACATAATCAGCTCGTAATATAATACTTGATTAAATAAATACATAGATGAATAAATAAGGAACAAAAAGTATTTTCCTTATTCTGTTTCATTCTACCTTGATGTTTAGGTGTCCAGGAGAAAGTTTTATTTTCCCACCTTCAAGCTCATTCAATTATCTTCTCTCAGTATGGGGTCAGGGTGGGCAGAGAATAGTAAGACATAATTATTATAATAACAAAACTAATAACACTAATTGCTTACATTCGTAAGGAATCATTCTATAAAATTACTTTCATGCTATTTGTGTCCATTTGTGCCTCACAACAACCATTTCAGGTAATTGGTGTAGTCAGTCTTATTTTATTGGAAAGAAAGGCGAAGTTTAGAGCTAGACTTGTTCACGGTCCCCAGGGAGCTAATAAGTGGCAAAGTCAGCTGAAGAAAAAGGGGGAGTGAATGGGAACCTTCGTGTGTTACCGGTGAAAACATTGGCTGGGGCAGCTGTTCTGGAAAACATTCTGGTATTACTTAAGCAAATCAACTCACTATCTGCTCTATGACCCAGTAATTTCATTCCTACAGGTGAGCACAGGCATGTATCCCGTAGTTTCCAAGAGGCTACATCCAGGGTTGTTCATGGTTGTGATTAGTAGTAAAGGAGAATGGGAAGTACCTGAGCAGCCAGCGCAGGGAGGAGCCGAAAAATGTAGGCGCACATCACGGAGTTGTCTACAGCAGCAGAAGCAGCAGATTAGATGGACAGAAGAGCATGGATGGGTATTAAGAATATAGTGCTTGTTGAGGAAGCTAAGAGTCTGAGGTTTGTAAATATTGGTTTCTTTATGGGGGTTAAGAATTCATGAGCCTAGCACAGTGTACATTTTGTAAGAACACTTACATGCTCATTAAGTACATTAGAGAGGCTGTCTGTGGAGCCCAGGGCCTGGGTGAGTGCTATGGAGATAAAAGGGAATCAAGAAAAGAAAGAAGGTAATCATCAAGGCCCATGAACCAGGCAGTGTGGCTGATTCACCCCTCTGCGTGGTGAAGTGACAAAACCAAACAACACATTGTACTTGATACAGTTTGAGGAGCTTTTATTGTGATCAACTCTCTTACCTCTAGGCTTACCCAAAGAGACTCTCATATTATCATTATATGGGATGGAGGCTAAGTGTAATAGAACTTGGATTGCTTTCTGAAGTTTCAAGGGAGATCGAAAAAGTAGCATTCCTGTTAATTTTGCATTTTGGATAATAGAGTGTGATATGCCATACAGTACTATCTGCTTTTACAGAGTTAGGATGTAATTTACGAAATATTTCATTCTAATGTGATACTCTTCCAATGATCAGGGATCCGTATCACGCTTCCTGGATTTAAATGGCGCTCAGAATCCCATTGTATCTAAAAATAGTTGGCTATGTATATTTTATCCTTAAAGGGCCTGGATGTGTGAATTTTTTGAAGGGGCAGCTTAAAGATTTGTTATGTTGCAGTTCTGGAGGTCAGAAGGCCAAAATAGGCCACCGTGGTTGTGTTCCTTCTTTGGGTTCTAGAGGAGAATACATTTCTTTATCTTCTTCAACTTCCAGAGTTCATCCAGGCTTCCCAGCTCTTGGTCCATGTCCATGTGGCCTCTCTATGGTTATCATCGGATAGATAGGTCTTCCGTGTGCCTTCCCTTTCCACTCACTATTTGTAATCCTTCTGAAATGATAGTTGTAGAAAATGGTGTATGTCTTGTGTATATTGTACAGCTTTGTAAAATCAACTGTCTTGATAGTTTTCTTTTTTTTTTTGAAGTTGCAATGGTTAAAAATTTAACTCAAAATGATTAGTCTTTGAGGGATCAGCAGTTGACATAATGGCTATGTTGCTGGACTCCCATCTAGTTGACCGTGGTTCGAGTCTTGGACCCAGTGAATTAAACTCACTCCGGGTGTGTGTGTATGTGTGTGTGTGTGTGTGTGTGTGTGCCCAAGATCCCGAGAGGAAAATAGAGGAGAAGGGATTGTGGTGTGGCCGTCCTTTCTTGGGGGAGGGGTGATTTTTTGCATTCTGTCTCTGTCTCTCTCTGTCTTTCTGGTGAATGCATGCATGCATGCACCCTATAGCAAAAAACCTCTCCAAAAAAAAAAGATTAGTCTTTGAAAGTGTTGGGCTGCTGGGAATGTCCTAATGCATTTTTGCATAGGAAAACACGTCATGACTTTCCCAATGACCAAATGTTTAACCATTGCTACTATGGAGGTGTCTCAGTAGACAAACTCCACTGGAACAGGAAGATCACCCTGTTTTCTTTTCTTCTTCTTTTTTTTAAATTTCTTTGTAATTTGTCATGCGCTTGCTGGAGAGAGAGAAAGAGGAAAAATAAGAAGGAAAGTTTCTCCCATGGGGCATGGTCACATTGCAATCCCTTCTAGTTCATTTCTCCCTCTTTTCAGATTTTGGGCATACATACATACCCACCTGGCATATTTCTCAAGCTGCCGGGTTCTTTTTCTTTTTCTTTTTTATTTTTTGAGAGGTTTTTGCTACAGGGCATGTGCGCTTGCCAGACAGACAGAAAGAGACAGAGAGACAGAAAGCGAGAAATCACCCCCCAGGGGGGATGTCCACACCGCAATCCCTTCTCCTCCATTCTCCTCTTGGGATCTTGGGCACGCATGCACACACGCCTGGCGTGAGTTTTAAGCCACTGGGTCTGGGACTCGAACTGCGGTCGACTACGTGAGAATCCAGCGACATAGCCATTACCCTAACTGCTGTTCCCTGGGTTCTGAGATTCAGACTGTATTCAGTCATGTGAGATCCAGCTACCCTTGACACCAGACCATGGACTGAAGCTGTCTTCTTCATCTTCTTTTATCTTTTTTAAAATTTACTCAGTAATCTTAATGATAGATGTAGAAGTTGGGGAGAAATCGATACACTTAGTGATCCAAGTATCCACCTGCAGACAGAAGTTTCAGTTTTACCTACAAAATGCAGAGGAAGGCCCAGCTCTTGTGTCAGAGTTTTATCTATGCATCATTTGATGAATTGTTGACAGAAAGAATGGACTTAAATGCTATGTTTTATCTTTTTCAACAATTGAAATAAAATAAGAACAGAAAAACTTAGCAATCTAGTAGAAGGGCTACAAGCTCAGAGTCAGAAAATATGCAAGTGATGAAAAAAGATTAGTAAGTGTAATTCTGAGCTATTCTGCAATTTAGTTTCCTCATCTTTATAATGGGCATACCGATAATACCTACTTTATCTCAAGTTATAAGGATCAAATTGTGTAATTGCGTAATTTATTTCATTCAAATTGCTTGATGCTATGTGAACATGTTGATATGGGCTGTTTTTAAGGTGTGGTTTCTTAAAAAAATGTACTATTCTTTTCAGTACGATCACTTTTTCATTGTATTACTATAGGATCTTGCCAAATACAATAAGTAAGAGTTAAAAATATCCCAGTGATCAGTGGACACTTTCAAATTTGCTTATAAAGAGATTTGGGATTTTTAGCATCTCTTTGAGGCTTTGGCAATTTTCAATCTTATGCAACATCTAGACATCAGGTATGTCATGAAACTGCTTTCTAAGTCTGCTGAGTCCAGCAGGACAGGTGCATAAGCAATAATTAAACCGTGGAGCTCCCGTCTTCATTTTGCACAATCTGGCTGCATTGCAAAGCTGCTACTGGATATGAAGTATCATGACTTTCATTTGTGTAGATGTCTCTCTCAAAATATGTTAAGTCTCTCTCAACCTGGACAACTGGTTTGTCCAACATTCTTTAGATGTTTGAAGAATCAGTGAAATGATTTGCTCTCTGGGAAATTTGGATTCAATCTGTTATTCCAGTGTATATGCCCTTGTCCAAATCACTTAATTCAGATTGCTTGGTGCTATATGAACGTATTGGAGAGTTTTCTTCTAACTGGCAAGATTTATATCAGTTTAAAGATTCTCCATGCTTTGAGATCAGAGCTATTGTAAGAATGTCAGTCAAAACTACTCCATGCTATTTTGCAGAACTAATTTGAAGCAGTAGATTTGTCCACAAATTGATAGATACTTTGGAGCAATAATTAAATGCCTAATGAGCATTTATGTGGATTCCCAAAAATGGCTTTTTTTTACCTGTTAGTGATTCTTGTCTGCCCAAGTTGTTTATGAGACCTTTCTCCTTGTCTCATGTGACTGAGGTAGAGATCCTTTCAAACTGCCCCACAATGTCTTTTGAATCTGATCCCCTCTCCAACTGCTTCAGCTCAGACTTTGTCATCTTTCACCTGGGCCATATGAACAGTTGTCTAACTTGTCTTTTTGTTTCTGTATTGTCTTCCAGTAGACAGCTGGTCTCTCCACTTATCTTCACAGAACAAAGATATGATGTCATTTCCCTGTTTAAAAATCATTTATGACTACCCCTAATAAACAGGATAATGTCCATACATCTTAGGGTTGCACAGGTCTTTTGCCATCTTGAATCAAAGCAATTTACCATTAACCCTAAAAAAGAGTAATTTATTTTTTCTGACAGAGAGAAAAGGAGGTGCAGCATTCCATCAGAGTCTTCATGCCACCATCCATCCCTGGACTCAAGTTGGCCTGGATCACAGATCCTCATGGTGTCTGGCATACCTAGGGAGGTCCTGGGACTCAAACCCAGGACCTTTCCCATATGGGTCCACTTGCATCTCCACTATGCTACCACTCTTTTGTTTTCATGGGACATAGAACCTTATAACCACACTGTATTTATTTGTCCACCCTTTCTCTGAATAGACCATGCCTCTGTGTTTCCCATGTCTTTGCAGAAGTCTTCTCTCTGCTAGCTTATGCTGTTCTTGTTTTTCTCTTTTTGGTAAAGTCCTACGCATCCTCCAAGACCTAGCTCAAATTTTTCCTCTTCTAGACACACGTCCTAGACTTTTGCCAACTGTGATGTCATCCTGTTGTGGTAGATTTTCCACATATATTATGCTGTCCAAGCATTTATCCAATTTTATTGGAATTATTTAGTTACTCTCTTTTCCCTAGTTAATAGGACTATGAACCCATAAAGGACATATTTATCTTTTCTCCACTTTTGTCTCTGCCTGCCTAGAATCGAGTGCATCTGGTGCTCAGGTGATGGCTGTGGAACAAAGATGTGTTTACTGATGTAGGTTCCTGTGGGACTGGGTTATGATTCCTTTAACCTGCAGAAAATGTTCAAACAGTATTTATGTTTAAGTCAGATGTAGACATAGGATAAGATTTGGGAACTGAGTTAGAAGTCTGGTAAGAGTACTCATACATTGCAGTATCTAATAATGTTTCCATATTTGAGAGATTTGATCTTGCAACTATTTTCTGCTAAATATCACAGTGCAGTGTTTGGATTTTATTGTAGCTGTGTTCCTTGAGCAAGTGAAATGAACTTCTCAAAGATTCATTTTCCTATTTTCAAATGGAGGTGCAGATTTCATAGACACAAGTGAAAACCCTCAAGACAGTATCTAGTACATAGCTAGCATTTCATGAGCATCTACTATTAACACTGAGTTTTCTGAGTGTGTGTGTAATATGTTTCTCTATGTTGAACATGTGCATTTCTACTGTGTATTATCCTGTTAGGGAAGTCACTGTTCTCACAAGTATCTTTTGCAGAGGAACATTAGATTCTTTGCCTCTTCCTCCTCTCTCTCTCTCATATCATAAATGGTAGGAATTTGTCCATTAAAAATTGATTGAAAATAGAGATTATTGAAAGAATTGGTTGATGATAAAATAAGACTCATCTTTGCTTTTCTTGCATTATTTAGGTAGCAGTTAGAATCTATGAAGGTTGCAGAGATCTCATACATAGAGCATGTTGCACCATGGTTTGGTTCTTACAGCCCCAAATTCAGTGTTATGTTCTTAAGATTGGTGTGTAAAATTCACAATCAAGTGAAATCATGAAAGTCAGAAGAAATATTAGGAGAAAATATTTTAGTAATGTGACAAGATATTATCTTGGCAGTATGCAAAAAATTGTACACTTTTGTGAAGAAAAGGGCAGACTACCAATAGGAAAAATGATAATCCTAGGCTGTGAACAGTGAGCTTAAAGAAGAAAGAAACTGGCCAATAAACATGCAAAAAAGATGTTAACTGATTAGGTCATAAACATTAAAATAAGTCATTTTCTTTTTTATTTTAGATACTTTAAAAAATTATTTTATTTAACTTTATTATTATCATTATTATTTTCCAGTTTTATCTGAGAGAGACAGAGAGAGAGAGAGAGAGGAAGTGAGAAAGCAAGCCACCAGGTCCGAGACTTGAACCATGGTCAGCCATGTGGGAGTCCAGAGCCTTTAACCACCATGCCACTTGCTGGCCCCAAAATAAGTCATTTTCTAGGACCATCTTGAAGACCCAATTATATTTACAAGGAGCTTATTAAAGCAATGTTAAAAAAAAACCAAAACATTGAAAACAAACTAAATTTACCTTCTTGGGACTGATTGAATGCATTTTGGTTTCTCCACATTCTCGTCTTGGGGCACACACACACAAGTGCCCAGCGTGTTTCAAGCTGTAGAGTGTAAGACTTCAACTGTGGTTGGCCATGTGGGAATCCAGCAACTCAACCACTACGTCCCGATAAAGATAATTTTAAAACAAGTTAGAACTAT
Organism: Tupaia tana; assembly: GCA_026018925.1. Lineage (NCBI taxonomy): Eukaryota > Metazoa > Chordata > Mammalia > Scandentia > Tupaiidae > Tupaia > Tupaia tana. Next base: position 64,906,784 of record JAKSZU010000010.1, read on the forward strand.
ACATGGTAAACTGGAAGGATGTACACTACTTACTTGTGAATGAAAAAGCAAGTTATAGAGCAGTGAGTATAGCTCTTGATTCTGAAAGCAAAAAGGAAAGTCATAATTTTTTTTGTTAGAATATAGGTTGTTGTTAGGTCTGGTTATCCCTGGAGGATGGAATTTTGAAGGGAGAAGGAAATTATTAACTTTTCTTTTCACCATCTAATTTGATATGTTAAATTGAGCATATATTTTGTAATAAATCCAATAGCAAAAAAAGAAATTAAGGGAGGATAAATCTAAGTGAAAGGAAATGTAGAACGCTGTTGTTTTGTTACACATCTTTTACTTGTGTCCATTTTTGTACTATCATTTATTGTACATTTGATGTTTGGAGTGTCTGGAATGTCTCATAGTCGCATAGTCACAAAATTCCATTCTCGTTTAACATGGTCTGATATCTGTGCTCGTAGAAATTTTCTCAGGGCTAATTCAGAGTTTGGGTTCACACAGCTATCGCTCAGAAGTTACACCTATAACTGAGTTGTTGCAATTAAAATGTTTGGGATGTTGATAGCATATTTTTATAGGGTAGAATTAAGATTTTGTTTTTAATATCTGTTTTATGCCCAAATTTGAGGTAGCCCTGTTCTCATGTTTTTAAATTCCAAATAAATAAATTCTTTGCTTCACTGATGTCTCCCCTTTTTAATTTTTGTTTTCCCTCTAATTAAAGTTTAAATTTTAAAATAAGCATTTCAATTATGAAAGCATAATTTTTTTCTATTATTGATGAAAATCAGAAACATAGTCAAGTAAATGCCGTACAAAACGAACTCCTTCACCTTCAAAACAATAAATTTGCAAACCTCACTCTTTAGGTATTGATCTCAGTGTCTTACGGTAATTTTCTTTCAATCTATTCATTGCACATGTTGTGGCCATTATGTCTTTGCTTTTAAAACTGAGGAGATGGGGCTGGCAGATAGCATAGTCGTTAAGGGGCTGGACTCCCATATGGCTGACCACGGTTCGAGTCCTGGGCCTGGTGGCTTAAAATTTATACTTGTGAGTGTATATGTTTGTATGTGTGTGTGTGTGTGTGTGCTCAAAATCCCAAGAGGAGAATGGAAGAGAAGGGATTGTGGTGTGGCCATCCCCCATAGGGGATGATCTTTCACTTACTCTCCATCTCTCTCTGTCTCTTCGGCAAGCACATGTGCTCTATAACAGAAATCTCTCCAAAAAAAAAAAAAAAAAACTGAGGAGATCAATAATTTTCACCCCCAGAACACTTGTAGGGCATATAATATGTACCAGAAGTGGAATATGCACAAAAGATGTGGTCCTTAATCTTATTGTCTTTTTTATAAACATGGAGGATCTCTCCATTTACTGAGATTTTCTTTTGACTTATTTAATATTTTCCATGTATAAATGTTGTGCATATTTTTTTAGGATTGTACCTAAGCCAGCCTGCTTGCCTGTCCCTCTTCCCTCCCTCTCTCCTTTCTTCTTTTTCTTTCCTGTTATAAGTGGTATTGAATGCAGCTGTTCATTGTCATTTCAGAGGAAGGTAATAAAATCAATTTTGTATTTTGTAACCTTGTTATGATTGTTTATTGCTTATTAGTTCTAGAAGAGTGTTTTTTCTCCTGTCCATTCTTTGGTATATTCCACATACCAGTTATGTCACTTTTGTCTTTATTTATTTATTTATTTATTTTATTTAAAGAGAGATTTTTTGCTATAGGGTGCATGCACTTGCCAGAGAAACAGAGAGAGAAAGAGAGACAAAAGTGAGAAATCATCCCCCAGAAGGGATGGCCCCACTACAATCTCTTTTCCTCAATTCTCCTCTTGAAAATTTGGGTACACATGCACATGCACCCGGAGTGGAGTTTTAAACCACCGGGTCTGGGACTTGAACTGTGGTCGACTATGTGGGAATCCAGTAACATAACCACTATGCCATCTGCTGGTCCCAAGTCATGTCATTTATGAACAGACAGCAGCTCTGAGTTCCAGTGAAATGTTAAATTGGAATGGTGAGAGGGAACATCCTTGCCTTGTTCCTGATCTTAAGGGGAACACTAATTTCTCACCACTAAGAATTCTGTAGATGTTGTTGTAAATGTCTTTATAAAGTTGAGAAAGTTCTCTATTCTAAATCTACTGAGAATTTTAATCATTGATCAAGAGTTAGATTTTTGTCAGGTGTGTTTTCTGCATCTATTTATAAGATTATGTGATTATTTTCTTCTTTAGCTTGTTAATGTGAAGGGTTTCATGAATTGATTGTCAAATGTTGAATCAGACTTACATATCTTGACTAAATCTTCTTTAATCAAAATGTACCATTATTTTTATACATTATATTACACATTAGATTTTATTTGTTAATATTTCTTTTAGGATTTTTCTATCTATGTTCATGACTGGTATTGATTTGCAGTTTTCTTATAACATCTGTCTATTTGTAGTATTAGGGTAAGGCTGGCCTTATAGAATGAGTTAAGAAGTATTGGGACCAATGGTTAGCGTAATGGCTATGTCACTGGACTCCCTTGTAGCCGACAGAGGTTGGAGTCCAAGACCCAGTGGCTTAAACTCATGCCGGGCGCGTGTGCATGCGTGCCCAAGGTCCTGAGAGGAGAATGGAGGAGAAGGGATTGCGGCGTGGCCATCCCCCCTGGGGGGTGATTTCTCACTTTCTGTCTCTCTGTCTCTCTCTGTCTGTCTGGCGAGTACACATGCCCTATAGCAAAAACCTCTCAAAAAAAAAAAAAAAAGTATTCCCTCCTTTGCTTCTATTTTCTGGAAGAGATGATAGAAAATCAGTTCCATTTCTTTCTCAGATATTTGGTAGAATCACCTAGAAATACATCTGGAATTGATCATGAAGGTTGTTATAGAGTCAATTTAATAGATATAGGACTCTTCAGATGACCTATTTCTTCTTCTGTGAGTTTTGATAGATTTCAAGGTGTTTTCTAGCAATTGAGCCATTTTATCGAGGTTACAAAATGTATAGGCATACAGCTCTTCCTATTTTTTTTTTAATTATCCTTTTAATGTCTATGAGATCAGTAGTAATGGCTATTCTTTTATTAATGGCTTGAATTACTTTTGTCATCTGTCTTCTTTTTTTCTTGGTTAGTCTTTCAAATTCTGTGTCTTCAAATACCCAACTTTTGGTACTGTTGATTTTTTTCTGTTGATTTCCTGTTTTTAATTCATTCATCTGTACTCTATTATTGTCTCTTCTTCTTGCTTTAGACTCTCATTTCCTTGTTTTCCTAAGTTGGAAGCCTAGATGATTAACTTAGGTCTTTGTGTTCTTTTTCTAATATGCCTTTCATGCTATAAATTTCCCTGTAAGCACTGCTTTTGCTGCATCTCATATGCTTTTTTTTGAGAGTTGGTTTTTTTTTTTTTTTTTTTTTGCTATAGAGCATGTGCGCTCACAAGAAAAGACAGAGAGAGACAGAAAGTGAGAAATCACCCCCCTGGGGGGATGGCCACGCCACAATCCCTTCTCCTCCATTCTCCTCTCGGGATCTTGGGCACGCCTGCATATGCACCCAGAGTGAGTTTAAGCCATTGGGTCCAGGATTTGAACCACGGTCGACTACATGGGTGTCCAGTGACATAGCCATTAAACCAACTGCTGGTCCCATGCATCCCGTAAGTTTTTAAAACTGGCATTCTTTATATTCTGTTTACAATTAAAAAAATATTTAACATTATTATCACTACTACTATTATTTTTAATTTGACCAGAGAGAGAGGAAAGTGAGAAAGGAAGTCACCAGGTCCAGGACTTGAACCATGGTGGGCCATGTGGGAGTCCAGTGTCTTAACCACCACACCTCTTGCTGGCCCCTCAGTTTAAAATGTTTCTATTTTCTCTGGAGACATCTTCTTTGACTCATGTGTTTTTAGAAGTATATTGTTTTTAGAAGCACATTGTTTAATGTCCAATTGTGCTGAGATTTTCCAGTTCCTTCTCTAACGCTTTCTCTTTATTAATGTAGGTCCAAGTTTTATACTATATGATTTTCCCTTTCTCTGAAGAAGTTTTAACAGTTCTTGCATGGTGTCAAATTCCCTCAATTGTCTGTTTGTCTAAGTCTTTGTTTCTTATCCCTTTGAAGAATTATTTTGTTGAAACCAGCATCACAGGTTGGTGTCCCCCCACCCCCAACACCTCAAATGTTTTATGTTACCCTTCTGTTGCTTGAGAAGTTTCTGAAGAGAAAACTGATGTAATTTTTATTCTTGTTCATTTTAGATAATGTTCTACTCTCTGGCCTTTTTCAAGATTTTTCTATTACCTTTGATTTTATGCAGTTTGAAATGCTATAGCTAGATAGATTTTTGGGGTATTTATCTTCTAGGCATTCCCCGAGCTTTCTGAATCTTTAGTTTGGTGTCGGTCATTGATTTTTGAAAATTCTCAGTCATTACTTCTTCAAATATTTTTTCTGTTTCTTTCTCTTTTCTCCTAGTGTTACTGTTCTGTATATGTTAACATTTTGTAATTATCCTACATTTTTTGAATATTCTATTCAACTTACCCCCTATTCTTTTCTCTCTCTATTTTCATTTGAGAAGTTTCTACAGATGCCTTCAAATTCAGTGATTTCTTTTTCTTTGGCTGGGTCCAGTCTACTGATGAGCTCATGAAAAGCATTCACTTCTGTTATATTGTTTTTTTTTTTTTTTTAATTTCTAACATTACCTTTGATTCTTTCTGCGACTCCCCATCTCTTCTAATATTACCCATCTATCCTTGTGTGTTGTTCACTTTTGCTAGTAGAACCTATAATTGTTATTTATGTTTCAGCTTGACTAGATCATAGGATGCCAAGATTGCTGGTTAAACATCATTTCTGGAGTGTCTGTGTTTCTGGAAGAGCTGAGAACTTGAATTGGCAGAGTGATGTGGGTAGATATCATCCGATCTGTTGCGAGCTTGAATAAAACACAAAGGTTGGGGGCTGGCAGGTGGTATGGTGGTCAAGAACGTTGGATTCCCACATGGCTGACCATGGTTCGAGTCCTGGACCTGGCAGCTTGCTTTCTCACTTTCCCTCTCTTTCTCTCGCTCTCTTGTTCTGTCCTTCTCTGGTCAAATTAAAATAACTGAATAAATATAAAGTGAAATACAATTAAAAAAAAAAAACACAAAGATAGAGAAAGGCTGAATTTGCTTTTTTTTTTTTTTTTTTAAGTTTATTTCTTCCATAAGCTAAAGGAGAGATAGAGAGACAACATTCCCAGTAGGGGTCTTTACACTAGGATCCACTCCTATCTTGAGCCAGCTCAGATAACAAGCACACGTGTGCCTGCTGTGTTCAAGAGGTCTTTGGCTCTGGATGTGAACCCAAACCTTCCCATGTGGTTGAGCCTTGCAGAGTGTTGTTTTACCCCTCTACCTTGTCCAGGCCTTGAAATCACGTTTTGCTTACCTGAGTTGGATCGCTGACCTTCCCTTCCCTCAGTATCCTGGTTCCCAGGCCTTCAGACTTGGACTGGCATGTGCACAAGCAGCTCTCTTGCCTTTGAACTACACTACTGCCTTTCCTGGGTCTCCAGCTTGCTGACGTTAGACTGTGAAGAAACGGAGGCCTTCCCACATGGATCCAGCTACGTGCTGCTTTGCTGCTATCTGGTCCTTAATTCTTTCATTTGATTAAGTTTCCATTCTCTCCGCACCACTACATGGGCTCACCAAATTTTAACCTGAGTTTTGGGGAATACATCCAACCTATAGCAACTCTATGGATTATACTTGTGTGGAGAGTTCCAATACAGAACCCTTAGCATAGTTATCACCATTGTTTGAAATTCACAGTGTAACCGTTCCAACCTCTGTCATCTCTGAGTCTGGTTTTGATGCTTATATATCTTCAAACTGTCTTTTCCTTTATTTTTTCTTTCTCTTTCTTTCTCTTTTTTTCTCTTTCTTTCTTTCTTTCTTTCTTTCTTTCTTTCTTTCTCTCTCTCTCTCTCTCTCTCTCTCTCTCTCTCTCTCTCTCTTCTCTCTCTTTCTTTCTTTCTTTCTTTCTGATAGCCAGGTAGGATGTGTTTAGTAAGAGGAACTGAAATCAATATGCCTCTATTGTGAGGTTTGTCTTTATCTTGCTAGAAATTGGACCGTGTTGACTGTTGACTGTTGACTGTGGCTATGGTGTCATAAGCGAAACTCTCCTATAGCGCCTTTGTTTTTGCTTCCCTGTTGTCCTGCAGTTTCCCTAGACACACTTTCTTAAATAGGAGTTGAGGCTTGCAATATCTTGAGCTGTCATCTGTTGTCATGTAAGAGCTGGATTGATTAGGTCTTGGTCTGTTGGTGTGCTTTTACCTCCAGGCTGTGGCCTTCCCAAATTCACAAAGTGCTTCTTAACTTTGTTTTCTCCCTTCAGGTAAGACAGGAATGCTAGGGGGTGCTGGAATTGGGTATTTCTTTTTTTCCCAGGTGGGTTCAGCTCTGATCAATCCCAAACTCTGGCAGATTAGTTTCTGTCGAGGGCACACTTTATTATGGAGAATATAATGCTCTCGTGTACTTCCGAGTGACTCCTTTGCCCTTCCCTTTTGGAAATATAAGATTTTTTCTCCAGTCTTTATCCTGAGAACCTGATTGGATGCCTGCGATAAAATTCATGCAGTCTTTTTCAGACTGCAATCTCTGGAGTTTTGACTCTCAAGCTTGTCCACACCAGCAGCTTGTCATTCATGTAGGTCTTTCTGCCTCTACTCTCTCCAAAGGTAGTCTTATGCTTCCAGTAAGCTGTGAATTTTTTGGTTCTCTAGCTCTAGGGGTGGTCGCTTTTCCTGCAACCTCAGTTCCCTAATGAGTCTAAGAAGAGTTGTTCATTTTCAGGTCTTTTCAACTTTTCTGTTTCTTGTTGAGAGGATGAGAATGATGATTTCCATGTAGGGCTGTTAACTGGAAGCCCCCACATCATTTTTCATAATTGTTTTACACATGGAGACTGCAAAGGTAGAAAAAAGTACTATAATTTATAAAAAGAATGATTTTATTTAATTTAACTATTATTATTATTTGCTTCCAGTTTGATCAGAGAGAGACAGAGAAAGAGAGGGAGGGAAAGTAAGATAGTAAGCCACCAGGTCTGGGACTTGAACTGCAATCAGCCATGCGGGAATCCAGCACCTTTAACCACCATACCACCTGCCAGCCCCAGAAAAACTATAAATTTGAAAATGACTAAGTGGTATATGGATACTGCAGAGATGGTGCAGGTGGCAGTTTGTCACCTCAGCATAGCACTAAGCACATATTAGTAATTTAATAAACATTCAAATCGACCACACAACATTTGTATAGTAAATGTTTTTTCTTTAATCATTCTTGGGTAGATGCTATCTGGGGTTCCTGATGCAAATGGTAGATAATAAAGAAAATGATTTAGATCTCCAAATACAGGCTTGCTAAGCATAACCATCAGATGAGCCCTGCTTTTATTGGGGAGAAGGAGTGTGGTCTGTGACAAGTTGCCTTAAAAAGTTAAGCCTGGCCTTCTATTCTTTTGGATCTTGGGCACAGACACACATGCCTTCATACATGTGCCTGGTATGTTTTGTGCTGACTGGGCTGGGGATTTGAACTATGGTTGCCATGTGGGATCCAGCCTCTTTTGAGCATCCCATTACCACAATGTCATGGAATTGGCCACCCTATTTGTTTTTTTATACAGGAGAGAAATCTTTTTTTTTTTTTTTTTTTTTTTTAAATTTATCCCTTCCCTTCCCCTCCCTCCCTCCTTCCCTCCCTCCCTCCCTCCCTCCCTCTCCCTCTCTTTCACTCTTTCTTTTGGAGAAGTTTTTGTTGAAGGGCATGTGCGCTCGCCAGAAAGACACAGAGAGACAGAGAGACAGAAAGCAAGAAATCACCCCCTAGGGGGATGGCCACGCTGCAATCCCTTCTCCTCCATTTTCCCCTCGGGATCTTGGACACGCGCACACACACACGCCCAGCATGAGTTTAAGCCACTGGATCTGGGACTTGAACCGTGGTTGACTACATGGGAGTCCAGCGCCATAGCCATTACGCCAACTGCTGGTCCCTATCCATTTCTTTCATGGTAGGAAAAAGAGAGAGAGGAGGAAGCTCCTCATTCTATGATTCACCCCTTGTCTCGGCTGGCCTGGATCATGGGCACATCTGTGCCCACCATGCCCAAACAGGTCCTGGGCCACAAACCCTGGCCCTTTCCCACGTGGGCCCAGTTACATTGTTGCGGTGCCAATGCCTGGGCCCTAAATGCCCCCGGTTACAAAAAAATTTTGTATGTCCTTAAATTTGACATTACTCTTCATGTTGCTACAGTGTCACTTGTAAATAATGGGGCTGAGAGAACCGGGTGTGGAGAGGTAAGGTGGGGAGCCCGAGGAAGCTAACAGTTTCAGCTGCAGATAAGACGCAGTGGGGCTGAAGGGTGTTGTAACACACACTTGTTACTCTGTTTCCTTCCCTTTGCCACAAACATTTCCAAAACAGAATTTGTTATTTTGTGTTGATTAAACTAGCATATATGCATTGTGGAAAATATAGAATGTACACAAAGGTAGAGACAAATGACCCGTAATCCTAATCCTGTCGGTCAGAAGTGACTGTGGCTAAACTGGACGCAGACTTCTCGAGAAGGAGTGTGCACTTGTTTTCCTGCATTTTTGCTAGTCTCTCACTCACACTTCACCCTGGTAGGCTCTGTCCTCAGTGTGCCTCTTAGCTGCATTGCAAGGACATGACCACTCTGTATTCTGCAGTTCCCTCACCCGTAAAATTGGGCTAACAGTTTACCTCGTGGTTTCATGGTGAGGATTTCAATGCACAGAACACATTGGAGTAGTGTCTGAGCACAGTTAGCCCTGGATTAGGGCTGGCTGTCATAATTGGGCCCCAGTGAAGAAAGATGGAATGTCAGGGCTGGCAGGTGTCATGGTGGTGAAGGATGCTGGACTCCCACATGGCCAACTGCAGTTCTAGTCCTGGACCTGGCGGCTTGCTTTCTCATGTTCTCTCTCTCTCTCACACACTCTCTCCCTCTCTGGTGAAATTAAATATAAATAAATAAAGTTAAATAAAATAATTCTTTAAAAAAAAAAAAAGGAAAGATGGAATGTCTTCCCAGTGGTGCTAGTTTAGGGTATTCTCTCTAACTGCAAAGTTCAGCTCCTGCCCCGTCTCTACCTTTTGAAATGTTACTCATTTTTTAGGGCTTTTCTCAAATGAGTTTCCCTGTGAGGTTCTGTTCTGATCAGTCCTTAACATGGATAATGTTTTCCCCACCTTTCCGGGCATTCCAGAAACAGAATGCATTGAATTACATTTTTCTTTTGTATTTATACTTGGAGGGGGTTCCTATAGGTAGGTGGGATTTTCGGCATAATAGCAGCAAAGGAACTTTCAAGGCTGATGCAGAATGAACTGCAGTAGGTCATTAGAATTCTGGATATGGACAAGGTTTGAGTGTGTTAGCAATGTGAGAGTTAAATGCGAGGAAACTTCTGGCAAGGAGTTTATGAAAGAAAGAGAATAACAACAGTAGAACATACACATACATATGCAGTGCTAACTTTCAGTTTTCATTTTATAATTATTTTACTTTATTTATTTATTATTTTTAAATTTGACCAGAGAGAGGGACAGAGTAAGAGAGAAAGAGAGAGAGAGAAAGCAGGAAAGCGAGCTACCAGGTCCAGGACTCGAACAACCTTGGTCGGCACACCACCTGCCTGCTCCGGCATTTAAAAATTCTATAATTATGTCTAGGGGCATAAGAACTTTATTTTGTTTCATTTTAGGAAAATGTTTTAGGTTGGCCCAAGTCAGGATATCTGTAGTTCTGTCATATTTTAATTCTTATATTGTTTGATGATTGTAAATGAAATCATTTTAGCAGGTTTGGGAATGAGGTTTTATTTTTGCAGACCTGTTCTATACTTGTGTTTATGTTAACTGAAGGTTATTAATCTCTTATATCAACTGAAATGTGAAACTGAGATTTGAAGATTAATGGCTAAAATGCTCTTTTTTTTTTTTTTTTTTGGAGAGGTTTCGCTATAGGGCGCGTGTGCTCACCAGAAAGAGAGATAGAAAGCGAGAAATCATCCCCCAGGAAGGATGGGCACGCCACAATCCCTTCTCCTCCATTCTCCTCTTGGGATCTTGGGCATGCATGCACACGTGCCCGGCATGAGTTTAAGCTGCCGGGTCCAGGACTTGAACTGCGGCCGACTACGTGGGAGTCCAGCAACATAGCCATTACGCTAACTGCTGATCCCTAAAATGCTCTTTTTAATATAGGGTTTCATATCGACTTTTGAGAATTCAGATTTCAAAAACAAAATAATTTAATGTAGGAAGTTAATAATCTTGTATCAGGAGGACCTCTGTAGTCCAAAGTTAAATTTTACATGATCCAAAATATTTATAATAGACTTTGACTGGAAGGTAAGGGTTATGGTGGCTTTTTTTGTTTCGTTTTTCAAATGTGCTATTGCATAAAACATTGATCAAGAACTAGAATTTATAGTGAAATAATATTCACATATGTAGATTAATTTCTGTGTTATTATTGGGTGTGAAACATGTATAAGTAGAATAAATGGATGTGTGTGTAGATAAAAGTAAAAACTGATACCTACCCACATACTTATCAGTTTTATTTGCCTTGGTTTCAAGGGCTAATACATGGGCTAATTGTGTTCAAAATATTTAAGTGAATTTGAAGTACAAATTATATAGTTTCAGCTTGAGCCTCTTGTGTTTTATTTAGTTATTAATATTTATTATAGAACACATTGACTATGTGTTGTATAAGTTGTTTGACTTGATTTCATTAATATCTGATAAGTCTGAACATTTGTCCACAGGAAACAGTGGCAGTAATCGTGACAATCTTAAGAACAATGAAATACATAGAAAAAGTGGGAGGGAGGCTAGGGTAGGTCCTGTGACACTCTGCGCCTGCTCCTGAGCACTGTTGGCTCTCACTGAGGAATAAATCGGTCAGGTAGTTGCACCAAAGCCATGGCTTTTAAAGATACTGGGGCCAGCAAGTAGCATAGTGGTTAAAGCACTGGACTCCCACATGGCCTGCTGTGGTTTGAGTCCCAGACTTGGTGGCTTGAAAATCATGCTGGGATTTTCCCAGGGGGAGAATGGAGAAGAAGGGATTGTGGCATGGCCATACTCCCTGGGAGATGATTTCTCACTTTTCCTCTCACTGTCTCTCTCTGACAAGCACACACGCCCTATGGCAAAAGGCTAGAGATAATAAACTAAGCTAAACTAATCTAAACTAAACTAAAATAAAAGATACTGGAAAAACACCCGTGGAGCCACCAGCTGCAACATAATGTCCCTGGAGAGAGCATGGGCTGACTTAACAGGGGTGTAAAGAAAACAAATCTCAAAGGGAAAAGGACCAGTTCGGTTGCCTACCAAGTCTTCGAGAATCACTACAAGAAAAACACTGTGTGGTGAAGGTTCTAAGATGTGGGATTGTTTCCAGATGGGAACCCACAAGCGACTCATTGACGTGCACATCCTTCCGAGATCGTTAAACAGATTACTTCCATCAGTATCGAGCAGGAGCTGAGGTTGCTGTCCCCATCGCAGATGCTTCGGTCAACTATTTTAATACATGGATTATCAGCTGTTGTTGACTGTTGTTCGGAGTGTTTGTAGATTTGAAGTCTGTAAAGATTTTGTGCAGACCACGAAACCAGTTTACTCTTGATTTGAATTGAGTACATCGTGCATTATGGGTGGATGCCTGTGATCTTGTACAGTATGGTAGCGCACTAGCTTTGGCGGCATTCTCCAGGAATTCTGGTTTAATTGGTGGGGTGGGGGTGGGGGCTACGAGTCTTCGGAAAGGTTTCTAGGGTGATTCTATTACATAGATGCCATGGTTGAGAATCCGGTGTGCTACTGGGCAGGTACGGATCTACGAAGATAGAGAACTGCGCTCCTCCAGTCCTGGTCCTGCCAGTTATTTCTCCAGAGGTTATTTGTTCATTACATACGTCTTACAAGGTTAAACAGAACTTTAAACATGTTTAGCCAAACCCCTACTGGCATAATAATAGGAAACATTGTTCTAACTGCTGAGCTCAGCTACTATGTACATTATATGCATGTCTCAGCCAGAGTCAGTATTTTTTCTATTAAAATTTATAGTAAGGTTTTAAAAAGAGAAGCAACTTTCTTATCCACAGGCACCTGAAATTTTATTGAATAATTTCTATGCATCCCACACTCTAAAATATGAAGCAAAGTAAAGGAGTTGGCAGTCTTGCAGAGTCAGAAAATAAGAACCACAGACCAGACAGTGGCACAGCAGTAAAACTTGACCTGCAAGGCAGTCCCACATGGGAAGGTGGCCAGTTCGAATCCGGAGACCTCTGTGAGAATGCTAGGCATGGGAGTGCCTGTGATGCCTGCTGGCTGAGGCTGGAGGTGGATTGCAGTCTTAGGCCCCTGTTGGGGATGCTATTTCTCTGTTTCTTTCACTTATGAAAAACATTTAAAAACAAAACAAAACAAAACAAAAAAACCCTTAAAAATAGAGGGGAAGGGACCAGCAGATGGCATAATGGTTACATCACTGGACTTCCACATAGTTGACCACTGTTTGAGTCCTGGACCCTACAGCTTGAAACTCATGCTGGGCATGTGTGTGTGCATGCTGAGAGGAGAATGAGGGAGAAGGGATTGCAGAGTGGCCAGATCCCCTGGGGGAGGGGAGTGATTTCTCTCTTTCTGCCTGTCTCTCCTGTGAGTGCATGTATCCTATAGCAAAAAAATTCTCTCTAAGAAAAATAAAAAAGGAAGAAAGAAAATAAGAACCTCTAGTAGAAAACAAAACTGGGAAGGTACTGCTAATAGCAGAGGTCAAATGATTGTGGTTCATAATAGCACTGGCAAGAATTTCCCCTATTACAAAGATGCTTGTGCAGATGCTGCTTGCTCCAAGGGATGGACTGGTGGTCTTTGTACTTCTGTATTTTGCAGGTAAATGCAAATCTATTCTATGCCATTCTCCAAACTTGAAGTAATAACCCTTATCTTAAATTCTAGGGACATTTTCGTATTGTGGTTAATTAAATGCATTGACTTTGGGAAGTGCCTCGTAAGTATCATCTGATCTCAGATCTGTTATCTTTTTCTCATACATATTGAGTATACCTTGTGTGAAATGTTTGGGATTGAGAATGTTTCAAAATTAAGATTAAAAAGAATTTTTTTTTGAATGTTTGTGTATATATAATGAGCTATCTTAGAGGTGGATCCCAAGTCTAAATACAAAATTCATCTGTTTCATACACACCTTACACATATTTTAGTATGTATGAGTAATTTTATACATTTTTATCATTTTATACAATATTTTTGTATTATAGAATTTTGATTGAGACCCATAACAGTTTAGGTGTAAATTTTTCACTTTGGCATCATGTTGGTCCTCAAAATGTTTTAGGCTTTGGGGTATTTCAGAATCTTGGCTTAAGGATGCTCAACCTGTAAGCTAAATTCTATGTCCTGAGTTGGGGTTAACATAATGTATCTGCTTCAGAGGGTCATCATGGGGATTAAATGTGAATAGTATAAAAAAATCATGTGGTGCCTATTATACTGGTAATGCTAGACAAAAGTGTTTATTACCATCATCATTGTCATCATCATCATCATCATCATCGTCTTTTTGTTTTAATTTCTATAGGGCATGTGTGCTGGCCAGAGAGGGACATAGAGAAAGGGAGAGAGAGAGAAAACACCCTCAATGGGGCATCATCATGCTGCAATAGCTTTTTCTCCATTTTTCCATACTTCCTGGGATTTTGGGCAAGTGTACACATGCACGTGGTGTGTTTTTCAACCTACCAGGGCTGGGATTTGAACTGTGGGGTTGGCCATGTGAGATCTGGCTCCTTTAACCACTAAGGCTTGGGGTTAGCCCTGTTATTATCTACTTAGTTAAGTCAGTAATTGTGGAAAGATAATTTATATTCTCTCCTATGGACATAAAGCAAAAAAAGGTACTGAAATTTTCAAAGAAACTCATGTTTTATTAGAGAAAGAATTCTTGTTTAGCTTAAAACTCAGAGAAGTCAAAAGACTGGTTGGCTTTAAAGACTTAAACTAATTTAATTCTGAGAAATATCGACTCTGAATATTGAAACACAATCAGCATTCATGATTATGCCTGTCAAACAATGATATGCATGGCAAATTTTGAAAATTCATTAACTTTGAGTCTCCCTAGGGTAGCTATTGCTTGTAACTGAATGTGTTAGTTGGTCTTTGTCTTTCTAATAAAGATGAAATGTCTGAGCTTTAAAAATGCTTTAGTTTTAGGCCACCAGGAGGCATGGTGGTTAAGGCACTGGATCCCACATGGCCCATTCTACAATTGAGTCCTGGACCTGGTGACTTGAAAATCACCACTGTGGGTGCACGTGTATGCACCAGATCCCGAGTAAAAGGGAGAAGAAGGGATTGCAACATGACCATCCTCCCTAGGGGTGATTTCTCTCTTTCTCTTTTAAAGAACTGTTTTATTAATCTTTAATTAATTAATTAATTAATTAAAATTTGACCAGAGAAGGACAGAGTGGACAGGAGTGTGAGGGAGTAGTGGGAAAGCAAGCCACCAGGTTTGGGACTCCAACTGTGGTCGGGCATGTGGGAGTCCAGCACCTCTAACCACCATGCCACCTGCCAGTCCCCAATTTCTTACTTCTCTCTCTCTGTCTCTCTTCAGTGAATAAAAAAAAGCTTTATTTTTACCAACTTTGAAAATTCCACTGATTCATTTAGAGAACTATTGATCCTGCCTGTGATTTGGTTCTAACTTAAAAAATATGATTTTTTCTTTGATTGTTTACACTTAAGCTGTCCATTATTGTAACTTTGGTTGAAAAGAAAAAGAGAAATTACTGGCCAACTGTTAAATTAAAATGAAACCGAAATCTCAGTGGAACATTAACTGTCCTGTGCATCTGGATTCCTTCTTTCATGCACACTTGTTTTCTTGAATGACCTCTGTACTTCCTCTTCTGTAGTTTCTTTGTTGGGGAAGGTCAGGAGGACAACATTATGAAACTGCTTTAGGCTTCTCTAACTTCACTGCTATTATCTATTGCTTTTTTTTGGGGGGGGCGTTATCTTTCCTTTTGAATTTCAGGATAAAAGCCTTTTACTCTAAAGGTTCTATTTTTTGGTTGCCTTTCTTTTCAAGAATTATTTTATTTAACTTTATTTTAATTTGAAATGAGAGGGCCAGAGCAAGAGAGAGAGAAAGCAAGAGAGAGAGAGAGAAAGAAAGCAAGCTGCCAGGTCTGGAACTTGAACCATGGTTAGCCATGTGGGAGTCCAACACCCTTAACCACCATGCCACCTCCCGGCCCTGGTTGCTTTTTTTTTTTTTTGCATAATTACTACGAGACCTTCAGAAAGGCATGTGTTGATTGCTGCTACTTATGCTTGCTAAGTAGACAATCAACATTGATTAAATGCATTGTAGGGCTGATGTTTTTAAAAATTCAGCTGATATTTGGCTGATTGTGGTTTGAGTACTAGATCCAGTAGCTTGCTTTCTCAGTACCCCCCCCCACCCCCCTTTCTCTTTCACTCTGCCCGTTTCTGGTCTAACTAAAATAAATAAAGTAAAATAAGATAATTCATTTTAAAAAAGAATTATTTAAAAAAATTTCAGCTGGCATTAAGTTGGGATAGTGAGAAAGAAACTTAGAATGATGTGAATTGATTACAAAAGTGCATAGTACTTGACATTTACCTAGTATAGTGACTTTTAAACTTCTTGGAAACTTAACCTGTTGATTGTTTAGTTTTGACACCACTTCTTCATTATCAAAATTATACTTTTTTGGTGATCTACATGACCTTTTGGAGAGGCAGTGAGGTATAAGGGTTGAGAACATTGCCTTTCTATATGGCCTGGGTTTCTCGTGGCATGTGGTACCTGGGATCCAAAAATAATTGATCCAAGACCAAAGCGTCCACAAGACTCTGGAGGAAGGTGGAAAGCTTATTATGACATAGCCTAAGTCACACAGTATCCACTCTACCAACTTTTATTGATCAAAAGCAAGTGTTACGGCCAGCCCTGATCAAAGGGAGAGGACTGCATGAGGGCACGGACACCCAGAGGAGGTGTCACCAGAGTCCTATCTTTGAAGACTGGCTCCTGTGTGTGGGACTATTTATCATTAAATTCAAAACAGTGGTTACCTTTGGTCAGGGTAGAGGGACAGAGGGATAAACATAATTGGAGAAATATATTCATATATTTTATGCTAGGTGGCAGATGCACAGCTGCTGGTGCTATTATTTCTTATACTTTTTGGTATTTTTGAAATACTTCATAATAAAAACGTATGCCTTCTTTTTCCTTTTAGATTATATAGCACCATCTAGAAGTGCTCATAACCAGCCAGTCCATCAGAAAATAATGTTGCCATTTGGGGGTAGAAACCAAGAGCTTTGGTTAGCCATTTATTATAGAAAGTTTTAAACATGAAGTCGGCAGAATGAGTCCCACCTGCCCATCATCCACCTATAACAGTTACAACATGTGACCAGTTTCATCTGTTCCTCACTCATTTCTCTCTCTCCTGTATTCTTTTGAAGCAAACCAAAGGCACCATAACATTTCAGTCCTAAATATTTCATGTGTATCTCTGAGAGATAAAACTTTCTAATAAAACATGGTGCCAGCAGGCGGCATGGTGGTTAGGGCACTGGACTCCCACATGACTGATGGCATTCGAGTCCCTGACCTGGTGGCTTGAAAATCACTTTGGGAGTGTGAGTATGTCTGCTTAAAATCCTAGGAGGAGAATGGAAGAGAAAGGATTGAGGTATGGCCATCACCCCTCGGGGGTGATTTTTCAATTTCCCTCTTACTGTCTCTCTCCTCTCCAGAGAGTACACACACACAGTGCTATGACAAAAACCTTAAAAAAAAATGTTTATAACAAAACAAAACAAAACAGAAAAAACAAGAACAAAGAAAACCCCCCAAATTAATTTAACTATAATTTCCAAATCTTAAATAAGACCTAAAACTTCAATAATAATTTCTTATATATATTTGTAATTTACTATATATCCAGTAAATTCAAATTTTCAATTGTCTTATATAAATATCATAATGTGTTTTAAATAGTTTCTGCCTTTGAATGAAGGTCCTAAAGAGTTCCACGCATTTGTGATTGATATATCTCCTGAGTTTCTTTTCATCTGTCAGTTTCCTCTTTTGTGGTTTTGTATTTTTTGCAATTTCTCAAAGAAACAGTCCTTTGCTGATATGCATTCCTATGGTGTCATTGAATGTGCTCCTTTACCCTCTGTGTTTCCTATAAATTGATATTAGGATTTAGAAGCTCTGTCACGTTTAGAGTTTTGGGTTTGTTGTATGTGTGAAACTTTTTCATAGATTGTAGTATGTTCTTCCATATAGAGCCAAAATAATGAATGTCTGGTTGTCTCTTTTTTATGATCTTAGCCACTACTGAAAAATTTGCAGATCCACTAATTTTTAGGAAATGCAAAATGATGCTAATCTGATTCTAGAATTCATTCTTCTTTTCTATATGTATAATTAATTTTCTTTTATTAGTTGAAATGCTTCTAAGAAGAAAAAAAAATCCCTTACAACTACGTGTTTATTTTTTGGCATAGTTCATAGAGGAGGTGTCCAAAATAAGTTAGCTAACTATCTTAGTCTAGATCTCCTCTTTTACTAAGACTCACTTCTCTCCAGGATCCCAGAAATGATAGCACAGAATAGCCCATCATTACTGTTGATTTTGTGCATAGTGTACTCTCTACAATCTCAAAGTAACAATACCAATGCTACCACCAACACTATGATGCTGTAAAACATTTTTTCTCCAGTTCTTTTTTGTCTTCACATGAATCTCACTTAGGATATACAAATTGCTTCTTTTAAAGTCATTTGGTATAGTTCCTCTCTTTGTATGGCTATGCCTCCAACCGACCACATTTAAAAAATGTCTTACTCATGATGGAGTGTGCAAGAGAGAGAGAGAGAGAAAGAGAGAGGCAGGAGAAGGGAGAACAAGAAGCACCCTCCACAGGACCTGGTCACATTGCAGTCATCTCTTCTCAATCTTCCAACCTGCCATCACCCATGTGCTCTTGCACATGTGCT
The DNA here is from genome assembly GCA_026018925.1 of Tupaia tana. NCBI lineage: Eukaryota > Metazoa > Chordata > Mammalia > Scandentia > Tupaiidae > Tupaia > Tupaia tana. The sequence continues at coordinate 64,925,008 of JAKSZU010000010.1, forward strand.
CAACTGGGTCAGGGACTCGAAGTGCCATCAGCCTGTGCTTTCTATCTCTGCAGTTTGGTATGCTACTGGGCGCATGTTTAAGTTCATTTGTTTCATTTATTTTATTTATTTATATTTAAGGAACTTGTGCTTTACATTTTTATTTTGTTTTATAATTACACAAATCATTTATCTTCCTTCTACCCTATTCTTTCTTTCCTCCTTTTCCCATTTCTAAAGTTTATGGTTTAACGTTTGCGTTGTTTGTAATGTATGCCACTCCTTGTATATATTTGTGTGCGCACGTGCATCCGCTCCTTTAGATAATGGTAGCATGTGTGCACACGTCCCTCATCTTGCTTTCTTACTGGGCAGGCTGTCCTGGAGAGCACATCCAGCTTCGCAGCTGCAGAGGCCGCCATTGTGAGAATGCACCCTCCTTTCACTCAGCACCTCACCTCTTGGTGGGCATTAAATTTCTCCCATTTTTAAGTATTATGAATAGTCCTACCCTCAGTTGCCTTGTGTTTCCATGTTTTTGACAGTATATATTTGAGATACACAGCTAAAAAGAGATTGTTGGGCCAAGGAAAAATGAATATGACATTTTGCCGATGTTGCCCAGTTCCCCTTTGTAGAAGCTCTACTGTTTGGCATTCCCACCAATTTGGGGAGAGCATCTGTTGTCTTAGAGCTCTGCCCATAGAATATGTTATCAAATATTACTCTTAGCAACTTAAATGGGTGAAATAATACTATACAAGCATGAGTTTAATTTTTTTTTTCTCTTGTGAGGAGTGGCGAGCATTTCATTTCTATATTGTTTTGCTTGCTTGTTTTTCTGTCAACTGTTTATTTCTCTAGCCCATTTGTTTTTATGTTGCTATTAGTCTTTTTCCCCTGTATTTTTCAGAAATTTTTGTATATAACAGATACGCTCTCTGATTTGTAAATTTTTTTCCATTTTGTCATTTGTTATTTACTTCATTGTGATTCCACCTGCCATGGACATCTTTATTTTTTTGTAATCAAGTTTATCTCTGTCTTAATTGCCTTTAAATTTTGAGTCATAGTTAGAAAACTTTTCTCTGTTCCTTGGTTATAGAGAATTTCACTCAGGTTAACTTTTAGCATTTGTATGGTTTTATTCTTTTTTAAAACATAATTTATTTAATTTTATTTATTATTATTATTTTGCTGTAGGGCACATGCACTTACCAGAGAGAGACAGACAGAGAGAAGAGGGAGAGGGAAGAGAGAAAGCAAGCCACCAGATCTGGGACCCAAACTGAGATTGGCCATGTGGGAACTCAGCATTTTAACCCTCCTTGCCAACTGCTGGCCCAGTATGATTTTCATTCTTTACATTTAAATTTCTGATGCTTTTGGGATTTATCTTAGTGTATAGTCTGAGATATTAGGATTGCACCACTACTTGGCCCCGATACCAGAATATTTTTTGTAAGGTTTCCCTGCCTTATTAAATTTTTTGGCCTTTCAAATGAAATTCAGAATTAACTTGTTGGAGCCAGCAGACGGCATGATGGTTAAGGCTCTGGACTCCAACATTGCTGACTGCAGTTCAAGTCCTGGACCTGATGGCTTACTTTCTCATTTTCTTTATCTATATGTGCCCTATAGCAAATAAAAATAATAAATAAAATAAAATAATTATTAAAAGGGAAAGAATAATTCACTTGTTTAACTCCAAAAAAGTTGTATTTTTATTAGAATAATGTAAATAAATTAATTAACTTAGAACTAGCTGACATCTTTGTGGTGTTGAGTCTTCCTAACTAGGACATGTTTTTCCATTTCCAGTACAACTTTACTTTTCTGTCTTTTAAATGAGTTTTATATTATTTTCTAATTTTTTTTAACATTTAAAATTACGTAAGCACTTTAAATTAGTTTATAAGATATCTCATGAAAATATTAAGCAAGAAAATTGAGCTTTACATCATAAATTACATTTATCTATACATTAGAATTATTTGTCATGGAAAAGATTTACAGTAGAGCTTTTATATTTTGATATAGTTTCTTTACTTCAAGTTACTTATTTATTTGTAGGTTTTTACCAGAGAGTGCATGTGCTCACTACAGAGGAGAAAGACTGGGACCAGCAGTTAGCGTAATGGCTATGTCGCTGGACTCCCACGTAGTTGACCACGGTTCGCGTCCCGGACCCGGTGGCTTAAAACTCACGCCGGGCGCGTGTGCGTGTGTGCCCAAGATCCCGAGAGGAGAATGGAGGAGAAGGGATTGCGGCGTGACCATCCCCCCTGGGGAGTGATTTCTCGCTTTCTGTCTCTCTGTCTCTCTCTGTCTGTCTGGCGAGCGCACGCACCCTATAGCAAAAACCTCTCCCAAAAAAAAAAAAAAAAAAGAAAAAAAAAAAAAAAAAAAGAGGAGAAAGACTGAGAAAGGGAAAGTGAGACATCCCCCCCTCCGGGGGGATAACCATGCCGCATCCCTTTTCCTCTCTTATCCTCTTGGGATTTTAGGCACCATTGTGCATGCACATGTGCCTGGCACGGTTTTCAAGCCACCAGGTCCGAGACTTGAACCACATTTGGCCGTGTGTGAATCCAGTCACCCCGTACCATGCCACCTTCTGGCCCAACTTTGGGTTATTTTCAATGCATCTTGTCTTTAGGAAGAAAAAAGATGGCTCAGTAAAGAATAAACAAAACAAAAGAACCAAGCAAACACTGACTGGGAGAGGGGTGAGCATGGCTGGGAGATCGAAATAATGGTACAGACACCTAGATTGAAGATGATGTCTACATTTAAGTACATGTTCATATGAACTTCTAAGCCAGTGGTTTTTGTATTCCGTAAAAGAGTTCTGAAAAATTGTTCCTCTCTGCATGTTTTTAGTTTACATCAACATTTTTATGATAAATTTAAACTGTTGCAAATGATGTGATTTTTTGTTTATGGTAAGCACTGTCATTTAAGAATGATACCATTACATCATTTTTTGTATAGAATTATTTTATTTAACTTAATTTATTATTATTATTTGTTTTAATTTGACTAGAGAAAGACAGAGAGACAGAGAGACAATGAGAAAGCAAGCCGCCAGGTCTGAGACTCAAACCGCAGTCAGCTATGTGGGAGTCCAGTCTTTAACCATCATGCCACCAGCCAACGCCCATATCATTCTTTTAAATGTATCAAATGGAATTGAAATAACATACAACTTAAGACCTCTGGTCATCTATTTAAAAAAATATTAACAAGATCTTTAACTGCTAAACTTCATAGCATTCCTTTTTCTTCTAAAATGTGTATTTTCTTGATTTTTTATGTGTGGGATTATATTGTAATAAAATACATATTTATGCTCAATTTTTATTAATTGCTGTATTATGGTTGATAATTAAACACATATATAAATTTAAAATAATTATTTAAAAATTTCTGTGATTATACAGATTCAAGTTCTAAGAAATTTTTTAAAAGAATTATTTAATTTTATTTATTATTATTATTTTTTGATTTGGCCAGAGAGAGACAGAGAGAGAGGAAGAGAGGGAAAACAAGAAAGCAAGCCACTAGGTCCAGGACTCGAACTGCAGTTGGCCATGTGAGAGTCCAGCACTTTAACCACCACACCACCTGCTGGCCCCATTCTAAGAAATTTTCTACTGAATTACCATTTTAATTATTAGTGGCCTAAAAATTATTTGAGCAGCCCATATGTAATATTTGATAATGATATGTTATTAAAAAGTACAATTTTACTGTGGATGAGACCTTCAACGTGTTCTTGTTTGAATATTACTGATTACCAGAATAAAACAGGGCTCAGCAACAATTTAATTCCCAAGTTTGTTTTATAGCTACAATCTTGAGACACCAGTTTGCTTGAATAATAAATGGTAATAAAAGAAGGTTTGTGATAACAGTGCCATCTAGTGCTTTGACCTGCTTCCATATCACTTACCAAAAACTACAAAACAGTCATTATCAAAAAACCACTTTTAACCGTCAACTGACACCAGGATTCTGCTTTCATTTTGTTTTGTTCAAAGCAGAGAATTGGAAATCATTTGTATTGCCAAAAAAATTGGTTAGCTATGCATTAAAGTCTTATTTCTTTCTGATTGTACTTTTTTTTTTTTTAAGAGTTTTTTGCTATAGGGCACGTGCGCTTGTCAGAAAGAGAGAGACAGAGAGACAGAAAGTGAGAAATCACCCCCCAGGGGGGATGGCCATGCCATCGTCCCTTCTCCTCCATTCTCCTCTCGGGATCCTGGGCACACACGCACACACGCCCAGCATGAGTTTAAGCCACTGGTCTGGGACTCGAACTGTGTTCGACTACATGGGAGTCCAGCTACATAGCCATTACTCCAACTGCTGGTCCCTCTGATTGCACTTTCTTTTTTTCTTTTTTTTTTTTTTTGAGAGAGATTTTCGCTATAGGGCGCGTGCGCTCGCCAGACAGACAGAGAGAGACATAGAGACAGAAAGTGAGAAATCACCCCCCAGGGGGGATAGTCACGCCGCAAACTCTTCTCCTCCATTCTCCTCTTGGGATCTTGGGCACACACGCACATGCGCCCGGCGTGAGTTTTAAGCCACCGGGTCTGGGACACGAACCGCGGTCGACTACGTGGGAGTCCAGCGACATAGCCATTACGCTAACTGCTGGTTCCCTGATTGCACTTTCTTAAAAGTGACCACAATGAAATGCAAATTGCCCTTTTATTTGGAGTCCCAGTGGTTGTTATACCCTAAGGCCATGTACCTTAAAAAAGATTCAGGGTGGGAGAGGGGTTTGCCTTAAAAAAAAAAAAGTTGATGTATGTATTTCTGCCACCAGCAAGCGAGAAATAGACAGAGAACTAGCACCCCCGGCAGTGTCTCCATGCCATCATCCACCCCTAGCTTCACACCAGATTGTGGGTGTGCACGTACCTGGCGTACTCAGGGAGGTATCTAGACAAGAAGCCAAAACCTTTGAATGTGGTTTGTGTTTGCTCTTACACCACCGTCCAGTCCCTGCCTTTATTTATTTATTTATTTTCTTTGTAAATTGGTTGAAGAAGAATCTTGAGAGTAGAACAGGAGGAGAAAAATATGTGACTCTCCCTTACATTCTTAGGTAAATCAAGTTTAGGAAAGATTAGAAATGGAACTTGAGAACCTGGAGATCATTATAAAAGATATCCTTGCTCAGTTTGTCATCCTGAACCTCATGGGTTTCACATACCCTCAGTTTGAAGACTCCCCATTCCAGGCTGCCCGTGAAAGAAGGAACAGTAAATACCTTGGGCTACATTGGTCTCATCTCACGGAAGTGCAATAGCTGGAGGTGAACAGAGGCAGAGCTACTATGTTCAGTAAAACTTAGCCAGTTTCATACACGTACACCAACATATTGATTTTGTATTCACAAGAATGCTTTATACATCATAACATGTGGCAGTACAAATAAAACAGAAACTCATCACACACTGAGTTTTAGTTCTGTTGAATAATGTTTACTTGGATCTTAAATAATGCATTTCCTATAGTTTTGGTTACTCTAATTGAGAAAGACTTGAACTTAGTTAATTTTGAGAAATAAAGGATTCCTTAGTGTTAATGTATTCCTTAGAGGTGAAGCTACCTGTTCTTTTTAAAATTTTTTGAGAGAGTTTTTCTTTAGGGTATGTGCACTGGCTGGAGATTCAGAGAAAGACAGGGAGACAGAAAGTGAAAAATCACCCCCCCGAGGGAGATGGCCACACCGTGATCCCTTCTTCTCCAGTCTCCTCTCAGGATTTTGGGTACGCACACACACGTGCCCTGCGTGAGTCTAAGTCACCAAGTTTAGGACTGAACTACTGCTGTTGACTATGTGGGAGTCCAGCGATGTAACCATTATACCATCTATTGGTCCAAGAAGCTATGTGTTCTTTCTTTATTTATTTTTTTTGAGACAGAGAGAGACAGAGAGAGAGAAAGCGAGAAATCACCCCCCTCTCCTCAGAGGGGATGGCCACGCCACAATCCCTTCTCCTCTATTCTCCTCTAGGGATCTTGGGCACGCATGCACAGGCACCCTGCGTGAGTTTAAGCCACTGGGTCTGGGACTCAAACCACGGTCAACTACATGGGAATCCAGCAACATAGCCATTATGCTAACTGCTGGTCCCAGTAGCTATCTGTTCTTAATAAACCATTTTACTGAGATAGGAGTGAACTCTTCTGCTGGAAATGAGTAAGTAATGCAGGTTTGCGTTTGTGCATATGCGTTAGGCAGAAAATATTTTAGAACTGTTGCCTTATTCAGTCTTAAATATTTAAAAATCCTTAGCAGGACTCTTGAGAGAAAGAGAAGGGCAGATTGAAATACAAGATATTGTATTTGGCATGCTGTATTAGCAGAGCAATCTTTAGTGACATAATTGATATTTTATATTAAAAGGTCAAAGAGCTGGACGTACATTTTGATTGAGAGAAAAGGTCATCTTGCTTTCTCTTTTGTGTGTGACAGAGGCACCTTTTTGTAGGGAAAAATGTTCTATAAGGCTTTGCTTTTGATCTGCTGGTAATTTAAGTCAGCGAAAAGTGATAAGCACTTAGTGGTGGTGTTCCCTGAGTGCCAGGTACGATTCTAAATGCTTCCGATGGTACTTCCACTTAATTCTTAGGATAATCTGATGGAGTTCATTCTGGCTTTATCCTCTTTATTTTACAAATAGATAAACTGAAACTTGGCATGATTAAGTCATTTGTCCACAGTCACACACTCAGGGGGTGTAGAGCAGGGATGCAAGGGTGTTCAAATCCCCAGTCTTACTCTTCAATGTTATATTACAGTGCCTTGAGGTATTTAAATATAGTTTTGAGTCACTTAACTGGAGAGAGATGTTCTGAGGACTGCACTAGGCAGTTCTGCTACGTGAACATCATAGAGTGTACCTCACACATCCCGAAGCTTGCTACATTCCAAGGCTATGTAGAATAACTTACTGCTTCCAGGTTATGAACCTGTGCAGCAGGTAGCTATACTGAATACTGCAGGCAAAGGTAACACAATGGTGAGTATTTTTCTATCTAAACATAGGAGAGGTACAATAAAAATTTGGTATAAAAGATAAAAAATGATGTATCTGTATAGGACACTTACTGTGAATGGAGCTTGCAAGGTTGGAAGTTGCTGTGGGTGTTGTTGAGTGAGGAGTAAGTGAAGGTAAAGTGCCAGGACATTACTGTACACTAATTAGACTTCATAAACTCTTAGGCTACACTAAATTTATAGAAGTTTTTTTCTCTCCTCAATGATAAAGTCAGCTTACTGCAGCCTTCTTACTTAATTTATTTATTTTCTTTTTTTAAAAGAGAGTTTTGCTATAGGGCACATTTGCTTATCAGAGACAGAGACAGACAGAGAGACAGAAACATAATGTGAGAAATCACCCCTGCCCCCAGGCGGGACGGCATGGCTGCAGTCCCTTCTCCTCCATTCTCCTCTCATGATTTTGGGCACACACACACACACACATGTACCTGGCATGAGTTTTAAGCCATTGGGTCCTGGACTCAAACTGTGGTTGACTACGTGGGAGTCCAGCGACATAACCATTACACCATTTGCTGGTCCCTTAATAAATTTTAAGATTTTGAAACCTTTTTGACTCTCACAATAGTACTTAGCTTAAAACAGGAGCACATTGTACAGCTGTAGAAAAGTTTTTTTCTTCCTTTATATCCTTATTTAGTTTCTATTTTTAAATTTTTTACTTTTAAAACTTGTTTGTTAAAAACTAAGACACAGACACACACATTTGCCTAGGCCTACACAGGGTCAGGATCATCAATATCACTCCCTTCCACTTCCACGTCATGTTCCATCGGAAGGGCTGCGATGAACAAACTACATGAAATTAAACGCAGGGAAAACGATGTCATCAGGAGACTTGCAAACATGGGATTTATAATGCTGCTGTGCAAACTATGGCACTCCTGTTTTATAGTAAACTTTGTTTTTTTTTTAATAAATAGGCATACATTGTAAAATAATGCTAAGAAGTATGTTGTAGTAAAGCATTTATTTTTATTCTTTTAAAGAATTATTTTGTTGAACTTTATTTATTTATTCATTTATTTATTTATTTTAATTTGACCAGAGAGGGACAGAGTAAGAGAGAGAGAGAAAGTGAGAAGGCAAGTTGCCAGGTCCAGGACTTGAACTGTGGTTGGCCATGTGGGAGTCCAGTGCCCTTAACCACCATACCACCTGCCGGGCACATAGTAAAGCATTTATTATCATTAGCACATACTGTGCGTGACTGAGCTATACTTATGCTTGCCAGAGAGACAGTAAGAAGGAAAGTGAGAAATCATTCCCCAGAGGGATGGCCATGCCACAGTCCCTTCTCTTCCTGTCTCCTCGTGGGATTTTGGGCATTCATGCCCTCGTGCCTCGTGTGATTTAAGCCTCCAAGTCCAGGACACAAGCCACGCTGATCATGTGGGAGTCCAGCACTTTAACCACCATGCCACCTGCTGGACCCCTGAGCTGTACTTCTGTACACTGGGCAGGGCAGCGTTTGTTCACCCCAGCCCCACATCACATGAGTCATGTGCTGCGCTGCCACACTGCGGTGGCTGCATCATTAGGTGAGGGGGATTTTCGGCTCCATCATAATCTTATCAGAACGTGTCCCAGAGGCAGTTCATCGTTCACTGAAACGTTATACGGCATGTCTGTAACTCCTTACAGAGCAGAGCTTCCAAACCTACGGCCATGGCAGTGAATGGCTTTTAGAGAGAAAGGATCTTGGTGGTCTTGGAGTTGGAGCTCACTGCCTGTAGCAGTGAGTGGCCTTTTCTCCTTACCCAGGGCGCTACTATAAATTGCACCTTCTGTTTGTGTCAAGAAATGGGAAACGTTGGGAGATCCTGCCATAGAGTATAGAAGCACTGACTTTGCTCTCAAAGACCTGTGAGCATTGCCATCAATTGAGTCTACACCCACTCAAAAGAAAGAAAACACACAAATCGACTCATTGAGTGGCATTGTTAATACAGTACTTTTACAGAGTGACACACAATCTGTGTAGGTTTTATCCAGGAGTTATAAAACAGTGGCCTGTGGGCAGATGTACCCTGCAGGTTATGTGATAGCCCAGTACAATATTTAAACAAACAAAAAAAGAATTTCTACGCCCTTTTATGGAGACAGGGACACTTTGCAACAGCCCTGCTGTAGCCCAGAAGCTGCAGATGTTTCATTATCCTGCCTGGCCTGGCTTCTCCATGTGCAGCTGCTGCTTAAATCACTCAGAGGTCAATGACGCGTGACCTACCACTCACGTGTGGGCTGTATTAATTCTCTGGCTATTTTCTCCAGAGATTTAGGAGGGGGCGGTGGCAGAAGCAGCTCTGGATTCATCCAAAGGCAGATTTAAAATGCTCTCAGGCACTGGCCGGTTAGGAGTGCACAAAATAATAATGTCAGTGACAACAAAATCCTTCTTTTGTTTTTCTTCTTTTGAAACATTTGTAAAAAACATTAATTTCCTATATCATCAGAAATATTAAAAATAAGGGCTTAATAAATTATCTTACATTTTGTAATCATTATTGGTAAACCAAAACTGTTTTAAGTTTCTTTTTGCTATTTCAGTCTTGTTTTTGGATTTGAATTGCCTATTTAGAGAGGGAGAGATACTATGCATCTCGAATTGGAGCAATAAAACCCTTGGGGAGAGAGTTTTTAGAAAAAAACATCAGTCTGTAAAATCACCCCACAGTTCAAGTCTGTATAATGTACCTATCATTTATCCTGATGACATTTAACATATCACACATTTTCCTGGAAAAAGCATTATCTTAAGTTTTACTAATAAATGATGGTGACTGTAATAATGATCACCTGTGAATCCACCAGTCCACTTTAGGAAATCTTACTTTAGGAGGCCACATTTGCTCCAGATATTTCTTAGGAAATGAATTATTGAAATAGTGTGTATCCATTTTTCCCCCACCTTCAGATCTGTTTCTTTCTCATTGCAGATGCAGAAGTAACTGAAAGTTGCTGTCTGCTACTCTCACGCATGTTCTTACCCTACGGTAGTCCCCTCTTGCCCACAATTTTGTTTTCCTTGGTTTCAGTTACTCAAGGTCAACCAAGGTCCAGAAATGGGTGAGTAGACTATGAACATTGAGAGAGACCACATCCATCTAATGTTTTTTACAGAATATTGTTATAATTACTCTGTTTTAATTAGTTATTACTGATCTCTTACTGTTCCTAAATTATACATTAAATTTTATGTAAGTAAATATGTACTCACAAAAAATGTGGCATGCGTAGGGTTTGGTACTATAAGATCTCAGGCATCTGCTGTGGGTCTTGAAACATGTCCGCACAGTTGAGGGGGACTACTGTGCTGTGGTATTTTATTTTCCATATTTCAAACATCATATAAATGTTTTCGTAAAGTTTTGTACCTTTTTTGACCCAATATCATGATTTTGAGATTTATCTATTGGGTTGTCACAAAAGTCATGACGCATTTTTTTGTGTTTTTTTTTTTTTTTTTTTTTTTTGAGAGGTTTTCACTATAGGGTGCGTGTGCTCGCCAGAAAGACAGAGACAGAGAGACAGAAAGCAAGAAATCACCACCCCAGGGGGGATGGCTACGCCGCAATCCCTTCTCCTCCATTCTCCTCTCGGGATTTTGAGCACGCACGCACACACGCCCAGAGTGAGTTTAAGCCACTGGGTCCAGGACTCAAACCGTGGTCGACTACATGGGAGTCCAGTGACATAGCCATTACACTAACTGCTGGTCCCTGTGTTTTTTTTTTTTTTTTAATGCAAAAATGTGTCATGACTTTTGTGACAACCCAATATATAAAAATATAAAATAGTAATATAAATCCTTGAGTATAAATAAAATAAATGAATGTTCTAGTTCACTCATTTTTAACTACTGTGATTCCTTCCTGCCTGCCTTCTCTTTCTTTCTTTCTTTCTTCCTTTCTTTCTTTCTTTCTTTCTTTCTTTCTTTCTTTCTTTCTTTCTTTCTTTCTTTTTTGTTTTTGATTACAGGGCATATGCATTACCCAGAAAGAGAGAGAGAGGAAGAGGGAGAAAGCACCTCTTACGGAGAATGGGCAGGCTGCAATCCCTTCTCCTCCATCCTTCCTTTTGGGATTTTGGGCAAGCCTGGTGTGTTTCTCAAGTCGCCAGGCACAAGTGGCTTGAATTGAAACATGCAGTTGGCCATGTGGGATTTGCTGTCTTTACCCCGAGGAAACACAGTGGACCCAGCTATTTTATTTTATAAATACATTTTTATATAAACATCTGTTCTCTGTTAATAAACATTTAATTTGTTTTCCTATTTCTCCCTATTGCGTTAGAAACACTCAGCATTGCACAGTGGCTAACGCAGGGGCTCAGGGAGTCTTCCTGGTTCAGATAATGCTTTTATAGCTTAGTAGCTATGCAACCTTGGACAAGTGATTTAACCTCTCTTGCCTTTGTTTCCTTGTCTATGTTATGGTCTCTTCACATGGTGGAATATTATATAGCATCTGACACAAATGAAATAGAGCAATAGAATTTAAAAATTTAAAAATTTTATGGGGCCAGCAGGTGACATGGTGATTGAGGTGCTGGACTCCCATATAACTGATCACAGTTCAAGTCCTGGACCTACCAGCTTGCTTTCTTAATCTCTTTCTCTCTTACTCCTTGTCTTTATGTCTGGTCAAATTGAATAATAAATAAAATTAAATAATAAATAAAAAATTTAAAAATTAAATATTATTTTGGTAAAAATGACATAAGATCTATCTTAACATTTTTTTTATGTGGGCAATTATAGGTGTAATGTGTACAATAAATCTCTAGAACTTAGTTGTCTTGCTTAACTGAAATTTTATGCCCATTGAGTAGAAACTCCTTGTTTCCCTTTCTTCCTAGCCCGTAGCAACCAGCATTTCGCTCTCTGATTCTGTGAATTTAACTATTTTAGATAGCTCACGCAAATGGAATTATGCTGGAGTTGTCTTTGTGTGACTGACTTGTTTCACTTGACATACTATCCTCAAGACTCATCCATGCTGTTGCATATTGTAGAAGTTCCTTCATTTTTTAAAATTAAAAAATTACTTATTTATATTCATTTACTGTACATCATTACAGTATATGAAATTAGATTTTTCCATCCAAAATACATGGTATATTGGCTCAATCAGGATATTACCTTATGTGTTATTGTCAACAAATAATTTTCCATTTCCTGTTTTTTATAGATTTTGTCCCCCCCCCCCATTGTATGCATGTGCCACGTTGTCTTTATCCATCACTTAGAATGCTTCTACTTCTTGGCTGTGGTGAACATGTGAATGCTATCTCTTCAAAGCCCTGATTTCAGTTCTTTTGGATGAATGCCTGGAAGTGGGATTACAGGATCATGTGGTAATTTTAGTTTTAATTTTTTCAGGAACCTCCATATTGTTTTCCATAGCAACTGTACTATCTTACATTCTGACCATAGTGTGTGTCGTATTCCCGGTTTCCCCACATTCTTGCCAATACTTGTCATTTGTTGATTTTTATAATATCCATTCTAACAGGTGTGAAGTGATATTTCATTGTGGTTTTGTTTAGAATTTCCCTGATCAGTGATGTTCAGCATTTTTTCATATACCAGTTGACCATTTGTATGTCATTTTTAGAAAAATGTTTGTTCAAGTCTTCAGCCCATCTTCTAATTAAGTTATTAGTGTTCTGCTATTGAGTTGTAAAATTTACTTATATACCTTTGGAAATTAAACTACTTATTATATATGTATTATATATAATTCACAAATATTTTATCTCATTTCCTAGGTTGCAGTATGAATATTAATACATTATTGAGAGAGGATGGACTGGGACGTGTGTGTGTGTGTGTGTGTGTGTGTGTGTGTGTATGATGAAATGTGGATCACTATAAAGATCCTAATGTTTCTTTTATTTTTAAAAAAATTGTTTTATTGAGTTTATTTATTATTATTACTTTTTAATTTGACCAGAGAGAGAGAGAAGGAGAAAGAAAGTGAGAAAGTAAGCCACCAGGATTGGGACTTCAACTGTGAACAGCTATGTGGGAGTCCAGCACCTTAACCACCATGCCACCTGCCAGCCTCCCTAAAGTTTCTTTTGGATATTGAGTTCATAGATGCTTGTTGTATAATTACTATAATTAACAAAGTAATTTGAAAAGAAAAAGTAGGCCATATATGGATCTGTGAGGAGATCAGTTGATGAACATAGGATAATGATTCATGTTATGTATGTGAGGTCCAAGGCTAAAATAAATTCAAAGTAAATAGAGAATAATAAATAGTACCTATCTCATGGGGTTGTTATTAGGATGAAATGAGTTAATATTTATAAAGAACTTAGAATAATGCCTGGCACATAGTAAGTGCTACACAAGTATTTGGTATATAAAATAAATAAAATTATATATATCAGTGAATAGTCTGACAGATCTCTCTTTGAGTACTTGTGATTCAGTCTTTCTAAGAAATGTAACTAGGAGTAAGAATTAGTGGGTTTAAGTCTATGAAGATCTTTAACTTTATAAGATATTGCCAGATGGCTCTCCAAAGTATTAGTACTAATTACATTTGCAGTTTCCCTTTGCTTCTAACTCCACCCCAAATTGCCCAAGTATGTAAAAGGGATGACAATTCTCCACATTCTTTCACCACTTGAAATCAGTCTTCTAAATTTTTATCAATTTTGGGTTTTAAGATGAATCTCATTGTGGCTTTATTTTTCTGCATGTCCCTGGTTTCAAATAAGGTTGAACTATTTTTAATAAATTCAGTGGCCATTTTGGTTTCCTCTTTTCTTACATGTCTAGCCATATTCTTGACTTTATGTTTTTTCCTGTAGGGATCTTTGTGTTTCTCTTGCTGACTTGTTGGCCGTCTGGTTGAAGGTTATCTATTTATCTTTCTTCAGGCGCTCAATGATTTTTCAGTTTTAGTTGCAAATAAGTGTTTTCAGCTTGTGGCATTTATTTAAAACTTAGTAATATTGCCTTGGTAAGCAAATGTTTTAACATTTAATATGGTTCATTTAATTCTTTTCCATTTAGTTTTTGTCTGGCTTCAGAGGGGTTTTCTCTTACTTGAAGATCACAAATGAATTCTCAATTTTCTTATAAAAGTATTAAAGCTTTTCTTTTGACATTTGAATCCACTAGGAATCAATTTTTGTTTATGGAGTTAGGTTGAGATTTAATTACATTGTATTTTCTATTGACTGTTCTTGTTTGTTCTTTCTCCACTTACTTTAACTTTATTTTGGTCACAAACCAAGTTTCTATGTATATGTATTTGGGTCCTGTGCTTTTTATCTAACTCTCCTGGCCTGTTATTTATCTTTCAATACTACATCGTCATAAATATGATGGCTTATAAATCCTCTTGATATTTAGAAATGCACTCATGCATACTTTAAAAAATTATCTTAGCTATTCTTCCTCTTCTAAAATGAGTTGATATCAGTTTCTCAACTTACATGAAAAATCCCACTTTGATTTGGATTGGAATTGCTTTGAGTTTGTAGTTTATTTTGGGGAGAATTGCTCTATAAGAAAAATTTTACTTAGAACATTTTTTTATATTTATAGCTATAATAAATTATTTTCTATTTTCTGTGTTTATTTAAAAATATTTGTTTTTATATTGCGCTGGTTCTATGTTTGGAGTAGGTGTTGTTAATTGGTGAGTTTGACATCTTCCCTAGAATTTTCTTGATCTCTTTCATGGTTCTCACTTGCCTTCACAGCTCCAACTGTCAATTTAAATAAATGAATCCTCAGTCTTTCTTCTTAGCTTTTCTTTTTTTCTTTTTTTGGAGAGGTTTTTGCTATAGTGTGCAAGCGCTCGCCAGAAAGACAGAGACAGAAAGCGAGAAATCACCCCCTGGGGGAGATGGCAACGTGCAATCCCTTCTCCTTCATTCTCCTCGGCATAAGTTTAAGCCACCGGATCCGGGACTCGAAACGCGGTCGACTACATGGAAGTCCAGCGACATAGCCATTACGCTAACTGCTGGACTCTCTTCTTAGCTTTTCTAGTTCTGCTTTTAATTATCCAGGTTGACATTCTAGATACTTCATTTTTCCATGCCTGTTTTCCATGACAAATAACATTGTCCATTCTAAAATGGCAATGCCTTTTAGCTGAGCTTGAATTTTGCCACGCTTCTCTTAATTACTATGAGTCATTTCTGTATAATGTGGTAGATCATTAGCAAGTGCTAATAATTTGACCGTACTTTAAAATGTCTTAGACTAAAGTGGGTACAGTTACAAGGTCTTTCTTTTATCAAAGGAAATGAAAGCATTTTGACAGCCAATGTAGCTGACCATTTTGTCTCTACGTTGGTTTTGGAAAGGGTGTTGGGCTATTCTGCTTTCTAAGCAGATTAGACTTCCTGACTGGAAAGTACTCATCTCTAAATTTCAGCATTAAGGACAAGTACAAACAGTATGCTTAAGACTGCGATTTGCATGTCCATTCCCCAAGATGCTAGATCTTCCTTTCTGTTGTTTTTAAAGCAGCTGTGGCCTCTCTAAGAAGATTGAGCAGCTGCATCCTCCAGAAGAGCTTTGAATGGCCTTGCCAAGAGAAATCTAAATGATTTAAAACGCTCTCTCAGTCCAGAATGTTAACAAGCGTTTTCTAATAATTGAAGGAGGATCATTAAAAACCACACTCACATCCTTTAACTCAAACTTTTTTGTTCTGGCAATACTAGATCCAAGAGAATTGCAGTGTAATAATGAGGGTGGGTATTAGGCTGCATTAAGGGTTATCATCTAGATCAAACTGCTGCTTTCTCTCTTCCAAGAGAATAATTGTTCTCTCTCATTTAATGCTAATACTTTCTTGCTTCATTTGTGAGCCCACATTTATTTGTTTATTTACTTAGCCACATTTATTTATTTAATTTGCCAGGGAGAAAGGAACAGAGAGAGGATGAGAGAGGGGTGAAAGCACTTGCCAATGGGGCTTGGTCCTACAGCAAGCCTTTTTCCTTCAGTTCGCCATCCTGTCCGGATCCTGGGCGTGTGTGCATGCACTTAGAATGTTTTCAAGCTGCTGGACTTGAACAACATAGTCGACTATGTGGGAACCAGCGTCCTCTGCATAGCACTTAACTGCAGGGCCAGCCTAACAGCGCATTAATTCTAACCCTATATGATGAATTAATATAAAGTTCTGTTGGTCAGCATTGACAAATACACAAGTGAAAATGATTAAGAACACATAGCTTTAAAAATTGTCTTAGAAAGGGTCAGCTGGTGGTATAGTGGTGAAGGACTGGACTTCCCCATGACTGAGTACCACTTGAGTCCTAGACCTGGCAATTTGAAAATCATGATGGATGTGTGCTTGTGTGCCCCAAATTCTGAGAGGAGAATGGAGGAAAATGAATTGTTGCGTGGCCATCCCTCCTGGGGGGCGATTCTCACTTTCTGTCTCTCTGTCTCTCTCTGGCGAGTGCATGTGCCTTATGTCAAAAACAAAAACAAAACAAAAATTCTTAGAGAATGATAGTATTTCCCTGAGTTATGAAGAGTAAGCCTGAAGTCTTCATCTCCTTCTTTCTTCCTGTCTCTCTTTCTTTCCTTCTATCTTTAGGTAGTTAATTAATTAATTTAAAAAAATACACCCAAGAAAACCTGTATGTGATTGCAGTGTATGGAGAAGAGCGTTATTGCCATGTGAATTGAAGGCCTGGTGTGTAGTTGTGGTTTAGCCACTTTTACTCTCTGAACCTCATCACTAACTTGGGAAGTGAACTATGCTTATGGGAACTGTATGAAGAAATGAATGTAAAGGAGTTTAGAAAAATGTAAAGGGAGAGTGATTGGTGGATTTTATGCTTTGTAATTTTAAAGCAAACTTCTCATAGCTTTCTACCTTTTCAAGTTGGAAGAAGAGAAACTATGTCTCCAGAAGGAAATAGCACTTGTGGGTATTTTCAGAGTGAAATTCAGGTTCACATTCTAGTTCATGTTCCCTTTTGGAAATAAGGACAGAGTACTACACTATGTATTATATGGTGATGTGACTGCCATGAGCCCCCCATTAACTATCAAGTTTGATACCATTGATTTGTCTTCTCTTATTATTCTATTTCTGCCAAAAAGCACTGTGCTTGGTCAAAGTTGCCAAATGTCCAAGATGTTGTTGAATAGTTTCAGCACTTACTGAGCAGTTCCTAAAGGCCCTAAATTTTCTTTTGTCACTTATTTTATGCTAATAGCCTTGCTAAAGAGGTACTGTGATTACCATTTTATTGATGTAAATGAAAAGGATCTCAAGTAAATTGTTCCCTGTTTTAATTTGAGAGTTATTAAGTGGCAGTATCAGGATTAGAACCCAGGATATCTGACTCAGAGTTGCATGTGCATTCTGCTGACAGCAGCATGGACTGGTGTTAATAACAGGGCTTCTATAATCTGGTTGTGTGACCTTGACCTTGGGTAAATTTTTTAGTCTTTCTAAATCTGTTTTTCCATTCAGAACTTGGGGTGATAATAGTTATCTTTGAGGTGACATTCCTAGATCTCTGTCTCCTTTTCTCCCTGTTTTCCTCATTCTGCCAACATCATTACCAAGGCCTAAGGATGTACCAGCCAGTCTGCTCTGCACTGGAGAAACACTAGAGAACAAGGCCGCTCTTGTCCCGGCCATCATGGAGTCTACAGTTAGTGAGGATGCCTACCATGGGATGTAAGGAGGGTAGATACCCCCTACTATTGGAGGGTGTGGAAAGAGCAGCTGAGTCTGGTGGGGCCAGATAGGAAAGGCAGGCTTCCTGAACTTCAGTCAACTCTTACCACTTAACCTACTGTCCTGTCTGAATTCTAACACTGAATTAGGCCTATGATTGACTTCTTTTTTTATTTTCTTCTTTGGGCCTCAGAACATTATTGGGGGAAAAAAATAATCATGCTACTACGTTGATTTATTTAGCCTTCAAAAAAATCATTTTATGTTTCTGAAAATTTGAAGTCCTAATCTTATCTTTTAAAAAATGATTTAAAAAAATGCTATAGGGCATGTGCACTTGCAAGAGAGAGAGAGAAAGAGAGAGAGAAAGTAAGAAAGCATCTCTCAGAGGGCATGGCCACACCACAATCTCTTCTCCTTCATTTTCCTCTTGGGATTTTGGGCATGAATGCATACATCCTCAGCTTGTTTTTCAAGACACTGGGTCTGGGACTCAAACTGTGTAGTGGCCATGTGGGATCCAGTGCCTTAAGCACCATACCACCAGCTGGTTCTCTAATCATGTTTTAAATTTTATGTCAATAGTCAATAATCCCTAAATGAGTAGAATATCAATAAATATAGAATAAAGCAGGATAAAATAAAAAATGTTTGTTAGTAGTATGTTGTCATTACTCAAGATACCTTTTGTAGATTTTATTTAGGAATGATACTGGATATATGTTATTAATAAATAAATAATATGAGGCTTTTTGTGAGTTAAGTTTTTTTATTCAAGTAGAAAAAGCCATAGTCAGTGTTTAAGCTAGAAAATAAGTCTTATATTTTGCATTGTGGTTTGAAAAAGCTGCTCCACATTTGCTTATTTTTATTCTTCTCATCTAATATTTTGAAATCTTGCCCACTAAATTATTTCTTAAGTAATCTCTATTATTCTGTTTTTTTCTATGTTAAAGCCAATAAAACTGTCAGCATGATATATCCTGTTTTACTAATAACTTAACAATTTAATTCTCACAAAAGCCTTATCAATTTATTTTTATGTTGGATTCTGTGACCTTAATAAATTTAAAAATACAATTTGTGTTAGGGTTTGGAAATATTAAAACTAACCCTGAGATCACTTATCATTGCCTTGATTTACGTGCAGAGTAAGAACATTTTCCTAAAGTTACATTGCCTTTCGCTCAGCCTGTGTTTTACATGTTTGTTCTCTTTCTGTGAAGGTAAAACCACCCGCTCACAGATAACTGCCTCATTTCCATTTTCTTCCTAATTTAGTGTAGCAGAATACTGTCAGTAAGTAGGGCAGTCTGGATTTGGGCAGCAGGGTTGGAACTGAGGCTTCTGTGACAAAGGACCAGTAGAAGTCTAGCCAGGTCTGGCATTTTGTAAGGAGTATCATGTAAGGAAAAGCCAGTAGTGGTTTTTGTTTGTTTATTTTTGTAGTTGAGAAAAGATTAGTTTGAAATCCAGTATCTGGGTGAGGTTGTGACAAACAGCTTGGAATTTGAGTCTCTGAAGACCAAACTGAATGCTTCCTTGAAAAAACTGGTGCTTTCATTGTTCATAAATAATTTTAAATCTTCCATAACCATTTTCAAATTTAAGGCATTCAGATATTTAAAATATTCTTATTTCCTTGCAAACTAGAATGGCAAGGTCACAACTTTGTAAACTGCTTCTTTGAGTAGGAGAACTAAATGAAATATTTCAAAACAGTTTTTTAAAATTCTATCACTGCAGTCTCTAAACCAAAGATTTTCTTTGGGTAAATTTTAAACATTTAAATGACATAATATACTGTATGACTTTTGGATAATAAGTACTGATTCAAATTTAGAAAAAAGTGATATTTTTCCTACCATATAACTATATATGCGTATCTTTTTATCTTTTGTTTCATATCCTCCACTTCATTCCCTCAATTTACTTCTTATTAAATTGAGGCCAGTCGATTTTTTTAAGAAATGAGAAGGTAGTGAGAATGTTGTATCTTTGATCTGATTTGTTTAGGAATATTGTTGATCCATTTTCTCTGGACTATAAATTTACCATTGTATTCAAGGGCTGCTCTTTGCCAGCCTCTTCACTGGGAACCTGTAATCTGCTGTGAGCAATTATCATAGTGACATCACTTAACCCTCAGGGACTTTTGTTTTTGTTTTTGTTTTTTAAGGTTTTTGACATAGGACATGCACTTGCCAGAGAGAAAGAGATAGAGAGACACAGAAAGAAGGAGAGTGAAAAATCACCCCCCAGGGGCCATGACCACACCACAATCCCTTCTCCTCCATCCTCTCAGGATTTTGGGCATGCACACACATGTGCCCAGTGTGATTTTTCAAGCCAGTGAGTCCGAGACTCATGTGAGAGTCCAGAGCCTTAACCCTCATGCCACCTGTTGGTCCCAACCCTCAAGTACTTTTTAAAAAATTACTATTACGTTTTAATACATTCAATCGCTATACATCATTTAGCTTATAGAGAGATTTACCCAACGTGAAATACACCTCAGATTAGTCCAGTTGAGAATGCCTTACACGTTATCATCGACAGGTAATAAACCATTTTTTTTGTTCCACAAATGTCTTACTTCTCTATTTTTTTTTTCTAATTTCCTTCCCTACACTCTTCCCTTCTCTCACCCTCCTTCCATACTGTCTCCAGTGTCCATTAACAATTTTCAATGCTTTTATGCCCTCCAATCTTTTAGTCTCTATCATAGAGTCCTGACAGTTGGTATATCTTTCTTTCTGGGGGGAGGGGCGGGGGGAGAGGTTTTTGCTATAGGACACGTGTGCTTGCCAGAAAGAGAGAGACAGAGAGAGAAAAAGTGAGAAATCATCTTCCAGGAAGGATAGCCACGCCACAGTTTCTTCTCCATTCTCCTCTTGGGATCTTGGGCATGCATGCACACGTGCCCGGCATGAGTTTAAGCCACTGAGTCTGAGACTTGAACCACGGTCGACTACATGGGAGTCCAGCGATGTAGCCATTACTCTATCTGCTGGTCCCGACAGTTGGTATATCTTAAGTGGAGACATATAGTGTCTCTTTTTCATAGCCTGACTTGCTTTATTCAGCAATAAATCTTCCATATTCGTCCACTTTCTATCAAATTGTTGTTTTCTATGGCTGAATAGTATTCCATGGAGTATATGTGCCATACCTTTTCATCTGTTCGTGGACATTTGGCCAACCCTTCAGGTCCTTTTTTTCTTTTTCTTTTCTTTTTTTTTTTTTTTTTACTTTTTAATATTTAAAAAATTATTTATTTATTTATTTTAAAGAATTATATATCTATTTCATTCCATTTATTATTATCATTCTTCATTTTGACCAGTCAGAGAGAGAGAGAAAGCAAAAAAGCAAGCCGCCAGGTCCGGGACCCAAACCGTGGTCGGCCATGTGGGAATCCAGCGCCCTTATCCACCACACCACTTGCCAGCTCCTACTATTTTTTTTTTTTTTTGGTATCACATTTAATCACATATACCTTTACAGTGTATAATATTTCTTTTCCAGCACGATTGCCATGCATATCAGTCAAGACAAAGACATTACTATACACATCAGCAGCAGCAGATTAGCTTTTCACTTTTTTGTCAGTTAAACATGCTTTCTTCTTTTTCTTCTCCTGTTCCCCTCCCTCCATTACCTGCTCCTGTATTACCCCTATCCTTACTATCTCTAGTGTTTATCATTGCCCTCCGTACTACTATGCCTTCCAAACTTGCAGTTTCTGCCGTAGAATGCAGATAATCAGTATATACTGAGTGGGGACATACAGAGTTGTCTGTCATAGTCTGACTTCTTTTGCTTAGCGTTCAGTCTTCCATATTCGTCCACTCTTACCAAATGTCAGGGTTTCATTGTTTTTTTAAATTTTTAAATTTCTTTTTTTTTTGGCTGAGTAGTAGTCCATAGAGTACATATGCCACATATTTTCAATCCAGTTATCTAATTTTGAACATTAGGGTTGGTTCCGTGTCCTAGCAATTATAAATAATGCTGCAGTAAACGTGGATATGCGAGTTTTATTTCAACTGAGGGTTTTTCTATCCTTCGGGTAAATACCTAAAAGTAGAGTTACTGGGTTGAATGGTGGTTCTATTTGTAGTTTCCTAAGGAATCTCCATATTGTGGAGAGCAGATAGATACACACACACACACACACACATAGAACAATTTAACTTTTTGTTTGTTTATTTTGTTTTGAGACAGGGTCTCACTATGTTGCTTGAATTCGCAAGCTAGGATTCCAAGTGTGTCACTGGTCTAGCTCAATTTTAACTTTTAGGTTATGGTTTCAAATGTAGATTCTGTCTTTTCTTTTCCTTTCACAAATTGCCTAAATAGTTCAACTCCTTTGTGGATGGGGCTGCTGGGGAACCATGGCGCTAGATGCGCCAATGTGATAGCTAATTGACCTTTGCATAGCTTCATCTTACCATTTTTCTGGAACTAAAATTTCATTTGAGAGCTGCAGAAAGTCACTCTCATGAGAAAAATGCAGAAATTTATAAATGAAATGTAATATTCAGGGATTTTTTTATGGTCTCTGGTTTAAGAACCTGTGTCTTACATGTAAACATTATCCCTGTCCAATTTTATTAAGTACTCATATGTAGTAGACATTATTTTTTTCACTGGCACTTCCCATTTCTACAGGACTACTAGGCATTCATTCAAATATATTTATTGATAATCTGTTTTCTGCAAATTAGAGAATGTAGGTGTTGAGACCAAGCCAGGAGTTCTGAGTGAAATGCAAATCTGTACTGTTTGCTTCACAAATTTAGAGAAAGACAAGTTGAGTGGGCTGAAATGATCTTGGGTGTTTCTGGGTGTATTGGGTTGGATTGACTTAAGAAGACTGAGAAGAGAGGTGGAAGAAATGGGTCATGCCAGTCTGGCTGCAAAGATTTGGGTAGACAGGGGACCAGCAGGTGGCATAGTGGTTAAGGCGCTGGATGCTCCCACATGCTGACAATGGTTCGAGTCCTGGACCTGGTGGCTTGCTTTCTCACTCTCCCTTTATCTCTCTCTCTCTGTGTGTGTGTGTGTGTGTGTCTGTCTGTCTGTCTCTTTGGTCAAATTAAAAAATAAATAAATGAATAAATTAAAAAAAGATTTGGGTAAACAAGAGCAATGTTTTTGACCTTGAGTAATGTCATGACTCCTTTCAAAAGAAAAAAAATAATGATGTGGCCTGTCAATGTTGACTTAAATTATTCTTATTTAAAGTTAGTTAAATATGTAAGAGCAGAAAACCAGGCCTAAGTACTTTATGATTATAATGCTTGTGCAACCATAAAACCCAAAACTGATTTAAAAATTCCATTCAAACCAAGCAATGATAATGACGGGTTGCTGCAAATAAATCGCTACTGTGACATGGCTGTGGTACTGGCCATTGCAGCAGGAGTTCTTTTTAAGTTCAACACTCCGACTCAAATACAGGGTTTATGCTTTTATTTTTTTAATCAGCTCACAAATGTTTGAAATATACTACTATATCAAGTTGATTGTGAACATAAAATGTGCATGCACAATATTCAGTATGAGATGATCATACAGATTGTTCAGAATGTATTGGTGTTAACTTTTTCTTCGAGTAAGATGATGTTGGTATTAATGGTGCTACTAATTTGTAGGGTGATAGCACAGTAGTTACCTCTGTGGGGGAGATTGACTGGAAAGAGACAAAGGTGAAATGTTTTTATCTTGATGAGAGATTTATTTATTTATTTATTTATTTACTTATGAGAGATTTTTGCTATAGGGCACTTGCACTTGCCAGAGAGACAGAGAGACAGAAAGCGAGAAATCAAGCCCCCAGGGGTGATGGACACACTATACTCTCTTCTTCTTCATTCTACTCTTGGGACTTTGGGCACACACACACACATGCCCAATGTGAGTTTCAAGCCACCAGGTCCAGGAATTGAACCACAGTCAACTACGTGGGAGTCCGGCAATATAACCATTATGCCGTCTACTGGTCTCAATGAGAACATTATTTTCATGAGTACACATATTTATTAAAACTCATCAGATTAAATACTTTATTTCACTTTCGTAAATTTTACTGTAATAAAGAAAAAGTTATAATTGGCATAAAGACAAAATTAGACCTTTTTCTTTTTCAAGAACTTTTGTGCCCTGAGAATCGTCTGTGGGCTTCAGTTTGGAACTCGTGACCAAGGAAGCCACTGAACATTTATGACTCCATAAGACTTTGGCTCAAACTCACATGTTCTTTCTGGCCCTGGTGAACTGAACTAGACAATACCTGAGCAGAGAAGAGTCTTTGCACTCTGAGTAGGGCCAGCCTACGTAACGCGTCTGAAGCTACCAAGTTCCTATGCCATGCTGATTCCATCTTGGAATTCATTCCCCCCCCCCCCTTTTTATTTTCACAGTGCAGATGCCAGACAAAGATAGAGAAGAAGAGGTAAAGTGAGAAGTATCCCTCAGAGGGCATGATCACACTGCAATTCCTTATCGATTTCTCTTCCCTTTCAGCATTTTTGTGTATATATATATATATATATATGTATATACATACATATATATATATATATATATATATATATGCACACATGCACTCAGGGAGTTTTTCAAGCCACTGGGTATAGGACTCAAACCACGCAATCCACAATGTGGGATACAGCCACCTTTTTTTTTTTTTTTTGAGAGGTTTTTGCTATAAGGCGCGTGCGCTCGCCAGACAGACAGAGAGAGACAGAGAGACAGAAAGTGAGAAATCACACCCCAGGGCAGATGGCCATGCTGCAATCCCTTCTCCTCTGTTCTCCTCTCGGGATCTTGGGCACGCACGCATACGCGCCCGGTGTGAGTTTTAAGCCACTGGGTCTGGGACGCGAACCACGGTCGACTGCATGGGAATCCAGCGACATAGCCATTATGCTAACTGCTGGTTCCCAGCCACCCTTAACCAAACTACAGGCTGACCCCCATGTCAGGCTTCTAATAGGAGTGTTCCTCTGACAACTCCTGTCTCCAGGGTTGTAGCCACCTGGGAGATAGACAGCAGGGTAACCTGAACAATGTGGGGAAAAAGGGGTCAAAAAGCAGTAGTCAAAGGAGATTAGAGTTTATTAGATGCTTTTATCCTCAACATAGTTTTTAAAGTTTATTTATTTATTTATTTCTTCCATGTCAGAGAGAGGGAGATGGAGAGAGAGAGACAGAAAACATCAGGCACTTCCGACAGGGCCCCTGCTGTAATCCACTCCTAGCCCCAGTGGATTGGGGCCAGCAGGTGCTGGACTTTCACATGGCTGACCATGGTTTGAGTCCTGGACCTGGTATCTTGCTTTCTCACTTTTTTTTCTCTGTCTCTCCCTGATGAGTTAAATAATAATAAATACAATTAAATAATTCTTTTAAAAATATTTTTAAAAAGATGAACTGTGATTAAATGTAATAATAATAATAATAATAATAATAATAATAAAAGATTCTTGTAGTTGAAAATCCAGGGTAATTTGGTATCCAGTTTCCTCCTGATTCACTTATTTATTCAAGCATTTTTGGCTCCATTATTCTATTGCATGGCTTCCACCATGAAAGTTACACTGTGGTCTGACATGGCTGTGACCGTTTTGATTATTACATCCTTGTTGTAGACCAGAAGATGAAGATAAGCCTGAAGAGCAGAATGGGGACCTTCGCCCAGCTGAGCAATTCCCTTTGGTCACCTTTCAGAATTTCTCATGACTCTCACTGAGAGCCATTGACCAGACCTCAGTCATATGACCTTCTCCAGTTAAGAAGGGAGAGTATAAATTTTAATATGGACAAAGATAACTAAATACCATGTCTCTGTTACTGAGAGGAAAGGGTAAATGGAAGTGGAGCAGGCAACTAGTGGCCTGTGTCACAAATGGAAGCCACTAAAGGGCTTAAGAGGAATACTCTGACTCCTGGTAGAAAGTGACTATCGGGGGAAAGAGTAGAAGAAAGGAGGGCAGCCAGGTGCCTGTGCAGTGATTGGAGGCCTAGGAAATGGCCCTGGGCTAGACGAAAGGCAGAAATGATAAAAGAGGGTGAGTCTGTCATACAAGTCAGTGTTCATGTCCCCGGGTCTAGGTAAAAGTGAGGTGTGAGGAAAGGGGAGGAATCGAGAATGGAATCCAGATTTCCTGTTTGAGCAACATTGAGGGTGGTGGTGCCATATGGAGATGAGGAACACTAGCGAGAGAGGGTGGAGGAACTGGCTTGGAGGGAAATTTAGGAGACTGTATTTGGGCATGTTAAGTTGAGAGATTAAGGTATGGGATGTGTGCTAGGTAAGTAGTTAGATATTTATGATGGGGCTTTAAAAAATCTGTGGAAAAGATGGAATTAAAGCATAAGTTTTATTCTGGTGCAAAAAATGTACATCGATGCACCGTTTTTTCATTATATTCATTTCCCATGAGCTTTTCGAAGACACTTCATATTTCAGAAGTTCAGATGGAGATTAGAGCCTTTCCGTTGTGTTTGTAATTACATGGATGTTTAAAGTCACCGAAGGAAAGGTTATGGAGAGGGAAGAAGGCCCATGACCCAGCCCCAAGGAGCACTAACCTTTGGAGGCTGGACCAGGAAGGAGAAGTCAACAGAGAAAGTGAGGAGTGCTCAAGGAAGACCGGGAGGTCTATGTTGTCATGGAAACATGGATAGCCAGGGCTTCACGACAATTGTCCAAGCCTGTTGAGAGGCTGAGGTGTGGTCGGAGTGACCTCCATCAGATCTGGAACAGGGAGGTTGTTAGTGACTTTGATCGGATAGCTTCAGTGGACTTCAGGTGGAAGCCGGACGAATGGGTTGAAGTGCGATGGGGGGCCCAATAGCACCCAGCTGCTCTGTATTGGTGCAGGCCTCTTAAAAATGGCGTGCTCATCATGACAGG